>JAGSMU010000054.1:0-1200000 GCA_029286865.1 Teinopalpus imperialis
GTTCCACCATCGGACCTCACGACGCACTACTGGATTTCTTCCTTTGTTGTGAACATCCCTGAAACCCGAACGAAGCGCTTTGCTTCGTCTTTCATTATTCGTACAGCAAAGGACTGCAATAGTTTGGCCGCGTCTGTCTTTCCCTCCGATTACAATGTGGGTGTTTTCAAGAGTAGAGTGAATAGGCATTTACTGAGCTTACTTACTAGTGCGCCTTACCATGCAGGACTGCATTTCCACTTAATATCAGGTGGGATCGTAGTCAAGCAATTGCTCAGAGTTTAAAAAAAAAAGTAGCGTAGTAACCTAAGCGACCTTCATCCATAGACTTTATGCAGACTTGCATGGCGCGTCACTCCATCATATAATTTCGAAATGTATTTTTTTTGTAGAATATATTTTTAGTAACTATTTATGCCGCGGTAGCTCAGTGTCTAATCGCTCGATTTTAACGTCACGGTAGGCGTGCCAATCACGTTCGAGCCCCCCGTGCTGGCAACAATGAAATTGTACATCGCAATTTCAAGTGCCGACGTTCCACGTGCCGAGCGGTGAAGGAACACATCGTGGGGATCTTTGTCTAAGTGCTAGATAAACAATATATCGAAAACATGTGAAGTCCGCCAATCCCGGTGGATCGGTGAGCCGTCGTATGCTCAACAGTGGGATTCATACAGACTGTTACTTTATTTTTTAATATTTTTTTTTACTGCCATTCTTGTATTTATCATGTAATCTGTGCAAGTTATACAAAATAAATATCTCTTTGTTTTTTTTTACACATAGCACACGTAGTGACGGTAAGAGTAATACGTCGTGCACAAATAATTTAAAAAGATATCCATCAAAGCATGGCATTTAATATATTTGTGTAACGTCAGTGCGTGGGCCAATCGGGGTGGCGATAACATCCGGGGCCCAACTCACTCCGCGGAGGGGAAGTTACTCACTGCCAGGAACTAAGCGCAAATAAAAGCTACGTTCGCCTAACGCACTAAAGACGCCAAGTTATTATTATTTCGCGACGCAGCGTGCTATATTTACTCTGTGCATAACATTACAATTTGTATATCGTATGTAAAAGAATAAACACACAGACTCCCGCGTCGTACGCGAGTGAGTAATTAATTTAATATAAAATTATATATTAATTGATAGCAATAATATATTTATTTGTAGTTAATATAAAACAATTTACCGTAAAGTTTAGATTGAAAATACTAGGCAATAGTAATTTAGTATTTACTGATAAGTTTCGATTATATATAATATACAACTACTAATAATCTAGACTAAAAATTGAAACCATTCTAATCTTTATTTCTTCTGATTTATTAGTATACGTATTCAAACGTTCTTGGGCGTAAGTAAAACTATAACTGCACGGACGGGATACACCCGGGTTAGTTTGAGATTGTCTGGGAATTAAAAAATAGAAAAAAAATACACAATCGCTGCGTTTGCATCTGCAGGAGTGGTTAACACAATTTCGGAATCACACGTGCACGATCTAAAGTCCGCACTTTGGCTGCGGAACGCGCCCAGCCACGGACAGCTTCGCCGCACTCCCCCCCCCCTCTCGCCCGCCGCTGCCATCACTACCGCTACCCGCGCCGCTCATTTTGTATTTCAACTTTAGCCACTTTAGTTGTACCCGAGACGTCGCGCTCAGAACACGTACTGATATCGTCCGTGACGCCTTTCATCTGTTACACTTAAATCGATTGTGAAAACGAAAGTTTTGCAAATATTGTCGTCAAAGTGAATGGGCGAGGCCAGCCGCCAGTGTTTATACAAAAATTAATACAGCCCGCGTAGACTCTGGGGAGCGTGCGACACGAGAATAAATTTAAGTCACGCAGGATAACAAGTTTTCGCTTCGACTACGGTACGGTGGCGTGTAGCGAATTCCCTGTTTAAGTGGACGCCGATCGTGTACATGTGGATATGACGGGGAAGGTTTGACCCGGGCCTTTTGGCATTGGTGGTTGACGGTGAGTCACCTCCCGGTGCGATGTAAACGGAAAGATGGATGTGCGACTTGAATCTAGTAAGTGGCACCGCGGTGGATTCCTCTCCACGTTGAACAGAAGCTTCCGTCTGGCGAGCGGCAAATCTAGGAGTGTGAACAGTTCGCCGATAGAGAGCAGGAGCATCGAACAAACTTTAGACATGTCCGCAATCGTAAGTTCTTCGCTTTACCTTTAATTACCCTAACGTGATTACTTTTTCAAACGATAATATACACGCCATACTTTAATTCGATCGATTCGCGTTATAAACATATAAAAACAATAATGTCAAAAAGTTTTAAAAAAGTTTTAGTTTCATGTGACAAAGTCCGTACAAACTTACTGCACTTGCGCGTTGCAACTCGATTTGTATTCAAACACGTCCTGGACAACATTGTCGTTTAGACAAACAAAACGCTAACACAAGAACAAGTGTTACATCGTTTTATATATAATAAAACATTAAATACACAACAGCCGTTAAAATATCCGTGGCCCATAAAAAGAGGTCGTTGTACAATATGCATACCAAATTAGTAGTAACCCAAGCTGTCGGCCGTCCAGACAATGCATTCCCGCTTACGATATGGGATGTTGACTTTTAAGTGGACAGATAATTAATTTTTAATCATAAAGGGCTATGTCACACATCCTTAAGCGTTCCCGCGCATTTATGGTTTGCGATCTAATCGTTTTGTATCATTTATGATGGAAAACAAAATTATAATATTAAAAATACAACACTAGATATTTTATTATCCCGCCCTAGATTCTAGACTATATATATATATAGAATAATTTTGTATGTTAGATATTTGTCTTTATAAAAATCTCTAAAATTAAAATATCATAATTATTATATATTATCATAATTTCAAACCTTAAAAAAATTATGAAAAAGACTGTTGAGTAGTATTATTTTTAAATAATTATAACAGTGCTATTAACATTACTAACATTCCGGTTAACCACTTTTACTAAACGTAATTGCTTGTGCGCTAGGAGAACGTTCACGACAAAAGTCGAATGGCGGATTAGCACCTATCGACTTTATGTTTTGCAGACCATACCCTAAACATATAAAGAGACATGTATTATATATGTTATATTTACATAAGTCATATATTTAATCTTTGCAATAATAACTATATGTTTGCAACATTTAAAAAAACCTTTTTTTTTCGTCTTAATTCGACGTTTGATATATGGCCTGGTGTCAGTTGAGTTGTGTGAATATTTTTGTTCAATATCAATAGTAACTACAAAATTTGAAATTTATTTTACTTGTAACATAAAGATCAATGTTGCAATTATTAGCATTGAAATCATTATTAACTGATTCATGATCAACCATGATATTTATAAATTCCAAAATATACATACAAATTATGTAACTATATTTTTTTTTGTCAATTCAAGATAAGAGTATAATTTTTATATAACACATTTTGTATTTGCATGTTGGTAACCTTAATATTGATAAAAAGTTTTCAAGTGCTTATGGTGAATTCTAAACATTAATTAAATACAAAACAAAAAAATGGTTAAACAGGTTATGAAGACCCAATAATGAGTTATAAAATATTCATCTTGTTCTTAGAGAAAATGCATCTCTATCTGAGTTCTTCATTGAGGATGAATGAATGGAACCCTAGATACTGATTATTAGATTTTGGTTTACTGTATTGAAACATATCTCATAGTTCACCAGTAATTAATACCTGTGACCCGATATTCATCATCAATAAACAATTATTATGGAGGTGGTTGGTGGTATGGTTTTTTGTCACCACTAAGTGATACCCATATGATCAAGCTACACAATAACGGGTGAAGAGGGGTTCCATCTGAGACCTCATGGGTGACAATGCTTGAGCATCTCAAATTTTTGTTGAGGATGGATGTTGATTTCATGGGTAATGTTTGTGAATATTGTACTTCTTTGCTATCCAGTATATATACTATATGTATATAATATATATATATATATATATATGTATATATAAATTGTCTCCACTACTTCCAAATGAGATTAATAGATAAGTTCAAAGGTCAATTACTAATGAGAGCATGAGAAAAGGTAACTAAGTTATAAATAAAAAGACTTTTTCAAATGTGAAACAAAGTGAATAAAAATATAGACTACAAAATTTTCCTTGCTTCAATATTTTTATATATATATATATAACTTTTTGAGATAGCAATGAGATTAATTGAGTATATTCTTCATTTAAAATTGTTGTGAAGACATTTTGGCGATTCTTTAAACTAATTATCTATAGTTGTTTTGAGGTCATTTGAGATGCGCCCATACTGTGAGATACGCACTTTGCAAAACTCTTTCAGTGTTTTCAACATCAAAATACGTTATTACGCCGCTTACAGACCTAAAATATATTTATAAACCGGTTTTTATTTTATAGTCTGGTAGTATCTTCTGCTTATGGTTATATGCTATAAATACCACTTATACGTAAAAAAGATTTTGCCTTCAATGTTATATAATTCCTAAGTTGTTTTCAACTTTATATGATGTCCTTTAAATACGTGGGGTAGAAAAAGTAAGAAAAGAGTTCACGCCGAACGCCGCACGAACCCCGCTACAACTGAGGAGTCGCAAATGCTTTGCCACCCTTTAAGAATTTTTTTATTTACTTTAATTTTATTACCGGTGACGAGGCATTCCATCTCAGTACTCAAGAGTGGCAACGCATCTGCATTATGATTCCTTGTCAAGGATGAATGTAGATATCATGGGCCGCAGGAATTATTTGTCAGGTGAACTGTGTGCTCGTTTGTTACTCTTAATGTAATAATAAAAAAAAACAACAATTGAATTTTTAAATTTTTGATTCTTTTTTTAATTCAACAAGCTGAACTGATGTCATCTTTCATTACAGGGTCTGAGCCTATCAAATGAGGCCGCGATTGCCCTGAGGCCTCTTGAGATCGTCGCCCCACGTATCGACACATACCGGTTCTCCATGGCAAATCTGGAGGAGACACAGGATGCGGACCTCGATGCAATCCTTGGGGAACTGTGCGCTCTGGACTCTGAGTACGATGAGGAATTGTCCAGGGTGTCTACCGGTAAGTCGCTACTTGATTTTTATATGTTTTCGACACACATATAAAACTAAGTTTATACCTACTACGTGAAATAACAATACTTTGAGATATAAACTTGAATCACTCCAGGAGACACTATTTGATTTGAATATATTAAGTTAATGTAATTAAAAAAAAGTTTAACTTCGCAAAATGTCACGCAAATTTAAAAAAAAGCCAAGTTAACAGCTGCGAACACCTACAGCCTTCAACCCGGTGAAACTGTAAAAGCCTTCGGGCTAACAGCGGCCATCAGCCCGACAAAAACCGACCGTCGCTAACTTCGTTAGTACTATGTTTATTAAACGTTCCCGCTTAAGCGTAACGTAAGCTTAAAATCGCGATAACTTAACAGTGGTATTACGACACTGCAGAATGAGTGGTTCAGCTTCACCGGGGTAGGACCACGCCCTCACAGACCACCAGCGTAAAAATGTGTTTAGTCTGCTGGGTGTAGGCATCCGGAGACCTTTATTACTGGTGACGATTCATGGAACTGTGTGCTTGTTTGTTACTCACAATTTAATAAAAAAAAATTGTGCGTCGCATATCCTCACCACATACCGGACCATAAAAATTAGAAAACGAAATCGTGATAAAGGGAAATAGAAAAAGGAACACGATTCCAATAATTTTCTCTTCATGACAGCCGTATGGCCCAGTGGGTAAAGTACCGTCTTTTTGGTGCCTTTTGAGGGGAGGGTAAGACAGGTTTAGGTGGGATTTGTACGCACCTTAAACCCCAATTGGTGACCACCCTTACATAACAGGAGATTAGGAATATCTACGGAAATATATCTGGTGTTTCTTAACTTCGGTCTTATAATGTTGCCACACTACAGTTAGTTTCTAACACCAGCATTACTCGACCGGGGAAGGTATACGACCACACTACCTGCGGGTCTTAACAGCGACCGTTGTTGCCGTGTTTCGTATGGTTTTTTCTTATTCCATTGAGAGTAACAAACTCGCACACAGTTCACCTGACGGCAAGTGATTCCTGCGGCCCACGACATCAACATTCATCCGTGACAAGTTATCATAATGTAGATGCGTTGTCAATCTTGTTGGACTGTGGTGGAATGCCTCGTAACCGGTAATAAAGTTCTGCGAATCATCACTAAACTCGCCAGACTAAACACTGCAGCATTATGCCGCTATTTCACGCTGGCATTCTGCGGGGGCGTGGTCCTAACCGGCGTCGAGTTGACCCAATCATTCAGCAGTTAGATATAAAACTGCAGTGTAGCTCTACCAATGTTTTGTATGGTGAGTGATAGAGGAACCCGTTAACAGGAAAAAAGGATTCCATTACAGCCTTTGGATCTCATTTACTGTAAGTGAGTATTGCGGTCCATGATGATATTCAGCTAAGATTCGAGATGCACACGCGTTGTAAGCACCTGAGATGGACCGTCTCATTATCTGTAATCAGAACTCAGCATAAGCACTAAGTTAATCTATCTACTTGCTTACCTTACCGCTCTGTCGATGTGAACGAAACATAATACGACTTAGTTCCAACTTTAGAATCGGAGAAGAAGAAGAAAAAAAACCACTGAAAAGTTCCTTTATTTAACAAAAAGAGGTCGTATTAAACTGTCGGATCTTGTTTCAAGGTTACCCCTTGCGAAAGACGAAAGCCTGTTGAAGTTCTTCACTGCGCGTAACTTCGGTGTACATTCAGAGACTTTGTTATTTAAAAAAAACGATGATAACAAACTGTTTTAATTGTGGTAGTCGTTCTCTTAATTACTCACTTTACTTAATAGAACGGAACTGCGTCTCGGTTTTGCTAGAAATATAATGGTCTGTAATAATAAGATTAAATATAACAAACAAAATTGTCGTAATGCGATGATTGCCGTTGTAGCTTTGTGTTTAAGTCCTCACTTTTAATTCACGTGACGCGAGCAAACCGAGTTCGTTCCCCGGTGCCGTCATCGGTGAAATTGTTAATCTGCAATGGAGTCGCTTGGTGCACTATACTCTTAACTCTGTAGACAGGACGCTTACGCCCATCTGTGGGATTTATATAAACTTATTATAGGCGGATACTTAACTTATTTTTAAAATGCGATGCGAAAATAAGTGAATAGATTAAAATCGACTTGGCACCCGCGACTCAGTACCCAAGTACTCTAACTCCAAAGTACTCAAGTTCACATGGAGTGTTTATGGATATAACCGGAATGTTAGTATCGTTAATAGGACTAATAGCATTAAAAAAAATAATGAGTCATCGTGTCATTAAGTATAATTAATAGGAATATAGAAAAGAAGCATTACCTTGTAATTCGTATGCTGAATGAACACACGACCCAATTACAGGTAATGAACGAATCATCCGTCCCCATAGAGGGTGACAACGCAATCAGCATCTTTATCGAGGACCGTCCTATCAGGTGAACTGTGCGCTCGTTAACACGTTATATTATAAAAATATGTATGTACTGTAATATAATTCAGCGCAGATTACCGGAATATTAGTGTGAAACGTGCGAGCGTAGCGCAGCATATTGCGCGCTCGCTCACTCGCACTCACATGTCCCATCCCTTACGCATAATGACGTCCATCCTGCGTATCGACAAATCGTTATAAATATATAATATACATAATTTAAATTAAATACTACATTTATTTATCCCTACATAATTTACAACAATGTGCGATTCTTTATTAATATACACACCAACAGGTTTAATATTGCTTGCAATAAAATCCATCTTGCTAAGTATTAAAATGCTGAATGCATAAAGCTAAATAACACTTTGTTATATATAACAACGAAACGGACACTCGTGCACTATTTAATTGTTTACATGAGTTATATTTCATCGTAATGCTTAAGTAGGCGATCGTGATACACTACCCGGAATTCTTATCGGTAACGCTTGTTCGACGTGCATAATCACTACGCAAAACATGATTTCCGAACCGGGCCTGCAGCGTGATAGTAAACGCACTATAATAGCACCGTCGGGGCACTATTTTTTTTAAAAAAAAAGAATATTAAAACTCAAAGACTCAAAGAAACACAACAACTTACTCAATAGCCGTCTCAATGTTTTGTTGTATGCCAATCTTTTGTTATCGATCCCTTTGAACGTCGCCATCTGGCGCTGGCCGTCGTCACCACATTCGCCAGCATTGTCCCGACAATTGCTTTATTTCTGTTGATTGTATTCAAATAATGTAATGTCACGTATTTTCTGTTTCGTTTATCGTTCTTTTAAATAAAATATCGAAAGAGGAAAAAAAAACACGTACACGACAGCAGTAGAACCGCGTTGAAGTTAGTTTCCAGTTGCGGCATTGATGTGCGGGCTCGACTGCCAGCGTGGGTTTTTGGGCACAACTTGGTTAAGGATGAATGTGGGTTTTATTACAACGATAAGGGTGACTAACTATCAGATCGTTCACGTGATGGCGATGTCTGCAACCCGTCCATCTTCAGCTAAGATCCAATATGTGTTCTAACTCCTGAGGGCAGTGATGGAATCTCTATGATATAACACGTTTATATGATCGAGATTCCATCTCTATCATATAAACGTGTTGTTTCATATAAACTGCATCTCATAAACAATGTTTATGAGATGCAGTAATCACCTAACAATGAAAATATTAAAAAATACCCGGCTGACCTCGTCGCGGACACCCGTGTTGGATTTCGAGCCGAGGAATCCTATTAAAGGTGACAATCGAACACACCGTGCACCTGATGGTAAGTGATGATTGACCACATTCATCCTCGATAAGGGATCATAATTCAAATACGTTGTGACGATGGAATACCTCATCACACGACCCAGCACCAGAAGAATTATACCTCCATATTATATAAGATACTGCAGAAGTATTACAACGAGTATGACAAAGAGAGCATTACTAGCGTCCGCATAGATTATCCGATACAACATGTATCGGTTTGCCTTTATCATCATTCATACCGTCCAGATATTTAGAACTACCCATCATAATAAAATAAATCATACACAAATAAAATACAATCACCAAATCCCTCGTATTTCCTTTGCGTTTTTCAGGCACCGTGAATTAAAAGCGAGCGTTTCGTGACGATACGATCGCTTTTAATTCACGGTGCCCGAGAGAACAGAATTCAATCGCGGGCACCATCACCGATGCAATTGTTAATTACAATTTAAAGTGATGAAGGAAGACCGCAAGGCTAAGAAAAAAATAATAATTCTGGCTTGTTGGAGTATACTTTTATATCTGTACTATAAAGATATATGTTGGGCGGTGAGATTTATATAAATATAAATTCTGTATTCTTTTTTCTGGGTTCACGTGAAGCTCATTGAAGATTGCGGCCAATGGGCGTCAATCTTTGGTAAAGATTCAAAGCGTTTGCAATCACCTGATAAGTTGTTGGGTTCGCCATCTTGTAATTGCGTGATAATAATGTACTGGGAATTTTATCGCGGGCATTGCTCTCGACTTGTGTGCTATAAGTTATACTATCCCCATCGTAATGTATTAGGTTGGCGATTATAAACAGATTTTAATTAGACTAAAATGACACTTGTTGGGTTGAAACGTTATCGTTAAGTAAAATTATTATTGTGATCGTTCGATAATTTTGGTTCATATTCTTTTATAACAAAATAGTCTAAAGTATTAGTTTGAAATTGCATTGATCAGTAAATGGAAAACATAAATGTTAAATCGAACGTTTTATAATCACTATTTATTCCTGAATAATCACTTTCAGAATCCGAGTCTGTTACCTCTCATTATAAACCTTTCTGTCACATCATCAATAAGGTGATCGAGTTGCATCATTTTAAAACATATATCATATAACATATACACGTATCTGCTACCAAAAAATGTAAAAAGTGAACTAAAATTCTCATTTATTTTATTGTTGATTTCTAATTATTACAAAGTTTATGTATTATGTTTATTAATTTTGTTTATTTTGTTATGTTTATATTTATATTAACATATATATATACCAATCATTCATAATGAACCATATAACACTATGCTTGGAACAATAAAATTAAGGTCGGTCCGATCGCAGATGTAGTTTTAGTCCATCTAATTAAAGATCAGTGTAAGTTATTTCCGTTTTTTTTTAATATTTTAAATTCCGCATATGAATATTTTTTTTTTTTAAAGAAATCGTATGTCACCTTTTTTTTTTGTTCGAGTTCGTTTATGTGGATTTACAATACGTTCGATCTCTTTCAAATGGTATGTATGTGGAGTTTTGTTTAAACGGCCGATGCAGAAGTAACAGTGGTTGGAATGAATTTATAATTTCGAAATCGGGTGATATTTTGCAACGAGGTATTGTATTGTGAACAAGGGAAGAATACATTGTGTGGTAGAGCTACACCGCAACTTGTGTCTAGCCGCAGAATAAATGGGTCAGCTCGACCGGGGCAGGACCACGCCCTTACAGAATACTAGCGTAAAATTCTTTTACGTTCAATTTAGATGTCATGGGCCGTGGAGGAATCACTTGCCTGTGTGTTATTACTCTCAATGATATAAAAAGAATACATATCGAATACAAATTTGTTATTTTTTATATAGAAAATTGAACTTTAATGAAACTTAACTGCCAACCCGTACGTTCTTATTGGCATATATAAACGACATAACGTTATCGCGGATCCAATAACATGTAATAAATTCCATTTACGTCCTTATGGGGTCACGACGCGTGTAAATCTTGAATGTTTATTCAGAGAGAACTGTTCGTTTGCATGCCCTAATGTTAAAAATAGTTCCGTAAGCGACATTCGAAAACAGAGCTACCCCACTCCGTCCCCTTGTCTATACCGATGTGGATCGAAGGGGTCATAGGGGTCACGATCCCAACGAAACTAAATGTAATTTTTTTAAAAGTATAATTTTGTTAATGATTCATATCTTAATTAATATGAAATAATAACGCTAGTGAAAACCATTATTTACGTATTTACTTACTTTATTATTAATATATTTATTTTTTATAATGTGTTCGATGTCGAAGTTTAGAGAAACTTCAACAATCTATGGACCCCCTCCGAACTTAATCTTTAGATCCGCAACGGGGGTCAAATGCAATGTCAATATGCTCGGGACATACACACCACACACCTGACTTAAAAGTAATGTAAACAGCCTATATATATAAACCCACTGCTGGGCATAAGCCGTCACGTTACAGAGGGAGCATAGCCCGCCATTGCGGATTGGTGGACTTTGCAAGTCTTCAATATATATATATATATATATATATATATATATATATATATATATATATATATATATATATATATATATATATATATATATATATATATATATATATATATATATATATATATATATATATATATTTATATATAATTGTTTTCTACGAATGTTTTCTTTCACCGTCGAGCGCGAGGTATATCAGCACTCCTTCCGGCACCGGTTCACGTGCCGTGAATTTAAAGCTCGTATCTGCATTAAAAAAAGGCAGGCTTAATGGTAAGAAGCGCTCTCTTGACACGTTATAAAAAAAAACAGTCTTAACAGGCAGCACTCACAAAAGCACTCGGTAACAGTGAACCCCGGGAGTAATAAGAGACGTAGCAGGACTATTTAAATCAAAAATACTGAAATATATTTCTTAAACGAAAACAAGTATTGTATATATATATATATATATATATAACAATATTTAATGCAGATTCGAGCTCGGCGGTGTACGAGTACATAGCGGGGAGAACTGCTGAGAGATGTGTAAAAATTATATATAACGTATAAACGTATAAATATATGTGAAATTAATTAAATGGTGAGATTCATTTGCTAGCTGGGCTGAACTTTGTTTTGTTAAAGGAAAATAACTTACTTTTAGTTAGTGTTATTGTTATTATAAAACTGGACCATATTATATTAACCAAACACTCGATAACCTATTCACGCCATGATTAACGTTTTTAATTCTCCCCCACACAGAGTACTCGTCGGTCTCCAAGGAGAGGGCGGAGGGCGAGGGCGCACAGAGGGCGGAGGGCAACAAGGAATGCACCGATGCAGTCCCCGCTATACCGAGGACCGATTCGCCAGACAATGATTCGGCATTTAGCGACACTGTAAGTGAATTTGTTTTCTACTGGCACTTTTTTTTTCTTTCGGAATGATGGCCACTGTTAGCGAATTTGTTTTCTACTGGCACTTTTTTTTTCTTTCGGACTGATGGCCACTGTTAGCCCGAGGGCTAATACAGCTTCACCTGGTTGGAAGGTGACCGAGCGCTTAGGGCACTCGGCCGAGACCTTTATCAGTGGGGGTAACGACCACAAAGGTTCCCGAGAGGGACAGGTCAGTTGCTTCTGATGGATTATCTGAATTAATATCAATATTATTATTATTAGCTATCTGTACAACCACTTCGGACTGCGTTGGGGCCGGAGAAGAAGTGGCGCAAGAAACTCCAGCGACGCTCCTATCTGTAATAATTTGTGAAAACCGTCCTGAGAGTTTTGTAACCAGGCTTCATTATAAAATACTATTACGATTTAACGGTGGTGGTGTCACGTTGTAGTTTGTTTCTAGCAACATCGTAAAGGACAACTAATCGCAGAATCGCTCGTTACGATGATGTTTTGACTGATGAGTAAATCAATCCGTAGCCCTTGTTACTGGCGATCACACGTGGGGGGTGTGATCACACGTGGGGGTGTGATCACACGTGGGGGTGTGATCAGTCCGCAAAGGTGGCAACGGATAGGCATTACGATTACTTTTCGGGGATGAATGTTTAAAGTGAACTGAAACTGAAAGTGCTCGTTTAGCACCTTTAACATAGTAAAAAAAAAGTATTTTCTAAATCTATTTCGCGGCAAATATTATGCAATTGGCTCCTGAAGTAAGCTCATAGTTATCAATCAAGTGTTGAAGATATTTAGTTATTGTTATTTATGTCATTTTGAATTAATGTGTGTGTGTGTTTTAAACGGACGGAGCTTTGTAAATAATAAAAAAATGATGTCTTCGGCATACAAGGTTACGTCAGCGTTCTGCAATTTATATATTTCTAGCTGCGTAATGAATGGGTCGATCCGACCGGGGAAAGGCTACACGTCCCTCCCCCCACGTCCCCTAATCTCTCCCCCCGCAGAATACCAAAGTGAAGACTTCAAAGTGTGTATATGTATGTACATACAGGTCGCGGGTTCTGGCCGAGTAACAACAATATTTGCGTATAACAATTTCTTCGTTTACTGGTCTGGAGTATGTAGTATATACACTGCCGGCCAAAAGTTTAAGACCGCACATAAACGACATAATTATCCATTAATTGTAAAAAATCCCATAGGATAAATAAAAGAAATGCACATTTGCATATTCTTTTGTTAGTTATTGGACAATAAACATATATATTGTTTTCAAGCACCAACAAACGCTGCGCTAGAGCCAGGTGCTAGAGTCGTAATAATATTTTTATAATGTCCTCATTACTAATTACTTTGCTGTTGTTACGTATTGGTCAATAATTAGGATTATTTAACTCCTGAAAACAAGTGTTTCTGACTTATTAATAACCGAGTTTACTTTGGTTTGTTCACAAACAATTTCAATTAGTCTAAACTTGTGGTTTCTACAGTGAAGACGTCATAAAATGGGAAAAGCTCACGAAATTAGCAGTGAAGTGCGTTCTGCCATCGTTGTTTAGCATAACGAAGGGAACGTGAGATTGCTTCATAACTGAAGTTATCGAAGACTTGTGTTCATGGCACAATAACTCGATACAGGGAGAATGGCAGTTTTCAAAATCGTCCGCGCTCGGGAAGGCCGAGAGCTACCACGTCTAGTGAAGATAATTTCATTGTTGTTACCAGCAAGCGAAATAGACGCTTAACAGCACCAGAAATCCGCGTTGAAGTAAACAAAACCCGAGTTAAACCTTTATCATTGACTACACTAAAACGGCGACTGAGAGATGCAGTGAGCTCTTGTCCATCGAGATTGGTCTGAAGAAGATTTTAAAAAAGTGCTTTGGACCGAAGAATCCAAGTTTGGACTATTCGGTTCAAAACGTAGAAACGCAGTGCCCAAGAAACGATGATGTCAGTTTGTGTAGTCCCAACAATCAAGCATGGTGGTGGCTCAATTATGGTCTGGGGTTGCTTCTCTAGCCAAGGAACTGGTGATTTGATTAAAATTGAAGGAATTTTGAAAAAGGAACTATACAAAATAATTTTAGAATAATATGCCGTTTCTTCCGGGTTGCGATTAATTGGAGATGGATTCATTTTTCAACAAGATAATTATCCAAAGCATAGCTCAAAGTTATGTTGAGGATATTTAGAAAGAGGCACAACAGGTTTTAAAAAACATGGTTTGGCCTCCTCAGAGCCCGGATCTCAATCCCATTGAACTTTTGTGGGTAGAGCTTGATAGGAACGTCCATAATCGTGGCCCATCCTCGTGAGAAGAAATGTGGAATGTTTTATGCGAAATTTGTAACAATATATCTCAAGACACCATTAACAAATTGATTGCCCGTATGCCGAGACTTGTGAAAAAAGTAATAAAATGTAAAGGAGCATTTTTTGTTGAAAAATCAGTTTAGCTAACCATAGCCTTTTTTGCATGGACTGTTAATATTTCTTTACGCTTTTAAAGTATATTGTTTGTCAATCAATGTTCTATTAGTTTATTAAACAGTTTAATTAAACATTTAATATTTTATGGGAGTTTTACTTTATTTTCCTACTGTAATTAAGGTGGTCTTAAACTTTTGGCCGGCAGTGTATGTCCCTGATGATCTTATTGAACATTGGTTACAGTGCCATTGTGTTAGTGCGCACTTGCTTAATGGCACTATAATATATCCTGTGTAGTTGATGCCGTATAGTAATGAACCGCTAGCTAGATATGGCTAGATAAACTAAGCGAGAATCATCGCCATCGTAATTCAAGAATCGTGAAATATATTATCTAGTCTTAACTTTCAATCTGCATATCATTGCACAATGCGGTTTCTGAAACGTTGCCGAGTGGTTAAAATGGGCGGCTCACAATAAGGTTCATTAATTGTATTTCTTTTTTTTAAGAATATTAACAGTTAAAAATGCTATTAACGTTACCAACAATCCAGTTAAATCGTACTTAGCTTAAACGTTTGTTGGATTTAGAATCTACGATCTTAAGTTTCGCAGACCGAACTCTAAAACTAACAAAAATCAAGACTAAATAACAAGAGAGATTATTGATAGCATATTTAAACCCTTCGCACCCGGAGCAATCTTCAATACGGCCTAACAACAACAAGTCCTGACCAATTTTTACAAACAACTACTCTAGGACAAAATTAAAGGAGCGCGAACGCCTACGATCAATACAAAAAAATCTTCGTGTTATTAAAATACACAAAAAAAAATATCGTTTCGAATATCAAGAATATCGCGTAAAATAAAAAAAATAAGAGAATCCAATTAGGGATTCAATTAATCGCATACAATATTCGTTTCCAGGTGTCGATGCTGTCAAGCGAGTCCTCGGCTTCGAGCAGCGCCAGCGCGAAAAGTAAAACATTGAAGACGAACCTACATCAGGACCAAAAGGTTCGTGAGACGATCGTTGAGAGATCGTAACAAGTATATATGTGTATATGTATATAGGTATATATGTATATGTATACGTGTCTTTGCGTACAACTCAGGAGTTGGTTCTGGGCAAGGGCAAGCATTGACTAGCATTGACCGTGAGCTGTGGTAAGTAGGTCAAACCCTAGACAGCTCTTAACAAAGAAAAAGTACTTCTAAATTACTTCCAGTGAGTTTGTACACTATAAAAAAGTCATTAGACAGCTATAGCAAGATATATCAACTTTATCTGTGTGATAATAATAAAATACAGGGTGTGATTATAACCGGTTTTTTTTTAATAAAATCAATGTGCACCCGAGATGTATATGCGTCGTCAACGACTACTGAGTTGGAACGCCTAGGGTAGCAACCCTTTACTTTCCTTTTATATAGTTTTGAGGGTGACAAACGCGCACACAGCTCACCTGGTAAGTGATACCTACAGTTCATATGACACCCACATCACATCAACTCCGGATACCTACACTCACCAGACGAAACACAGCATCGTCACGCTGGTATTCCGCTGTTACCTACCCCCCGATATTGCTAACGACGAGAGCATTTCCAGCCTCACCATAATTTTTCCAAACCATGTACGCCGGTATAATCAATCACACCGCTTTAAATATTTAGAACTACCCACATGGCGACCTATCTACACTATATACCATATAAACCCAGCTAGAAAGAAACTGTTAAAGCGGTGGTCTGCAGGAAATCGATGGTCGCAGGTGGCTCCAGGATCTTGTTTTATGGCGATCTATGTGGGGGGGAGGCCTATGTTCAGCAGTCAGATGGGCTGGGATGATGATTATGATGATATTGCTAGGTAGTGGCCCCTTATCCGGTCGTGCCGACCCATTCGTGATGCAGCCTGCCACAAGCTGGCAGTGGGGCTCTAATATTGTGCAACTATACAGATACTAACCAATTATGCATGCTGCCAATGACATTTTTTTTTAAATAAAATCTATGTATATACTGACCCATATAGACATTTTCAAGTAATTTAAATTATTATTTATTATTTTCAGAAAGTCGACAAGATCAAGTTAGCATTGGAGCGTATGCGTGAGGCCAACGTAAAGAAACTGTTCATCAAGGCATTCTCCACCGACGGTTCATCCAAGAGTCTGATGGTAGACGACAAAATGAGCTGTGGTTATGTGGCCCGCCTCTTGGCCGATAAGAACCATGTCACCATGGAACCGAAGTGGGCTATCATTGAGCATTTGCCTGATTTACATATGGGTAAGAGCTGACAATTGATTGTTTGAAACCTATACCGATTATCCAAAGGGGGCATTCCTTCAAAATATGCAACTGCAGGAAAACCCTCTCGACGACATCATACCCTTTCTAGTGCATTCCAAATGTAACTCATAATCACCTTCTCCTATTCCCGAGTTAGGCTGCATTGAAAGTCTGCGCAGTCCTAAATAAGACGACAGGCAAATCCACTTTTCCGAATTTAGGAAGGCACGGTCGCTTTATTCGCTTCATACACATGTTCAGAAACAAGCTCTGAAAGTAGAGACCGAACCGGCATATCTTTCAAAGCCAAATGTACATAACTGACTAAACACAGCCTGATTCCAAGAAAGATATTCATGAACCGGTTAAACAAAATATAGCTCAAAATACTACAACATGGCTCCAGGATGTCGGACGGAATGAGTCCTGGCACATCTTTAAACCTTCGCTGTCTTGGTTCACTTTCACGAACACCCAGAGTCGTGTAACCGAGCCCTTGAAGAAGGAAATCCTGGTTTAGTTGCCTTATAGTGGCAAGGGATTCCTTAGTCGTCTCCTACGAGCACAGGACTATAGGGGCTGAAGACTAATTTTACTCGAGCACACACCTCACCGTAATTGGTAATCGTGGTCCATCAATACTACGTTCAAGCTAATCAAAGGTTCCAGATGCACAGGCGAAACGAAGAGTTCCATGTTAGTCCACAGAAATGACGACACATACGCCCGCTGTTACCAATTGCCATCAGGTGATGTCTGTGCTACTCTGTCACCTCTAATATTATCCAAAAACGAAACCCCCTAAACACATAAACTGGTAAATGAGGCTTTCCATTTTAGTCTTCAAGTCGTTATAAAAAACGTTTGCAATATAGTATACTCAGTATGCTCTAGTACTTTTAATCAAATACTAAAACATCTGGGGTTTAAAACTTAATTTGAACGACTTCGGGCCAGTGGCAAATGTTTTTTTCTTAAAAAAAAAAATATCCTAGAAGCGTTGCCTATTAACACTTAACAGTGACGGAACCACGGTGCAGTTTTAAAACTCCGGCCGTAACATGTCAGCTTAACACTGTGTTTCGTTCGGCGGGTGTAGGGATCACAGGACCATTGTCATGGGCCGCAGTAACCATCATCGTGTGCACTATTATCACCAATAAAATATTAAAATTCTCTTCCACCACGCCAACTAAGCTTAAACGCTTGTGTCCTAGGATAGGAGATGGTTCACGACACAATATACGAAGGGGCTGATACGTACCTACAACATTCATGTTAGCACTGTTTTAATTACTTGATGTACGGTATTAGAAAAAAAAAATGAACTTATTAAACTTTGGGACGACCGACCACCGCTAGATGGAGCGATGGGGCAAGTTTGCGGTAAGTCGATGGATGCAAGTGGCACAGGATCCGATCCGAGGGTAGGCCTTTGTTCCACAGTGGACTATGGATGAGCTGTAACAGTGATAAGATCACATTGATTATTAATGCATCCCAATTATACGACTATGAAATATGACGTTTTAAGTGTAACACAACACGCGGGGGAACTTTCAATGAGTGCCGATCATGTGTTCGTTTTGATGAAGGAAGACCTCGTGCAAGCTGGAAGCGGACTATGCTCTTCTTGAAGGTAGAAGGGCCAATGTAATCGTATCGAGTAATGAGACATTCCATGTTAGCCTTCAGTACGGCGAAGAATGTGCATCTGTTAACTGTGCTAGAGCTACGCTGCAGTTTTGTTACTAGCCGCAGAATTGATGGCTTAGCTCGACCGCGGTAGGACCACGCACACACAGAACACCAGCGTAAAAAAACAGCATAATACCAAGTGTTTCGTATAGAGAGAGTAGGGATTCGGAGACCTTTATTGTTGGCGACGAAGCATTCCATCTCAGTCCTCAAGGTAGACAACGCATCTGCATTATGATTCCTTGTCGAGAATGATTGTAGATGTCGTGGGCCTGAGGAATCATTTGCCATCAGGTGAACTGTGCGCGAGTTTGTTACTCTCAATGTAAGAAAAAAATAAATAAACAAAATCGCTTCCAATTTAGAGCGTCGTTTCACAACCCGAGTGGTCGCGTTTATTATTAAAGGGGGGTCTCAATAATAAATGGGCTTGCATACAAAAGATTTGTGTAATAAAGTAATGTAAATGAATATCACCTTATGTACTAACTAGAAAAAAACGTTATTTTAAAAAATAAAATTATATTCATATTTAATTACTATCGCAAGGCTTTTGTGTGTTATATGTTATATATTATGTCATAAAAATGGCTGCGATACAATGACAGGGGATTGAATTCAATGTCACTTACCATCATGATCTACTACAAGGAATTAGTGATCACTTTGAATTTACATATATATATATATACATATATATATATACACATAACAAAGGTTTCTGTTGAGTGCCCTAAACGCTCGGCCACCATTCAACCCGGTGAAGCTGTAAAAGCCCTCGGGCTAATAGTGGCCACCAGTCAAAAAAAACACTGCAAATGTATAATTATATATATACATTTAATTTAACTTAGAATATGGAAGTTCTTCCAACCCCATCTAGTTCCATCGCGAGATATTGACGAGATCAACATTTTTAATGTAACATTGGGGTGACAAGTAACCACACAGCTAGCCAGTTGGCGGATTCGCCGACCCATCACATCTACATTATAGATTAATGTAATTGTGTGGTCACACTTGGGGACTAAATTCATTCGTTCTATGAGAGAAAAAAAATAGCATCATCACACTATTAACAATACTAATATTGCCACACTCCAACTAAGCTGCAAATGCTTGTTCCAGGAGATGGTGCACGGCAATAGTGGAATGACTCGAAGCTTACGTCACCACTAATAAAATTCTCCGGATTATTATTATTATTATTTATTTGTCGCGCTAGCTAGCACAGGGGAGCGAACTCGGTTCGCTTAAGTACAGTGAAGGTGAAATGCTACCGCGGGCCCCTTACGTGTCTCCGTTCGCTGTGTTACGTATGGCGAGTGTAGGGATATGGAAACCCAATAACAGTTAACCGAGACCATTCCATCTCTGTCCTCAGGGGTGACTGAGGTGGAATGTCTTCCAGTCCCATCATCTTGGATATCTTATCATAGATCCTTCGCCGCAATCATAACTTGTTGTTTGTTACTCCATTTAATTTTTATAGGGTGATTACTTTTGCGCCAGTCATAAATTTATGGCCGCCATTTTAATATATCGTATATGACCAACTATTCGCAATATTTTTGAATACAATCGATATTTCATTCGTCGATAGAACGGGTTTACGAGGACCACGAGTCGCTGGTCGATAACTTGATGCTGTGGACGCGGGACTCGAAAAATAAGATTCTATTCGCCGAGAGATTAGACAAGATATCCCTGTTCCAGACTCCTGAAAAATTCCTCCTTGCTGAAGACGACAGAGGTGAGTATCGTTAATTTTGCGAAACCAATGTAATTATTATACAATGCTTTCTACAAGATTATTGGGTTAAGCTAGACTAGGTGAATCCCCTATGTTCTATAGCGAGTAATAGAACCATAGCTACGGTTAATTGTTTGTTTTTAAATATTTTGGAATATTTTGATTAATTTTGATGGAATATTTTTTGACACGTTGGTATCTTGTGAGGGTGGGGACCTACCCCTATAGAGCTGACCTACAACTGTTAAAGCTAGACTAAAATTAAGAAAATTCATTATTTTGAATTTTATTATTTTTAGAATTCCTTAATCTGATTAAACCAAACTTTGTTTGTTTGTAAATTTGATGTCATATATATATGTATATATATATATATATAAATATAAAAATAACATTAATAAAACAATTCAGGTCGGTCCAGTGAACACGACGAGCATTCACGCCATGTGATCATTGAGGATTTCTTCGGACAAAGTGGCGAGACGGTCGCCGAGCCCTCAGTCTCCGGTCACCATGCCCCGCAAATGGAGGGACCGCTTTATTTGAAGAGCGATTCTAAAAAGGAGTGGAAGAAATATCAATTCGTCCTTCGTCCATCGGGTTAGTAGCTTGCGAATTTTTAATATATATATATATATATATATATATATATATATATATATATATAGTAATAATCATATATATATATGATTTTTGCATTGGTTCTGCTGAGCGCATGTGTGGCCACACAATCACTAACAGAGCTAGCGTTTTAAGCGATTTTTTTTTAAAAAAAAAGCATTATTAACAATAAATCCTTGCAATTTAGTCAACTAATTTTGAAACACATCTTCAAACTCAGATTCTAAAACGTACAATACAACAATGGGTATAATACGGATTAAAGGGCGTTCTACCGTCTCTTTTACATCTGTACTTAGCCGATAGATGGCGGCAAACATCAAACGGATAAGTTTTTAATGTACCCGTATTGTATAAAAACTGTCCTAAGTACCTTAAGTACGAATGATTATTATTTAAATTATACATACTATCAAAATCTATGACGCATTTCTTTACGTACACCCACGATCATAATCTATTTTATTCAGGAAGCAAAGCACCAAAAGAGCCGACTCGCCCTTACCAATGTAATTGTATTTTAATATATTACATGTTTTTTTTTTATAAAATAATCGCTTTGTCCCGCATTAGGGTTATACTATTCGCCGAAGGAAAAAATGAAGTCAACGAAAGAGATGGTTTGCTTGGCGACTTTCGACTGTAACGAAGTGTACGTAGGGTTGAATTGGAAAAAGAAGTACAAGTCGCCCACGGAATATTGCTTCGCTATCAAGCACCCTAGACTCCAGCAGCCGAAGAGTGTTAAATTCATCAAGTTCCTGTGTGTCGACGACCAGACGACCATGGAGAGATGGCTGACGGCAATGCGGATTGCTAAGGTAAGGAAGGATTTCGTCATCCGGATGACACATAACTATAGTCTCATTTTTAATTCGACGGAATTATTACAGCTGTCATTGTTTAACAATTCAGATAATATAAACCTTTTCTGCTTTGAATTTTTTAATATAAAATATAGTAAATAGTCTTTGCTCTGTGCATTCAATGCATACTAACTAGGATGTAAAAAATTGATGTCTAAATGGCAAAAGAGTAAAACAACATATTTCTTATATAAAAATATATTTTTTTTTGTTGCGAACCTGCACATATTAGCCAGAGAAGCTGACTTTGACTGATTCACCAGATTGAGAGGTGGCATAGCTCTTAGGTCGACTAGCCTGAACCTCTATTCTTAGTAACTATACACAAGGGTCCCCCCGGAGAGGGGTAACCTCTGCTTGGGTGGTTGCTTTTCCACGGATAAGGACTATTAGTATAAAAAATATAAGTATATATGGACTATAGGGGACTAAAAGTATAAGTATAAGTAATATAATAAAAAATAAAGAAAATATAAAAATATTTATTAATCATTATCAATTATATCATTGTTACTTTGGCTCTTACAAGAAGCGATGTTTTTACAAATAAGAAGTTTTCCCTTAAAAGTTTTGCAACCAATGGATTATTGGACGGGGATTCCTGTAATAAAAAAATAATTTCCATCATAATTATAGTAACTTCTATAATATGATAATAAAAAATCTAATTACCATTTTAGAATTATCACAATATTTTTAGGTCTTAGTTTTTCTAATTTAAACGTTAAATTCAACAAAGGTTTAATATTTAATAATTTTATATTCTTCCTCCTTCCTTCCTTAAATGCTTCCGTTTTTAGTGGGAAAGTTTCAATGTTGGCAACACGTATGAAATATCAAAATTCCGTCGAATCAAAAATCAGACTATAAACGAGTAAACTTCACACAGACTAAACCATCTAGACTTCAGATTTTCAAATTGCTACTAACATGGGTCGATTTAGATTTGTAAAGGTTTTCATAACATCGAGAGGAAAAAGATTTTAAGCTGCTGTTGTATTCTTTTTATGTAAAATAGGTGTAAAGTGATCACCGCCGTCCATGAACAACCACACCAGATGCGTTGCCGGCCTTTCAGGAAGGTGAAGGATCTTCTCTTGAAGGTCTCTAAGTCGTATCGGTTCGCAAAAACCGCTGGCGACAGCTGATACCACAGAGCAGTTGTGCGTGGCAGGAAATTTCGCGTGAAGGTCACAGTGGTGGATTGCCAACCATCGGGATGATGTGAATGAAGTTTTGAATTATATCGTGATGTAGGATGTTTTAACTGGGCGGGGGTGGATTTAGTCCGAAATATTTGAACGAGTCTCTCTAATGTATCCGGTATCCGAGGACCAATCCCCAAAGTCACGAGCCATGTGGCCAACAAGTTGACACCTCAGCTTGTCTTCTTCAACCATCTTCGACATATTATAAGGGAATATATGAACTTTCAGATTTTTTTTAATTATTTGTCTCACTTAAATTATATTTTGTACTACAATGCGAACGGTGACAAACGAACACATGCTAAACTCATCTTCATCAAGACGTCAACAGTAACAGGGTCCTCGATTCCTTTCACATAGCATAGAATAATTTTTTTTCATTCTGAGCCTAACACGACTCCCCCCCAGTTGGTGATAAGCCAACACATCTGATAATAGATGATGGCTGCAATTTATAAACTGTTTACTGTTTAATATTATAACATACATTTTCGTTTTGATTAAAAATATTCAACGAGCTGGCGGATTATGGTCTCCTGAGAGATACTTAACGTACGATTGATTGGCATTTGTCATTCCATCTCAGTCCCGAACATGGCATTGCATGTGACAGACAACTTGCAACTTATAAAGTAGATGTAGATGTTTTTGTCACCTACCATCGTGAATCTACTACATGGAATTAGTGATCACTTATGAATACTAACCCATAAATATGTCACATCATCAAGATTAGAAAAAAAGTGTTAGAGCTCGACCGGGGTAGGACCACGCCCCCTCACAGAATACCAGCGTAAAATAGCAGCTGTGTTTCGTCTGATGAGTGTAGGGATCCGGAGACCTTTATTACTGGTAACGAGGCATTCCATCTCAGGGTGACAACACGTCTGCATTATGATTCCTGTCAATAATGAATGTAGATGTCATGTACCGCAGGAATCACTTGCCATCAACATCGGTGAACTGTGTGCTCGTTTGTTACTCTCAATGTAATAACAAAAACTACAAATGTATACACTTTACTATATGGAAGTTGTATCAACGCTATTTAGTACCAGCAAGAGGCATCGAGATGAATTGTTTTCTACAATGTTAAAGGTGGCAAATGAGCACACAACTAGCCTGTTGGTGAGTTCGCCGACCCATCACATCGACATCCACTTGCTAGGTCATCCCTCGGGACTGAGATGGAATGAATTTTCTATGCAATTCTTTCTTAATTAACCAGATCTCCACAACGTAAGTCTTTGGACTGCAGGGAACACCTACTGTCAGGGTAATTAATCGTTTGTGGGTCATGCGTAACACGATTGGGTCGGCTCGACTGTTGGAGCAGCATAGCTGTGTTTTATATGACTGTTATATTTATAACTACCTATCACTGGTAGTGTTACGTTGGAAGCTAGTATCTAGAGCAACGTGAATGGGTCGGTTCGATCGGGAAAGAGGACCCGCGGGAGTGCAGGGCAGGGCAGAGTTCACCGACTACGTTTGTCACCTTTGATGTTATAAAAAAAAAACTTTTTTTTTACACTACCATATTAAAGTAGCGACAATACTCTGTTTAGTATTTTGTATCGTGAACCTTCTCCTAGCACAAGCATATCGAGCTTACTTAAAGTGGTTAACCGGAATGTTAGATTATTGTAGTAATTTAATATATAAAGAATAATAATTATTGTAGTAACAGTAGATTGTTGTTGTAATGTTAATAGCACTCTGTTTAAAAAAAAGCTCGATAGAAAGCAAATATACTAAATATAGGTACAAAATATTCATTTAAGGATTACGTATGTAGATTTGCTTTTAGGGGTAGCCATTAAAAGTTTTAGCCATATTTTTTAGCGATTAGACTATTAAAACTTAAACTATAATTACTAAGTATTAGAGACTATTGGTGCATCCCTGTATAGTATACTAGGCCACCCTATTTTCTAAACACACAATACATATATAACAGGGGCGTCTATATCGATCGCCCTAATGACACGTAGTTTCGGACCCTCGCGTCGTGGGGTGTCGAGCCCTTCCAGACCCAATCACCTACCTCAAACAATGCCCTTCGTTTCGAAACAATCGATCTAATCCGTATCCGTATCCGTAATCCGTAATCCGTGCCGCCTCTGTGTTTACGCAAATGATTACGGCACTAAAATATTCAGCGCGGTTGATTTCATCTGATAATAAGATGACCAGAAGATATCTTCTCGTCTGATCATCATTTATTCTGTCATTACCGGTAGAATTATATTTATATTTTATTCCTAGTATAAGCTTCGTGTAACTATCATATATTTTTTTTTTAGAAATTTGTTTATTTCTACTAGCTCGATTTAAATTCACGGTACGCAAAAGAACCGAGTTCGATCCGCGTTGAAGCCACCGATGAATCTTGAGCAAAACCTGTATGTCTAACAGAATAATAAAAGAAGATAATAAATACTTCAAAGACATGTGAAGTTTTTAAATTATGCTCTAATAGAGGCGAGGTTTATGCAGAGCGGTGGCATTTATATATAGGCTGTTATTTTTCTATTTAAATTACATATTTAAGTATACACTTAGTAGCGATCTCCTTGAATAAATATTTCGATATAATGCATGTGCTGTAAGGTTGGAGGAAGGTGCAAATGCAGTGTCAGCTACACGGGACAAACATACTACACACATTCAGACACGAAAAGCAACAACTTGCAATGCAAAAATATTGCTCGTCGCCTAGGAATCGAAGCTGCAGACTCAGTAATTATGTAACCACTACACCGTAGAATAAATAAATCCTTTCACGGGACCGAAGTATACATACGTTTTAACAAAACCCAAGAAAACAATCGAATAATATCAGTTGTAACATTCAAAGAATGTTATGTGTTATAAGTTATTATATTAACACACGTTTGATAAACTTGTGTTATATATATAACACGTAAAATATAATGAAACATATTTTGCTAAAAAATATATAAAAAAAACATTTAGATAGAAAGTTCTAATGCTTCTATATTGTATGAACAATTCATTCGAAACATTCAACAAACATTTTTAATAAACAGCTACGGCTGCCACCTTAGCGAAAGAGAAAAAATAACAAATGCAATACACGAACCCTTGATTGAAACCAAAAATATTATTGAAATACTTTCGGTGATAAACGGGCACACAGTTGTCATCAAATCTACGTTCATCCACGGCGAAGTGATGAGATCCACATGGCATCCCTGAGGACTGAGTTGAGTCTCCACGTTACCCATTATTGGGTCCCTACACTTCTTCTGCCCTGAATGTTTCTAATGTTAAATTGATTTCCGGTAACATATCTCCATGAGGTTATACTTTCTGCCCTATATACTATAACTTTGTATTTAATATCTTAATGCAAATTAAACAGCTAAAAATTAAACAGCTGTGAGCAGCTATGGAGAAATCAGTTGATATATTTAAATAGTTTAATAGGTAACTGACCAGCATTCTGTTTGCAGCATGGCCGACAACTGCTCGAAAATTATCGCTCACTGGTTGAAGAGCTGACTCAGGAGGACTTGGACAATCTTGCCCATGCGCGCTCTTGCTCTGTAAGTACAAAATAATAATTACTACCGACTAACATCCAATATTTGGAATTTTTCACTGGACCACATTAAAAAAGAGAAAAAGTATTTGATTGCTTGTTTTAGATGTAATTTTCATGTAATCTCATCGACTGATCGCGTCTTATAAATGGATTATGTAATAATAATTTAAATGGGCATTTACATTATTAATATTTAAACAATTGTTCATTTAATTAATACTCAAACAGTATATATATATCTATCCGGAAAGACTAAGTTTATTTAACTTCTGCTTCGAGGATAGCAGTCTAACATATTTGGCGATGCATAAATTCTTCTATAAATGTTTTTTTAGGTTGAAACGCGACGGTTACGATTTGTTGTACAAAAACATATTTTAACGTTGCATGCCTTTTCACTTCAACCTCTTCAACATTCAACCCAATTGTTTTGTCAACCTTCAATTCACATATTTGTAATAAAAGAAAGATTGTGTTTGCTAGACAATAAATTCCACTGTCGTGCTACGCGACAACGTTGCCGGCTGGAGGGCTACGAAATACTTTTTTTTTTGTATATAACAGATGTACTAATTTCCTTGTGATGTTGTCCTTCGCCGCCGAGTGCGAATAAATGACCACATAAAATTAAAATCAACAATCACATTGGTAACAAACTTGGTTACGCTCGCGTTTTCACGAAGTAAAAGCGGTATATATAGCACAAATAACTTGACCACTTTTCCACCAACTCGAAGTTCGCGTATTTTATTAAATGAGGTCTCGCAATCTGTTCAATAAAAAATAACTGTATACAAAACATTCGTTCATTAATGCAACGAATTTTAATGTAGTTTTATAAAAATTAAATATCACTATGCAATAACAACATGAAAACATAAACTTATATGTTTTGTGGGAATAAACTGTTCATTGAAATGTTATTATATTTACTTATTTAAGGGGTCGTAAGGATATTTTACTTATTATCTCTTTTTCGTGGGTGCGCGACATAAAAATGATTGTGAGACAATACTCTACACGGTCTTGAAGGATGAATAGACACGCTTTTATTTTTTTTATGTAAATAGACTTGCGAAAGAGGGAGGGACACCGTTCACCTGACATCCATAAATGTCTATAAAAAAATCGAGATGCAGACACGGTTCTGTATTATAATTTCGACTTAAAACTATATCTGGTAATCAGGAATTGGACCTCCAGTTTATCTAACTATTTAACGCCTTTATTTTTTATAACC
The DNA here is from genome assembly GCA_029286865.1 of Teinopalpus imperialis. Taxonomy (NCBI): domain Eukaryota; kingdom Metazoa; phylum Arthropoda; class Insecta; order Lepidoptera; family Papilionidae; genus Teinopalpus; species Teinopalpus imperialis. The sequence continues at coordinate 27,943 of JAGSMU010000054.1, forward strand.
AAAAAGAAGAACGTAGAATAGGTAAAAGATTATAAATATGCAACCAGAATTTCCGGTTACATAACAATCACAAAGTTATTAAAAATTTAAGTGTCCAAAAAATTATGAACATAATATTGCAAACATTATAACCACACCACACCACATGGTTTATATGTTTTTCAGTAGCGAATAACGCTATACTTTTTGGTAATTTAAAAAATTGTTTTGCGTGTAGGTATTACAATGACCTCTAGGGTTTATACTATGGATTTATTTTATATACTAATTATAAAACGAATCAAACGTGGCCAAAACAACTATTTTACAGTAGTAGAGCTACACCTCAGTTTGTTTCTAGCTGCAGAATGTATGGGTCAGCTCCACCGGGGTAGGTCCACGCCCTCATAGACTACCAGCTTAAAATAGCAGCATAATGCTGTTTCGTCTGGTGAGTGTTGGGATCCGGAGACCTTTATCACTGGTGACGAGGCATTCCATCCGTAGATGTCATCATGGGCCGCAGGAATCACTTGTCATCAGGCGAACTCTCGTTTGTTACTCTTAATATAATAAAAAAATATTTAATTTGTATATAAAGTAGTCCAAGTTGTTGAAGATAAAACTCACCTATATTAATTTGTTGTAGATATCTTCAATCCCCACCAAAACCAGTGGCGGCACCGTGACAGCAGCAGCCACCAGCATCGGTCCAGCTCAATCCGCATCGAGCAACGTCAGTGTTGCCAACTCTGATATTAGCAGCGGAAGGTTGGTGTTTCCGCTGTAATTATATTTTTACTTTACATAATTATAATTATATATATATTTGATCGTGTCAAATAAATAATAAATTTATGGAGCAAATTAGCGAATTTTTTGTTTTTTACTGTATTGTTAATTCCCTATTGGCAATTTATTATATTGCATCACAGCGAATGTTATTATTATTTTATATTAATTATTGTATATTATATAGATATATATTATATACATAGCGCATACAGCAATATCAGTTGTATCTTGGCCTGCGATTTTACCACGGCCTCATGTGATGTTCTATCATTTACGTACTAAAGGAATATCTTAGTTGAACAACATAAATGGACTGGCAACGTTAAAGTTAATGTATTGAAACCGAGTAAGGCAAGGTATCTTGATCACTGAATTTTAGCGGCCGTCAATAAGCTGCATGTATTTTGCAGGAATTCCCGAGCCTCTTCATCGAGCTCCAGCGGCTGTCTCTCCGATGGCGGAACTGCGTCCGAAAGCACTTTTGACTGCGAATTCCCCATGGGTAAGTTATTAAAACCCTTTTTTTATATTAGGCCTGAAAAAGCACACGGTTCACTTGATAATGAGTACAGAACCCGTGATATCACATTGGCAGCGTGTTGTGGTTACAATATCTGGCTGCATCATTTTTGTGCGTCACATATTGTTACACGTGCAGTACATCGGAATAGGGAAGGAGACGACGCGTTAATGTTTACGGCACTATAAAATATACTGCGCAGTTGATCGTCTGGCGATAACTAGAAGATATCGACCAGGAGGACGTCACCATGCCTTGTTTATTGGGTCTAATATATATATATATATTTAAAACTACCAATGGCAAATGTAAATCTCATGCGCTGCGAGAATGTCTCATTGTTAGGAGGACTGCTTAAAAAAAAGTAGATTTTGGGTACAACTACCACGGATCTGATACTCAGTATACAGATTTTTTTTAGCCACCTATTAACGTCACGACCGACGTCGCGGTCCGTGAGAATATCACATCGTTATGAAGATTACTTGTCTCCTACTCCGTAAAATCATAAAAACAATTAAAAGTTGTTTTTGCATACTGAATATATTATTTTAATTAACAATGATAAATGTTGAAGCCACGGTCCGCGAAAATGTCTCATCATTATGTAGATTGATTGTCACACCATAAATATTAGAAATAAAAAAAAACGATTTGCGATCGTGCATTATATATGTATTTTCTATGTTAACAATGATATATGAAGGTGTAATCGTTCGCGAGAATGACTCTCCGTTGTGTAGATTGATAGTCACCACGTAAGTTTAAAAATATATAAATAAACAGATTTTACACCGGCTGTTACACTGAAAAATGTATTTTAATTTTTTCGCAATGTAGTGATTGACGTAGATTTAGGGAATGTCCCACGGTTATGTAGTTTACTTGTCACACCGTAAATCAAAAAAGTTAAACGAGTAGTAAGTATGCATGAGATTGAGCGACGAGGTATGCAAGTTTGCGGGAAGTTGGTGGATGGTGGTTGCTCAGGGTCGTGCTTTGTGGCGATCTATGGGGGAGGCCAATGTTCAGAAGTGGACTATGGACAGGCCGCGGTTTATGGTACTCTTCAGTTAGTGTATTTATGTAACTAAACGATACAAAACCTCCGCAGGCACAATAAAACGCAAGCCTTCGATGAAGCCGAACATACCGCTGACATGGATGACCAGACAGCTCAAGGAGATGGTGGAAACCAATTCCGCCGAGGGCGAGGAAGAGCACGGCGACTGCGGGACACTCACGAGACGACCGCGACCGCGCGACGATTCTACGTTGAAGCGACACCACGCCGGTTAGTGGAATTGTTTCGTTTTTTTCATTTCATATTTCACCGAGTTTTTATTGTATACATTACAATAAAAACTCATCTTGCAACCCGCATATGTAATAGCTTCATTAAAAAAAAATCCAATAATACATAAACGAAAAACCACTAATAACTAATCGTGTAAAAGTTACAAGTTCTTTCTCTCGTTTACTAGTCATAACGCGTTGTGTCATCCCTGGGCACAGATTCAATGCCTCGTCACCAGTAATATCCATCCATACCTACCATATCGAAAAGTGTCGATGTTTATTACTTTGGACCAGTTACTGCATTTAGATCTATTGGGTCCATTCCGTCTTTGTCGTCAACACGGCATCAGATACTAATTTTATTTGAGACTGTCGCTACCTTATAGCTTTCTTAAGAAAAATTGTTTAAATCCATCACTTCTTTCTTAGTCTGGCATATAACAAATACTATTTTATCAACAGATTCAGCGGACAATGCTGTGTACAGTACAACCAGTGGCAGCCAACTTAGCTCCAGCAACAGTCCAGTCCACCAGGCTTCAGCCTCTCCTTCTTATGGACACTATGAAAGCATTCCTCGCGACCGCGACATATATCGACCCAGTGTGGATACCTCGTCGTCCTTATATGGCTACACTACCATATACAATAAAATCCAAACACCGGAAATCATAATCACTACTGTCGAAGATCTCCCACCCCCTCCACCAGAAGATGTGCCAGACGGAATGTTCAGCTCAACCCTCAGCCTGGACTCCCTTCCACCACCTCCACCTCCATTAGACCCGATTGAAGACATGTGTGGATCACTACTCAGTCTCCCTCCTCCTCCTCCGGAGCACATAATGGAACCAAATTCAGGAAGAGTCCATGATATTGTCAGCCAACTTACTGCTCAGCAGATCGAACAAACTGCTAGAGCTGGTCAGTCCCGGACCTCACGGAATCCTGAGCAAACCCGCTCGTTCCCACGACAACCATCCTTGGATAGTGTCCACTCAGAAACCTCAAGAACGTCGTCGTTACATTCGGACAAGAGTATTTATGGACAAACGGCAGCTTACGGTGCCTGTCTTGTGGAACTGCAAAAAAAGAAATTAGGCAGTCCTTCTATCCAGAAGAAACTTACCGAGCCGGGCAAAGAGCGTACCGGCTTAGTGAAGAAGGTTAACTTCGCTGACGACCTACCCACTTGCTCTGACGGAAAGAAAGCCAAAAAGATCTCATTCAATCTTAAAGAACAGTTGCCGTCTTCACCAAAGAAGCCGGTCCCGCCGAAACGCAACGAAAGCACGCGCCTTTCCTCTCCTAAGAAGCTTGCAGAATCTAATAGCAACCCACCCAAAGAATTCCTGAAAGACCTTCAGCGAGTAATGAGGAAGAAATGGCAAGTAGCCCAAAAATGTAAATTGGAACCAGCGACTACACCCCACGAGGTTTTGGGCTTCCGAGAATACCCATTGTCCGAAGATTACAAGGAAACAAGTGTTTCTATGTGGGTACAGGAACACTATGGATCTGTTGAAGAGCCATTCTATGAGAATATGCATGGCAGGGATGCCCATGCTGTTACACGGGTGGAACCGAAGCCTGTCAAGAAACGTCCACCACCAGCGCCCCGAGGAGGAGTGATTCGACCCATTTATCATCCCACTCTTCTACCCAGTCGACCGGTTAAATTGACTAGTGCAGAGTTAGATTCAAGTGATGTTTTTTTTTAGTGACACTCCCAAAGGCATTATTACTGTGTTATTATTAGTGGCAGAATTTGCATTGTTCATTGATTTGCGCATATATGTGTAGTGATTATATTATACTTAACTGCTGAAGTGCGTGTAATCTCTGAATGTTACCCCCTGCTCTTGGTAACGAGCGAATGGGGGGGGGGGGGATTGCGACCAGCTGTTGCGACTCGATCCCCCGCTGTTTATTGGATGGTTAGTTGAATTTTAACAATTTTATTATGGTAACATGTATTTAAGACGGAACACAGTTCTGTGCAATTCCAAACTCGACCAAAATCTGTGTAACGTGGAAGTAGAAATGGTTTTGAAATAACTTGAATGGGCGGTGCTATAAAGAAAGGTATACTAAAGTATGTAGAATTATTTTTGTGGGTCCACTTGTTGAGATATTGGTGAATTGAAGCCCCTCTTCAACCTCTCCCTTATTTTATTATTTATGTATTGTAATTTTCATTTTTAAATTTTATTGAATATTACTTACATGTTGAGTAAAGACAACTCACAAGTGGACCTTTGAAGGTGCATTAGTTACATGAGTTGGGTTTGTGGATTTTATATTATGTTCCTAGTTGAATATTGGCTGAGATAGACGCATGTTACCCATTGCCCCTCGTAATGTAGTAATGAATTTCGTTAGCACTGATGTTCAAAGTGAACTTCTGTCAAGATAGTAGGCCTTCGACTGGCAAGCGGAAAGATGGTCATAAGATTGTCTGTAGTGTTATTTACAGTAATAAATGTCACAACTCCATATGAGGCGAAATCAAGTTCCAATGTCTATCTCACACATTTTAGATGAATGCTTATTTAGTAAAATATGAATATAGCAGCTTTATTAACTAAAAACTTGTAGAAACAAATTTACACATTAGCGACTGAACTATTTAAGTCTGATGTTATTCTCACAATTTACTCCATGTTGTGATGTTTTTTTATTGTTAGCTTGAAAATACTTGAGTATGCATCTTTATTTATCTCCAGGATATGATTTATTTAATAGATGGTAAGTGGCTACAATGATTAATGTATGAATTCAATATATGTATTGTAATCTACTTGTATGAGAATAGTGATATAGGAACAATATCTCATTGTCTATGGTTTAAGATTGTATGTTTAAGACTTCAGTTTTACACATTAGGCACTTGTACTGATTGTAGAATGGGGGCTGTACCATATAAATGTATATTGCCTAATATTTCATTACTTAACATAGACACCGCTATATGTTTTGTTGCCACAAATACCATGACTTAGAGTTGGATCTATAAACCTTACAGAACACCATTCCATTGTAATATTGTCTAACGATCTCTGAATGGTTCATAGCAAAGCAAAGTTAATTGTTTTAGTTAACCTTCCACAAGGTGAATTTTTGCTTAAATAAAAATTCAAAAATTATAGAACCTTTTTTAATAACAAATGTTAGTTAAAAACATGGAAATATTCTGATTTAGAGATAAAAATGAAAGTAGCTTCAATAGCCATTTAAAATACCACCGTGACAGAATGTTGTTTCATTGTCTGCATGGTTACTATACTGGATTTATTTTAGGGCTACAAATAGATTTTATTGATATCATATAACAGTAAATTCCTTCTCAAAAATATTATAATTTTCTAAATATTGATTTTCGTCGTGGGATGTTCTCTTATTAAAATATACAAAGATATTTTAAATTTCTATTGACTAAAATATCTGGTGCAGTCCTCTGATAATATCAATTTTTTAAGTGAATAAGCTTAGGAGATCCTTCCATTTTTTTTAAAAATAGTATTCGTGTATAACATAAGGGCCTTACGTTTATCCTTCTTACATTCCCCCCACTCGAAAAAAGAAATTTAAGAAAAAAAAATCAATCATCACTCACATACCAGTTATTTATTTATCCGGAACAGTTTCCAATTGGAAGTTTACACTAAACACTACTAATTCATTACGACGATCGAAATCTAAAGTCTCTTGTGTCACATTAAATTTTACATTTGTACAGACTTAATTTTCTACACCTTTGCATTTAAATGTACTAAATCGAATAGGTGGAAAAAACCAATTGGTTCAAGTGAGTCAGTGCCCATCCAAATAACTATTGATTAAGTTTACAAGACCGATACAGATTTTCCAAATTGACTATTAAAAACTCGTTCGAAAATAAGCACTGTCCCAGCACTACTCCAGGGAGGTGAGTTATACGATACATTGTTACGATAATCGATTCCATATTATCGAGATTTTTTAAATTTGTTACGAAAAGTTTCTTTATCTTTCGACAATGAATTGGACTTAATGGGAAACCCATTAAATTAAGTAACAAAAATATTGACATTTTGAATATTAAAAATTTATAGTTTAGGTTAGCAACAATTTTGACGTGTCCTGTATATTTCATGTCACTGGCGCGAGCTACCTTTTTAAAGAGCTCTAGTTAGAACAACTGGTACAACGGATTTTGTGGAAAAATAAATCTTGTTTTATAACCATATTTTTTTAACGTTAACTTTCATCTACGTATATTTTTGTTTTACTGTGACAATTTACCGATGAACCACGATTCTACGTCCCTTCCATATAAGTTTGACTACAATCCAGTCCATTTATAATATTAATAATGGAAAAGTAATTCGGTAATTATAGTAAATTAACTAACCGCACACGAAACTGCCAAATTATAAATATACATGGAATATCAAAATGTTGGTAATCAGCGTAGACGAGTTATTCTAAATTTTCATGTTAGGACTTTTTAAACGTCAAATGTTAGGTTATAAACAAGTAGGGTATTTGACGGTTTCCGATCTCTACTAAACATAAAAAAAAAAATGAGTGTCTATATTACTGTTCCACTTTTATATATAAAAAAAATAGTAATTAAACTAATCGCACACGAGACTGCCAAATTACTTAAAATTCCTGTATGGTATTCATGGCTAAAGTGTCATGCATTTTACCGATGAATATGATAGTGGAACACAAAAAATAACTACACAAGTTGGTAAACAGCGTAGATGAGTTATTCTAAATACTTAGTGGTAAAATATATGTTCGTCTATATCTAAACCCGAATAATAGAAAAAAAGTCTGCATGGAAATTAACCGCACATTAGAGACTGCCCAATAACTTAAAATCCCTGCATGATAGTGTGGATATACGAAATAATTTTAAACTTCAAATGTTAGATTATGATTATTAAGGCAAGTAGGGTATTTGACATTTTTCGATCTCTAGTAAAACCTAAATAAAAAAAAACCTGAAATTCCTGTATGATATTCATAGGTAAAGTGTTATTCATTTTGTCTATGAATATGATAGTGGAATACAAGGTATAACTTTACAAGTTGGTAAACAGCGTAGACGAGTTATTCTAAATGTTTAGTGGTTAAATATATTTTCGTGTCGGTTAGGACCTTTTAAACTACAAACAGAACTTAGGGTAATGACATTAAGGCTAGTAGGTATTTGACGATTAAAATTTAATATCTACTAAACCTTAATAAAGCAATCTGTCTGTATCGCTATAATTTTTATATAAAATGTACAGTAACTTAAATTACGCAACACGAGACTGCCCAATTACTTAAAATCCTTGTATGATTTTCATAGCTAAAATGATTTTATCGATAAATATGATACTTAATAAAATAATTTTGTGTTCATAATAAGCAGCGTAGTTGAGTTATTCTAAATGTTTAGTGCTTAATTATACGTTCGTCTCGGTTAGGATTTTTTTTAAATAATATGATATTTAACGTTTTCCGATATCAACTAAACCTGAATAATAAAAAAAGAAACATACTGGCTGAATTACTGTGTCATTTAATATTTATATAAAACTAAATCATAAATGTATGTATTAAAAAAAGAATTGTCAAATACCGTACCGTAGTTAGCTTAAGTATGTGTCCTCGATGTTCGATGTACTTTCTGTTGTATTAGTGGAATCATTCGATGTCTTAAATGTGAATTCGTTGTAACAAACATATATGTGTATTCAATCATAGTATAGCAATGTAAACATTCCTTAACTTGTTCAACGTTAGATGTATTAGAATGTTCACTTATTGCTTCATTGACAAGATGATTTGCTTCCATCTCATTTTTTAAGTTAACTTGTTTATATGCATTGAGAAATATTTCGACGTCTTTTTGAATATATATAACCGATACGTGTTTTGCAAGTAAACAATCTGTACTGTTATTTTATTTGACACAATATATTTAATTTTATTTAATATACGTTACGAGTTTTAAATATGACTTAAAAATTACTTCAGATTTCTAATACATTTTTATTTGAAATATTTCACAGCACTTTTATATTAATCTATGATCTAGCACAACTAAACTATTATAAAGAAATTTCCTTAGGCTGGTATTATTATTTGTATGTGTATTACTACAATGTAAACTTGTATTCAAGCAGACTTCCTACATTTCAACTTACGTTTTGCAATTACGCATTGCTGGGAGAATTTCTGCATGTTTTAGAGGCGTTATGTATATTGTATTAATTTTTTTTTATAAACTGCAGGTAAATATAGTTTTTGTAACGAATCATCAATATAGTTTCGTTACAAGGTACCACCAACATAATGTTGTAAACTTCATTAAGTTAAATAAATATATTATATATATTTAGGCCGCGTCTCCTGCTATGTTGTTATCGAAACAAAAGTAACAATATATTTAATTTACTATTAAATATGTTTACAAATCTTAAAAAGTTGTAAAAAAAATCTAATATACTCAGTTTCTCATATGCCACCTTGGCAGGGTCAAAGTGATATTGATGCGGGCATAGAAGATAAAAACATTGTGAGGGTTTTGAAACAAATTTTACACTCAAACCTTTTTGGCGTTGGAACCTTTTTAAACATTAAAACTTTAAACTTTTATTAATATTAAACCTGGTTGTATGTTGATAATTATTTAATGATAACTTCTTTAATAGGTATTTTACACCATTGATGAAATTATTTTCATCTATTGGGAGTTGATGAAGTTTTTTTTTTTAATTTTGACCAAATGCTTAATGTCAAGCTTCAGAGAAGAACAGTTGCAGGTTTAGTATCCACTCTTGCTGTATTTAGCTGCATATGCTGTTGGGAGCGGATGAAAAACTCGTTCTCGTCTATTATCTTACAAGACATGCAGAAGACTTGATATGCCTCGCGTTATAGGTAAATATTAAATAAGCGGAGCCCTAGAGCTCCGAGGAGCACACTGAGTATCGCTGGCGTGGATGTTTTATAGCTAGCAGGAGACGCGAATTTAGTTGATGTTATTTTTACATTGCCACTGCTCTATATTAAGTTCTGTCTTTAAGCCTCTACTGACTATTAAGTACCTAAGTGGACGTTCGCAGGTGAGTTGCTTACTTGTTTACCACCTTATTCTATTAAAAATAAAGTTTTTTTTCATCTTTCGCCGTATACCATGCCAATGGTTTCGTTTCAAATGTCAAAACGAAGGTATTACACCGTTACTTTACATACGGGTCACAACATTACGATTTTTCGGCAACTATGTTAACCTATACATCTATCTACCTTTTGAATGATTTTAGTATTTAATTTTATGTAACGCATTTATTAGTATCAATAATTATGTTTAATTTGTACAGTGCGAAATAAGTATTACTTAAATTTTTTGTATATTTTCTCAAATATATCTAAATTCCAAATAATCGAGTGGTTTAATTTTTTGTCTCTATCTTTTAGTTTTCGTCCCATCGTTGTTAATAATCGTTGACATTATCAAATAAATTTTCTTCTGAAACATAATGTACAATCTTTCAATGCGTTTAGATTTTATTAGTGATGGAGCGATGCTGCTGCAAACTGGGGAAGGACCACGCCCTCATACCAACGTAAATACCAGCGTAAAATAGCATCATAACACTGCTGCGTATTGTATGGTGAGTGTAAGGACACTGATATCCAATAACATGTAACGAGGCATACCATATCGGGTCTCAGGGGCCACAACCATGTGCATAACAAGCTTTTCTCTGCTGAGGATAGCATGTTGATGCTCGTTTGACTCCTTTAATATAAAAAAAACAGTAATGAAAAGATTGCAGGTAGTGCACTAGATTCCTCACTTGAATGTCCCTTATCGCCTTTATGCCCTGGTTCTAGTCTGTTCGAGCTACGATGCAATGGCATCGTATATTTTAACATACACAAATATAATTATTATTGCAAGCTGTTGCTGTAATTAAAAAAGTATAAACATCTCGGTGCTGGGCGAATTGTACTCCGGCACACCCTGTGTGTTGGAGTTTGGTTAGCCATGTGGCTCCACTGCCGATTGCCGGACTTCACTTCTTCGAAGTATATATTTCTTACACATGCACACGGTTTACTCACAATATTTTCCTTCACCGCCGGCACAAGGATCGAAGTCTCTTTGCTCGCGTACCGTACATCGCGTACGTTTAATGCGACCGTTTAAATACTTAATTTGCTCTAAGCACATTGTTACAACTAGTGCGCGCGAATTAACATTTGTGTACTTGTTTGTTGCCGTGTTTTTATGTTACCAGCTATTCCGTTGGAAGAGAAGCAATTCAACTTCATTGTAAATGAGTGTATTTAGCCAACTCTCTTTAAATGTATAACTTTTCTTTGGTGTTCCGTGGATAATCTTTTAAAGATACACAGACTCCTGGAGGGAAGACAGGGTTATGGGAATTTATACCCACTAAAACCAACTCGAAGGCCACGCTAAGTGCATTGGGAGGCGCTCCGGGATCACCTACGAACGTACCGGTGTCTTTAAAACGACCAGGGGAGGTCTCGCGTCCCGTAGCACCGTCGTTGCGCTACGGACACTCTGGAACAGTCCGTGATACCCCACTGATCGCAAGTGAATTCGTTTTTTGGTCGCCGTATACAATAGGCAGTAAACCTTAGTCGTATCCTATGAGCACGGGATAGCATGATTATTTAAATGTATAACTAGAACATTGTATTATGTTCTAGTTATACATTGAACATTCAGTTTTACCCAATTTTACCAATTTTCCGAGGAACTTTTCGAATTTTTCTTCCCATTAAAACATAATTAGGAGCATTAAGTATATTTAAAAATAAAAATAGCTAAATCGGTCCAGTCCTCAAGTGATGCACTTACTGATGAACATTTTTTATCTATGTCAATATATCAATATGATAAACCTAATTAAGACAAAATTTATTGCCATATTCAATAATAATATATATGTACGTATAATTATGAAGTGACAAGTTTCTTGACAATATTACGTCAAAGATTTGTGTATACTACATTTTACAATTTTTATCTAAAGATCTACATAATATTGTGTTTAATTTTCACATAAAATGGAGGACGAAGGTTCTTTTTTTAATATTATTTTAATAATTATAGCCACAGCCCACTGCTTAATACTTGTGGGGCGTCCGCCACAGATTGGCACAAAGCACGATCCTGAGCCACCAGCATCCATCGATTTCCCGCGAGCTTCCTTAGCTGGTCGCTCCATCTAGTTGGGTCGTCCTAGATTACGACTGTCACTCAAAAACCTTTCTTTTCCATCGGTTATCTGTTCTATGAGCTAAATGACCTACCGACGTTCTATTTGCATTATATATTATATATATATATATATATATATATATATATATTATATATAGAAAGTTTCGTTTTTTTTATTGTATAGAGGGTGACAAACGAGCATGAATGTTTCCTGCGGCCCATAACACATTCATTCTTGATAAGGAATTATTATACAAATGCATTGTCAGTCCCGAGGATGGAAATGGAATGCTTCGTCACCGATAACTAAGGGCCTCCCGATGCCAACATTCACCGTAGAAAATTCGCGCAGATTTCCGGTGGTACCCCGGTCGCGGTGACCCATTCATGGTGAAGTCCCCAGTATTGAATCCAGAGCTATAAAAGCTTATTTGTGAGATAAATATTTGACAAAGAGTAGTAAGATCTTTTGATTAGCTGCTTTTTAACCAGAATTTTCGATATGTTGAATGGCAAACCGATTATTATTCTTTTACCAAAGAATGATTTTTATATTTTTTTTAAACGAAATTTCTTATAATAGAGTCACGCTGTAGATAATTTCCATATGCAACATGGTGGGTCACCTTAACCTGGGAATGACCACACCCATACAGAAAACCCCCATCAAATATTACCATAACACCGCTGGGTTTTTGTTAGTTGAATGTAGGGGTCACGAGATCATGTTACAGGTCATTCAGTCATTCTATCTCAGTCCTAAGGGTTCGCGACGCGCGTGGACCTTGAACTTTTGTTGAGCTTCAAGTTATAAACTTTATCATTTTGGTAATTATACTATCGTTGCTAGATTTTTTGGAGATGAAAAACAACGTTTTAACGTATCTCACAAAACTTTCCAAGTCATATGGTTAAAAAAACTTTGCACAACAACACAAGTACAACTTTATAAATATTAACTTTTGATTGATGCACTCTTACATGCAGACCATTGTAAATGTTGGACTTTATTCGACGATACTTATGCATCCGGAGTGCGTAGACACCGCCCAAGCCCTGGTCCCCTGGCCTTCGAGGATTGGCGTCGGATGCCTTTCATCTGGCTGCACTACGTCGAGAGTAATAAAGGACTGCAGGTCGCTGATTATGTACTGAGGTGATTATACTAAATAATTAGCAAATATTTGAATTCTTCATCACTAGTGCAATGCTGCCTCTTACATAATCTGCTATAGAATACGATCCTGAGTTAACTGCATCCATCGATTTCCCCCTGACTCGCAAACTAAGACTAGTGTCTCCAAAAATCTAGTGGAGGCTGGACGACCCCCACAAGATGGAATGGCGACCTGCGATGGCGTATATGATGTTGCCACACGGGAACCGTTCTTCCCTATGGGTTATATAAGAGCAATATACCCGGCTCATTGTCACATCAGGTTACGGATCCTTTCATTTAAGTCGGTTACTAATATAAGTACACTCGTGAGCAAAAAAATCGACTCGCGCCGTAAGTTTGCGGTCAAAATATTCTCGTAAAAAATCTGTTGCTCAGATTTATGTTTGTACTATAGCAGATTAAAGGTGAAGGTCTTAGGTTTAAAATGAAATGACATTCATATCATTAAACTCTTTTTTATCAATAAAATAATTATTTATACAAAATTCCTCTTAAAGTCTAAAATAAGGAAAAATTCACACTAAAGAAAACTATACAGACAAAAAGACAAAACTATTATAAATAAAATAAAAAAGGACAATTCAATATTTTGTGGTACCTCCCCTGACTCTAATTACATCTATTAATCGGTTCTTCATAGACCGGATAAGATTTTTCAATGTTTCATGAGAAACGCTCATGTCATTCTTCAGCGAGTGCGTCTTGAATCTTCGAACTCATAGTAGGTGCAAGATTTCTAGCTCGAACTTTTCTTTTAAGCTTGTCCCATAAATGCTCAATACGATATAAGTCTAGACTACGTGCTGAACATTTCATGCACTCAATTTCGTCCTCCTGCCGGTACTACCGAACAGAAGCTGCAGTATGTGGACGGGCATTGACTTACATTAGCACACAGTTTTCATCGACAAAGCCTAGGTAAGGAACGACATGACCCCTTAATATCTCTTCAATGTATTGGTTCGTTGTCAACCTCCAAATCTGCCGCTATCGATATTTAAATAAAAACCAATTCTGTTTTTCCGTCCATTGAAATGCTCACCCACACCATCCAGGACCTCCTCCAAATGCCACATTTTCACTTATGCAGCTCTAGGTGAATCGCACTCCAGGTCTTCTGTAGACTAGTTGTCATCTATCGCAGCCACACTCTGCTTTTTCCGGAGAGGAGACCTGAGCTCCTCTGATTGTCCATCTTGTTCACGTGTTTTCTTGCGAAACGCTGTCAGGCAGCTCGATGAGCTGTTGTCAACTTAGGGCAGTAGCCGATCTATTTGAAATCAGGTTAGCCGCCTTAAGTTCTCTTCCGACTGTCACCGTTAACAGTGGCTCATCTTTAACCACGAGACCAGAGTCAGCAAGAAGCTGACTCTGGTCTCGTCTGCTCTAGTTTCGATAAGGCAACCGCTTGAGCCACTTCTTCAATAGATTTGTCCATTTTGTCCAGGCAATTTTTGTGTTTAAAAATAAGCAATATGTGTATCGGTTGAGATTTGGTGACTAACTGATAAGGGTAAGTTAGGTAAATGACCTTTTATAGGGAATGACAATCCCTAATTAGCCCTATTGTAAACAAGTTTAGGATTAGCAATAACAACATGTTTTTGGTAGTATTCTTGGAAAACATTTATAGTTTTATTTTAGTTACGTTAAATTTATTAAACAAGATAACATATGTATACTTTATTTAGAAACTAAAACATACAGCTTAAATAATTCAAAAATAATTATAATTCAGGGCTCAGATATTTAGTTAAAGACATTTAACCACGTGCATGACGTTTGAGACGATTTTTTTGCTTACGAGTGTATATTGTGTATAATGTATATTGTAAATATAGTATTCATTTTTATGTTCTGGAAGACTAAGCCAGTTAACCTGAAAGTAAGCGATGACTGCGGCCTACAATTTCATTCATCCTCAACAAAATTCCACATGCGTTATCACTTCTCGGGACTAAGATGGAATATCTCGTTCCCCGTAATCGGGTCTGCGTTTCCCTACTTACTTTACTAATAACAGCAACTATTTTATGCTGGTATTCTGTTAACGGACGTTGTCCCTCTCTGGTCGAGCCATTAATGTCGCTCCTAGAGACTAGCTGCAGAGTCGCTTTACAACTATAAAAACTGCCACCTTTGCCACCTTTGTAACATCATACTGAATTGAAGTTGGATGGGCATTCGTGCGATGACCCAGTACATCTACGTATATTATTGCTCAAATGATAATGGCTCTACAATATATCTTGCACTTTGGCGATGATAAGAATATGTCGCATTAAAAAGATAAATAACACATCTAACTTCATCTTACTCTTATTAGATCCAAAGACACCTGTTTCTGGTCAATCCCTGAAGTACAACGTTACTTCCGCGGGCAGCTGCACTGTGAAAAGGTGCTGTTCACCTGTCAGTACCCAAACCTTCGGCTGCCCACGCCCCTCGGCAACCACTTCTGGAGAATTCACGTTGCGCTCAAGCGACCGCCTGCGTCCTATTTGAAAGAGTTTCACAGATCCTTGGAAACTACACTGAAGGTCAATTGATTTTTGTATGAATACATCGGCAAAGGTCTTCAATATCTTTTCATAATCGAGGCTTGGAACTGATGGAATGGAATTTTTTACGTTGATCTTTTATTAATTATTAACAGACTGCACATACGAAAAATTTAAATGCCATTAGTTATTTATATTACCAGAAAAAAGTACGTTATCTGCTAGCGCTACTGAACTATGGAAAATTGAAAATACGAAAAACAAAATTATCCCGGAAAAAGCGAATTATTGGTGAATCGCAATGACAAGACAACTACGCTCAAAATTGTTGCTGTCATTCATAAAACGGCAACCCCTCCCATTATTAGTCAGCTTTTTTATGTTACTATTACTTTCCGAGTAGCCGCTAGAAGCTAACTTCTTTCTTAGCTTTATAAGCTTACGTTTGTTTTCTTAGAAAATGGAAGCGGAGGAGGCTCAGATGGACCGGCTGATTGTGTGCGACCAATTTATTAGGATTGACCTCATGGATCATTATAAAAGAAAATCATTCTTTCAAATCCTCCTAAATATTTTATGGTAGGTCTAGTCTTGGCGAAGGGATGTTGCATTTTTTATCGTATCGATCAAGGGGAGTGTTCTGAGGATTTGGCAGGATCGATTCCAGCCGCCAAGTTTAAACTTCGTAGAGATATTGCATCTGGGGATTAAATTTTAAATTGTGTTTCCGGCTGCGATATGAATGGGCCGGCTCGACCGGTGATCCTAACATATTCCTCACAGAATATTAGCCTAGCGGTGCTGTGAGAGAAACTATTGACGAGACATACCAACTTAGTTTTTAGAGGAGATGGGCGTCATGGGTCGTAGGAAGCACTTACCATCTAGTGAAAAGTGTGCTCGTTTTTAACACTTAATACAATAAAATAAGTATGCAAAAATTATATAGTGTGTTATACAGCAATAGACTATACTTGGTAACCGCCACGATCTTAGCTTAACTCTTCTTCATGGGCGAGTTAGACCACTAATTGACTGCTTCCAGACCTTGACATGTATACATGAGAATGAACTACTGTTAGCAATTCATAATTTAGAACGGTTACTTGTATACGTAGAAAGCCGTGGAAGCTCTAGGCGCTCGCTTTTTAATTTACTTTTCGCGAACAAGTGTTCGAATCCATGTGCTGATTTATTATGTGCTCGAGGTAGGAAACATAGTGATAGTGTGATATTGTGCATTTAAAGTGAGCGCTTACAAATTGCGCTACCAAGGCTCTTATTCTTTAATATGGATCAAAAATGTTCCAAACATAAAATTTGAAGATACATCTATTCTTACAACTAAAATACAAGACGCTCCAGTCCTAAGAAGAGCTAGTAAGTAACCCAGAAATTGTCTTCACTAATAACAAATCTAACGTACTATCCCTTAATATGATTGCAAGCTTCCAGGATAGCCTACAGCTAGTTTCCTTCGAGAACCTCCGCTGCACGCGGCTGGAGGGTGTGCGTTTGGTCCAGCAACTTGCCTGTTTCAACGCGCACTCGCTCAAGTACTTGTTCCTGTGGAATTTCGTACGTGAAGATGAGAACCCTATACTTGTGAACTACAGCTACATAACAGGTGAGATTTACTCCAACGTAACATATATACATACATATATTTATTCACCGTTGAGCTGACCTATCCATCAAAAATAAATAGAAGTATTATTTTTAATGGATGGGTCAGCGCGACGGTGAATAAATATATGTATATATATATATATATATATATATATATATATATATATATATACATATATATATATATATATATATATATATATATATATATATATATATATATCTACTAACGCGGCTTTTCTATAGCCCACTCCGCGCCTGAATCTATTACAGAAAACTTGAATAGGTCCTAGGTAGGGATATAGTAAAACGGTTCAGTAATATCAAGAGGACATCTATATAGCAATTCTGATATAATGTAAAGTAATTTAATGTAGACCTTATAAAAAAAATCTAATAGATATTTATTAGCTAGCCTCAATTGTTCTGTGCGTTGGGATGTTTGTACGTAACCACGATATCTTTCGTAAAGTTCTTAAAATATAAATTCTATAAAATAAGGTGTTAAGTCGCGATGTAGGCGTTGATGCTAGAGCGCACTAGCTCAGCAAATGCCCATTCATTCTTCTCTTCAAGACACCCACATTATACTCGGACAGAGACTAATTCAGGCAAATTATTTCAATCGTTTGCCTTTCCCAATAATAAGCATTCGCCGTTCGTATTAAGAACTGCGAGTTCTTCAACAACGGAAGTTTAGAAACCCGCCGTGCGTCTTGTTGTCCGATGATTAAAAGAGGGATGCAGGAATCATGTTTTATTACAACTCTGCACACTCTACAAAAAGTATCCTGTAAAAAAATCTATCTATCTAATCAGGATGTATAGGATTAAACGGTTAGTTCGCTTAGAACAAGTTACAATCCCGTCACCATTTCTGCCCTGATCTCGCGTATTCAATGCTGGTTTGTCCGAAGCTGGACATAGTTATAATTATTAGCATTTCACAAATAAGTATCAAACAGAGACGCTGGACCATGGTAATTCAATTAATCTAAATAAATGAGTCGATTATTGTTTTTATGGGAAAACAATGTGATGTGAACACGATGTTACCCCAGCATGAAAAAAAGCAAATTTTTAAGGACGTAATGCACTCCAGTGCCTATTCGAACTTAACTTATTCACGTTCCTTCATTATTTTTGTTTGATTTTCTCCACATTTTTATGTCCTCTGGATCTAATAAGAATATTATTTATATCTAAAAGTAAATAGAATTGATTTTCAACCAAACTTAATTTAATGGTTACAAAGTTATTTATGAATCTTGAGCAGAATTTACGTCTCAGCGGGTTTCCTCGTCTCCCTTCAGGTAATGCGCTTCAGGCAAGATAGCGGTGGCAGTCGTATTATCAACTGTTCGATACTGAAAGTTGGGGAGGTTCCTCCGCGCCTCATCAACAGTTTCCCGCAATCGTTCAGCACAAACCGGCGCTGCCATCCTCGTCTCTGCCTCAAAACTCTTCACTAGCTGCTGCATGTCACCCTCAGCCAGCGGAACGATCTTGTCTGTAGATCTCTCGAGATGCCTTTTTATATCGCAGTCTATTCGGTGCAGCCTCTCTCTGTTCGAATTGGTGCGCCATGGTCTTTTCGGATCTGATGAATTTGGTACATCATCTCTTAATTGCTTATTTAATCTGTTGACAATAAAGAGACGAAGGGTTAATAAACACTAAATAATAAATTAATATCAGCAGCAGAACAATGTTGACTCTCAAATCTCAAAGGATCAGTAAGCTGAAGTGCCAATGGGCCGTCTTTATAGTTCGAAGAACTGATAACTGATAGGGCAGAGAGGATCTCACAGCCTAGTATTGGTCACCACTGTGTAGGATGACCTCCACGATATGGAGTGACGACCGATACACGTCTACGGGTAGTAGGATGCAGGCTCAGGATTGTGGCCGACAGTTAGGTCTATGTTTTACAGTGGACTAGCAAAGAGCAGAGATGTTGATGATGAAATAATACGTTTTCGAATGCTTACAAGTAGCGACACAAGAGTCACAAAAACATTGTGCATTGGATAAATATTATTTATGCTCAGTGTTTTAACAACTAAACCAAGATGCCATTTAGGAAAAACGAATATTATATCGTAATATGAACTAGCACAATAGATTTTCTCTGTCTTGATGTTTTCCATTTCGACCACGGCTATATTTTTTTGTTATTACTAGATACCAACTACCTAGGATAGATTACAATGCCGCAAGCTTTTGCGCCAACCGCGTAGGCTCAAAAACTCAACTCACTCGTCTCCTTCCCTAGATCGATGTAATGTACGTGTTATAAGATTGGAGGATTAAAGTTGATTATTAAGGTCTTACTTGTTTGTCTTTACGCCATAGAGAACTCACCACTCCCACCTGTTACTATATCACCTGTAAACCAGGATCGACAGCGGCATACAAATTAAAAACAATGGACTGTGGGTGGAAGAGGTACGTACGATCAGAGAAGGATCATTACGACGATCGCAGCATACCAGCGTAAAATAGTAGAATAACTTAGGGATCTGTAGGCCTCTATTACTGGTAACGAGCCATTCAAATTTAGTCCTTTAGAGCGAAAATGCAACTGCATTATGATTCCTTATCAATGAATCGATGATGGTTGAATGTGAATGTCATGTGTCAGGCAAACGTATAGTATCAGGTGAACTGTGCTCGTTTCTTAGCAAGAAAATTAGACAACTCTAATGTTTAATTGCACAGAATTGAATAATTGAGAAAAATAAATGGTCAAGTAAGAAAAGCATATCTCTATACTGGATGTATATAGAGATATCGTAATATATTTTTGGTACAAACCGTTTCTCCTCTGATCGCAGAACCCGCAGCTTCCGTTCGGTTTCTTCTAAGAGATCTTTGTCTGGCATATACGGGTTCTCATACTCCACTTCGGCTTCTGCACCAATAGCCTCTTCCAGCTCATATCCAAACTTGTCTTGAAAGTCTTTGACTAGTCCTAGACTGCGTTCCGGCAGTCTGTCCTCAGGGACCTCGAGGTCTTGCAGTAATTTCATTAAACGTGATTTATCTTCGTCAGTCATCATTATAATTATTCATTGTTCGTTATTCGGTGTTTACGTTAGTTGTCAAGGACACCAGTGTTGCTATGGAAGCGGTTGATAAGGCCGAGTGCACGTACTGCGGATAACAGATACGCCCATTATTGTTAGAAAGGGACGCAGAAATAAATACCGTGTCTCTGTGTAATAAGGATCAACAATATAACTACGCGGTAGTATTATTGTTTTTTTATTATTAATTAGATTTTTTATAATTAAAAATGTAAAAAAATATCACGGTGGTGTTGATGTCATTCTATGGTCAATCGACCTATTCAAGCTACAGCTAGAAACGAGCTTCAGCGGTCTCCACCACTCATCACCGACTACGTCTCTGGTTTTTTTTCTATTTTTTCCGGTATTCTGCGACAGCTTAAGCTGCCTTTCAGCTCCGGTACTCTGCGACAGTGTGGTACTTCACCGATTGTGCTGATCCATTCGTGTTAGATCTAGTTCATAGGTGCGCATCGGCCTTAAGACTGTTTTGTGAATCAGTCTAGCAAAAACAATTTCATCCTTAGCTGGAGTCGCTAATGTGAATATTAGTAATATTAATAGCACTGTTAGCAAACCTTGCAATAAAGAAAGATAAGGCAACAGCTACTGGCACGACAAAAGAGGGACGATCATAGCATATTCTGCCAATATGCAATGAATTATTTGTAAATCATGTCTCTTATCCCAGGAAGCGGGGAGTATTTCCCGAGACCCGAGACTGCTCAGTGCTTCTCGAGAAGTCTGGGCGAGATGAACAACCTTCGCGTGCTTGGACTAGAGTACGGTCACATCGCCGATGGCACGGGCAGCGCTCTCGTATCCCTATTGCCGGTGGTCAGACGCCCGCACTTCAGATTGCAGGTGATTAAAATTGTATATATTTCAATGTATAACGTTGGGTGGACTCTTCGGTTTACTGGAAAACGTCGAGATTCCGTTATTGGTAACGAGGCTTTTTGCCTCAGTGCTCAGGAGTAACATCGCATGTGTGCTGGTTTCTCACTCCTAGGTTCTTATGTAATGTAAAAAACAATTAAAATTTAAATTATACTTAGTCCAAATGAGTGTGCAACACAAATAATTGGTTTGTGGTTTTGCTTGTGGCCCCTCAAAAAGGACAATTCAGGTTCCTGACCATCCACTAAAGTGAATTCTGTAAGGATGGCAAAACGCAGTGGTCCCTTGTTGGCGGCGTAGAACAGCGAGGGTGCTACGGGAGCCGACGCCTAATCGAGGACGTGTTTCGGCTCTATGGGGCAGCGGTGTGTTCTGTAATAGATCTCAATGCACTGAGAGTGGCCATCGAAGGAGTTTTTACTTCATCATCATCATTTCAGTTCATTATTGTCCACTGAAAATAGACCTCCTGTATATATGTGGTTGCTACTCATATATTTCCCATAGGTGACCTGACCTACATTGCCACTTCAGCTTGCTGATTCTTTGAGCTGTATTGGTACTTAAGTCTTCTGCCAGCATCCACGTTTAATATTCGATAACGCAGAGAAATACTAAGTATAGTATAGAGATTTTAGTGGCTAAAATATATATAACGCAGCGGGGTATCTTTTTAGGAATGTGTCGAATCTAAAATTAAACTGGGCTGAGTCACATTATAAGTTCCTCGTAAATGATATCAATAATATCTTAAACACTTTATTATCTATTTAGGGTTTCCCTTTTTATTTTTACTAAAACAAATATGTATGCTTATTTAGGATGGATTTTGTGTAAAATCCTCGTCAAAACTGGGACTATTTAACCTCTTATCATCACACATTTAAAATGAAAACTTACAAGTCTATATACGTAAATATCGAAAGTCATTCAAACTTTTCTTACTGTTTATTATAAAATTATCAGAATATATCATTCGAAATGTACTGTGCCATAGTTCTGAACAAAGGAAAAATCATCAATAAAACAAACAAATACTAACATTATAATCAAATTATTTTGTCACGCTCATGGCTGTATGAGTTACATAATAGAAAACAAATTATCGATACAATTACTTTCTTGTAATTCTTCTTCTTTAAAATCTGGATGATCTCAACGCTGTTGTTTAATCTGTCTCCGATGTGGTACTTCACGAGATGGAACTCTTCATTACATCCTTAATGGTGCCCATCGAGGGCAAATCCCAGCCATGGTTTGGTCGCTCCTGTAAAATAGTGTCACGCTATAAGCAGGAGTATTACCGGGCCTGGGTAGATGCATCGACGTCACGGGATGCAAAATCCCACTTGTTTAAAAAAAGGTACAACTCTGCCTCCAAGACCTTCAGAAGAGTAATTGCAGAAGCAAACTCTGGCATATTGGTAAAATTGGCGAGAGTCTTGTTCGTCTACCTCCGGGAACCCGTGCATTTTGGTCTCTCGCCAAAGCTGTCCAAGGGAATTTCTGTCAGCCATCTCTTCCATCTCTGCACAAAGGAGACGACATGCCGGCCCATGACACATAAAGGAAAATCTTTATGCCAGATGTCCGATTACTGCATATATAAGTGTGCAAAGCACTTCTCTCCCTGGACATCCACAAGACGTGTGAGCCTGATGGTATCCCTCCAATTATGCTGAGCATGTGTGCTCCAGAGTTGGCACCGATTCTTACGCGTCTTTTTCGGTACTCCTACTCTCTAGGCGTCGTCCCGAACTGCTGGAAGACAGCTTTGGTGCACCCGATTCCTTAAAAAGGAGATCGCTCAGATCGGTCCAACTAAAGTTCTATTGCTATTACGCCCTTGTTCCTGAAACTAATGGAATCTGTTGTAAACTGGCAGCTCATGAAGTACCTAGAGGAACACGAACTGATTAGCGACCTCCAGTACGGCTTCCGTCGGGGTCATTCAGCTGGTGACCTTCTGGTCTACTTGTGTCATCGAAGGGCGCAGGCGGTAGAGACGAAGGGAGACCTTGGTGGTTATTATGCACGTAGCGAAGGCCTTCAATCGGGTTTGGCACAAAGCGGTTCTTTCGAAGCTTCCTTCCCTTCTTCTTGCTTCCTAAGAAATAATGTAACTGGGTCACCAGTTTCCTCACGAACCATAACATAACATCAAAGTCGTAGTCGATGGTTCATGCTGTTACCAAACCAATGAATGCTGGTGTTTACACATCAATGACATTTTGCAAATTGATAAAATTCATTGCTATGCAGATGATAGCACAGGGGATGCATTATACACTGGCCGCGCTAATATTTCTCGGGAAAACGTCAATGAGTGCCGGAATAAACTTGTGTGGGGTCGAGATTTTGTTAAACAAAGTCTCAGATTGGGGCCAATAAAATCTAATTCAATTTAACCCGATGAAGACACAAGTTTGCGCATTAACTGCTAAAATTAACCCATTTGTCGGATCTCCTAATTTAAAAACACCCCTCTTGCTACCTCTGCTAGATCCAGAATCCTTGGCGTTAACATATCTAGCGACGTTCAGTTCCGCGGTAACTTGGAACATAAAGTCAAATTGGCCTCTAAAAACCTAGGCAGACTTTATAGAGCTAGACTTACACATATCGGCCCACTGTGTGCAACTTTACAAAGCGTAAGTTCGGCCCCACGTGGAATACTAGTCTCATCTCTGGGCCGGGGCACCCCATTACTCCAATTTTACTGCATGCAACGGAGAGTGGCTCGATTCACTGATGACCAGATACTTTCCGATTGACTGGATACACGCATTGTTGCATCTCTAGGCATTTTTTTACCAAATTTACCATGGGGAGTGTTCTGAGGCGTTGATCGGATTAATAATAGATGATGAGTTTAAATATCGTAAATCACAAAAATTCTAATTTCATTGTCGTTATCTCGATGGTTTGCAACCACAGTGAGCTTTACGCGAAATTTTATGCCACGCACAACTATTCTGTGGAATAAGCTGTCGCCGGCGGTATTTCTGAACCGATACGACTTAGGGACCTTCAAGAAAAGAGCCTACACCTTTCTTAAAGACTGGCAGCGCATTTGCGACTACTCTGGTGTTGCGGACGTCCACGGTCAACGGTAATCACTTACGATCAGGTGAGTTGAATTCTCTTTATACTTTTGTTATGCTCTTTTTCCCAAACCCCCAACCCAAAAATCAAGGTAGAAGAATAAGAAAGGTTCATGTCTCTATCAGTTTTACTATTTTGACAATTTAGTACATAAATTAATACACTTTACTATACTGCCATCGTTTGGATGCTGTATATAGCTCTTGTGCGGCGAACAGCACACGCCGGGCCATGCAGACCCATCTCTCGGTGCGGGTGGGAACGACATCCCTGACTTCGCTTGGCGCCGCATAGCTATCGCCTGCCCAGACCTCTTCCTCGTTATGGTCTTTTGTAAGATACCATTTGTAATCACTGATCTACTAACAACAATAATAATTTTACAGCGAAAGTGGAGGACCTCATCACACGAATAATCACGTTAGTATTTCTATACGTATATATATATATATATATATATGTGTATATATATATATATATATGTGTATATATATATATATATTTATATATATATATATATATATTAACGTGAAAAAAGTTCAGTCAATTTATGGTTCCAAATTACATTTTTAAATTTTTTATTTGTTGGTTAGATTGGCTCAACTGTTTTGACATATTGACGCGGAGTTTGAAATGCATCTGTTATTTACAATAAATACAGTGCTGTTTTCAGTTATATCATAGTGTGTTTCGCGAATTTCATAATGGACAAAAACATCGAACAGTTTGTTTGAAATTATGCACTGCCAAGGAAATGTCGTGTTCGGAGTTACTGAAAATGTTACAGAAGGCTTACGGTGAATTGACTTTATCAAAAACACGTGCTTATGAGTGGCACAAAGCGTTCAAAAGCGGACCAGATGTGATGTAAAATTTGCCTTGCCATCAACGTCTGCAACTGAAGTTAACATTGCAAAAGTGAAGGAAGTAGTGAGTGAAAATCCTCATTGAAGTTTGAGAGAGATAGCCGCGGAACTTTCTATGTCTCACGAGTCTATCCGTACCATTTTAAATAATCACTTGGATATGAAACATGTTGCCGCTCGGCTAGTCCCAAAAGCCCTGAATTTTCTCCAAAAACTCAATCGCATAAGAGTCGCTGAGGACATGCTAGCACGAGTCAATTTCGACTCAACATTCATGAAACGCTTGGTGTCGAGACGTGGATTTACTAGTTTGACATGCAAACTAGTCAACAAGCTTTGGAGTGGCGCCTTCTAACTGAACCGAAACCGAAAAAACCACACCAAAGTCGATCATAATTCAAAGTCATTTTGACTGTTTTCTTTGAATATCGCGGTGTTGTGCACTCGGAATTATTGCAGGAAGGTCTAACGGTACATAACGAAAATTATTTGAGCGTTATGCGGTGTTTAAGAGACAGAGAAATTCGACGTTAAAAGGTCAGATTTGTGGAAAGTTTTTTTTGTGGATTTTACACCATGATAATGCACTTTCGCACAAGGCCATCTTTGTCAACGAATTTTTGACCAAAAAAAAAACAAATACCATGGAGCAATCACCTTATTCACCAGACCAGCCAACTTCTTTATTTTTCCTAAATAAAAATTACCACTTCGTGGCACCCGTTTTCATTCGGTAGAAGAAACTTAGGAGAATTCGCGGAAAGAACTGAACTCAATTCCGGAAAAAGCGTTTAAAAAATGTTTTGATGATTGAATTATTCATTGGCGTAAGTGTATCGTTTCTGAAGGAGCATACTTTGAAGGTGATAAAATAAAGTAGGATGAATAAATAACATTTCTTGTATTATTAATCTTATCCCGGTACTGTCTTGACAGAGTAATATGTAACCCAAAGCAGTGGGTTACCCACTGCTTTTCTGTTTTCATAATATTCTTCTCAAATTTATTTCTTAGCCTTTTAGGTTTTATTAATATGTTAATTCTTAATACGTGAAGCTCGTGGTAAATCATAGCTTGCAATTGCAATTAATGATTTCATCGGTGCCTGCAATGGGGATCGATTTTGGTTTGCTTGCTTACCGTGACATTACAATTATTAAGATTGAGACATTGAGTTACCACGACCACGTATCGCTTGTTTAAATGTATGATTTTACAAAAACCTAAAGGTAACGTGAGGTACTATTGCATGTAAACACTTCTACGTTACAGGAACGACGACGCAGAAATAATGTAAAAGGCTGAAATATCGGAAATACGTTTTGACTTGGCCGAATTATCTCACAGTAATGTTGGTCGTCTAATCGATTTCAACCGCGACGACATCTTTTGGTTATCACCAGATAACATCAACGGCGCAGGATATGTTATAGTGCCATCAGCATTGGCGATAACACAGTGGCGCCCACTCGTTATTCACTTCTCTAGTTGGGTGTCATGCATAAAGATCGGAGTAAGATTCAGATGAAGTACCAAAGAAACAATACATGCATGATACTTAGAAATATTTACAATCACTTTAATACAAAGGAATATTACAGTGTTTCACGAATCAATACGCATTACTAACTTCCACAATTTGTATTAATTTGACGTGGCAAAGTCAGGTGGCACTAATAAACTGGCTGCTGTAGCATGAATAAGTCTATCGTGGTAGGACCACAGTTTCCA
Source organism: Teinopalpus imperialis (assembly GCA_029286865.1). NCBI lineage: Eukaryota > Metazoa > Arthropoda > Insecta > Lepidoptera > Papilionidae > Teinopalpus > Teinopalpus imperialis. The sequence continues at coordinate 54,763 of JAGSMU010000054.1, forward strand.
GAATAGCAGAGTAAAATAGTAGTTTAGCGCGGGAAGAAAGAAACTGGGGGCGTAGTTGTGGTCCTCAGAATTTATAACTCATCTAGATTATCACTATCAGGTAAACTGCGCGTGCCTGTTTATCATTCCTTATGTCACGAAAAAGTTCCGATTTCCAATCCAGATTCATCGTGAAAGACCAAACATTTTTTTGTGAGTAAAAACTCACAAAAAAACTTTTTTTTTGTTACGACGTCAAAATTTAAAGTATATAGTGCATGGAACCGAGCACATTGTCTTTTTAATATCGGTTATATTATATTAAGTTTTTCACATATATACAGACCGCACGACTGAATACGATCACACACGACGTTATCTAACCGCCAGCGTACCCCTTCGGGAAGTCCACTTGCTCCAGGGGATCCGGCTCAGCGGTGAAGTCTTCGACACCGACAGTTTTGTGCGACATATAGCTGGCCATTATGCTAGCACCCTGGGTGAAATACTGTACAATAATACTTTATCTTATACCAATGGGATAGCCGATCGGAAAGAGGACTAGCAGCACAATCGGGGCAGGGACCATATCTTCATGGAATATAGGGTAGGACTTCGGAGACCCAACTAATGGTACCAACAGGATTGAGTACTGAGATAATGAGGCTTTACATCTCACCACTCGTGTGCACTCACACGGTGATAAGTTTTGCAGATCTTGTATCTTTGTTGAAGATGAACTGTGTGCTCGTTTGTCACACCTAATATTATAGAAAAATCTCCTGATGGAACTAAGCAACATCCGCACGGTTATTTGGAATTTAGGAGTAATCCTTTCGATTGATTACTAAAAAAAATTGATGTTTCTGTAATCGAGAATCATACCGTCCATTGATTGGAAAGAAGAATTGAAGTGAAAGACTTAGTCTACGTATGTTGCTTTGGAACGACAATATGCTAACTGCCAAAACCGTTTGGCAGCGGTGACAACTAAAGCATTTTTTTTAAATCGGTGCTTGTCCTGCAATCCCATCTGGTGTTAAGTGGTGATGTTCACGTTGCTGGTAGAGTGCTCTCTAGCTTAGTAATTGCTTATTCACTCTTGTCTAATTCTATGTCTATTTGTAGCATATCGCTTTGTCCGAATGCTAGGAATATCCACAACGAAGGGAACGAAACCTTAAATGCATCTAATAATTAAAACTCCCATAAGATATCATCCAGTTCAAAATGTTTACTTGGATCAATTATTGTATTCACAATACCTACTTAGAGAATAGCATAAAGAAAAATTAAAGATGAACTAAATTTTTCTAACGTTTTTGATTAATTTTGGTGTAGTTACGTTGCGGATCCAGCAGTGTAGAAACACAACGTTTCCACTGCGTCGCACGCTGGAGCGACTTCCGTCTCTAGTGCGGTTTCTCTTCGTGGGCGCCGTGGAAGAGGGAGACCTACGCGACATGTTGATTCACGTAGCCTGCGGGGTTTGCTATGGTAAGTCATTTCCTTCTTATATAGACTATAACTCATTGCGAAACAGATGTAAATCATAGATTGTTTGGACCAACTAAAGAGGCATCTCTAAATTACGTGAACATGGGAGTGGGGAAGGTCACTATTTGGTCACGTGTCTTTTGTTAAATTTAATTAAATTCTTTATATTAACACGAAAATTACACATTGAAAACTAATTATGCGGTTGCATTTTTGCGTTTATTTTAACCAATTTTTTATATTTCGACGTCGTGACGAAAATCGTGGTCACAGGAGGAAATGGGGCGCTTGACGTCCTGACGTCCTACTGTGAGCTTTTGAATATTTATTTTTGATTTACAAAACTCCCTTGACCATGAGTGTTGTAAAGCACTTGTAACGTCGCAACAGAAATGTTAAAATAAACTCGATGAAATCAGAATAATTAGGTAAAAAAATATATGAACATATGAAATTAAATAACTTATTTTAGAATTGTAAGGGAATTCTAACGTCGATGGCTAGGGGGGGTCAAACCAAGTGGGAGGGTGGGGTTACAATAAAACTAAAATACCTCATGTAATTAATGGACGTTCCCTTAACTTTACAAATGTTTTCTTGCACATTTGAAACTTAGTATAATTTTCCTTACGTTTTTGCCGTGATAGTTGTTATATTTCATGTAAAATTAATCCAAGTAAAATAATATTAATATGAATTGGACATGTCCCACACTGTTGGTGGCAAACGCGACGTAGATATCCCCTAGTAGAACGAGGGTGACATGCGCAAAAGATCTGAAAGCTCAAGTGGCAATGGGCTGGCCATGTAGAATCGATAACTGATCGGACGAAAGGTTGTTTCGGATCGTGCTTTCGGGCAATACTGGAGAACAATGTTCAGCAGTTAGACTATTGATAGAAAGTATTGTTCGTATACTATTGTATTAAAATGATCGGAATTCAGTTCTTTTTTTTTACCTAAAATGAGTTGAGAATATAGCCATGGTTATGAATTGATTCTACAAATATATTCCTTGGTTATCAGTGATCACGATATTATGCGAACCGAATTTTTTCTCCCGATTTATGTACGCGTGGTTGTAAAATTTATATATCTTCGCTTGTTGAATTAGATGAATGTAGGTATCATGGGAATCTTAAAAATTTAACCATCAAGTTCATCTGATACTCGTTTGTCACATTCAACAATAAAAAATACCCACTGATGGGCATAGAGCCCAACTCTGTAGACACAACCCTCACCGTATTAGAGCATAGTCCACTACGTCGCTCCACTGCGTATTTGCGGACTTCGTCGACTTCACACTTAACTTATGACTGGTATCGGCATAATAATAAGGCATTGAACTCCTGTTCGTGTACTGTGACTTAAAAGCGAGCGTTTGAACACTGTGACACTAGCCGGGAGATATCGCCGTGGTCGAGATCGTCCAGGAGGTCCAAATACTATCATTATACTAGTATTAAATATGTTGTTTAAGCCGATGGTCTGTAAAGAATACCATTTATTTCTTGAACAGACCTCCACGAGATAAAGATGATGGTGGAAGCTGAAGTTATCAAGAGAGAACAGTGGAGTCGTGTCATGTTCAAACTCCGCGAGGAGTTCGGTGATATCATGCACCTTTTTGATATTGACTTTTCTTTAAACATACAATAAAAATTTTGTAATCATCGGAACGTCTATTGTATTTAAAATTTATATTATCATGTGTAATGTATATTGGATTATATTTTATTGTGGGTCACAAACGAACACACAATTTATCTGATGGTAAGTCATTCTTACGGCCCATGGCAACCGCATTCATCCTCGAAGAGGAATTATATGGATACGTGCTGTAACCCCTGAGGACTAAGATGGAATACTATGTAACCGTTAATAAGGTATCCCTACACTCACTGATATATTACACTGGTATGGTACTTGGGGGTGCAGTCCACAAACACTGGAGCAGAACTTTTCATGTACTAGCTGGTATCAAATGGCGTAACTCACTGTTTACAGTGGTAGAATTAATCGCAGTTAATGAATTGATTTATTACAATGAACGTCTTTGCAATGTCTATCAGCCCTGCCAAAGCCAATTCCTTTATCACTTTATACAATTGAAAGAAACCAGCAATTATAATAATCTAACAACAATTGGTAATAATCTAAAAATATCCGTGTTAGGGGATTATTACAATACTCGAAGGACGGATCGAAACTCTCGAGGTTAAGTTTCGTAGAACGTAGCGAAAAGAACTTGAAATAACATAATTCGCTTAAAGGCCTAAGCCCAACGGTGGGGTTTATGTTTACGCTACGCTTACGTTACGTTTTATGTTACGCTGTTAATTTACTTTTGTCTAATTATACGTTTATAATAAAATTTGTAATCATGTCTCTTACCACGACAAATTTAACAAAAAGGTTTCCTTCCGTCTTCAAAAAAAAATACGTGTATCGAAAACATTAAAAGCGATGCTAAATATTTTTTTTACTAAGACTTTTGGGGATGACAAACGAGACATAATGCACCTGATAGTAAGTAATGAATGTGACGTTGATATTAACATAGACGTTGATATTCACGATCAATCACGATTGAGATTTAATGCCTTTTTGCCCTGTATTTGACAGCTACCTGGTGTTGTGATTAAGGTATGTTCAATATATAATCCTAGGTTCAATTCCCATTCGAGGGGCAATATCTATGTATCACCAATTGTTGGTTTTAGAAACTGGGTGTGTTGTATGTATGTTCCGTGTCCTTGACACTGCATTAGAACCTTTCTTCGATCTTATTGCACATTTATAACATCGGAATAGGGATGGAGACAACGTGAGTGTTTCCGTGTTTGCGTAAATTCTTATGGCTGGCCAGAATATATCGCCGTGGTCGTCAAAAATACAGGACATACTTAAAACACGCGTGGAATCATGAAAACAATAAATCGTGATACAAAAATATTCGCCAATATGTGTCGTAGGCCAATAACACAAAAACGGATCGAAGACAGGTTCAGTAGCATTATCAGAAACAACCAAGGTCTACATAGAAATAAGTTTTTTTAGAACGCCTATACGCAAGACCCTTTTTTGTGTATATCAATATAATTAAGTATATAGTTAATACGTCTACGCGTGCTACGAAGCATTTTATTTATCGTCAAATGGTTCACGTTTCAAAATGTTTTTTCTAACAGTCGTTGAATTCCTGATATTTTCTATGGCTACATTCTAGTACTAGTATATTTAATTATTTTACATTATACTAATATGTATTATATAATTGCTAGTACTAGTATAGCATAGTACCAGCAATACATCAAGAGAAAGACAAATTGAATGACTTACTATGATACTTATAAAGAGTATCAAATATGTAAAATAGTGAAAAAATAAAAAAAATATTTATTAATATTATTAATATGTATACTGTGTAAAGTAAAAGAATCTACAATCGTTAGGAAAAATATCGCAGGTCAAAATGTTCTCGTAAGAATCTGTTGCTCAGAATTTTTTTTGATTATAGTAAAACCAAAGGCAAAGGTGTCAGGTGCGTTAAAATAAGATAACATAAATATTAATATATTCTATTTTTATTAATAAAAATATTATAATTTATACAAAATTCATCAACTCTTTTTAATATTTTGTGGTATCGCCCCAGGCTCTAATTATAGCTCGTAATCGGTTCTTCATAGACTGGATAACATTTTTCACTGTTTCTTGAAAAACGTCATGTCATTCTTCAGCGAGTATGGCCTGAAGCTCCAATCTCATAGCTAGCGCAGGATTTTAGCTCGTCCTTTTCTTTTAAAGTCGTCTCATAAATACTCCATAGAAATAGAATTTAATTCCGGACTGCGTGCTGGTCACTCCATACACTCAATTTCGACCTTCTACAGGTACCGCCGAACAGAAGCTGCAGTATGTGTACGGGCATTGTTCTGCATTAGCATTTACTTCTTACTGTCCAGGAGCTAACAGTCACTCTTGGCGTTTCACTGAGGTCCTGTTAGACTCGAAAGCCACAGAGGGCCCGATTTCTGCACGTTCTTCGGTCGGATTTGCTTCTTCGATTAAAGCTACCAGTCTCCTGGTATCGCCGATAAACTCTGGACACAGCAAGCTGGCTCCTGTTTAATACTTCATCCACTTTCTATCTGGCCTTGTTCTGATTGGGCAACCGCTTGATGTGTCCATTTTTTGGCAGTACTTGTGTTTAATAATAAGGCGTAAGTGTGCCGGTTGACGATTGACCACTAACTTCAATCAAAGTCAAGCCCTCCAATCCTCATTAGAGCCGCGTGGTGGACTATGTTCTAAAACCCTCAAGAGAAGAGGTCCAAGCCCAGCAGTCGATTTTATTTTAATATATGTAACCATTAACACCATGAATTTAACAAAAAGGTTTCCGTTTTTACTATATTAACAGAAATGTGTTGTGTTTTGAAAAAATATTTTTTGTGATACTAAATAAATATTTTTTATAATGAGTTTTGGGGGTGAAACGAACAAGTGATGATTGCGGCCCATGAATTCAACACCCCATCTTTAACAGAGAGACATTCAAGATCAATCAGGACTGAGATTCTGTCTCGTTACCCGTAATTGACAGCTACATTGTAGTGGTCATGGTCAAATCCCATTTGACCTCTTTATATCGTAGTGGTATTCTGTGAGGACGTTGTCCCGGTGTAGCTAACCCATTCATGTTGCAGATATTGGTTAGTGCTTCTGTAAAAAGCGGTTAAAAGTGTATTATAATAATTTATATTAATATTAACAAATTAATATAAAAATGTTTAAATATAAAAAAAATGAAGGCAATAGCTGGATTTGAACCCGCAATTTTGTGTTTACGCTTAAATCATTAAAGCCACAGCGCCGCTTAGTGACTTAAAATGCAAATCGTATTCATATATTTTTATTTTGTTTAAAATAATATATGACGCTGTTATATTACGAAAATTCCCATTAAATATCCAAGCTTAAATGCTTTCTACCCACACGATTGCCGTCGACTCTACAATAAGCGGCCCTTCACGTTTATGAATGTAGAATCTGATAGATGGCGTTGCGAAAACTTTAAAAATATTGGTTTCATTTATATTGTTATTAGTTGTAAAAATTGTTTTTATGTAATATTTTTAAAAAAGCACGCGGGACCGTTAGTCCACCGATTTCTGGTCGCAAAAAGGTTCGTTGCAGCTATTAATAGCTGTTTATATAGCTAAATAGCTTTTCTCTGCCAATTTCGTAGACGGACGGAAAAAAGGACTTCTTCAAAGACACTTCCTAACTTCAAATACCTCATTTTATTATTAGATGCTTTTAATTTAATAAAACATATGTAGTTTAAAACGTTTATTACACAAATCGTTACGAATACGATTCATCTTTTAAAAAAGTTTATCATCGGTGTTGTAGCCTAGTGGTTAAGGCGCCTGACTTATAAACAGGAAATCGCGGGTTCGAATCCTGCCAACACTATTACTTTTTTTGCTTCGTAAGTTTTATCTATCTACGTAGATAAAAGTTTTTAGTTTACACCTCTACGCAAGAACACATTTTTGTTTATTCTAAATAATCATGTATATAGTCTAGTTTTTTCGATTACCTCATTACCCATAGAAATCATGTAAATCATTACAACTAGCCTAAAATAGTTTTGTTATAAATTAATAGTAAATTCATCACGTTTTGAAGCTGTTTATTTATTGTCGAATGGGTTACATTTCCTAATATATTCCCTAAGATTACTTGAATTCCTGATATTTATAGCACAACAATTACGGCAAGAATGGACTACTAGCCCCGCCGAGATCCGAACTCGCAATCTCCTCTTTATTAGACAGACAAATTTTTGTTGTCGTTCATTATTTGGTTTCTTGAGATTATGTGTTTTGTTTTGTTGTTTTTTATATTTTTAGTAGCAGATCGATGCGGAATCAATCTCAATTTTAATCGTGTAAGACCAATCAGCAGCGTATATGTTACGTGTTATGCTTATCATCACGTAGGACACCGTAACTTAGTACGTACGTAGCATACAACGTAGATCTACAAATCAAAGATCGTAGCACCAGGCAAATTGCATGCATTATTAGAAAACTAAGGACGAGTTAATTTGTTATATGCTTGGAGAAGTTAAAGCGATAAGATTGCAATATGATTTTAATTTGTGAAAACATATAATTGACATATAAAACTACTCGCGATTGTTTGGTTTCGTACTTTCTCAGTTGCTTTTTTTATAGTCTGCGTGTGTTGTATTTTTGTCCCGTGGCTGAAACTGCATTTATGTAAACTTTGCACAACAATCAATCGGGTCAAGATAATAAATCGACAATTAATGTCACGTAACGAAACTACGTTCACAAAAGTAACGAAAGAGCATCCGGATAATTAAGGGCACTGGACACTCACGCTATCTATTTCAGGTGTGTATTAGGTGGTGCGTGGCAGCTGCATATTCACCCAAACGCTAATTTATTATTATTCCTTTATGATCTCAATCTGTGATATTTATTTTTATATTTTAACTCGCAATCTTCTCGGCAGAGCATTACAACAAAGCTGTTGTTGTAATGTGATGAAACGATCCTTTCTTGTCGATGATAATCTAGCGACGAGGGTCCAATGTCCAACGATGTGAAGTTAAAATACTATCGAACTCCTTTCAATAGAAAATAAAGATATATTCTTACTAGAACGTACACTACAATTATGAAAAAATATAAACAAATATAAAAAATAAAACCGTAAATTTTGCATCAGTTGTATCGTGCTCTGTCTCCAAAAGTCATCTGATATCAAAAGAAAATGGCCGTTGCGAGTTTTTGACAGCTGGCGTTGACATTGCTGTTGGCACGTGGGTAAGTTAGTAAGGTAAGACAGCCCTTCGGAACCAGTTTTGATGAGCCACAGTAGCCCCAACATATGATGATATGGTGGTATATTATTCCGGGCTGAAGGAATCGATCCAAGGACACTTGACGTATAGCGATATTACATATAGTGTAATATATGTGCATTCTATCAGGAGAAGGTTCACATGCAGTATCAAAGATACAGGACACACGTTCATCCAAAAAAAAAACAATCTGTGGTACAAAAATGTTATTCCTCGGCTGAGAGTAAAACTCAGGATTTTTGGCGTAGCAGCTTGTACTACGCCACTTGGCGTTTGCATATATAGGCTGATGTAATGAATGTACGTTAGATCAAAAGAAGAAGAAACGTAATGTAAAACATGTGTGCCTTACACGAAATTTTCTGTGACGCAGAACTACTCTGTGGATTCGACAGCGGTAAACCAGACCTTTGGGTTCCGATGTTTGACCAGTTTTCAGTTCCACTCAATTTATAAAGAAATATTCCATGGACAGTTTCTGTAACGATTTCCAAAATCCGTTACATTAGTGCGATAAAAATTACCAGTTTATTTTTTTTTGTATTCAATATTCTTTATTTGACTAAATTATTCAGAAATAAATTGAATTACCAAGTTTACCATATTAAAAATAGTTTTTAATGGGTTTTATAATGTGCAGCGTTTTATTGACGCTTGCACAGTTTGTCATGATGGCCTCCTGGATGATTTTGACTACGGTGATTACTTCTGGTTCTGATATCAACTATGGTTCATACATTATAGTGTCGTTATTTGCCCCGGGATTACGGTGTCTAACACCTCAGAATTTAACTCACGGTACGCGAGCAGATCGAGTTCAATCTCTGGTGAAGGCAACAATGTATTTCTTAATAACATTTCATAGAGCTGATATGCCACATGCTCGGCGATGAAAGAAAACATACATGAATGTCTATGAAATATATATGTATATTTATATATATATATATATATATATATATATATATATATATATATATATATATATATAAATATCATGGGTTGTCTCAAAACCCATCCTCCACAGAGTGGTAGGTCAATCAGGACTGAGATTGGATGCGTCGTTACCTGTATTTGTTAGCTACGTGGTGTAGAGGTTAGTGCCCACCTGGATGCTGTATTGAGGGTCCTAGGTTTGATTCCCAGCCGAGGGAAATCTTGTAGGTTTTAGGAAATGATAAATTTTATAAGTCATTTCTAATTTAATTGTATAAAAGAATACTTTAAAATCTAAAAGCCATTTTTATATAAACAAAAATTATGGTATTTATTCGTCGGCCCCATTCATGTTTATGAGTGCAGAATCCAATAGGTGGCACTTAATGGTCTATTAACTAAACTTGATTCATATCGCTCACTAAATATTGAAAACCAACTACAACGCAACTCCTTTCTATTAGATGGTGTTTCGAAAAATTTTAAAATTTAATTTTTATTTTGGAAGTTAGTTTTATGGTTTAAATAATATATTATTTTACTAAGCTCGAAGGATCGATAACCGACTGATTGTTGGTCGAAAAAAGCATTTATCAAGCTACAAATAGCTGTTTAAATAGAAAAATAAGTTTGCTCTGCCAATTTCGTAGACAGACTTCTTTAAAGACTATCTATTTTGAAATACCTACATAATACTTTTAGCGACTTTAAATGAAATAAAATATAAGTTTTCATAAGACATATCATTACGAATTCCATTCGTTTTTTAAATAACTACAACAGCGCCATGGCTTGGTGGTTAAGGCACCTGACTGACTCAGGAGATCGTGGGTTCGAATCTTATCGGTGCCATGAAATTACTTTTACACTTCTATCTTTTATTTATCCATTTAGAAATATTTTATCATTTACATTTCTAAGCAAGAGCACGTTTTTGTGTGTATCTTTATTATTAGATATATGGTAAATTATATTTTTTTGGACTCGTTACCGTTATTAATCATCATAACCATATCAAATAACCTTAATTAATTTTGGTATAGTTATAAATAAGTATACAGTATATGGGCAACGAAGCCATTTATGAATCGTCAAAAAAAAATATGACATTTTTTCCCCGTTGAATTCCTTATATTACCAATATACCAAGAAAAAGACAAATTGAACGACTTACATCAACTGTTAAAACAACGATAAAGCTGTGAAAAAATTTAATTATTTTTAGTCAGAAGTAATTTTTTTTTATATTGTTGTTTTATTGGGTTGTGTTGTGTTGCAACACACGCACACAAACAACAGTATTTGAATCTTTGTCTATGCACTAAAATTTAAAGAATTTTAACATCATTATTATTATCGAGGGATGATACATTTCTGGCTCCGTCCGGTTGTCAATAAAATAAACATAGAAATAAAATATAACAAAGTTAACATATACATCTAAGGACCTACCCCTTTAACAGAGTCCAAAATGTCAAGGCTAACCCTAAGGACAAAAACCTGAGGCCTATATGAGTGGTGAGACCTATATGATGACCTAATCTTCTCGGGTTATTGAGAGACTAGTTGGGATTATCCCGTTTGCAGACACTACTTTAGAGATAATTTAAGTCGGCATACTTCCCATATTTCAGTCACCTCATGTTTTGAAATTTTATATATTTTCATCTTTTCCGGCCTTCACGTGTTTCTCACCATACGGAATGGTCATGTAGACCATAAATATTCTTGACTGTGTTTGGTCCGTCAGCCCTTTTCAGGCTTATTCGCAGAAATAGTCCATTCTGATGTAATGTGTGTGCATAGCAAATCTAACCTGGTATCTATACAAAAAACCCTAATTTCAAAAAACAAACTACCTTCAGTTTAAGGATATTCATTAATGGTTTTTTGCAAATTTTAAAGTAACGCCGGGCGGGGACATGGTATAAACATATGTACGTGTTGGAAAAATATTATTCCTCGTCTAGGAGTCGAATTCGGTATTCTCGAAGTAGCCATATAAAGTCTAACATATTGCATCACGTCAGAGGTAAGTTTACATGCACTTCGTGCTTTGTAAATGCAGACTCGGAAATAAAAGAATATGTGATTATATGAATATTACACTGGCTGGGAATCGAACCCGGGACTCTCAACGTGGCAGACAGTTGCTCGAACCACTGCACTACGTAGCGTTAGAACATGTAGTCTTAAGTAATTAAAGTCATTAGATCGAAGGGCGAAGGAATATAATGTAAAACATGTGAGTCTTACACGAAATTTTCTGCCATGCTTAACTGCACTGTGGAATCAGCAGTCGCGGGCGGTATTTCTGACCTTCATCTGCGGCTCCTCTGGTGTTGCGGGTGTTCATGGATGGCGTTAATCACTTACCATCAGGTTAGTTTCTTCATAGTTTGCCAATTATTCTCTAATAAAACAAATGACATTTCCAAGGACAGTTATGTAACGGTTAACAATTATAAAAATCTCTTTATTTGGATAAATGAACCAGAAATACCTCTCTACTTGACCAAGTATAATACCAAGTCAACCATATTAAAAACTTATGACGTTTTATAAGTTTGTCATGATGGCCGCCTGGGCGGTATTGACCACGACGATATCTTCTGGGTATGCCGTAAGTTGCGCATTATATATTATAGTATCGTAAGCATTTGCCCTGGTAACACATTGATAATACACAAAACGTTAGTTATTCATCTCAATTTATTTTATCGACTTCAAAGTATACTCCTGCAGAAACGATACACTTACGTCGACGAATAATCCAATCAACGAAACAGTTTTAAAACGCTTTTTCCGGAATTGAGTTCAGTTCTCGCCGCGAATTCTCCTTTACTTCTTCTACCGAATGAAAACGGGTGCCACAAATTGGTAATTTGCGTTTAGGAAAAATAAAGAAGTCGACTATAGCCATATCTGGTGAATAAGGTGGTTGTGTTCGCAATAATGGCCTTGTGCGAAGGCGCATTATTGTGGTGCAAAATTCAAAAAATTTGGCTCTTTTCGTCGAATTAGCTCTTTTAAACACCGCATAACGATCAATTAATGTTCTTTATTTACCGTTTGACCTTCCGCCAAGAATACCAAGTGCACAACACACAAAGAAAACAGTCAACATGACTTTGACTTTGATTGACTTTGGAGTGATTTTAACCGAACGGTTCAGTTGGAAGGCGCCAATCTGAAGCTTGTTGACTAGTTTGCATATCAAACTCGTAAACCCACGTCTCGTCACCAGTAACGATGCGTTTCATGTATGTTGGATCGGAATTGACTGTTCTGGCATGTCCTCAGCGACTCTTATGCGATTGAGTTTTTGGAGAAAATTTAGGTCTTTTGGACGTCGTTGGAAGTCGAGCGGCAACATGTTGTATGCCCAAGTGATTATTTAAAGCGATACGGATCGACTCGTGAGACATAGAAAGTTCGGCGGCTATCCCTCTCAAACTTGAATGTGAATTTTCAGTCACTACTTCCTTAAATTTTGCACAGTGTGAAAGGCCAGCACGGCATTAAACATTACACGTGCATTACATCGGAATAGGTGAGTGAGTGAGTGCCTCCGTGTTTGCGCAAGTACTTATGGGCCTATAAAATATCTTGGGTAGTTGTTATCTGGTCAGAATACATCACAGTGGTGCTCTGCGAGGACTTTGTCTTGGTGCAACCTACCCATTTATGTTGCGGATATTAGTTAGTGCTTCTGTTTAAAGTGGACGCACAACAAATTAATTATTAAACAACAAGTTGTCCAAAAGGACGTGAACTAAATAAAAAATGTAATGGAAATTATAATAAATTAAATGTTTTATATTCATTTATATATTAGATTAATTTATATATGTTTACTAGACAAACGCTTTAACAATTTAAGCCACAGCGCCGCTTGCTAAGACCTTAAAAATGCAAATCGTATTCATAAATTTCTCTTTTGTTTACAAGAATATATGACGCTGTAATATTACGAAAATTACCGTTAAATACACCAAGCTTAAATGCTTGACAGTACTATATATATATGTACTTTACATTTCAACATTGTTTATACTCCAATATTATTAAAAATTATTTTTAAAATCCTAAGCAAAATCAAATTATTATTTTATAAGACCAGAAATGGTCTATTTACCAAAATGCCGCCCCGTTCACGTTAATTAATGCAGAATTTGATAGGTGGCAATATTGGTCTAATATCTAGACTCGATTTATTATATAGTTTACACTTTACACTGGGAATGAACCATAGCGAAACTCCTAAAAATCTCGAAATTATTAAAAATAATAATTTCACATATATTTTCATAAAATTTATAAATTAGAATTAAATTCTTTTTCCAAGCTCGTAGAACCGATAGCCGATCGATTGCTGAGAGAGAAACCCTTTTTTTGCTGATACAAATAGGCAAATAGAGTTTGTCGGCTAATTTAGTAGAAGGACTTCCTCAAACACTCTTCCTAGCTTCAAATACCTCATTAATTTAGTTACGCGGCTTTTAATTAAATAAAATATAGGTATTCTTAAGACAAATGTATATGAAAACGATTCAGCTTTTAAATAACTATGTCAGCGGTGGAGTGGCCTAGTGGTTAAGGTGCCTGACTATTAATCAGGAGATGGTAGGTTTGAATCCCTCCAGCACAGAAATATATTGCGTGCAGCTAAATAATCATGTATGTCATGAATTATAGAGTTTTCGACTTATTACCGATAATAGTCATATTAGTCATTGTGACTACCCTAAATTAATTTTGGTATAGTTATAACTAAGTTTATAGTAAATCCATGAAGGCATTTTATTCATCGTCAAATGGTTCACAGTTCCTGTTTCTTTCCGGTAGATGAATTCCTTTCCGTTTGCTATTGCTATTTTCAGGTACTAGCAAGTAACCAAGAGAAAGGCAAATCGAATGATTTGCTATGTAAAGAGAATCAAAAATAGAAAAATGTGAAAAAATAAAATAAATTCTATTAAGTAATAAATTATTAGTAGTAGTAATAATAATTAGTCATCATCATTAGAAGTGAAATCCTCTTTTTTTATATTTATAGCATAAATTTATAGATAAAAAAGCTTTAGCTCCGTCGAGATTCGAACTCGCGATCTCTCGTTTATTAGACAGCCGCTCTAACTAACTAAGCCACGGGGCCGTTAATACACGGATTATTTAGCTCTTGAAAACAAGTGTTTCTGACTTATTATTAACCGAGTTTACTTGGGTTCGTTCACAAACAATCTCAATTAGTCTAAATTTGTGGTTTCTAAAGTGAAGACGTCATAAATTGGGAAAAGCTCGAGAAATTAGCAGTGAAGTGCGTTATGCCATCGTGGTTTTACATAACGAAGGAAAATCCGTACGTGAGATTGCTTCATAACTGAAATTATCGAAAACTTGTGTTCATGGTACAATAACTCGATACAGGGAGACTGGCAGTTTTCAAGATTGTCCGAGCTCGGGATGGCTGAGAGCTACTTTCATTGATGTTATCAGCAAACGAAAAAGACGTTTAACTGCACCAGAAATCCACGTTTAAGTAAACAAACCCCGAGTTACACCTCCATCATCAGACTACAGTAAAACGGCAACTGAGATACGCGAAGTTGTATGGTCGGGTAGCCGTTCGAAAACTTCTGCTAAGGCCACAAAACAAGAAAAAACGGATGCAGTGGGCTCTGGCCCATCGAGATTGGAGTGAATAAGATTTAAAAAGTGCTTTGGACCGATGAATCCAAGTTTTAACTATTCGGTTCAAAACGTTGAATTAACGTTCGGCGCAGTGCCCAAGAAAAGATGATGTTAGATTGTTTAGTCCCAGTAATCAAGCATAGTGGTGGCTCAATTATGGTCTGGGCTTGATTCTCTAGTCAAGGAACTGGCGATTTGATTAAAATTGAAGGAATTTTGATATAGGTACTCTTTGTACTGTTACAAAAACAGTACAAAATGCCGTTTCTTCCGGTTGCGATTAGTTGGAAATGGATTTATTTTCCAACAAGATAATGATCCAAAGCAAAGCTCAAAATTATGTAGAGGATATTTAGAAGAGAAAGAGGCACAAGGGGTGATAATAAACATGGTTTGGCCTCCTCAGAGCCCGTATCTCAATCCCATTGAACTTTTGAGGGAAGAGCTTGATAGGAACTCGCGAGAAGAATTGAGGAATGATTTGTGCGAAATTTTGACCAATATATCACAAGACACCATTAACAAATTTAATTGCCAGTATACCGAGACTTGCGAAAATAGTCATTAAATGTAAAGGAGGATGTTTTGATAAAAAATCAGTATAGCTAAGTATAGCTTTTTTTTTCATTCACTGTTAATATTTCTTTACGCTTTTAAAGTATATTGTTTGTCAACCAATGCTCTATTAGATGATTAAACAGGTTAATTAAACATTTAATATTTTATTGGAGCTTTACTTTATTTTCCTACTTAAATGTATATATGATAGATGGCGTTAACGTTCTACAATCTAGACTTGATTTATTACATATTTCACTCTTAACTAACGAACTATAGCGTATCTTGCCTCGCCCACTAGATGGCGTTACAAAAACTTTAAAAATATTAATTTAATTTGTATTGTTCTCAGTTGTAAAAATTGTTATTATGTAATATTTTTTTTAACAAGCTCGTAGAACCGTTAGCCCATCGATTGCTGGTCGCAAAAAGGTTCGTTGCAGCTATAAATAGCCATTTATATAGCTAAATAGCTTTTCTCTGCCAATTTCAAGAAAAAAAGGACTTCTTCAAAGACACTTCCTAACTTCAAATACCTCATTTTATTATTAGATGCTTTTAATTTAATTGTTCATATGTAGGTTAAAACGTTAATGACACAAATCGTTACGAATACGATTCGTCTTTTAAATAACTATATCAGCGGTGTTGTAGCCTAGTGGTTAAGGCGCCTGACTTATAAACAGGAAATCGCGGGTTCGAATCCTGCCAACACTATTACTTTTTTGTTTTGTAAGTTTTATCTATCCATGTAGATAAAAATTTTTTTTTAAACCTCTACGCAAGAAAACATTTTTGTTTGTTCTAAATAATCATGTATATGGTATAGTTTTTTCGATTACCTCATTATCGATAATCATTACAACTAGCCTAAAATAATTTTATTATAAATTAATAGAATTCCTGATATTTGTAGCATACCAATTACTCGCAATCCCCTCTTTATTACACAGACACTTTAACTAATGAAGCTACGAGGCCATTACGTATCATCTAGAAAAAAATAATATATATCACAAATCCTTGTTCGAAAAGGTAAAATTTGGGAATACAATAATATAATTAAGCATCGCATGGTATACATAATAGATTTTTGGGTCGGACCCCAAGAACCTTTTACCTGATGTTTCCGATAATGCTCCCGATCCTGTCAACGATATGAATTACTTGGTCTTTTGCTTTTATCTCCTATTATGTTTCACAACTAGAAGATGTCGCAAAAATTGAAATTTTTGTTCCCGTCGTTCGTTTGGTTTCTTGAGATTATGGGTTTTGTTTTTATTTTTTATATTTTTTGTAGCAGTTCAATGTGGAGTTTATTCAAATTTGAATCGTGTAAAACCAATCAGCAGCGTATTTGTTACGTGCTATGCTCGTCATCACGTAGGACACCGTAACTTAGTACGTACGTAGCATACAACGTAGACCTACGAATCTTAGATCGTAGCACGGGGCATAACTTCTATCTTATTCGTTATACTCACTTCCAACTTTTATCTATCCATATTTTAAATAAATCCATATATGAAATCTGTTTTTATTTACACCACTGCGCGAAAACTAAATCATCATGTTTATAGAGAATTTTAGATTTTCAGTCATCAAAGTCATTAAGTAAATAAGTCCTAACACATATAGCAGAGTACGCTGCTGTGTTTGGTATGGTGAGTGTTGAGTTAATATAATTGTATATATATGTAGAACACATTAGCATTATAATGCTGTTTCACCCTGATATTCTGTGAAAGCATAGAATATATATATGCACGAATTTGTACGGATACTGATGAACCTTCCACCACGACGATATCCGTCTCGTAGCGCCAGGTGGAGTCAACTGAACAGGATATATAATAGTGCCACAAAACATAGAGGCATTCACTCGTTATAGCCTTCCCTAGTCCGAGGTATTGCGTGTGCAATAACTTAGTTTAGCTGCAGTGTTAAGGACACTGGATATACACACAACACGCCCAGACCCAAAAACTAACGCTTTGTTGTTCTTCGCCTGGGAATTCAACCCTGGGCTCGCGAATCAGCAGCCAAATGACGGTCATGATTTGTAAATCAAATCTTTTTTTTTTCTCCATTATTTTCGTATTTTCATAATTTGAATTGAATTTACACTGCTATCTGTACGTAAATCCGTAAAATAGAAACATTGTGTACAAGCCGACTGGGATTCGAACACGAAGCCACTAAATAATATGTAAGTAAACCTTCGTATCTATTAGGATATAAATAATGGTTATCATTGAATATCATAAAAATTTGCAAGAAAATTCAACATTATTTTAATTTTTATTTTGGTTTGGTGGGATAATTATTTTTCAATTAGGTAAGAAATATAAATTAAGAATTTGTTTAAAATACGCGTAATGAAATTAATAATAAACATGACTTATAATTTTCGTTGGTGGTGGTTCTCATTGAGAATCCGTTCGCTAGATGACGCTGTATGGATTTAGAACGTGATATGGTTTTGTTAGTTTGTGAGCTAGATAAGACCCCAGACTCGTCGAGTCAATTGTTACATCAAGTTTGAACATTGCAATTTTTTTAAACGCTTCGCCTTAACATCGAAGTGTAATAAATAATTTATGACAGAAGTGTCTTTTAGGAAGTTTCAATCTCCTTGTCGGGAACTATATTTATGTTTAAAAGTATATACTTATTAATTATGGGACACAAACTGTCGTTCAAAGCCTTGGCCAGTAAATCAAATGAGTAACTCACGAATCCGCCTTTGTGAAAGTTATTTTTATTAGGAGCTCGCTTAATGTCATCAGAAAGCGTGTTCTATAGCCGTTTAGCCTGAACATTGAAAGAAGAATTAAAGAAAGCAGTGTTGTGCCTTGATATACGATGTTTGAGACAAAAACGTACAACGAACGGTAATCTAAATAAATCTGATAAAAACAGAATAAAGATGAGAAGAATTCTTAAAATGAGATGGTGAATTATAATTGTTTATAATTCTATACTGATAGGATTTGTAGAGTTTAATATTTTATTGGAGTTTTACTTTATTTTCTTACTTTAATATATATATGATAGAGGGCGTTAATTTTCTACAATCTGACATTGGGAACGAACTATAACGTAACTTGCCTCGCCCTCTAGATGGCGTTGCGAAAACTTTAACGAAAATATTAATTTCATTTGTTGTTATTAATTGTAAAAATTGTTATTATGTAATTATTTTTTAACTAGGTCGTGGGAACGTTAGCCCACCGATTTCTGGTTGCAAAGGGTTCGTTGCAGCTACAAACTAGCTGTTTCCATAGCTAAATAGTTTTTCTCGGAAACGGAAATAACGGACTTCTTCAAAGACACTTTCTAACTTCAAATACCTCATTTAAGTATTGCTTTTAATTTAATTATACATATGTAGTTTAAAACGTAAATGACACAAAACTTTACGAATACGATTCATCTTTTAACTAACTATATCAGCGGTGTTGTAGCCTAGTGGTTAAGGTGCCTGACATATAAACAGGAAATCGTGGGTTCGAATCCTACCAACACTATTTTTTTTTGTTTGTTAACTTTTATCTATCCTTGTAGAAAAAAGTTTTTAGCTTACACCACTCCGCAAGACCACATTTTTGTGTGTATCTAAATAATCCATTCATTACCCATAGAAATCATGAAAATCATTACAACTAGCCTAAAATAGTTTTGTAATAGTTATAAATTAATAGTAAATTCATCGACGTGTGTTTCGAAGCTATTTATTTATGGTCGAATGGCTTACATTTCATAATATATTCCCTAAGATTACTTGAGTTCCTGATATTTATAGCATAACAATTACGGCAAGTATGGGACTACTAGCCCCGATGAGAATTGAACTCGCAATCTCCTCTATATTACACAGACACTTGAACTAATGAAGCTATGAGACCATTATGTATCATCTAGAAAAAATAATATATATCATCAAATCCCTATCTATAATTAAGCATCGCATGGTATACACAATAGATTTTGGGGGGCCAGATCCTGTCAACGATATGATTTACGTGGTCTTTTGCCTTCATCCCATATTATGTTTCACAATTAGATGTTGTCGCAAAGTTGGTGTGTTGAGATTATCTGTTTTGTTTTTGTTTTTTAAATTTTTAGTAGCAGATCAATGCAAAGTCAATCCCAATTTGAATCGTGTAAGATCAATCAGCAACGTATTTTTTACGTGCTATGCTCGTCAACACGTAGGGCACCGTAACTTAGTACGTACGTAGCATACAACGTATATCTACGAATCTAGGATCGTAGCACTGGGTATAACTTATCGTCTATCTAATTCGTTATACTCACTTCCAACTTTTATCTATCCATGTAGATATTTTTTTTATTTACACCACTGCGCGATATCTAAATAATCATGTTTATAGTGAATTTTAGATTTTCAGTCATCACAATCATTAAGTAAATGAGTCCTAACAGAAATAGCAGAGTATGCTGCTGTGTTTGGTATGGTGAGTGTAGAGTTAATATAATTGTATATATATGTAGAACACAGTAGCGTTATAATGCTGTTTAACCCTGATATACTGTGAAAGCATAGTAATACATACTATGCTTTGAATATATGCATGCAAGAACTTTTACGGATACTGATGAAACTCCCACCACTGCGATATCCGTCTCGTAGCGCCAGGTGTTGTCAACTGAACAGGTAATATTACAGTGCCACAAAACATAGAGGCACTCACTCGTTATAGCCTTCCGTAGTCCAAGGTAATGCGTGTGCAATTACTTCATTCAGCTGCAGTGTTAAGGACACTGGATATACACACAACATGCCCAGAACTAATTACTTAATTTGAATTGAATTTACACTGCTATCTGTACGTAAATCCGTAAAATAAAAACATTCTGTTCAAGCCGATTGGGATGCGAACACGAAGCCACTAAATAATATGTCAGTAAATCTTCGTATCTATTAGGATATAAGCAATGGTTATAATTGAATATCATAAACATTTGCAAGAAAATTAAACATTATTTAATTTTTTATTTTGGTTTGGTGGGATAATAAGTAGAATTTATTTTTCAATTAGATAAAAAATATAAATAAAGAAATTAATAAAAAATATGACTTTTAATTTTCGTTGGTGGTGGTTCTCATTGAGAATCCGTTCGCTAGAGAACTTGATGATTTTATATATAACTTGATATTTTATGTTAATTAATTTGTTGTAAGAAAGCTATAAATTTGGGTTTTCTGGTTAACGGAATGAGTATTTAGTGTGTGTAATTTTGTTTCTGTTAACAGAAGTTAACAGAAACAAAATTCTGTTAAAATTCTGTTAACTACTGGGCAGTTTTAATGCCTTTTAGCATTCTCTATCAGACAACCGATACAGCAACTTATAACTGCTGCCAAAAACGAAAGTATCCTAAATATTAACAATATATGTAACATAATATATATATATATATATATATATATATATATATATATTAATATATATATACATACATAGAGAGATATATCATATAATAAAGACTATAAAATTTTACAAAAATAGATAAAATAAATTGATATAAATAATTAAATAGCAAATTCAAAAGAGTATTAACTCACGAATCCGTCTTTGGAAGTTATTTTTATTAGGAGCTCGTTTTATGTCATCAGACAGCGTGCACCAGAGCTGTATAGCCTGAACAACCTGATTAATAAAGAATAAAGATGAAAAGAATTGTTAAAATGAGATGGTGAATTATAATTGTTTACAATTCAGTATAGGATTTGTATATATATCAAAGGCGTAGCCCCAGAAGCTACGCCTTTGACAAATCAGGAACTATTTAAGCTTAGAGCTATAAAAGGAGGATTCTTACATAAACGAAGGTAAATCAAATACATGGATAGAGACGGCGCTCCAACTGATTAAGAAAGTTTTAAGATACATCTGGGTAATATACATTCGATGATCACATCATAATCGAAGGTGGGGGTGAGGGTAAAAGTTTTTAAAACAGTTTACCGTCTTAAAAACTTAGGCACGTAGGGTGGCATTAAACTATTCAGTCTGTTTCAGCGACGAGTATATTCACATATGCACCTAACTAGCGGGTGCTCTATACATCCGATTTTGGTGGGTAAGAATTTAATTATATAAAGATTTAACCTAGAGTCTGTCGTTGTAGTTCAGTGCTCGCTTTTAATTCATAGTAAGAATAAGTTTACTTAGTTCGATCTCCAGTGCCGACACCATTGAAATTGTTACTTTCAATTTTAACTGTTGATTGCTGCTTGCACGTGCTCGGCGGTGGAGGAAACCATCGTGCTGAAAGCTGCATATCTAAGAAAGAATTAGAAACTTAGTTATTAAAGACAAGGGTATTTTGTTATATATATGCCATACACATAAATATGTATATAAATTATATCATTACCTCAGATCAGGTCGCGACTTCGTCTCTGGAGACTTCAGAATGGGTCCAGAGAAAAGTGAAAAATTTCCGTTGAAAAATTTGCATTGTATTATTTATTATTTATGGCCACTCGCTACTCTTGAGCAACCCACATAAACCTGACCATATGAGACGCAAGGAGTGCTTCGTATTGTTTACGTTATCAATTGCAGTATGCGGATCCGCAGAAGAACTTATCGACATAGACCAAGGCATCAGAAAGCTGACTACAGATGAGTGAGAATGGTTCTTGAGTCGAACTCCCCTTTGCTCTCCACATGAAGCGTGAAAAAGCGTTATAATGCTGCTGTGTAAGGATCCGGAGACCTTAATAACTGGTGACGACGCATTCCATCTCAGTCCTCAAGGGTGACAATGCATCTGCATTATGATTCCTTGTCAAGATTGAATGTAGATGTCATGGGCCGCAGGAATCACTTGCTGTCAGGTGAGCTGTGTGCTGTTTGTTACACTCAATGTAATATATAAAAAGAGGAGCAACGATCTATCCAAGTACGCAAGATAACGGAGGATGCAAGTGGCAAAGGACTGAGGCCTAATATGAACTAGTACTTGATAATAAATTTACTTAAATGAACATCAAGTTATATACTACGTTACCCTGCATTGTTCACCAAAGTTTACATACGCGAAACTATTTTATTTATCGTTCCACCAACATCAAGTAATTCTCAAATGTAGATCTGTTCAATATTAAGTTAAGTTATAATAAAAGTTTCGTTTAATTTTATCCTGCGACAACGATGTAAATTGTGTAAACTTTGTAAAAACTCCTGTTAAATACCCAAGCTTAAATGCTCAAGATTTGCAAACCGTCTCCAATTCCGTGTCAAATTTATATATATGTTGGTTATTATCCATTGTTTAAGAAATTATTTTAAAACCTTAATTTAAAATGAATAATAAATTATATCAAATTATTATATTATATTACCATAACTTGCCGTCGACTTCACAATACGCGGCACATTTATGTAGAATCTGATAGATGGCGTTAAAGGCTTGATTTATTACATATTTCACTCTTATCATTGGGAACGCATTATAGCGCTACTCGCCTCGGCCTCTAGATGGCTTTGCAAAAACTTTAATAAAATAAATTCATTTATATTGTTATTAGTTGTAAAAATTGTTATTATGTAATTTTTTTTAACAAGCTCATTTGCTCACCGATTGCTGGTTGCAAAAGGTTCGTTTCAGCTACAAACTAGCTGTTTACATAGCTAAATAGCTGTCTCTGCCAATTTCGTAGCTGGACAGAAAAATCGGACTTCTTCAAAGACTTTCATAACTTCAAATATTTTATTATTTTAATTTAATTAAACATAGTTTAAAACATTAACGCGACTAATCGTTACGAATACGATTCATCTTTTAAATAACTATATCAGTGGTGTTGTAGCCAAGTGGTAAGGCGCCTGACTTTTAATCAGGATATCGAGGGTTCGAATCCCTCCAGCACCAATTTTTTTTTCTTTTTAACTTTTATCTATCCATGTAAAAAAAAGTAGTTAGTTTTTAGGTTACACCTCTACGCAAGAATACCTTTTGTGTGTATCTAAATAATCATGTACATACTATAGATGTTTCGACTCATTACCGATACTATTTATGATAATCATTACAACTAGCCTAAAACAATTTTGTTATAAATTAATAGTGAATACATTGACGTGTGATTTGAAGCTTTTTATTTATCGTCGAAAGGCTTACATTTCGTAATATATTCCTTACGATTACTTAAATTCCTGATATTGATAGCATAACAATTACGGCAAGAATGGGACTACTAGCCCCGACGAAATCTCAACTCGCAATCCCCTCTTTATTAGACAGACACTTTAACTTATGAAGCTACAAGGCCATTACGTATCATCTAAAAAATAATTAATAAGTATCATCAAAGTCTTTCTTGAAAAGGTAAAATATGGGTTTAAAATAATATAGTTAAGCATTGCATGGTATACATAATAGAGTTTAGGTCCGGACTCCAAGAACCTTGTACCTGATTTTTCCGATAATGCTCCCGAATCTGTCATCGATCTGATTCACGTGGTTTTTTGCCTACATCACATATTATGTTACACAATTAGAAGTCGTTAAATTGAAATTTTTGTCTTAAACATTTTAACAAATATTATGTGTCTCGAAAACATATTCAGAGTGATGCTACGAGAAGCTTTTTTATTATGACTTTGGGGGTTGGCAAGTGATGGTTGCAGCTCAATACAGCAACACCCATCCGCAACAAAGAGAAATTCATGATCATGCAATATATAGCTACGTGGTGAAGTGGTTAAAATACCTGACTGCTGATTCGTGGGTCCTAGGTTCGATCCCCAGTCAAGGGAATATCATGTTCATTTTAGGGTGTGGGTATGTGGCCTATGTTCCTGACACTCCATTAGAACCTTCTTTCGATCTTATTGCACATGCATTACATCGGAATACGTGAGTGAGTGAGTTCCTCCGTGTTTGCGCAAGTTCTTATGGCACTATAAAAATATCTTGGGTAGGATATTAGTTAGTGCTTCTTTTAAAAAAGGAAGCAAAACAAAATAATTATTAAATAACAAGTTGTCCAAAAGGAAGTGAATAAAAATATACTGGAAATTGATATAAATTAAATGTTTTATATTCATTTATATAATATATTAATATATACATATATATATATATATATATATATATATATATATATATATATATATATATATATATATATGTTTACTAGACAAACGCTTTAACAATTAAAGCCACAGCGCCGCTTGCTAAGACCTTAAAAATGCAAATCGTATTCATAAATTTCTCTTTTGTTTACAAGAATATATGACGCTGTAATATTACGAAATTTTCCGTTAAATACACCAAGCTTAAATGCTTGATAGTACCATTATATGTACTTTACATTTCAACATTGTTTATACTCCAATATTATTAGAAATTATTTTTAAAATCCTAAGCAAAATTATATTATTATTTTATAAGACCAGAAATGGTCTACTTACCAAAATGCCGCCCCGTTCACGTTTATTAATGCAGAATTTGATAGGTGGCAATATTGGTCTAATATCTAGACTCGATTTATTATATAGTTTACATTTTACACTTGAAATGAACCATAGGAAACTCCTAAAAATCTCGAAATTATTAAAAATAATAATTTCACATATATTTTTATAAAATTTATAAACTGGATTTAATTTCTTTTCCCAAGCTCGTAGAACCGAAAGCCGATCGATTGCTGAGCGAGAAACCCTTTTTTGCTGATACAAATAGGCAAATAGAGTTTGTCGGCCAATTTCGTAGAAGGACTTCCTCAAACACTCTTCCTATCTTCAAATAGCTCATTAATTTAATTAAGCGGCTTTTAATTAAATAAAATATAGGTATTCTTAAGACAAATTGGGCAGACAAGTTTGGATTAACAGTTAACCCTTTGAAGTGTCAGGCCATTATCATAGGGAACTCCCGCATTATAAGTACGTTGGACTTATGCAAACTTCCACCTATAATTTTTAACAGCTCTCCTATACCATTAAGCCCACATGTTAAGAATTTAGGCTTGATTATTGACACAACACTAAGTTGGAATCACCAATTAGCTAGTGTTTGTCAGAAAGTCACTAATGTCCTAAGGTCCCTTTACCGATATAAAATTTTTTTCCTGCTAAAACTAAATTAACGCTCGTGCAGTCTTTAATTTTCCCTATAATCGACTTTGGTGACGTTTGCTACTTTGACCTGAATGCAGATCACCTCAATAAGCTTGAACGACTTCTGAATAACTGCATTCGATTTGTATTCAATCTCCGTAAATACGACCACGTATCGCTATATCGATCACAACTTCAGTGGTTACCTATCCGTCAGCGTCGATCGCTAAGAGCTCTAACCACACTTTTTTCTCTTATGGATTCTTCTTCTACTCCTGCTTATTTGTCTTCGCATTTTCAATATCTTAGTTCCGTCAACAATAAAAATTTTCGTTCGACGCATAATCGTCTTCTCCTATGTCCTTCTCATCGTACTGATATCATTCACTCATCATTCTTTGTTCAATCTATTCTCCTGTGGAATGCGCTACCTTCCCAAATCAGAATGGCTAAAAGTCGCTTAGAGTTTAAACGAAAAATTCGAAAGCATTTGTTGGAAGTAGTGTCAGCAGATTCACTACATCGATAAGTAAAAATAAATACATAATTATGTATATATTTATATATATATTCACTTTTAGATATGTTTGTATTTATAATATGTATATTTTCTTTGTTTTATAGTTAATGTAACTGTATATAAATATCTATTATTTTACTTAGTATTATGAATTCCTAAGATAATATATAATGATATGTATATATAATTGTATAAGCATTTAGATGTACTGTATGTCTCTTTTTTCTTTATTATTATTCTTCTGTCCCTACCTTGATTTCTCTGAACCCCCGCAAGGTTGACTGGTAGATAATGCCTTAGGCATTAAGTCCGCCTTTGTGCATATGTTAGTTGTACAAAAGTTTATAAATAAATAAATAAAATGTATATGAAAACGATTCAGCTTTTAAATAACTATGTCAGCGGTGGAGTGGCCTAGTGGTTAAGGTGCCTGACTATTAATCAGGAGATGGTAGGTTTGAATCCCTCCAGCACAGAAATATATTGCGTGCAGCTAAATAATCATGTATGTCATGAATTATAGAGTTTTCGACTTATTACCGATAATAGTCATATTAGTCATTGTGACAACCCTAAATTAATTTTGGTATAGTTATAAATAAATTTATAGTAAATTCATGAAGTCATTTTATTCATCGTCAAATGGTTCACAGTTTCTGTTTCTTTCCGGTAGATGCATTCCTTTCCGTTTGCTATGGCTACTTTCAGGTACTAGCAAGTAACCAAGAGAAAGGCAAATCGAATGATTTGCTATGTAAAGAGAATCAAAAATAGAAAAATGTGAAAAAATAAAACAAATTCTATTAAGTAATTAATTATTAGTAGTAGTAGTAGATTTCAATGATCAATTTTAATGATGATGACTAATTATTATTAGTCATCATCATTAGAAGTGAAATCCTCTTTTTTTATATTTATAACATAAATTTGTAGATAAAAAAGCTATTAGCTCCGGCGAGATTCGAACTCGCGATCTCCCGTTTATTAGACAGCCGCTCTAACCAACTGAGCCACGGGGCCGTTAATACACGGATTATTTAGCTCCTGAAAACAAGTGTTTCTGACTTATTATTAACCTAGTTTACTTGGGTTTCTTCACAAACAATCTCAATTAGTCTAAATTTATGGTTTCTAAAATGAAGACGGCATAAATTGGGAAAAGCTCGAGAAATTAGCAGTGAAGTGCGTTCTGCCTTCGTGATTTTACATAACGAAGGGAAATCCGAACGTGAGATTGCTTCAACTGAAGTTATCGAAAACTTGTGTTCATGGTATATTAACTCGATACAGGGAGACTGGCAGTTTTCAAGATCGTCCGCGCTCGGGATGGCTGAGAGCTGCCACGTCTTGTGAAGATAATATCATTGTTGTTATTAGCAAACGAAATAGACGTTTAACAGCACCAGAAATCTGCGTTTAAGTTAATAAACCCCGAGTTAAACCTCTATCATCAGACTACAGTAAAACGGCAACTGAGATACGCGAAGTTGTATGGTCGGGTTGCCGTTCGAAAACTTCTGCTAAGGCCGCAAAACAAGAAAAAACGGATGCAGTGGGCTCTTGCCCATCGAGATTGGAGTAAAGAAGATTTTAAAAAGTGCTTTGGACCGATGAATCCAAGTTTGAACTATTCGGTTCGAAACGTAGAATTTACGTTCAACGCAGTGCCCAAGATAAGATGATGTTAGATTGTTTAGTCCCAATAATCAAGCATGGTGGTGGCTCAATTATAGTTTAGGCTTGATTCTCTAGTCAAGGAACTGGCGATTTGATTAAAATTGAAGGAATTTTGATATAGGTACTCTTTGTAATGTTACAAAAACATTTTAGAACAAAATGCCGTTTCTTCCGGGTTGCGATTAGTTGAAGATGGATTTATTTTCCAACAAGATTATGATCCAAAGCAAAGCTCAAAATTATGTAGAGGATATTTAGAAGAGAAAGAGGCACAAGGGTTGTTAATAAACATGGTTTGGCCCCCTCAGATCCCGTATCTCAATCCCATTGAACTTTTGAGGGAAGAGCTTTATAAGAATGTCCGTAATCGTGGCCCATCCTCTTGAGAAGAAATTTGGAATGCTTTATGCGCAATTTGGAACAATATATCACATGGCGCCATTAACAAATTTAATTGCCAGTATGCCGAGACTTGCGAAAATAGTGATAAAATGTAAAGGAGGATGTTTTGATGAAAAATCAGTATAGATAAGCTAAGCCTTTTTTTTCATTGAATGTTAATATTTCTTTACGCTTTTAAAGTATATTGTTTGTCAACTAATGTTCTATTAGATTAAACAGGTTAATTAAACATTTAATATTTTATTGGAGCTTTACTTTATTTTCCTACTTTAATGTACATATATGATAGATGGCGTTAACGTTCTACAATCTAGACTTGATTTATTACATATTTCACTCTTAACTACAGAACTATAGCGTATCTCGCCTCGCCCACTAGATGGCGTTTCGAAAACTTTAAAAATATTAATTTCATTTGTATTGTTCTCAGTTGTAAAAATTGTTATTACTGTAATATTTTTTGAACAAGCTCGTAGAACCGTTAGCTCATCGATTGCTGGTCGCAAAAATGTTCGTTGCAGCTACAAATAGCTGTTTATATAGCTAAATGGCTTTTCTCTCCGAATTTCGTAGACGGACAGAAAATAAGGACTTCTTCAAAGACTCTTCCTAACTTCAAATACCTCATTTTATTATTAGATGCTTTTAATTTAATTGTACATATGTAGTTTAAAACATTAATGACACAAATCGTTACGAATACGATTCATCTTTTAAATAACTATATCAGCGGTGTTGTAGCCTAGTGGTTAAGGCGCCTGACTTATAAACAGGAAATCGCGGGTTCGAATCCTGCCAACACTATTACTTTTTTGCTTTGTAAGTTTTATCTATCCATGTACATAAAAGTTATTAGTTTACACCTCTACGCAAGAACACATTTTTGTTTGTTCTAAATATTCATGTATATAGTATAGTCGATTACCGCATTATCGATAATAATCATGAAAATCATTACAACTAGCCTTAAATAATTTTGTTATAGTTATTAATTAATAGTAAATTCATTTCGTAATATATTCCCTATAATAACTTGAATTCCTGATATTTATAGCATACCAATTACGGCAAGAATGGGACTGACGAGATTTGAACTCGCAATCCCCTCTTTATTACACAGACACTTTAACTAATAAAGCTACGAGGCCATTACGTATCATCTAGAAAAAAATAATATATATTATCAAATCCTTGCTCGAAAAGATAAAATTTGGTAATACAATAATGTAATTGAGCATCGCATGGTATACTTAATAGATTTTGGGACCGGACTCCAAGAACCTTATGCCTGATGTTTCCGATAATGCACACGATCCTGTCAACGATATGATTTACGTGGTCTTTTGCCTTCATCCCATATTATATTTCACAATTAGAAGTTGTCACTAATTTTTTGTTACCGTACATTATTTAGTTTTTGAGATTATGTGTTTTGTTTTTGTTTTTTACATTTTTAGTAACAGTTCAATGTGGAGTCTATCCCAATTTGCATCGTGTAAAACCAATCAGCAGCGTATTTGTTACGTGCTATGCTCGTCATCACGTAGGACACCGTAATTTGGTACGTACGTAGCATAGATCGTAGACCTACGAATCTTAGATCGTAGCACGGGGCATAACTTCTGTCTTATTCGTTATACTCACTTCCGACTTTTATCCATCCATATATTAAATAAATCCATATATGAAATCTTTTTTATTTACACCACTGCGCGAAAACTAAATCATCATGTTTATAGAGAATTTTAGATTTTCAGTCATCAGTCATTAAGTAAATAAGTCCTAACAGAAATAGCAGAGTACGCTGCTGTGTTTGGTATGGTGAGTGTTGAGTTAATATAATTGTATATATATGTAGAACACAGTAGCATTATAATGCTGTGTCGCTCTGATATTCTGTGAAAGCATAGTATATATGCATGCACGAATTTGTACGGAGACTGATGAACCTCCCACCACGGCGATATCCGTCTCGTAGCGCCAGGTGGCGTCAATTGAGCAGGATATATTACAGTGCCACAAAACATAGAGGCACTCACTCGTTATAGCCTTCCCTAGTCCGAGGTAATGCATGTGCAATAACTTCGTTCAGCTACAGTGTTAAGGACACTGGATATATCCAGTCCACACGCCCAGACCCAAAACTAACGCTTTGTTGTTATTCGCCTGGGAATTCAACCCTGGGCTCGCGAATCAGCAGCCAAATGACGGTCATGATTTGTTCATCAAATCATTTGTTTTTCACCATTATTTTCGTATTTTCATAATTTGAATTGAATTTACACTGCTATCTGTATGTAAATCCGTTAGAAAATTTTTCGTTAAAAGCCGATTCGGATTCGAATTCAAAGCCTTTAAATAACATGTAAGTCAACCTATCTATTAGGATATAAACAATGGTTATCTATGAATATCATAAAAATTTGCAAGAAAATGAAACATTATTTAAATTTTTATTTTTGTTTGGTGGGAAAGTAGGAAGAATTTATTTTTCAACTAGACAAAAAATATAAATAACGAACGGCTTTCAATAGAGAATAAAGATATGTTCTCACCAGAACGTACACTACAATTACGAAATAATTAAAAATAAAAACGTTAATCTTGCAACAAAGAGAAATTCAGGATCATGTAAGAGACAGCAACGTGGCGTAGTGGTTAAGATAACTGGCTGCTGATTCGTGGGTCCTAGGTTCGATCCCCACTCAAGGAGATATCTTGTTCATTTTAGGGTCTGGATGTGTGGCCTATGTTCCTGATACTACATTAGAAACTTTTTTCGATTTTATTGCACATGCATTACATCGAAATAGGTGAGTGAGTGAGTGCCTCCGTGTTTGCGCAAGTACTTATGGCACTATACTATAAAACTTACGGCACTATAAAAATATCTTAGGTATGTATATTGTATGACCAGATAACATCAACTGTTATCTGGTCAGAATACATCGCATTGGTATTCAGCGAGGACTTTGTCCTGGTGTGGCTGACCCATTTATGTTGCGGATATTAGTTAGTGCTTCTGTTAAAAGTGGACGCAAAACAAAATAATTATTAAATAACATGTTGTCCAAAAGGACGTGAATTAAATAAAACATTTATATTCATGTATATATTACATTAATTTATATATGTTTACTAGACAAACGCCTTAACAATTTAGCCACAGCGCTGCGTGCTTGCCGCTTCAAAATGCAAATCGTATTCATAAATTTCTCTTTTGTTTAAAAGAATATATGACGCTGTAATATTACGAAAATTCCTGTTAAATACACAATGCTTAAATGCTTGACATTACTATTATGAAAGAAAATTTCAACATTGTTTATACTCCAATATTATTAGAAATTATTTTAAAACCTATAAGCAAAATCAAATTATTATTTTATAAAACCAGAAATGGTCTACTTACCAAAATGCCGCCCCGTTCACGTTTATTAATGCAGAATTTGATAGGTGGCAATATTGGTCTAATATCTAGACTCGATTTATTATATAGTTTGCACTTTACATTGGGAATGAACCATAGCGAAACTCTTAAAAATCTCGAAATTATTAAAAATAATAATATAACTTATAATTTTATAAGTTTTACAAATTGGAATTAAATTCTTTTCCCAAGCTCGTCTTACCGACAGCAGATCGATTGCTGTGCGAGAAAACTTTTTTCCTGCTTGCTACAAATAGCCATAATAGGTTTTGTCTGCCAATTTCGTAGAAATTGAAGCAAGAAACACTTCCTATCTTGAAATACCTGATTAATTTCATTTAGCGGCTTATAATTAAATAAAATATAGGCATTCATAAGACAAATCTTTACGGATTCATCTTT
Source organism: Teinopalpus imperialis (assembly GCA_029286865.1). NCBI lineage: Eukaryota > Metazoa > Arthropoda > Insecta > Lepidoptera > Papilionidae > Teinopalpus > Teinopalpus imperialis. The sequence goes on from JAGSMU010000054.1 coordinate 86,871, forward strand.
TAAATAACAGCGGTGTCTAGTGGTTAAGGTGCCTGACCATTAATCAGAAGATGGTGGGTTTCAATCCCTCCAGCACCTTAAAATTTTTTTGCACTTCCAACAATATATAGAAATATTTTTTTAACCATATTGTATGTAGCTAAATCATTCACTATGTACATGATGTATATAGTGAATTATAGAGTTTTCACCTTATTACCGATAATAGTTATAACAGTTATTGTGGCTATCCTAAATTAATTTTGGTACGGTTTTAAATTAAAACAAAGTATTGGCATCTACGTGTGCTACGAAGCTATTTGGTTATTGTCAAATTATTCACATTTGACAAGGTTTTTTCCCAATCGTTTTTGAAATCCTGATATTTACTATGGCTTCTTCTTCATCCTTACAAACACTTAAAACATTAATATAAACAAATCTATATACTTAATTACTAAGAGTGAAATCAAATGTGTATAAATGCGAAAACTAAAATACTAATCATCAATTACGTCTTATAGAGTGAAAAGTAAAAGAATATAGTTTAAAGAGTTATAATATTTAAAAATATTTTTTAATTCTCAAACGTTTCATCGAAGCAAGTGAAAGTAGATGGCGTCAGTGTCCCGTGCCCTGAATTATTTGCAAGCTCTCCCGTGACGTTTGTGAATGTTGTGTTCATTCCGATAGGTGGCATTAACTGTCCTGATTTATTGCTTTGCTGATTTTAATGCAGAGTTTAATAAAATTTTAAACACATGGGACATACATACAATACACGCAGATTCAAAAAAACAATAATCCGTGATAAAAAAATATTATTCCTCGGTTGGGATTGAACTCAACACCCCCGACGTAGCAGCCAGTTAGTTGAGCCAGTATACTACGTAGCCTTTCTATATATAGTCTGAGGTAATGAATGTTCATTAGATCAGAGGAAAAAGGAGGAAGAGGCATGTAAAACATGTGCGCCTTACATGAAATTAACTGCCACGTACTACTACTCTAAAACATCAGCAGTCGCCAGCGAAATTTCTAAGCTCCAAGAAAAAAGCCTTCACCTTTCTTTAAAGGCCGGCAAAGAATCTGCGACAGCACAGAACACCAGATGTTGCGGATGTTCATGGGTGGCGGTAATATAAGTGATTACGACATAACAGATCTGCCGTAATCGTCCGTCTGCCATAATCTGATCTTAGGAGCTGTATAGTATGACACCAGCACTGGTCCATACTATACAGCAAACCAACAATCTCAGTCAACTTTCGCTTAGACCGTTCTCCTGGGTTCATCCACTATAAAGAGCGTTTCCGACTGTCGTGCAATTACCATTTTCCATCAGAAGTAACGATACGATTCAAACTTCCCTTGTTAAATTCACGCTTGAGTAATGTAACGCATCACTCTGTACGTGTTTGTTGCTGTGCTTCACTCAATTCATGCGGTACCCATTTCTCGAGCTCTTTTGCTTTTCCAATTTGTTCCAAATTAATTAAAATTGTTTTGTCACTCACATCAAAACCACCAACTTCTGGACGTCTGAATAATTTGATTTTTTGAGATGTATTGAAAACCGATGTTATAATAATTTAGTGCATGGAATTTTAGTTTTCATATCGCTTAAAAATATTCGAAAAAAGTAATATACCGATTGGGCTTCGAACCCACGGTCACTAAATAATATATCATTCAACCGTCTTATTTACTTTAAATAATATTATGTAAAACCATTGGTTATCATTGATTATCATAATATACATATATAAATATAATGACACATTTTTTTTCAAGTTTGAATTCCTGCGATTGTTGGATATAAAATTAGTTGCCGGCCAAAAGTTTAATACCGCACATAAACAACATAAATATTTGTCAATTGTAATAAAATCCCATAGGATAAATAAAAGAAATGCACATCTGCATATTCTTTTGTTTACTTTTAAGTTATTGGACAATAAACATCTATTGTTTTCAAACATCGACAAACGTTGAACTAAAGCCAGGTGGTAGAGTTGTAATAATATTTTAATAATGTCCTCATTATTAATTTATTTGCTTGTGTTACTTTATTATTGATTATTTAGCTCCTGAAAAGAGGTGTTTCTGACTTATTATTAACCGAGTTTACTTGGGTTTGTTCACAAACAATCTCAATTACTCTAAATTTGTGGTTTCTTAAGTGAAGACGTCATAAAATGGGAAAAGCTCAAGAATAAGCAGTGAGGTGAAGGGAAATCCGAAAGTGAGATTGCTTCATAACTGAAGTTACTGCAGACTGGCAGTTTTCAAGATCGTCCGCGCTCGGGATGGCTGAGAGCTACCACGTCTAGTGAAGATAATTTCATTGTTGTTATCAGCAAGCGAAATAGACGCTTAAAAGCACCAGAAATCTGCGTTTAAGTAAACAAACCCCAAGTTAAACCTCTATCATTGACTACAATAAAATGGCAACTGAGATATGCGAAGTTGTATGGTCGCGTTGCCGTTCGAAAACCTCTGCTAAGGCCGCAAAACAAGGAAAAACTAAAATACTAATCATCAATTACGTCTTATAGAGTGAAAAGTAAAAGAATATAGTTCAAAGAGTTATAATATTTAAAAATATTTTTTAATTCTCAAACGTTTCATCGAAGCAAGTGAAAGTAGATGGCGTCAGTGTCCCGTGCCCTGAATTATTTGCAAGCTCTCCCGTGACGTTTGTGAATGTTCATTCCGATAGGTGGCATTAACTGTCCTGATTTATTGCTTTGCTGATTTTAATGCAGAGTTTAATAAAATTTTAAACACATGGGACATACATACAATACACGCAGATTCAAAAAAACAATAATCCGTGATAAAAAAATATTATTCCTCGGTTGGGATTGAACTCAACACCCCCGACGTAGCAGCCAGTTAGTTGAGCCAGTATGCTACGTAGCCTTTCTATATATAGTCTGAGGTAATGAATGTTCATTAGATCAGAGGAAAAAGGAGGAAGAGGCATGTAAAACATGTGCGCCTTACATGAAATTAACTGCCACGTACTACTACTCTAAAACATCAGCAGTCGCCAGCGAAATTTCTAAGCTCCAAGAAAAAAGCCTTCACCTTTCTTTAAAGGCCGGCAAAGAATCTGCGACAGCACAGAACACCAGATGTTGCGGATGTTCATGGGTGGCGGTAATATAAGTGATTATGACATAACAGATCTGCCGTAATCGTCCGTCTGCCATAATCTGATCTTAGGAGCTGTATAGTATGACACCAACACTGGTCCATACTATACAGCAAACCAACAATCTCAGTCAACTTTCGCTTAGACCGTTCTCCTGGGTTCATCCACTATAAAGAGCGTTTCCGACTGTCGTGCAATTACCATTTTCCATCAGAAGTAACGATACGATTCAAACTTCCCTTGTTAAATTCACGCTTGAGTAATGTAACGCATCACTCTGTACGTGTTTGTTGCTGTGCTTCACTCAATTCATGCGGTACCCATTTCTCGAGCTCTTTTGCTTTTCCAATTTGTTCCAAATTAATTAAAATTGTTTTGTCACTCACGTCAAAACCACCAACTTCTGGACATCTGAATAATTTGATTTTTTGAGATGTATTGAAAACCGATGTTATAATAATTTAGTGCATGGAATTTTAGTTTTCATATCGCTTAAAAATATTCGAAAAAAGTAATATACCGATTGGGCTTCGAACCCACGGTCACTAAATAATATATCATTCAACCGTCTTATTTACTTTAAATAATATTATGTAAAACCATTGGTTTCATTGATTATCATAATATACATATATAAATATAATGACACTTTTTAAAGCTTGAATTCCTGCGATTGTTCGATATAAAATTAGTTGTACCCTGCCGGCCAAAAGTTTAAGACCGCACATAAACAACATATATATTCGTCAATTGTAATAAAATCCCATAGGATAAATAAAAGAAATGCACATCTGCATATTCTTTTGTTAGTATCGAATATTTAAAGAAGTCATTCTTTTGTTTACTTTTAAGTTATTGGACAATAAACATCTATTGTTTTCAAACATCGACAAACGCTGAACTAAAGCCAGGTGGTAGAGTTGTAATAATATTTTAATAATGTCCTCATTATTAATTTATTTGCTTGTGTTACTTTATTATTGATTATTTAGCTCCTGAAAAGAGGTGTTTCTGACTTATTATTAACCGAGTTTACTTGGGTTTGTTCACAAACAATCTCAATTAGTCTAAATTTGTGGTTTCTTAAGTGAAGACGTCATAAAATGGGAAAAGCTCAAGAATAAGCAGTGAGGTGAAGGGAAATCCGAAAGTGAGATTGCTTCATAACTGAAGTTACTGCAGACTGGCAGTTTTCAAGATCGTCCGCGCTCGGGATGGCTGAGAGCTACCATGTCTAGTGAAGATAATTTCATTGTTCTTATCATCAAGCGAAATAGATGCTTAACAGCACCAGAAATCCGCGTTTAAGTAAACAAACCCCAAGTTAAACCTCTATCATTGACTACAATAAAATGGCAACTTAGATATGCGAAGTTGTATGGTCGCGTTGCCATTCGAAAACCTCTGCTAAGGCCGCAAAACAAGGAAAAACGGATGCAGTGGGCTCTTGCCCATCAAGATGGGACTGAAGAAGATTTTAAAAAAGTGATTTGGAATGATGAATCCAAGTTTGAACTATTCAGTTTAAAACATAGAATTTATGTTCGACGCAGTGCCCAAGAAAAGATGATGTCAGGTTATGTAATCCCAATAACCAAACATGATGGCAGTGGCTCAGTTATGGTCTGGGGTTGCTTCTCTAGCCAAGGAACTGGCGATTTGATTAAAATTGAAGGAATTTTGAAAAGGAACAGTACAAAAACAAAATGCCGTTTCTTCCGGGTTGCGATTAATTGGAGATGGCGTTAATGTTCTACAATCTAGACTTGATTTATTACATATTTCACTCTTAAGTAATGAACTATAGCGTATCTCGCCTCGCCCACTAGATGGCGTTTCGAAAACTTTTAAAATATTAATTTTATTTGTATTGTTCTCAGTTGTAAAAATTATTATTATGTAATATTTTTTTAACAAGCTCGTAGAACCGTTAGCCCATCGATTGCTGGTCGCAAAAAGGTTCGTTGCAGCTATTAATAGCTGTTTATATAGCTAAATAGCTTTTCTCTGCCAATTTCGTAGACGGACGAAAAAAAGGACTTCTTCAAAGACACTTCCTAACTTCAAATACCTCATTTTATTATTAGATGCTTTTAATTTAATTGTACATATGTAGTTTAAAACGTTAATGACACAAATCGTTACGAATACGATTCATCTTTTAAATATCTATATCAGCGGTGTTGTAGCCTAGTGGTTAAGGCGCCTGACTTATAAACAGGAAATCGCGGGTTCGAATCCTGCCAACACTATTACTTTTTTGCTTTGTAAGTTTTATCTCTCCATGTAGATAAAAGTTTTTAGTTTACACCTCTACGCAAGAACACATTTTTGTTTGTTCTAAATAATCATGTATGTAGTATAGTTTTTTCGATTACCTCATTATCGATAATAATCATGAAAATCATTACAACTAGCCTAAAATAATTTTGTTATAGTTATAAATTAATAGTAAATTCATTTCGTAATATATTCCCTATAATAACTTGAATTCCTGATATTTAAAGCTTACCAATTACGGCAAGAATGGGACTGACGAGATTTGAACACGCAATCCCCTCTTTATTACACAGACACTTTAACTAATGAAGCTACGAGGCCATTACGTAAAATAATATATATCATCAAATCCTTGTTCGAAAAGATAAAATTTGGGAATACAATAATATAATTAAGCATCGCATGGTATACATAATAGACTTTTGGGTCGGACTCCAAGAACCTTGTACCTGATGTTTCCGATAATGCTCCCGATCCTGTCAACGATATGAATTTCGTGGTCTTTTGCTTTTATCTCCTATTATGTTACACAACTAGAAGTTGTCGCAAAAATTTAAATTTTTGTTTCCGTCATTATTTGGTTTCTTGAGATTATGTGTTTTGTTTTTCTTGTTTTTTAAATTTTTAGTAGCAGATCAATGCGAAGTCAATCTCAATTTGCATTGTAACGCCACAAACACGCTGTCTTACGGCGTATTTGTTACCTGCTATGCTCGTCATCACGTAGGACACCGTAACTTAGAGCGTACGTAGAACACAGTGTAGATCTACGAATCTTAGATATAGCATAACTTAACTTCTAATTCTTTATACTCACTTCCAACTTTTATCTATCGATATTGAATTACTTTTTATTTACACCACTGCGCGAAATCTAAATAATCATGTTTATAGAGAATTTTAGATTTTCAGTCATCACAATTATTCCTATGAGTCCTAACAGAAATAGCAGAGTACGCTGCTGTGTTTGGTATGGTGAGTGTAGAGTAATTATAATTGTATATATATGTAGAACACAGTACCGTTATGATACTGTTTCACCCTGATATTCTGTGAAAACATAGTATGTATGCATGAATATATGCATTTACGTGTTTGTACGGATACTGATGAACCTACCACCACGGCGATATCCGTCTCGTAGCGCCAGGTGGAGTCAACTGAGCAGGATATATAATAGTGCCACAAAACATAGAGGCACTCACTCGTTATAGCCTTCCCTAGTCCGAGGTATTGCGTGTGCAATAACTTAGTTCAGCTGCAGTGTTAAGGACACTGGATATACACACAACACGCCCAGACCCAAAAACTAACGCTTTGTTGTTCTTCGTCTGGGAATTCAACCCTGGGCTCGCGAATCAGCAGCCAAATGACGGTCATGATTTGTAAATCAAATCTTTTTTTTTCTCCATTATTTTCGTATTTTCATAATTTGAATTGAATTTACACTGCTATCTGTACGTAAATCCGTAAAATAGAAACATTGTGTACAAGCCGACTGGGATTTGAACACGAAGCCACTAAATAATATGTAAGTAAACCTTCGTATCTATTAGGATATAAATAATGGTTATCATTGAATATCATAAAAATTTGCAAGAAAATTCAACATTATTTTAATTTTTATTTTGGTTTGGTGGGATAATTATTTTTCAATTAGGTAAGAAATATAAATTAAGAATTTGTTTAAAATACGCGTAATGAAATTAATAAAAAATATGACTTATAATTTTCGTTGGTGGTGGTTCTCATTGAGAATCCGTTCGCTACATGACGCTGTATGGATTTAGAACGTGATATGGTATTGTTAGTTTGTGAGCTAGATAAGACCCCAGACTCGTCGAGTCAATTGTTACATCAAGTTTGAACATTGCAATTTTTTTAAACGCTTCGCCTTAACGTCGAAGTGTAATAAATAATTTATGACAAAAGTGTCTTTTAGGAAGTTTCAATCTCCTTGTCGGGAACTATATTTATGTTTAAAAGTATATACGTATTAATTATGGGACACAAACTGTCGTTCAAAGCGTTGGCCAGTAAATCAAATGAGTAACTCACGAATCCGCCTTTGTGAAAGTTATTTTTATTAGGAGCTCGCTTAATGTCATCAGACAGCGTGTTCTATAGCTGTTTAGCCTGAACATTGAAAGAAGAATTAAAGAAAGCAGTGTTGTGCCTTGATATACGATGTTTGAGACAAAATTGTACAACGAACGGTAATCTGATAAAAATAGAATAAAGATGAGAAGAATTCTTAAAATGAGATGGTGAATTTACAATTCTATACTGATAGGATTTGTAGAGTCCCGGAGACATCTTTGACCGATCGGGAGCTATTTAAGCTTAGATCGATAAAAGGTGATTCTTACGTTAACCGAAGATAAATAAAATACATGGTCGAAGACGGCGCTCCTACTGATTAAGAAGGTAACACACATTAGATGATCAGATTATAATCGATGGTGGGGGTGAGGGTAAAAAGTTTTAAGACAGTTTATCGTCTTAAAAACTTAGGTACGTATAGTGGCATCAAACTATTTAGTCAGTTTCAGCGACGTGTATATTCACATATACACCTAACTAGCGGGTGCTCTAAATACCCGTCTTTGGTGGGTGTACACGTCAGAATTTAACTATATAAAGACCTTAATATATTATTTAACCTTAAGTCTGTCGTTGTAGCTCAGTGCCTAAGCACTCTCTTTTAATTTATAGTAAGTGCGAGTAATTTTGGTTAGATCCCCAGTGCTGACACCATAGAAATTGTAACGTACAATTTTAACTGTTGATTGCTGCTTGCACGTGCTCGGCGGGGAAAGGAAACCATCGTGCGGAAACCTGCATGTCTAAGAAAGAATTAGAAACTTAGTAGTTAAAAACAAAGGTATTTTATTATATATATGTCATACACATAAATATATAAATATATTATATCGTTTAATCACATTAGGTCGCGACTTCATATCCGTAGACTTCAGAATGGAAATGTATGAGACCGCATTGTATTATTTATTATTTATAGCCACTCGATACTCTTGAGCAACCCACATGAAGCTGACCATGTGAGACGCAAGGAGTGCCTCGTATTGGTTACGTTATCAATTACAGTATGCGGACCCGCTGAGGAACTTATCGACATAGCCCAAGGGATCAGAAAGCTGACTACAGATGAGTGAGAATGGTTCTTGAGTCGAACTCCCCTTCGCTCTCCACATGAAGCGTGGAAAAGCGTTATAATGCTGCTGTGTAAGTATCAGGGGGCCTTTTAAACTGGTGACGCAGCATTCCAGCTCAGTCCGCCAGGGTAACAACTCATCTGCTTTATGATTCCTTGTCAAAGTTGAATGTAGATGTCATGGGCCACAGGAATCACTTGCCGTCAGGTGAAATGTGTGCTCGTTTGTTAAACTCTATGTAATTTATAACAAAATGGGGTAATGACCTATGCAAGTACGAAGGATGCAAGTGGCTTAGGATGGAGGCCTAATAGGAACTAGTACTTGATAATAAATTTACTTAAATGAACATCAAGATATATACTACGTTACCCTGCACTGTTCACCAAAGATTACATACGCGAAATTATTTTATTTATCGTTCCACCAACATCAAGTAATTCTCAAAGGTACACCTGTTCAATACTAGTACCAATATCTTAAAATCATTTTTTATTATTGGTTAAGTTATAACAAAACTTAATGTATGTTAAATGTAAATTAGTGTTTGTTGCCAAACTCAAATTAATATGTGGGGATCCCTATTTTAACTGGTGATGGGCTGAGATGATGAAGGTCTCTAAAAGTACCACGAACAACATACTTATTACCTACAATTCAATAGATCAATTGTATAATATCATCATATACTACATGAATGATCTAGTCGACGGTGATCAGTTACCACGAGGAGAGCTGTTTCCTGATTAGCCAACTATTCTAACTATTCTGGCCATAAATACACTATGGAATGGGGAGTTAAAGAAGTGGAGCCGTCGATCATATTCCAGACTCTTCAAAACCTTGGTGTCAGCCGTATGTTCTTGTATCGTACTATCAACAGATACAACAACACTTCCTCTGTCGAAGACCAGAAAAGATCGGTGCGGCATCTTTACCAATGCAGTGGTAGTTTATTGATGCCCTTCTTGTAAAAATCAGCTAGACGGGAGGCAACAAACTCTTCAAAGGCATTTTGTACTGCCTCTCGGGAATTGAATTTTTTCCTGCTAAAAAGTTGTCGAAATTTTGGAATAAGTAATAGTCGGCGGGTGCAAGGTCTGGTGAGTACGGTGGATGAGGGAGAGCTTCCAACCCCAACTCTTGTAGCTTGGAGACTGTCTGTGCAGTATGGGGTCGCTCGTTGTCGTGAAGGTCGTGTTTTTCCTAACCTAACAGAATCAAATATATAAAAATCCAAAAAAATAAAAAATCTGTTTATCAATTTTGTCTTATACGGTAAAAAGTAAAAGAATTATAATATTTAATAATATTTTTAAATTCTTAAACGGTTCATCGAAACACGTTTAAGTAGATGGCGTGAGTGTCCCGTGCCCCGAAATATAGGCAAGCGCTCCCATGACGTTTGTGAATGTACATTCCTATAGGTGACATTAATTGTCCTGATTGATTTCTCAGCTGTTTCATGCCGAGTTTACTTAAATGATGTTTTAAGGACATGGACAAACATACAACACACGCAGATATAAAAAAACAACAATCTGTGATAAAAAATATTATTCCTCTGCTGGGAATCGAACCCGAGACCCTCAACGTAGTGGCCAGTAACTTGAACCAATAAGCCACGTAGCGTTGCTACATATAGTCTGATGTAATGTAATAGGTCTTTACATATTAAATTGGTTTTTTATAGGAAATAACTTAAAGTATTTTTTTTTCAAACTTTTTTATTTCTGTTATTCAAAAATGTAACCGATGTATCTATGCCAACGCAGTGGTAGTTTATTGATGCCCTTCTTGTAAAAATCAGCTGGACGGGAGGCAACCAATTCTTCAAAGGCATTTTGTATTGCCTCTCAGGAATTAATTTTTTTTCCCCGCCAAAAAGTAGTGCAAATTTTGGAAAAAGCAAAAGTCGGTGGGTGCAAGGTCAGGTGAGTACGGTGGATGAGGGCGAGCTTCCAACTCCAACTTTTGCAGCTTGGAGACTGTCTGTTGTGCAGTATGGGGTCGCGCGCTGTCGTGCAGGAGCAGCGGGGACGACCGATTGACCAAAGCTGGTTGCAGGTGTGCGACCGTTTCCATCATTGTCTTCAGTTCTTCACAGTACACATCTATAGTAATACTTAAAGTTTGAAAATAAAACTCACTTAACGTATCAGTGTCCGTATTTCTTTAATCAGTGTTTCCTAAACCGCGCGTGTTTTTCAATATGCCGATCTGCATAAAATGCAAAGAACAAGTTGCCGATGGGTCTGACTGCTGCATGTGTAAAAACTCCCTCTATTTCCATTGTGATGATTCCATAGTGAAGCTTGATATCGTAGGTCGAAATGGCACAGTTCCAGATGAAAACAAGGCCAAGTGCATGCCAAATCCCCCACCCAGGCACTGGAAACAAAGTCGTTAGGAGTAGCAGAAGAGGATCAAGAAATAACTCCAGCTCAATCGATGTAGGGATTAAGGGCATATCAGTAAAACTTAATCCCCTGGATGCTATTTTAGCGGACATAAAGCTCCTCAGGGAAAATTTGGCAGAGCTTTGTCAGTCAAAGCAAACATTGTCTTATTGTATCAGAAAGTTGAAGCCCTGGGAGCCCTGGGAGCCCAAATGCAGACCCAAGATCAGTGGGCTCATCTGGACAATGTTGAAAACAGAGGAGTACCTAGGAAAGTCGGTGAAAATCTTCTTGATATTGTGACATCCATAGGAGCTACAGTGGATTTCTCATTAACTAAAAATCAAATTAATTACATCTCAAGAGGTCCCAATCGGGGTCCTGACATCGTGAAACCAATTGTAGTGTGTTTTAACAATCTATTTGTTAAAGTAGGTTTTATTGCTGCTGCAAGGAAATACTCAAATATGTCGCCACTTACCGCTTCATCACTGGGACTCCAAGTCACAACTGGGAAACAACCGAATTGTAAATGACCATCTAACAAGTAGCAAAAAACGTTACGAGAAGAAGAGGAGTAACATTAAATGTACAAAGTCGAACAGAGGATTGAGCACCGCTGGTTGGGTCGTAGTAATTCATATTCACTATTGTTTGTGCGAACGGAGAGTCAAAGCAGGTAAACAGGTTATTTTTTACGCCAATTTAATCCAAATTCGTAATTGTTTAGAGTTGATATTTCGTAGCTACTCAGCTAAAATATTTAAATGGACAATATTTTTACTGATGAATTCGGTGTTACTTCCTTCAAAGCTATCTTTTTATTTATAACCAAGACACAAAGATTTTGTAATATACCAACTCTAAATATTATATACTCTAATATTATATACTTAATACTTTCGGTTGTTAATATTTAAATTATTATTTATATTATTGTTTTATATGTCTTTAAATTTACAGTTACAGAACGTAACTTTAACTTTTTTGTTACGTTTTCGACCTAAGGTCTTGCTCTGTCTTAGGTCGAAAACTAATGAATTTTATCGAAAAAATTGTATTAATGATTATGATGTTGTATGCCTGACAGAGATCTGGTTGCTTGATAGCATACATAGTTCTGAGCTGTTTGATAATAGATATACTGTATGGAGGCGAGACCGCAATTATTGTCAAATGGGACAAAAATTGGGTGGTGGAGTACTTATAGCAGTAAAAAGTAATTATAATTCTATAGAACGATTAGATTTGTTATCGTCCGCTGAAAATTTATGGGTAACTTTAACTATAAATAAATAGCGTATATATGTACTTTGTATTTGTGTAAAGATAATAATGGTAACTCATTCGATACGCAACGCTGAGTTAAATGCATGTGATCAGAAAACTTTGCTTTATGGTTTAATTTAGATCAAGCAACAGATTAATTTTATATGAAACTATATGAACTTTGCGATTTATACATACCGACCAAAGGCGTTAAAACTTCTTGTTACTTACCCACCTTGGTTTAATCGACCTTTAATAAAAATACTTCGCAACAAAAATAAGTACCATCGTAAATTTAAAACACATACGGAAACCTTGGTACATATGAATCTTTCTTGTGTTTACGTTCTAGGGCTAAGGATATTGAAAGAGAATGCTACAAAAATTATTATATGCAGATGGAATAAAATATCATTAGCAACCCAAAGACATTTTGGAGCTATGTTCAACATAGTAAGATATATATAGCCTAGTGTTTAAGGCGCCTGACTTTTAATCAGCATATCGTGGGTTCGAATCTCTCCGGACACTCAACATTAAAATTCTTTTGCTTTGTAACTTTTATCTATCCTTTTAGAAAAAAGTTTTTAGTTTACACCTTTATGCAAAAACAACTTTTTGTGTATATCTAAAATATCATGTACATAGTATAGTTTTTTCGACTCATTACCGATTACATCCATGATAACTATTACAACTAGCCTTAAATAATTTTGGTTTAGTTATAAATCAATAGTAAATTCATCGACGTGTGTTTCGAAGCTATCTATTTATCGTCGAATGGCTTACATTTCGTAATATATTCCCTAAGATTACTTGAATTCCTGATATTTATAGCATTACAATTAAGGCTACTAGCCCCGACGAGATCTGAACTCACAATCCCCTCTTTATTAGACAGACACTTTACCTAATGAAGCTACGAGGCCGTTACGTATCATCTACAAAAATTTAATATGTATCACCAAAGTCTTATTCAAAAGGTAAAATATGGGAATACAATAATATAATTAAGCATCGCATGGTATACACAATAGAGTTTGTGTCCGGACTCTGAGAACCTTATGCTCCCGAACCTGTCATCGATCTGATTCCGGTGGTTGTTTGACTACATCACATATTATGTTGCTCAATTAGAAGTTGTCGCTAAGTTGAAATTTTAGTTAACGTACATTATTTGGGTTCTTGAGACAATATGTTTTGTGTTTGTTGTCTTTTATATTATTTGTTGCAGCTCGATGCGGAGTATATCTCATTTTTAATCTTGTACGATCATTGAACAGCGTATATGCTACGTGTAATGTTCATCATCATGTAGCGCACCGTAGCTTACGTACTTACGTACGTAGCATGCAGCGTAGATCTATGAATCTTAGATCGTAGCACCGGACAAAACTTATCTTGTTGCATTATTAGAAAACGAAAGACCAGTTAATTCGATATATGCTTGGAGCAGTTCAAGCGATAAGATTGTTCTACGATTTTAATTTGAGAAAACATATAACTGACAAATAAAATTGTAAATGAAGATTTTTAAATTCTCTTGGAAATTGGATTCTCAGGAATTTTTAGGGTATTATAATATAATACTTTAATTAATAAACAATTTTATACTTCAGCTTAAATGAAGTTTCCTATAGTTCCGAACTCGATGAAAATCATTTAAAACACTGTTTTTTTTAAATAATAATAAAAAATTCAAAAACGGTATTATCAATCTTGTTTATACTGTGAAAAGTATAAAGTTTTAGTTCTCAAACGTTTTATCGAAACACCTGAAATAGATGGCGTGAGTGTCCAGTGCCCTGAATTATCCGCATGCTCTTCCGTTATTTTTGTGAATGTATATTTGGTGACGTGGCTTTAATTGTCGATATATTATCTTGACCTGAATGATTATAAAGCTGAGCTTAATGCAAAGTTTACTTGAAAGCAGTTTCAGCCACGGGGCATACATACAATACACGCAGACTATAAAAAATAACAATCTGTGGTGGTGGGGAGTTAAAATGATAACGAACTCCTCCTATAGAACATAAAGATATAATCTTGCGAGGACGTGCACTACAATTATGATATTAATCAAAATAAAAGACGTTGATCTTGTATCAGAACTAATACGCCACGTAAGCATATAAAGCCTAACATAATGTATCCGATCAGAGGTAGGTTTGAAATACAACAATATGTGATTCTATGAATATTACACTTCGGCTGGGAATCGAAACCAGGACTTTCAACGTGGCAAACAGTTGCTCGAACCACTGCGCTACGTTGCGTTAGAATATATAGTCTTATGTAATTAAAGTGCGGCGCCTACTGCGGGTGAGCAGAGAGTATCGGCCTTTCACACATCCATTGCTGAGCCATTGCAGTTTAGAGTTAGTGACGGTGACCGTGCTGCGCGATGTATTCGTCACAGAACGATATTATTATCGAACGCACAAGTTGTTATCTGCGATCGAAACGGACAACAGCATATTGTAAAATGCCTTTTAGATTCTGGATCGCAGAGCAATTTTATAAGTACAGAATGTTTGTAGCCGGTTCGGTTTAAATTATAATAAAAATACGCAAACGATTGTTCCAGGGTTTGGTGGTTCAGAAAACCTATCAAAGGTTCCACTGACTTTAAAATATTTTCTCGGTTTGACAAAAACATTTCTTTCGATGTTTCGATATTTCCTAGATCACAATACGGATGACCTGCCCACAGTTCCCGTGGACGAGGCTGCCTTTACCCACATCTTATCATTGCCGCTTGCGGACAGTACGTTCGCCACTCCCACCGCTGTTGATGTTCTGTTCGGGGCATCTATTTTTCCGCACTTGTTGATGCATGATACGGTACATAGCAGCATACATGGAATACTGCCAGCCATACAAATAGTGTTAGGGTACATTATAATGGGTTCTGCGCCGGCACTGCTCCCCTATAAGTCTACTGGCTCAGTTTGTGCTGTCGTAAAAGACAATTTAGACCATCTTCTCAAACGTTTTTGGGAAATCGAGAAAAAACCGCTCCAGCCCCCACCAGTCAAGATGACATTGAATGTGAAATTAATTTCCGCACTACTACTAAGCGTGATTCTGGTGGTAGGTACACCGTTGCGTTTCCCTTTCGCGATGATGTTTATAAATTGGGAGATTCTTTCTCCACAGCGCGTTGACGTTTTTTGCGCTTGGAATGGAAGTTGGAGTCATCAAACTTTCTACGCACTGCCTATGACGATATCATTCGTCTTAGACATTGAGAAGGGTTATGTAACCGAAGTAGGGCCTATTGACCGTAATAGTATAATACCCACCGCCGCTTCTTACTTCGTACCACACCATTGTATTCAGCGTCTAGATAAGACATCCACAAACCTCCGCATGGATTTAGACGCGAGCTGTAAAACTAGCACAGGTTTGTCTTTGAATGATGTTCGTCAATCGGTTTTACAAGTTGACTTGAATTACATGGTTTTGAAATTTTGGTTATTCAAAATCGCCATTTCAGTAGATTGTAGACTTGAAGAAACATTTTCTTCAAGTAGGAATTTTAGCGCGAAACCTTAAACAAAAGTTCATTTATCGCTACCATCCGGAAGATAAATTGACGGTTATTGAACTGGCTCGGGTTGCGTTCGGTATGAAATCGTCTGTATTTCACGCAATCCGCGTCGTTCATCAGTTGATTGCTGATGAAGGTGAGAGATTCCCAACTGCAGCTGCTATACCATCCGCTACAGCATTATCTCAGATGATTCAGCGCAGGAAAACGAGAACGTCGCTATCAATTCATGTATCGAACTTATACAATTATTTAAATGCGGTCATGTTGACCTTGTAAAGTGGACGAGTGACTCAGCCGCTATTCTTCGCGCTATTGCCGCCTCGCATCGAGCTTCGTCAGATCTTGAGATTGATAAAAATGTACCTGACAAAACTCTAGGTATACATTGACAAATCCGATGACGTTTTCAAATTCAAGGTCGCAAGGCCAGACTCAAATAATAAATTGATCGTCGAATATAAAGATGTTGAAGTCAAACGAAACGTACTGAAGGCTGTTAAAAACTTCAATAAGAACACTTCGGATAAGCTCAACAGCGGAACAATTGGGGTAGGAACTGAAAAAACACTGATATATGTTTCAGAATCACTGACCAATACGGCTAGAAGATTATATTTCTCTGCCGGCCAACTTGTTAAAACTGGCAAATATAACTACTGTTGGATTTCCGAAGGTAAAATCATGCTGCGAGAAAAGCAAGGTGCACCAGCTTTTCACATTTAAACCAGTTTTCAACTTGAACTACTAAAAGCTAAGTGTTCACAGGCATGACTAATATTAAACTTATGTTTTCATTGCATGATAGTCTTAGTCTTTATCACTTTTCATTATTTAATTTTAGTTCACAAATTTAGTACATATAAATTTAGATTATATTTTGAGTTTTCAGCAATGTTCATATTTAGGGTAACACCAGTAACAATTGTAAATTTCACTAAGGGAAAATTAACTGGATTGATTGTATTCGAAATAAGTGACGGGCATTCCTCGTCATTATTTCCTTATCAACCAAGGAAACAACATACGCTCATTCCGTATATTATGATTGTGAAAATAAATCAACAAGTGATACTGCTGTACACCTAATGGCCTATGTAAGTAAAAATTAAGACAACAAATATAAATGTTTAGGCTTTTTTTTTGGATATGCCAAAAGCGGGTCATACAGTTTTTATTCCATTTTTACCACACACTATTAGATCAACTTGAAAATATTGGCATTCTTCAGTTTTTTGCAGATTACCAATCGTAGTAAACCTATTAAAATTAGTAACATCAATAGGGATAGTGCAACCATTAATTTTGGTGTACCTCAAGGATCTGTATTAGGGCCTACACTTTTTCCAAAAAATAAAAAATAGCCTTATGTCCAAACAATATATGCTGCCATATAAAGTTTATTACAGTCCACAAAACCACCGATTCTCTTAGCAAGGCATAAATATGTTGGGCTGTCTCAACACCCATCCTTGACAGAGAGACCTACAAGGTCAATCAGGATTGTATGCGTCGTTACCTGCATTTAGTACCTACGTGGTGTAGTGGTAATTGCCCGTCTGGCTGCTGTATTGAGGGTCCTAGGTTTGATTCCAGGGACATCTTGTAGGTTTGTTAGGGAATGATAAATTTTATACGTCATTTGTTATTCATTTTTATAAAAGAATACTTTAAAATCTAAAAGCCATTTTTATATAACCAAAAATTGCGCAACTCCCAATTACTGGATTTGGCCTAGATTTATTTAATAATTTATTCTTTATCTGCACAACTAATACAAACGTACAAATAGATGAACTTAAGGCCTAAATGGAATCCTCTACCATATGTTGGTTTGCGTTGAATGAGTGAGAGAATGTAGTATGGGTTCCAGAAAAGTAACAATTTTATGTATATAAATGCAATAAATCATATAATAATAGAAACAATTTTTATTTATTTATTTAATCTTCAATTGTAAACACTTTATTTAAAAAAAATAGGCGGACTTAATGCCTTTTAGCAATCGCTACCAGACAACCAAAACTCCAACATTTTACAGGTGCCAATAACAAAAGAATCCTAACTATTAACAATATATGTATGTAACATAATTTACTTAATATACATAATACTGTTAAAAATATTTCATAATAATGTTAATAACTATGTCATGTATTAATCAGGAGATGGTGTGTTTAAATCCCTCCAGCACAATATATAGAAATATTTTTTAACTAAATTGTGTGTAGCTAAATAATCATATATGTAGTGAATTATAAAGTTTTCGACTTATTACCGATAATAGTCATAATAGTCATTGTGACAACCCTAAATTAATTTTGGTATAGTTATAAATAAGTTTATAGTAAATTCATGAAGCCATTTTATTCATCGTCAAATGGTTCACACTTCCTATTTCTTTCCGGTAGATGAATTCCTTTCAATTTACTATGGCTACTTTCAGGTACTAGTAAGTAACCAAGAGAAAGGCAAATCCAATGATTTGCTAATTAAAGAGAATCAAAAATATAAAACCGTGAAAATATAAAATAAATTGTCATGATGATGTCAATTTATTTTATATTTACAAGTAAAATCCTCTTTTTTATATTTATACCATAAATTTATAGATAAAGAAGCAACTACTAGCCCCGGCGAAATTCGAGCTCGCGATCTCCCGTTTATCAGACAGACGCTCTAACCAACTGAGCAACGGGGCCGTTACGTAACAGATAGAAAAACTCAATATGTATCATCAAATCCTTGCTTGAAACGGTAAAATAAAGGATAACAAATATATAATTAAGGATCGCATGTGTTATAGTTTTTTTCGACTCATTACCGATAAAAATCATCATAATAATTGCAACAAGACTAAATTAATTTTGGTACGGTTTTAAATAAGAATAAAGTAAAGGCATCTACGTCTGCTACGAAGCTATTTGGTTATTGTCAAATTTTGCACATTTGATATAGTTTTTCCTAACCGTTGTTGAAATCCTGATATTTACTATGACACCACGTAAAACAGCTTGATAGATGGGTGCCCCACTAACTTAACGATCGCCAACGCAACGTAAGCGATGAGACCTGCCTCGTGCTGGTCAACAGGCACAGAAATGAAAGAATTTTTAACCGAATTGTTACATGCGAAGAAAAGTGAATTCTGTTCGACAATCGAAAGCGCTCAGCACGTTGATTAGTTCCTGGTTCAGCACCAAAGCAGTGCCCAGAACGAAAAATGACCTCTAGAAAATTGATGGTCACTGTTTGGTGGTCTAGTGCCGATGAGATTCATCACAATTTTTTACCAATCGGCATGAGCATTACTGCAAATGTGTACTGTTAAGAACTGAAGACAATGATGGAGAAGCTCCCACATCTGCAAGCAGCTTTGGTCCATCGGTCGGCCCCGCTGCTCCTACACGACAACGCACGACCCCGTACTGCATAACAGACAGTCTCCATACCGCATGAGTTGGGTTGGAAGCTCTCCCTGATCCACCGTCCTCCTCAGACCTTGCACCCACCGACTATTACTTTTTCCAAGATTTGAATAACATTTTACCGGGAATAAAATTAAATTCCCGAGAGACAGTACAAAATGCCTTTGAAGAGTTTGTTGCCTCCCGTCCAGCTAACTTTAAAAAGAAGGGCATGAATAAACTACTACTGCGTTGGCAAAGATGCATCGATTGCATGGGTGATTACTTTGAACAACAGAAGTAAAAAAGTTTGAAAAAGAATACCTTAACTTATTTAATAATAATAAATATATATATATATATATATATATATATACATATATATTATTATCGGTAATGAGTCGAAAAATCTATAGTATATACATGATTATTTAGATACACACAAAAAGGTATTCTTGCGTAGAGGTGTAAACTAAAAACTAACTACTTTTTTCTACATGGATAGATAAAAGTTACAAAGAAAAAAAAACATATTGGTGCTGGAGGGATTCGAACCCCCGATATCCTGATTAAAAGTCAGGCGCCTTACCACTTGGCTACAACACCGCTGATATAGTTATTTAAAAGATGAATCGTATTCGCAACGATTAGTCTCATTAATGTTTTAAACTATATTAATTAAATTAAAAGCTGCTAATAATAAAATGATATGGTATTTGAAGTTACGAAATTCTTTGAAGAAGTCCGATATTTCTGTCCAGCTACGAAATTGGCAGAGACAGCTATTTAGCTATGTAAACAGGTAGTTTGTAGCTGAAACGAACCTTTTGCAACTAGCAACCGGTGAGCAAACGAGCTTGTTAAAAAAATTTACATAATAACAATTTTTACAACTAATAACAATATGAATGAATTTATTATTTTTAAAGTTTACGTAAAGCCATCTAGAGGGCGAGGCGAGTAGCTCTATAGTTCCATCCCAATGATAAGAGTGAAATATGTAATAAATCAAGCCTTTAACGCCATCTATCAGATTCTACATAAATGTGAACAGGCCGCGTATTGTGAAGTCGACGCCAAGTTATGGTAATAAAATATAATAATTTATTATTAATTTTAAATTAAGGTTTTAAAATAATTTCTTTCAACAAGGGATAATACCAACGTTTAAATTTGACACGGAATTGGAGACGGTTTGCAAATTTTGAGCATTTAGCGGGAATTTTCGTTAAATTACAGCGCCATATATTTTTTAAACAAAATAAAAACATTTGAATACGACTTGCATTTAAAGGCACTAAGCAAGCGGTGTTGTGCCTTAAATGATAAATAAAAAAACATCTTTACTAAGCACACTAAAAGTTTTCGAGACACATAGTATTTGTTAGTATATATATAGGATAGAAACCTTTTTTTTTAAATTATATATATGTATATATATATATATATATATATATATATATATATCTTAAAAAATAAAATATTATTATGTAATTTTTTTGACAAGCTCGTTTGCTCACCTATTGCTGGTTGCAAAAGGTTCGTTGCAGGTACAAACTAGCAGTTTAGATAGCTGAATAACTTTCTCTTCCAATTTCGTAGATGGATAGAAAAATCGGACTTCTTCAAAGACAGTTCATAACTTCTAATACCTCATTTTATTATTAGTGGCTTTTAATTTAATTAAATATAGTTAACTATATCAGCGGTGTTGTAGCCAAGTGGTTAAGGCGCCTGACTTTTAATCAGGATATCGAGGGTTCGAATCCCTCCCGCACCAATAACTTTTTTTTTTTTGTATCTTTTATCTATCCATGTAGAAAAGTAGTTAGTTTTTAGTTACATATATAGCATAACAATTACGGCTAGAATGGGACTACTAGCGCCGACGAGATCTCAACTCGCAATCCCCTCTTTATTAGACAGACACTTTAACCTATGAAGCTATAAGAACGTTACGTATCATCTTAAAAAATTAATAAGTATCATCAAAGTCTTTCTTGAACAGGTAAAATATGGGAATACAATAATATAATTAAGCATTGCATGGTATACATAATAGAGTTTAGGCCCGGACTCCAAGAACCTTGTACCTGGATTTTGCGATAATGCTCCCGAACCTGTCAGCTCGATGCGGAGTATATCTCAATTTGAATCTTGTAGGACCATTGAGCAGCGTATATGCTACGTGTTATACTCATAATCGCGTAGCGCACCGTAGCTTAGTAGGTACGTAACTTACAGCGTAGATCTATGGTTTATAGATCGTTGCACCGGGCAAAGCTAATCTTATAGCATTATTAGAAAACTAACGACCATTTAATTTGTTACATGCTTGGAGCATTAAATCATTAAATCGGTAAGATTGATGTTTTTAATTTGTGAAAACATATAATTGACAAATAAAACTACTCACGATTGTTTCTTTCGTACTTTCTCAGTTAAGCCAATTTATGTATTTAATCAAGAACTTTACTAACTTTCTTCACTTATTCATGCTGCAATGAAACACTGCAGCTAGTTACTTATCAGGGCTCTACCACTGTGAATAACATTCATCGACTGTTTGTTTGATTTGAAATTAACTTCTAAATGAAGATTTTATATTAACTTTGAGGCTTCTTAGGAATTTTTAGGATACTGGTATAATATAATACTTTAATTCATAAACAATTTTATCCTCCAACCTAAATTAACCTGAAATTTTCTGTAGTTCCGAACTCGATGATTTTATTCATTTAAGAGACGCATGCTCTTCCGTTATTTTTGTGAATGTATATTCGGTTACGTGGCATTAATTCTCGATTTATTATCTTAACCTGAATAATTGTTAAGTTGAGCTTAATGCAAAGTATACTTGAATGCAAATTCAGCCACGGAAAATACATACAACACACGCAGACTAAAATAAATAATTATCTATGGTGTTGGGGAGTTAAACTGATAACGAAGTCCTTCCTATAGCATATAAAGATATAATCTTTCGAGAACATATACTACAATTATGATATTAATCAAAATAAAAGACGTTGATCTTGTTTCGGTTGTTGCGTACTCTGACTCCATTGCAAGACGTCTGATTTCAAAGGAAATGTCCTTGGAAAATAGCTCATTTCTTCGGAATTTATTTTGAATAGCTGCATAGTAGCGCCAACATCCTCCCTGCCCTTGAAGCTCTCGGTTTCAGTAACCTTAGCCTCTGAACCAGGTATTTCAATAGGCAAAGGTCAAATCTTCGTGAAAGAGCGCTGCTCTTCTTCGAATGCTGTACAAAAATTAGCTACGCAGGAGAATTTTCCACTTTAGATTCATACAATTCGCCTATGCCTTTTTAACGGTGGTACGTCATCTTCCTTTATGATGACGAGCCTGTTAGTGGTGTTGGCGTCAAACTTGTTGGACTTTCACTTTGTTCTGGTCTGTAGCTCGCTGATATATTCTTTCGATCAGCGCTGCTAAAACTTTTGTCGCATTAGCTCAATTCGATCGTAACGAGGTAAACGATTCATGACTACGTCAGTGACTATGAAAACATTATTCCTCGGCTCAGCGTCGACCCCGGGATTCTTGCGTAGCAACCAGTTACTCACACCACTATGCGACGTAGCGTAAGCATATATTTTAAAATTACATAGTCTCATGTAAGGGTGCATTGGTTCATAGGAAGAAGAAATGTAATGTTAAACATGTATGCCTTACACAAAATTTTCTTTGACGTAGAACTACTCCGTGGAATCGACAGCGGTAAACCAGACCTTAATGTTCGATGTTTGACTAATTTTCCACTCAATCTATAAAAATTAAAATCCAAGAACCGTTTCTATAACGATTACAAACATCCGTTAAACTAAAGACATTACATTAGTATAATATAAATTTTCAATTTTATTCAAAACGAATAATTCTCTTTATTAGAGTAAATGAATCAGAAATAAATACCTCTCACCTTGAAGTACTAAGTGACCCATATGAAAAAATGTTTTATGATATGTAGCTTTTAATGACGCTTGCACAAGTTGTCATGATAGCCTCCTGGACAATTTCCTGGAAAATTGACCGATATCTTCTGCGCTATGCATTATATATTACAGTATCGTAAGCATTAGCCCTGGTGCCACATTGTCTAAGCGTAAACATTTAACTCACGGTATGTGGGTAAACCTAGTTCAATGTTCGGTACCGCCAGTAAGGTAATTGTTAAGGGCATATATAGGAGCTGATTGATCTCTTGAAATAATATTTTGTTCGTCACATGCATTACATCGGAATAGGAAAGGAGACGACGAGTGGATGAATGCCTCTGGTTTGCGAAAATACTTATAGTATTATTAAAGTATCTTGCGCAGTTGATGTCATTTGGTCAGAATATATGGCAGTGGTAGTGGTATAGTTGTAGCCAAGTGTTTAAGGCGCCCGAATTTAAATCAGGAGATCGTGGGTTCGAATCCCTCCAGCACCAATATTATTTTTGCTTTGTAACTTTTAACTATCCATGTAGAAAAAAGTTTCTCCTCGCAGCTATGCAGCTGGCACACATTAGTAGCGTTTGGGTGAATATGCATTCACCCAAACTCTACCTTCTTTTATTTCTTTTTGATCTCAATCGGTGATATTTATTTTTATTTATATTTTAACCAGCAATCTTCTCGGCAGAGCAGGTTCGTTGTAATGTGATAAAACGATTCTTTCTTGTCGATGATAATCTAGCGGCGAGGGTCCAATATCCAACGATGTGAAGTTAAAATGATATCGAACTCCTTTCCATAGAAAATAAAGATATATTCTTACCAGAACGTACACTAGAAAAAAAAAAACGTAAATTTTGCATCAGTTGTTCAGGGGTTCCGATTTTTGACCAGTCAATCTTCCACTCAATCTATAAAAATTATGCCAATAGCCACTAAAGTATAATGTAACAAAAAGTGAATATATGGTTTTTGAGGCACGCGGTAACAACGTCAACAATATACCTGAGGTAAAATTGAATGGTACGCTGCTGAATAGGGTGTATCAATATAAATATTAAGGACACTTGATTACTTCTGACCTAAAAGATGACACTGACCTGGAGAGAGAACGAAGGGCGTTGTCAGTTAGGGCAAACATAATCGCACGCAGATTTGCGCGTTGCTCAAGGGAAGTAAAAGTAACGTTATTCCGAGCGTACTGTACGTCATTTTACACGAGCAGCTTGTGGGCGGTGTATAAGAAAAAACCTTAAAAAGCCCTACGCGTACAATACAATAACGTGTTGAGAGTGCTGTTTGGGCTTCCCCGGTTCTGTAGTGCATCAGGGATGTTTGCAGAAGCACGCGTCGACTGTTTTTACGCGACAATGAGAAAGAGATGTGCATCCCTGGTGCGCAGGGTGCGGGATAGCTCCAACACTCTACTAGCTATGATAGCTAGCCATTGCACTAGGGTGCAACAGTAAATTAGGTAATTATTACTAACCCTAGATATTAAGAGTATGATTACTAACAATATATGAGTCTTATGATACTATTTTTATTATTATTATATTCTTTTGTTAGTATCGAATATTTAAAGAAGTCATTCTTTTGTTTACTTTCAAATTATTGGACAATAAACATTTATTTTTCAAACACCGACAAACGCTGCGCTAGAGCCAGGTGGTAGAGTCGTAATAATATTTTTATAATGTCCTCATAACTAATTAATTTGATTTCGTTACGTATTGGTCAATAATTAGGATTATTTAGCTCTTGAAAACAAGTGTTTCTGACTTATAAATAACCGAGTTTACTTAGGTTTGTTCACAAACGATCTCAATTAGTCTAAACTTGTGGTTTCTACAGTGAAGACGTCATAAAATGGGAAAAGCTCAAGAAATTAGCAGTGAAGTGCGTTCTACCATCGTGGTTTTACATAAGAAAGGGAAATCCGAACGTGAGATTGCTTCATAACTGAAGTTATCGAAGGCTTGTGTTCACGGCACAATAACTCGATGCAGGGAGCCTGGCAGTTTTCAAAATCGACCGCGCTCGGGATGGCCGAGAGCTACCACGTCTAGTGAAGATAATTTCACTGTTGTTATCAGCATGAAAAAAGACGCAACAGAAATCCGCGTTTAAATAAACAAACTCCGAGTTAAACCTCTATCATTGACTACAATAAAACGTCAGCTGAGATATGCTAATTTGTATGGTCGCGTTGCCGTTCGAAATCCTCTGCTAAGGCCGCAAAACAAGAAAAAATGGGTGTAGTGGGCTCTTGCCCATCGAGATTGGAGGGAAGAAGATTTTAAAAAAGTGCTTTGGACCGATGAATCCAAGTGTGAACTATTCAGTTCAAAACGTAGAATTTACGTTCGACGCAGTGCCCAAGAAAAGATGATGTTAGATTGTGTAGTCCCAATAATCAAGCATAGTGGTGGCTCAATTATGGTCTGGGGTTGCTTCTCTAGCCAAGGAACTGGCAATTTGATTAAAGCTGAAGGAATTTTGAAAAAGGTACTGGTTGTACTGTTACAAAAACATTTTAGAACAAAAAGCCGTTTCTTCCGGGTTACGATTAATTGGAGATGGATTCATTTTCCAACAAGATGTGAAGAATTATCCAAAGCATAGCTCAAAATTATGTAGAGGATATTTAGAAGAAAAAATGGCACAAGGGGTGTTAATAAACATGGTTTGGCCTCCTCAGAGCCCGGATCTCAATCCCATTGAACTTTTGAGGGAAGAGCTTGATAGGACCGTCCGTAATCGTGGCCCATCCTCGCGAGAAGAAATGTGGAATGATTTATGCGAAATTTGGAACAATATATCACAAGATACCATTAACAAATTTAATGCCAGTACGCCGAGACTTGCGAAAACAGTCATAAAATATAAAGGAGGATTTTTTGATGAAAAATCAGTTTAGCTAACTATAGCCTGTTTTTGCATGTACTATTAATATTTCTCTACGCTTTTAAAGTATGTTGTTTGTCAACCATTGTTCTTTTAAATAGGTTAATTAAACATTTAATATTTTATTGGAGTTTTACTTTATTTTCCTACTTTAATATATATATGATAGAGGGCGTTAATGTCCTACAATCTGACATTGGGAACGAACTATAGCGCAACTTGCCTCGCCCTCTAGATGGCGTTGCGAAAACTTTAACGAAAATATTACTTTCATTTGTATTGTTATTAATTGTAAAAATTGTTATTATGTAATTATTTTTAACTAGGTCGTGGGAACGTTAGCCCACCGATTTCTGGTTGCAAAGGGTTCGTTGCAGCTGCAAACTAGCTGTTTCCATAGCTAAATAGTTTTTCTCGGAAACGGAAATAACGGACTTCTTCAAAGACACTTTCTAACTTCAAATACCTCATTTTAGTATTGCTTTTAATTTAATTATACATATGTAGTTTAATACGTAAATGACACAAAACGTTACGAATAAGATTCATCTTTTAAATAACTATATCAGCGGTGTTGTAGCCTAGTGGTTAAGGCGCCTGACTTATAAACAGGAAATCGTGGGTTCGAATCCTACCAACACTATTTTTTGTTTGTTAACTTTTATCTATCCTTGTAGAAAAAAGTTTTTAGCTTACACCACTTCGCAAGACCACATTTTTGTGTGTATCTAAATAATCCATTCATTACCCATAGAAATCATGAATATCATTACAACTAGCCTAAAATAGTTTTGTAATAGTAATAAATTAATAGTCGACGTGTGTTTTGAAGCTATTTATTTATGGTCGAATGGCTTACATTTCGTAATATATTCCCTAAGATTACTTGAATTCCTGATATTTATAGCATAACAATTACGGCAAGAATGGGACTACTAGCCCCGTCGAGATCTGAACTCGCAATCCCCTCTATATTACACAGACACTTGAACTAATGAAGCTACGAGGCCATTATATATCATCTAGAAAAAAATAATATATATCATCAAATCCCTGCTCGAAAAGATAAAATTTGCGAATAAAATAATATCGGGGCCGGATCCTGTCAACGATATGATTTACGTGGTCTTTTGCCTTCATCCCATATTATGTTTAACAATTAGAAGTTGTCGCAAAGTTGAAATTTTTGTTACCGTACATTATTTGGTGTCTTGAGATTATGTGTTTTGTTTTTGTTTTTTAAATTTTTAGTAGCAGATCAATGCAAAGTCAATCCCAATTTGAATCGTGTAAGATCAATCAGCAACGTATTTTTTACATGCTATGCTCGTCAACACATAGGACACCGTAACTTATTACGTAGCATACAACGTATATCTACGAATCTAGGATCGTAGCATTGGGTATAACTTATCTTCTATCTAATTCGTTATACTCACTTCCAACTTTTATCTATCCATGTAGATATATTTTTTATTTACACCACTGCGCGATATCTAAATAATCATGTTTATAGTGAATTTTAGATTTTCAGTCATCACAATCATTAAGTAAATGAGTCCTAACAGGAATAGCAGAGTACGCTGCTGTGTTTGGTATGGTGAGTGTAGAGTTAATATATTTGAATATATATATAGAACACAGTAGCGTTATAATGCTGTTTCACCCTGATATTCGGTGAAAGCATAGTATATATACATGCACGAATTTGTACGGATACTGATGAAACTCCCACCACTGCGATATCCGTCTCGTAGCGCCAGGTGTTGTCAACTGAACAGGATATATTACAGTGCCACAAAACATAGAGGCACTCACTCGTTATAGCCTCCCGTAGTCCAAGGTAATGCGTGTGCAATTACTTCGTTCAGCTGCAGTGTTAAGGACACTGGATATACACACAACATTCCCAGAACTAAAAACTAACGCTTTGTTATTCTTCGCCTGGGAATTCAACCCTGGGCTCGCGAATCAACAGCCAAATGTCATGATTTGTAAATCAAATCATTTGTTTTTCACCATTATTTTCGTATTTTCATAATTTGAATTGAATTTACACTGCTACCTGTACGTAAATCCGTAAAATAAAAACATTTTGTACAAGCCAACCAATGGTTATCATTGAATATCATAAAAATTTGCAAGAAAATTAAACATTATTTAATTTTTTATTTTGGTTTGGTGGGATAATACGTAGAATTTATTTTTCAATTAGATAAAAAATATAAATAAAGAAATTAATAATAAATATGACTTATAATTTTCGTTGGTGCTGGTTCTCATTGAGAATCCGTTCGCTAGATAACTTGATGATTTTTATATATAACTTGATATTATTATTTTGTTAATTAATTATTGTAGTGTATAGTTATGTTAATTAATTTGTTGTAAGAAAGCTATGAATTTGGGTTTTCTGGTTAACGGAATGAGTATTTATTGATAATAAATACTCATTCCGTTAATAATTTATAAAACATACATAGAGAGATATATCATATAATACATATAAAATTTTACAAAAATAAATTGATTTAAATAATTAAATAGCAAATTCAAATGAGTATTAACTCACGAATCCGTCTTTGGAAGTTATTTATATTAGGAGCTCGCTTTATGTCATCAGACAGCGTGTACCATAGCTGTATAGCCTGAACTACCTTATAAAAATAGAATAAAGATGAGAAGAATTGTTAAAATGAGATGGTGAATTATAATTGTTTACAATTCAGTATAGGATTTGTTTAATTCATAGTAAGAGCGAGTTAACTTCTCTCTAAAATCGCCAGTGCATCCAGACACCATTGAAATTATTACTTTCAATTTTAACTGTTGATGGCTGCTTGCACGTGCTCTGCGGTGAAGGAAACGATCGTGCGGAAAGCTGCATATCTAAGAAAGAATTAGAAACTTAGTAGTTAAAGACAAGGGTATTTTGTTATAAATATGCCATACACATAAATATGTATATAAATTATATCATTACCTCAGATCAGGTCGCGACTTCGTCTCTGTAGACTTCAGAATGTGTCCAAAGAAAAGTGAAAAATTACCGAGACTGCATTGTATTATTTATTATTTATGGCCACTCGATTCTCTTGAGCTACCCACATAAAGCTGACCATGTGAGACGCAAGGAGTGCTTCGTATTGTTTACGTTATCAATTACAGTATGCGGACCCGCAGAGTAACTTATCGACATAGCCCAAAGGATCAGAAAGCTGACTACAGATGAGTGAGAATGGTTCTTGAGTCGAACTCCCCTTCGCTCTCCACATGAAGCGTGAAAAAACGGTAAAATGCTGCTGTGTAAGGATCCGGAGACCTTAATAACTGGTGACGAGGCATTCCATCTCAGTCCTCAAGAGTGACAACGCATTAAGATTCCTTGTCAAGGTTGAATGTAGATGTCATGTTCTGCAGGAATCACTTGCCGTCAGGTGAACTATGTGCTCGTTTGTTACACTCAATGTAATATTTAAAAAAAGAGACGAAAACGACCTATCCAAGTACGCAAGATAACGGAGGGTGCAAGTGGCAAAGGACGGAGGCCTAATATGAACTAGTACTTGATAATAAATTTACTTAAATGAACATCAAGTTATATACTATGTTACCCTGCTATATCATCATCATCAATCATCATCATAAATCTACAGCCGAGCTAGCAGCAGCTTTTGATGTTAACATCAAAACAATATTGGTCCAGATGCGACAAATTGGCAAGGTAAAAAGCTTGATAGATGGGTGCCCCACGAACTTAACGATCGCCAGCGGAACGTAAGCGTTGAGATCTGCCTCGTGCTGCTCAACAGGCACAGAAATGAAAGAATTTTTAACCGAATTGTTACATGCGAATAAAAGTGAATTCTGTTCGACAATCGAAAGCGCTCAGCACGTTGGTTATTTCCTGGTTCAGCACCAAAGCAATGCCCAGAACGAAAAATGACCTCTAGTAAATTGATGGTCACTGTTTGGTGGTCTAGTGCCGATGTGATTCATCACAATATTTTACCAAACGGCATGAGCATTACTGCAGATGTGTACTGTTAAGAACTGATGAACTAAGACTCATGGAGAAGCTCCCACATCTGCAAACAGCTTTGGTCCATCGGTCGTCCCCACTGCTCCTACATGACAACGCGCGACCCCATACTGCACAACAGACAGTCTCCATGCCGCAAGAGTTGGGGTTGGAAGCTCTCCCTCATCCACCGTACTCCCCAGACCTTGCTCCCACCGACTATTACTTTTTCCAAGATTTGAACAACATTTTAGTGGGAATAAAATTAAATTCCCAAGAGACAGTACAAAATGCCTTTGAAGAGTTTGTTGCCTCCCGTCCAGCTAACTTTGAAGAGAAGGGCATGAATAAACTACCACTGCGTTGGCAAAGATGCATCGATTACATGGGTGATTACTTTGAATAACAGAAGTATAAAAGTTTGAAAAAGAATACCTTAACTTATTTGATACAAAACAGCTATTTCATGGGTAAAGACCTACTATATAGATATATGATATAAATATATATATATATATATATATAATATATGTATATATATATATGTATACATATATATTTTTATCGGTAATGAGTCGAAAAATCTATAGTATATACATGATTAAATAATCACACAAAAAGGTATTCTTGCGTAGATTCTTGTAAACAAAAAACTAACTACTTTTTTCTACATGGATAGATAAAATTTACAAAGCAAAAAAAAATATTGGTGCTGGAGGGATTCGAACCCTCGATATCCTGATTAAAAGTCAGGCGCCTTACCACTTGGCTACAACACCGATGATATAGTTATTTAAAAGATGAATCGTATTCGTAACGATTAGTCGCATTAATGTTTTAAACTATGTTTAATTAAATTAAAAGCCGCTAATAATAAAATGGTATGGTATTTGAAGTTATGAAAGTCTTTGAAGAAATCCGATTTTTCTGTCCAGCTACGAAATTGGCAGAGACAGCTATTTAGCTATGTAAACAGCTAGTTTGTAGCTGATACGAACCTTTTGCAACCAGCAATCGGTGAGCAAACGAGCTTGTTAAAAAAAAATAACATAACAATTTTTACAACTATTAACAATATAAATGAATTTATTGTTTTTAAAGTTTTTGCAAAGCCATCTAGAGGGCAAGGCGGGTAGCGCTATAGTTCCTTCACAATGATAAGAGTGAAATATGTAATAAATCAAGCCTTTAACGCCATCTATCAGATTCTACATAAACGTGAACGGGACGCGTATTGTGAAGACGACGCAAGTTATGGTAATATAATATAATAATTTGATATAATTTATTATTCATTTTAAATTAAGGTTTTAAAAAAAAACCTTACAACAATGGATAATACTAACGTTTAAATTTGACACGGAATTGGGGACGGTATGCAAATCTTGAGCATTTAGCGGGAATTTCCATAATATTACAGCGCCATATGTTTTTTTAAACAAAATAAAAACATTTGAATACGATTTGCATTTAAGGCACTAAGCAAGCGGTGACGTGCCTTAAATGATAAATAAGAAAACTACACTAAATGTTTTCAAGTAATATTTGTTATTATATATATAGAATGGAAACCTTTTTTCTTAAATTATGCTAAGGGATATATTTATACATATTCAATATATATTCATATACACATATATATATTTATATCTTAAAAATTGTTATTATATAATATTTTTGACAAGCTCGTTTGCTCACCTATTACTGGTTGCAAAAGGTTCGTTGCAGGTACAAACTAGCAGTTTACATAGCTGAATAACTTTCTCTTCCAATTTCGTAGATGGATAGAAAAATCGGACTTCTTCAAAGACACTTCATAACTTCAAATACCTCATTTTATTATTAGCGGCTTTTAATTTAATTAAATATAGTTAACTATATCAGCGGTGTTGTAGACAAGTGGTTAAGGCGCCTGACTTTTAATCAGGATATCGTGGATTCGAATCCCTCCAGCACCAATATTTTTTTTTGCTTTATAACTATCTATCCATGTAGAAAAAAGTTTCTCTCCGCAAGAACACCTTTTTGTGTGTTATATACTATTTATATGTGAATAATCATGTATATGTGAATGATAGATTTTTTGACTCATTACCGATAAGAATCATGAGAGTCATAACAACTAGCCTAGAATAGTTTTGTAATAGTTATAAATTAATAGTAAATTCATCGACGTGTGTTTCGAAGCTATTTATTTATGGTCGAATGGCTTACATTTCGTAATCTATTCCCTAAGATTACTTGAATTCCTGATATTTATAGCATAACAATTGCGGCAAGAATGGGACTACTAGCCCCGATGAGATCTGAACTCGCAATCCCCTCTTTATTACACAGACACTTGAACTAATGAAGCTACGAGGCCATTATATATCATCTAGAAAAAAATAATATATATCATCAAATCCCTGCTCGAAAAGATAAAATTTGCGAATACAATAATATCGGGGCCGGATCCTGGCAACGATATGATTTACGTGGTCTTTTGCCTTCATCCCATATTATGTTTCACAATTAGAAGTTGTCGCAAAGTTGAAATTTTTGTTACCGTACATTTTTTGGTGTCTTGAGATTATGTGTTTTGTTTTTGTTTTTTAAATTTTTAGTAGCAGATCAATGCAAAGTCAATCTCAATTTGAATCGTGTAGATCAATCAGCAACGTTTTTTTACCTGCTATGCTCGTCATCACGTAGGACACCGTAACTTAGTATGTACGTAGCAGACAACGTATATCTACGAATCTAGGATCGTAGCACTGGGTATAACTTATCTTCTATCTAATTCGTTATACTTACTTCCAACTTTTATCTATCCATGTAGATATATTTTTTATTTACATCACTGCGCGATATCTAAATAATCATGTTTATAGTGAATTTTAGATTTTCAGACATCACAATCATTAAGTAAAAGAGTCCGAACAGAAATAGCAGAGTACGCTGCTGTGTTTGGTATGGTGAGTGTAGAGTAAATATAATTGAATATACATGTAGAACACAGTAGCGTTATAATGCTGTTTAACCCTGATATACTGTGAAAACATAGTATGTATGCATGAATATATGCATTTACGAGTTTGTACGGATACTGATGAACCTCTCACCACGACGATATCCGTCTCGTAGCGCCAGGTGGAGTCAACTGAGCAGGATATATAATAGTGCCACAAAACATAGAGGCACTCACTCGTTATAGCCTTCCCTAGTCCGAGGTATTGCGTGTGCAATAACTTAGTTCAGCTGCAGTGTTAAGGACACTGGATATACACACAATACGCCCAGACCCAAAAACTAACGCTTTGTTGTTCTTCGCCTGGGAATTCAACCCTGGGCTCGCGAATCAGCAACCAAATGACGGTCATGATTTGTAAATCAAATCTTTTTTTTTCTCCATTATTTTCGTATTTTCATAATTTGAATTGAATTTACACTGCTATCTGTACGTAAATAAAAATAAAAAAAAATAGAAACATTGTGTACAAGCCGACTGGGATTCAAACACGAAGCCACTAAATAATATGTAAGTAAACCTTCGTATCTATTAGGATATAAATAATGGTTATCATTGAATATCATAAAAATTTGCAAGAAAATTCAACATTATTTTAATTTTTATTTTGGTTAGGTGGGATAATTATTTTTCAATTAGGTAAGAAATATAAATTAAGAATTTGTTTAAAATACGCGTAATGAAATTAATAATAAATATGACTTATAATTTTCGTTGGTGGTGGTTCTCATTGAGAATCCGTTCGCTAGATGACGCTGTATTGATTTAGAACGTGATATGGTTTTGTTAGTTTGTGAGCTAGATAAGACCCCAGACTCGTCGAGTCAATTGTTATATCAAGTTTGAACACTGCAATTTTTTTAAACGCTTCGCCTTAACATCGAAGTGTAATAAATAATTTATGACAAAAGTGTCTTTTAGGAAGTTTCAATCTCCTTGTCGGGAACTATATTTATGTTTAAAAGTATATACGTATTAATTATGGGACACAAACTGTCGTTCAAAGCGTTGGCCAGTAAATCAAATGAGTAACTCACGAATCCGCCTTTGTGAAAGTTATTTTTATTAGGAGCTCGCTTAATGTCATCAGACAGCGTGTTCTATAGCTGTTTAGCCTGAACATTGAAAGAAGAATTAAAGAAAGCAGTGTTGTGCCTTGATATACGATGTTTGAGACAAAATCGTAAAACGAACGGTAATCTAAATAAATCTGATAAAAACAGAATAAAGATGAGAAGAATTCTTAAAATGAGATGGTGAATTATAATTGTTTATAATACTATACTGATAGGATTTGTAGAGTTTAATATTTTATTGGAGTTTTACTTTATTTTCTTACTTTAATATATATATGATAGAGGGCGTTAATTTTCTACAATCTGACATTGGGAACGAACTATAACGCAATTTGCCTCGCTCTCTAGATGGCGTTGCGAAAACTTTAACGAAAATATTAATTTCATTTGTAGTAATTAATTGTAAAAATTGTTATTATGCAATTATTTCTTAACTAGGTCGTGGGAACGTTAGCCCACCGATTTCTGGTTGCAAAGGGTTCGTTGCAGCTACAAACTAGCTGTTTCCATAGCTAAATAGTTTTTCTCGGAAACGGAAATAACGGACTTCTTCAAAACACTTTCTAACTTCAAACACCTCATTTTAGTATTGCTTTTAATTTAATTATACATATGTAGTTTAAAACGTTAATGACACAAAACGTTACGAATATGATTCATCTTTTAAATAACTATATCAGCGATGTTGTAGCCTAGTGGTTAAGGCGCCTGACTTATAAACAGGAAATCGTGGGTTCGAATCCTACCAACACTATTTTTTTTTGTTTGTTAACTTTTATCTATCCATGTAGATATATTTTTATTAACACCACAGCGCGATATCTAAATAATCCATTCATTACCCATAGAAATCATGAAAGACATTACAACTAGCCTATAATAGTTTTGTAATAGTTATAAATTAATTGTAAATTCATCGACGTGTGTTCCGAAGCTATTTATTTATGGTCGAATGGCTTACATTTCGTTATATATTCCCTAAGATTACTTGAGTTCCTGATATTTATAGCATAACAATTACGGCAAGTATGGGACAACTAGCCCCGATGAGAATTGAACTCGCAATCTCCTCTATATTACACAGACACTTGAACTAATGAAGCTATGAGACCATTATGTATCATCTAGAAAAAATAATATATATCATCAAATCCCTATCTATAATAAAGCATCGCATGGTATACACAATAGATTTTGGGGGGCCAGATCCTGTCAACGATATGATTTACGTGGTCTTTTGCCTTCATCCCATATTATGTTTCACAATTAGATGTTGTCGCAAAGTTGGTGTCTTGAGATTATCTGTTTTGTTTTTTTTTTTAAATTTCAGTCATCACAATCATTAAGTAAATGAGTCCTAACAGGAATAGCAGAGTACGCTGCTGTGTTTGGTATGGTGAGTGTAGAGTTAATATAATTGAATATATATGTAGAACACAGTAGCGTTATAATGCTGTTTAACCCTGATATACTGTGAAAACATAGTATGTATGCATGAATATATGCATTTACGAGTTTGTACGGATACTGATGAAACTCCCACCACTGCGATATCCGTCTCGTAGCGCCAGGTGTTGTCAACTGAACAGGATATATTACAGTGCCACAAAACATAGAGGCACTCACTCGTTATAGCCTTCCTAGTCCGAGGTATTGCGTGTGCAATAACTTAGTTCAGCTGCAGTGTTAAGGACACTGGATATACACACAATACGCCCAGACCCAAAACTAACGCTTTGTTGTTCTTCGCCTGGGAATTCAACCCTGGGCTCGCGAATCAGCAACCAAATGACGGTCATGATTTGTAAATCAAATCTTTTTTTTTCTCCATTATTTTCGTACTTTAATATATATATGATAGAGGGCGTTAATTTTCTACAATCTGACATTGGGAACGAACTATAACGCAACTTGCCTCGCCCTCTAGATGGCGTTGCGAAAACTTTAACGAAAATATTAATTTCATTTGTTGTTATTAATTGTAAAAATTGTTATTATGCAATAATTTTTTTAACTAGGTCGTGGGAACGTTAGCCCACCGATTTCTGGCTGCAAAGGGTTCGTTGCAGCTACAAACTAGCTGTTTCCATAGCCTAATAGTTTTTCTCGGAAACGGAAATAACGGACTTCTTCAAAGACACTTCCTAACTTCAAATACCTCACTTTTATAATTAGATGCATTTATTTTAATTGTACATATGTAGTTTAAAACGTTAATGACACAAATCGTTACGAATACGATTCATCTTTTAAATAACTATATCAGCGGTGTTGTAGCCTAGTGGTTAAGGCGCCTGACTTATAAACAGGAAATCGTGGGTTCGAATCCTACCAACACTATTTTTTTTGGTTTGTTAACTTTTATCTATCCTTGTAGAAAAAGTTTTTAGCTTACACCACTTCGCAAGACCACATTTTTGTGTGTATCTAAATAATCCATTCATTACCCATAGAAATCATGAAAATCATTACAACTAGCCTAAAATAGTTTTGTAATAGTTATAAATTAATAGTAAATTCATCGACGTGTGTTTTGAAGCTATTTATTTATGGTCGAATGGCTTACATTTCGTTATATATTCCCTAAGATTACTTGAGTTCCTGATATTTATAGCATAACAATTACGGCAAGTATGGGACTACTAGCCCCGATGAGAATTGAACTCGCAATCTCCTCTATATTACACAGACACTTGAACTAATGAAGCTATGAGACCATTATGTATCATCTAGAAAAAATAATATATATCTTCAAATCCCTATCTATAATAAAACATCGCATGGTATACACAATAGATTTTGGGGGGCCAGATCCTGTCAACGATATGATTTACGTGGTCTTTTGCCTTCATCCCATATTATGTTTCACAATTAGATGTTTTCGCAAAGTTGGTGTCTTGAGATTATCTGTTTTGTTTTTTTTTTTAAATTTCAGTCATCACAATCATTAAGTAAATGAGTCCTAACAGGAATAGCAGAGTACGCTGCTGTGTTTGGTAAGGTGAGTGTAGAGTTAATATAATTGAATATATATGTAGAACACAGTAGCGTTATAATGCTGTTTAACCCTGATATACTGTGAAAACATAGTATGTATGCATGAATATATGCATGCAAGAATTTTTACGGATACTGATGAAACTCCCACCACTGCGATATCCGTCTCGTAGCGCCAGGTGTTGTCAACTGAACAGGATATATTACAGTGCCACAAAACATAGAGGCACTCACTCGTTATAGCCTCCCGTAGTCCAAGGTAATGCGTGTGCAATTACTTCGTTCAGCTGCAGTGTTAAGGACACTGGATATACACACAACATGCCCAGAACTAAAAACTAACGCTTTGTTATTTTTCGCCTGGGAATTCAACCCTGGGCTCGCGAATCAACAGCCAAATGTCATGATTTGTAAATCAAATCATTTGTTTTTCACCATTATTTTCATATTTTTTTAATTTGAATTGAATTTACACTGCTATTTGTACGTAAATCCGTAAAATAAAAACATTCTGTACAAGCCGATTGGGATGCGAACATGAAGCCACTAAATAATATGTCAGTAAATCTTCGTATCTATTAGGATATAACCAATGGTTATCATTGAATATCATAAAAATTTGCAAGAAAATTTAACATTATTTAATTTTTTATTTTGGTTTGGTGGAATAATACGTATAATTTATTTTTCAATTAGATAAAAAATATAAATAAAGAAATTAATAATAAATATGACTTATAATTTTCGTTGGTGGTGGTTTTCATTGAGAATCCGTTCGCTAGATAACTTGATGATTGATTTTATGTTAATTAGTTTGTTGTAAGAAAGCTATGAACTTGGGTTTTCTGGTTAACGGAATGAGTATTTATTGATAATAAATACTCATTCCGTTAATAATACATAAAACATACATAGAGAGATATATCATATAATATAGACTATAAAATTTTACAAAAATAAATTGATATAAATAATTAAATAGCAAATTCAAATGAATATTAACTCAAGAATCTCTCTTTGGAAGTTGTTTTTATTACGAACTCACTTTATGTCATCAGACAGCGTGTACAAGAGCTGTATATCCTGAACAACCTGATAAAAATAGAATCAAGATGAGAAGAATTCTTAAAATGAGATGGTGAATTATAATTGTTTCCAATTCAGTATAGGATTCGTATAGTACTGGAGCTACGCCTTTGACAAATCAGGAACTATTTAAGCTTAGAGCGATAAAAGGAGGATTCTTACATTAACCGAAGATAAATCAAATACATAGATAGAGACGGCGCTCCAACTGGTTAAGAAAGTTTTAAGATACATCTACGACCTATCCAAGTACGCAAGATAACGGAGGATGCAAGTGGCAAAGGACGGAGGCCTAATATTAACTAGTACTTTCGTATTATCGGTATATCGTTAGTATTGTCGGTAATGAGTCGAAAAATCTTTAGTATGAACATGATTATTTAGATACACACAAAAGGTATTCTTGCGTAGAGGTGTGAACTAAAACTAACGCTTTGTTATTTTTCGCCTGGGAATTCAACCCTGGGCTCGCGAATCAACAGCCAAATGTCATGATTTGTAAATCAAATCATTTGTTTTTCACCATTATTTTCATATTTTCTTAATTTGAATTGAATTTACACTGCTATTTGTACGTAAATCCGTAAAATAAAAACATTCTGTACAAGCCGATTGGGATGCGAACATGAAGCCACTAAATAATATGTCAGTAAATCTTCGTATCTATTAGGATATAACCAATGGTTATCATTGAATATCATAAAAATTTGCAAGAAAATTTAACATTATTTAATTTTTTATTTTGGTTTGGTGGGATAATACGTAGAATTTATTTTTCAATTAGATAAAAAATATAAATAAAGAAATTAATAATAAATATGACTTATAATTTTCGTTGGTGGTGGTTTTCATTGAGAATCCGTTCGCTAGATAACTTGATGATTGATTTTATGTTAATTAGTTTGTTGTAAGAAAGCTATGAACTTGGGTTTTCTGGTTAACGGAATGAGTATTTATTGATAATAAATACTCATTCCGTTAATAATACATAAAACATACATAGAGAGATATGTCATATAATATAGACTATAAAATTTTACAAAAATAAATTGATATAAATAATTAAATAGCAAATTCAAATGAATATTAACTCAAGAATCTCTCTTTGGAAGTTATTTTTATTACGAACTCGCTTTATGTCATCAGACAGCGTGTACAAGAGCTGTATAGCCTGAACAACCTGATAAAAATAGAATAAAGATGAGAAGAATTGTTAAAATGAGATGGTGAATTATAATTGTTTACAATTCAGTATAGGAATTGTATAGTTCTGGAGCTACGCCTTTGAAAAATCAGGAACTATTTAAGCTTAGAGCGATAAAAGGAGGATTCTTACATTAAACGAAGATAAATCAAATACATAGATAGAGACGGCGCTCCAACTGATTAAGAAAGTTTTAAGATACATCTACGACCTATCCAAGTACGCAAGATAACGGAGGATGCAAGTGGCAAAGGACGGAGGCCTAATATTAACTAGTACTTTCGTATTATCGGTATATCGTTAGTATTGTCGGTAATGAGTCGAAAAATCTTTAGTATGAACATGATTATTTAGATACACACAAAAAGGTATTCTTGCATAGAGGTGTGAACTAAAAACTAACTACTTTTTCTACATGGATAGATAAATCTGACTGCTTCAAAGACACTTCATAACTTCAAATACCTCATTTTATTATTAGCGGCTTTTAATTTAATTAAATATAGTTAACTATATCAGCGGTGTTGTAGCCAAGTGGTAAGGCGCCTGACTTTTAATCAGGATATCGAGGGTTCGAATCCCTCCAGCACCAATAGTTTTTTTTGCTTTGTATCTTTTATCTATCCATCTAGAAAATAGTAGTTAGTTTTTAGTTACATATAGAGCATATCAATTACGGCCAGAATGGGACTACTAGCCCCGATGAGATCTCAACTCGCAATCCCTTTTATACGACAGACACTTTAACTTATGAAGCTACAAGGCCGTTACGTATCATCTAAAAAAAATTACATAATAACAATTTTTACATCAATAACAATATAAATGAAATTATTGTTTTTAAAGTTTTCGCAAAGCCATCTAGAGGGCGAGGCGGGTAGCGCTATAGTTCCTTCACAATGATAAGAGTGAAATATGTAATAAATCAAGCCTTTAACGCCATCTATCAGATTCTACATAAATGTGAACGGACCGCGTATTGTGAAGTCGACGGCAAGTTGTGGTAATATAATATAATAATTTGATATAATTTATTATTCATTTTAAATTAAGGTTTTAAAATAATTTCTTACAACAATGGATAATACCAACGTTTAAATTTGTCACGGAATTGGAGACGGTTTGCAAATCTTGAGCATTTAG
This sequence comes from Teinopalpus imperialis, assembly GCA_029286865.1. Lineage (NCBI taxonomy): Eukaryota > Metazoa > Arthropoda > Insecta > Lepidoptera > Papilionidae > Teinopalpus > Teinopalpus imperialis. The sequence goes on from JAGSMU010000054.1 coordinate 127,506, forward strand.
CGGGAATTTTCGTAATATTACAGCGCCATATATTTTTTTAAACAAAATAAAAACATTTGAATACGATTTGCATTTAAAGGCACTAAGCAAGCGGTGATGTGCCTTAAATGATAAATAAAAAAACTTTTTTACTAAACATCACACTAAATGTTTTCGAGACACATAATATTTGTTATTATATATATAGGATGGAAACCTTTTTTTTAAATAATGCTAAGGGATATATTTATTAAACATATTCAATGTATATTCATATATTTATATATATATATATATATATATCTAATAAAAATGTTATTATGTCATTTTTTTGACAAGCTCGTTTGCTCACCTATTGCTGGTTGGAAAAGTTTGTTGCAGGTACAAACTAGCAGTTTAAATAGCTGAATATTTTTCTCTTCCAATTTCGTAGATGGATAGATAAAAGTTACAAAACAAAAAAAAAAATTGGTGCTGGAGGGATTCGAACCCTCGATATCCTGATTAAAAGTCAGGCGCCTTACCACTTGGCTACAACACCGATGATATAGTTATTTAAAAGATGAATCGTATTCGTAACGATTAGTCGCATTAATGTTTAAAACTATGTTTAATTAAATTAAAAGCCGCTAATAATAAAATGATATGGTATGTGAAGTTATGAAAGTCTTTGAAGAAGCCCGATTTTTCTGTACAGCTACGAAATTGGCAGAGACAGCTATTTAGCTATGTAAACAGCTAGTTTGTAGCTGATATGAACCTTTTGCAACCAGCAATCGGTGAGCAAACGAGCTTGTTAAAAAATTACATAATAACAATTTTTACATCAATAACAATATAAATGAAATTATTATTTTTAAAGTTTTCGCAAAGCCATCTAGAGGGCGTGGCGGGTAGCGCTATAGTTCCTTCACAATGATAAGAGTGAAATATGTAATAAATCAAGCCTTTAACGCCATCTATCAGATTCTACATAAATGTGAACGGACCGCGTATTGTGAAGTCGACGGCAAGTTGTGGTAATATAATATAATAATTTGATATAATTTATTATTCATTTTAAATTAAGGTTTTAAAATAATTTCTTACAACAATGGATAATACCAACGTTTAAATTTGTCACGGAATTGGAGACGGCTTGCAAATCTTGAGCATTTAGCGGGAATTTTCGTTAAATTACAGCGCCATATATTTTTTTAAACAAAATAAAAACATTTGAATACGATTTGCATTTAAAGGCACTAAGCAAACGGTGATGTGCCTTAAATGATAAATAAAAAAACTTTTTTACTAAACATCACACTAAATGTTTTCGAGACACATTATATTTGTTATTATATATATAGGATGGAAACCTTTTTTTTAAATAATGCTAAGGGATATATTTATTAAACATATTCAATGTATATTCATATATTTATATATATATATTTATATATATATATATATTTATATCTAATAAAAATGTTATTATGTCATTTTTTTGACAAGCTCGTTTGCTCACCTATTGCTGGTTGGAAAAGTTTGTTGCAGGTACAAACTAGCAGTTTAAATAGCTGAATATTTTTCTCTTCCAATTTCGTAGATGGATAGATAAATCTGACTGCTTCAAAGACACTTCATAACTTCAAATACCTCATTTTATTATTAGCGGCTTTTAATTTAATTAAATATAGTTAACTATATCAGCGGTGTTGTAGCCAAGTGGTAAGGCGCCTGACTTTTAATCAGGATATCGAGGGTTCGAATCCCTCCAGCACCAATAGCTTTTTTTTGCTTTGTATCTTTTATCTATCCATCTAGAAAAAAGTAGTTAGTTTTTAGTTACATATAGAGCATATCAATTACGGCCAGAATGGGACTACTAGCCCCGATGAGATCTCTACTCGCAATCCCCTTTTTATACGACAGACACTTTAACTTATGAAGCTACAAGGCCGTTACGTATCATCTAAAAAAAATTATAAGTATCATCAAGGTCTTTCTTGAAAAGGTAAATAATAGATATGGGAATACAATAATATAATTAAGCATTGCATGGTATACATAATAGAGTTTAGGCCCGGACTGCAAGAACCTTGTACCTGGATTTTGCGATAATGCTCCCGAACCTGTCAGCTCGATGCGGATTGTAGGACCATTGAGCAGCGTATATGCTACGTGTTATACTCATTATCACGTAGCGCACCGTAGCTTAGTACGTAAGTAACTTCCAGCGTAGATCTATGAATTATAGAACGTTGCACCGGGCAAAGCTAATCTTATTGCATTATTAGAAAACTAAGGACCATTTAATTTGTTACATGCTTGGAGCATTAAAATCATTAAATCGGTAAGATTGATGTTTTTAATTTGTGAAAACATATAATTGACAAATAAAACTACTCACGATTGTTTCTTTCGTACTTTCTCAGTTAAGCCAATTTATGTATTTAATCAAGAACTTTACTAACTTTCTTCACTTATTCATGCTGCAATGAAACACTGCAGCTAGTTACTTATCAGGGCTCTACCACTGTGAATAACATTCATCGATCGTTTGTTTGATTTGAAATTAACTTCTAAATGAAGATTTGATATTAATTTTGTGGCTTCTTAGGAATTTTTAGGATACTGATATAATATAATACTTTAATTCATAAACAATTTTATCCTCCAACCTAAATTAACCTGAAATTTTCTGTAGTTCCGAACTCGATGATTTTATTCATTTAAGAGACGCATGCTCTTCCGTTATTTTTGTGAATGTATATTCGGTTACGTGGCATTAATTCTCGATTTATTATCATGACCTGAATGTTTGTTAAGTTGAGCTTAATGCAAAGTATACTTGAATGCAAATTCAGCCACGGGAAATACATACAACACACGCAGACTAAAATAAATGATTATCTATGGTGTTGGGGAGTTAAACTGATAACGAAGTCCTTCCTATAGCACATAAAGATATAATCTTTCGAGAACGTACACTACAATTATGATATTAATCAAAATAAAAGACGTTGATCTTGTATCAGTTGTTGCGTACTCTGACTCCATTGCAAGACGTCTGATTTCAAAGGAAATGCCGTAGAAAAAAAGGCTCATTTCTTCGGAATTTGTTTTGAATAGCTGCATAGTAGCGCCAACATCCTCCCTGCCCTTGAAGCTCTCGGTTCCAGTAACCTTAGCCTCTGAACCAGGTATTTCAATAGGCAAAGGTCAAATCTTCGTGAAAGAGCGCTGCTCTTCTTCGAATACTGTGCAAAAATTAGCTACGCAGGAGAATTTTCCACTTTAGATTCATACAATTCGCCTATGCCTTTTGAACGGTGGTACGTCATCTTCCTTTATGAGGACGGGCCTGTTTGTGGTGTTGACGTCAAACTTGTTGTACTTCCACTTTGTTCTGGTCTGTAGCTCGCTGATATATTCTTTCGATCAGTGCTCCCAAAACTTTTGTCGCATTCGCTCAATTTGATCGTAACGAGGTAAACGATTCATGCCTACGTCAGTGACTATGAAAACATTATTCCTCGGCTCAGCGTCGAACCCGGGATTCTTGCGGAGTAACCAGTTACTCTCACCACTATGCGACGTAGCGTAAGCATATATTTTTAAATTACATAGTCTCATGTAAGGGTGCATTGGTTCATAGGAAGAAGAAATGTAATGTAAAACATATATGCCTTACATAAACTTTTCTTTTACGTAGAACTACTCCGTGGAATCGACAGCGGTAAACCAGCCTTAATGTTCGATGTTTGACTAATTTTCCACTCAATCTATAAAAATAAAAATCCAAGAACCGTTTCTATAAAGATTACAAACATCCGTTAAACTAAAGACATTACATTAGTATAATATAATTTTTCAATTTTATTCAAAACAAATAATTCTCTTTATTAGAGAGTAGTAATCAGAAATAAATACCTCCCACCTTGAAGTACCAAGTACTTGGGTCACATATGAAAAAATGTTTTATGATATGTAGCTTTTAATGACGCTTGCACAAGTTGTCATGATTGCCTCCTGGACAATTTCCACCACGCCGATATCTTCTGCGCTATGCATTATACAGTATCGTAAGCATTCGTCCTGGTGTCACATTGTCTAAGCGTAAACATTTAACTCACGGTATGTGGGTAAACCGAGTTCAATGTTCGGTACCGCCAGTAAGGTAATTGTTAATGGCATTTATAGGAGCTGATTGATCTCTTGGCATAGTATTTTGTTCGTCACATGCATTACATCGGAATAGGAAAGGAGACGACGAGTGGATGAGTGCCTCCGGTTTTGCTTTGTAACTTGTATCTATCCATGTAGAAAAAAAATTCTCTCCGCAAGAACACCTTTTTGTGTGTTATATATATATATATTTGAATAATCATATATATAGTGAATGAAAGATTTTTGACTCATTACCGATAAGAATCATGAGAGTCATAACAACTAGCCTAGAATAGTTTTGGTTTAGTTATAAATTAAAAGTAAATTCATCGACGTGTGTTCCGAAGCTATTTATTTATTGTCGTATTGCTTACATTTCATAATATATTCCCTAAGATTACATGAATTCCTTATATTGATAGCATAACAATTACGGCAAGAATGGGAATACTAGCCCCGACGAGATCTGAACTCACAATCTTTATTAGACAGACAGATAAATAAAAGAAATGCGCATCTGCATATTGTTTTGTTAGTATCGAATATTTAAAGAAGTCATTATTTTGTTTACTTTCAAGTTATTGGGCAATAAACATATGTTTGTGTTCAAACACCAACAAACGCTGGGCTGGAGCCAGGTGGGAGAGTCGTAATAATATTTTTTTTTAATGTCCTCATTACTAAACAATTTGCTTTTGTTACGTATTGGTCAATAATAAGGGTTATTTAGCTCCTGAAAACAAGTGTTTCTGACTTATTAATAACCGAGTTTACTTGAGTTTGTTCACAAACAATCTCAATTAGTCTAAACTTGTGGTTCTAAAGTGAAGACGACATAAAATGGGAAAAGCTCGAGAAATTAGCAGTGAAGTGCGTTCTGCCATCGTGGTTTAACATAACGAAGGGAAATCCGAACGTGAGATTGCTTCATGACTGAAGTTATCGAAGACTTGTGTTCATGGCACAATAACTCGATGCAGGGAGACTGGCAGTTTTCAAGATCGTCCGCGCTCGGGATGGCTGAGAGCTACTTTCATTGTTGTTATCAGCAAACGAAATACACGTTTACCAGCACCAGAAATCCACATTTATGTAAACAAACCCCAAGTTAAACCTCTATCATCAGACTACAGTAAAACGGCAACTGAGATACGCGAAGTTGTATGGTCGGGTTGCCGTTCGAAAACTTCTGCTAAGGCCACAAAACAAGAAAAAACGGATGCAGTGGGCTCTAGTCCATGATTGGATTTGAGTGTAGAAGATTTTAAAAAGTGCTTTGGACCGATGAATCCAAGTTTGAACTATTCGGTTCAAAACGTTGAATTTACGTTCGACGCAGTGCCCAAGAAAAGATGATGTTAGATTGTTTAGTCCCAATAATCCAGCATGGTGGTGGCTCAATTATGGTCTGGGCTAGATTTTCTAGTCAAGGAAATGGCGATTTGAGTAAAATTGAAGGAATTTTGATAAAGGTACTCTTTGTACTGTTACAAAAACAGAACAAAATGCCGTTTCTTCCGGGTTGCGATTAGTTGGAAATGGATTTATTTTCCAACAAGATAATGATCCAAAGCCAAGCTCGAAATTATGTAGAGGATATTTAGAAGAGGAAGAAGCACAAGGGATATTAATAAACATGGTTTGGCCTCCTCTGAGCCCGGATCTCAATCCCATTAAACTTTTGAGGGAAGAGCTTGATAGGAACGTCCGTAATCGTGGCCCATCCTCGTGAGAAGAAATGTGGAATGCTTTATGCGCAATTTGGAACAATATATCACATGGCACCATTAACAAATTTAATGCCAGTATGCCGAGACTTGCGAAAATAGTCATAAAATGTAAAGGAGGATTTTTTGATGAAAAATCAGTTTAGCTGCCTATAGGCTTTTTTTCACGCACTGTTAATATTTCTCTAAGCTTTTGAAGTATATTGTTTGTCAACCAATGTTCTATTAGATGATTAAACAGGTTAATTACACATTTAATATTTTTTTAGAGTTTTACTTTATTTTCCTACTTTAATGTATATATGATAGATGGCGTTATTGTTCTACAATCTAGACTTGATTTATCACATATTTCACACTTAACTAACGAACTATAGTGTATCTCGCCTCGACTACTAGATGGCGTTGCGAAAACTTTAAAAATATTAATTTCATTTGTATTGTTATTACTTGCAAAAATTGTTATTATGTAATTATTTTTTAACTAGGTCGTGGGAACGTTAGCCCACCGATTTCTGGTTGCAAAGGGTTCGTTGCAGCTACAAACTAGCTGTTTCCATAGCTAAATAGTTTTTCTCGGAAACGGAAATAACGGACTTCTTCAAAGACACTTTCTTACTTCAAATACCTCATTTTAGTAATTTTTTTAGCTTTTAATTTAATTATACATATGTAATTTAAAACGTAAATGACACAAAACGTTACGAATACGATTCATCTTTTAACTAACTATATCAGCGGTGTTGTAGCCTAGTGGTTAAGGCGCCTGACTTATAAACAGGAAATCGTGGGTTCGAATCCTACCAACACTATTTTTTTTTTGTTTGTTAACTTTTATCTATCCTTGTAGAAAAAAGTTTTTAGCTTACACCACTTCGCAAGACCACATTTTTGTGTGTATCTAAATAATCATGTATATAGTGAATTTTAGATTTTCAGTCATCACAATCATTAAGTAAATGAGTCCTAACAGGAATAGCAGAGTACGCTGCTGTGTTTGGTATGGTGAGTGTAGAGTTAATATATTTGAATATATATATAGAACACAGTAGCGTTATAATGCTGTTTCACCCTGATATTCGGTGAAAGCATAGTATATATACATGCACGAATTTGTACGGATACTGATGAAACTCCCACCACTGCGATATCCGTCTCGTAGCGCCAGGTGTTGTCAACTGAACAGGATATATTACAGTGCCACAAAACATAGAGGCACTCACTCGTTATAGCCTCCGTAGTCCAAGGTAATGCGTGTGCAATTACTTCGTTCAGCTGCAGTGTTAAGGACACTGGATATACACACAACATTCCCAGAACTAAAAACTAACGCTTTGTTATTCTTCGCCTGGGAATTCAACCCTGGGGTCGCGAATCAACAGCCAAATGTCATGATTTGTAAATCAAATCATTTGTTTTTCACCATTATTTTCGTATTTTCATAATTTGAATTGAATTTACACTGCTACCTGTACGTAAATCCGTAAAATAAAAACATTTTGTACAAGCCAACCAATGGTTATCATTGAATATCATAAAAATTTGCAAGAAAATTAAAGATTATTTAATTTTTTTTTTTGGTTTGGTGGGATAATGCGTAGAATTTATTTTTCAATTACGTAAAAAATATAAATAAAGAAATTAATAATAAATATGACTTATAATTTTCGTTGGTGGTGGTTCTCATTGAGAATCCGTTCGCTTGATAACTTGATGATTTTATATATAACTTGATATTATTATTTTGTTAATTAATTATTGTAGTGTATAGTTATGTTAATTAATTTGTTGTAAGAAAGCTATGAATTTGGGTTTTCTGGTTAACGGAATGAGTATTTATTGTCTTTGGAAGTTATTTTTATTAGGAGCTCGCTTTATGTCTTCAGACAGCGTGTACCAGAGCTATATAGCCTGAACTACCTGATAAAAATAGAATAAAGATGAGAAGAATTGTTAAAATGAGATGGTGAATTATAATTGTTTACAATTTAGTATAGGACTTGTATAGTACTGGAGCTACGCCTTTGACCAACCAGGAACTATTTAAGCATAGAGCGATAAAAGGAGGATTGTTACTGTAACCGAAGATAAATCAAATACATGGATAGAGACGGCGCTCCAACTGATTACGAAGGTTTTAAGATACATCTGGGTAACACACATTAGATGATCACATCATAATAGAAGGTGGGGTGAGGGTAAAAGTTATTAAAAGAGTTTACCGTCTTAAAAGCTTACGCACGTAGGGTGGCATCAAACTATTCAGTTAGTTTCAGTGACGACCATATTCACATATGCACCTGACTAGCGGGTGCTCTATACACCCCCTTTTGGTGGGTGTAAACGTTAGCATTTAATTATATAAAGATTCAACCTTGAGTCTTTCGTGGTAGCTCATTGCTTGCTTTAATTCATAGTAAGAGCGAGTTAACTTCTCTCTAAAATCTCCGGTGCATCCAGACACCATTGAAATTATTACTTTCAATTTTAACTGTTGATTGCTGCTTGCACGTGCTCTGCGGTGAAGGAAACGATCGTGCGGAAAACTGCATATCTAAGAAAGAATTGGAAACTTAGTAGTTAAAGACAAGGGTATTTTGTTATAAATATGCCATACACATAAATATGTATATAAATTATATCATTACCTCAGATCAGGTCGCGACTTCGTCTCTGTAGACTTCAGAATGGGTCCAAAGAAAAGTGAAAAATTACCGAGACTGCATTGTATTACTTATTATTTATGGCCACTCGATACTCTTGAGCTACCCACATAAAGCTGACCATGTGAGACGCAAGGAGTGCTTCTTATTGTTTACGTTATCAATTACAGTATGCGGACCCGCAGAGTAACTTATCGACATAGCGCAAAGGATCAGAAAGCTGACTACAGATGAGTGAGAATGGTTCTTGAGTCGAACTCTCCTTCGCTCTCCATATGAAGCGTGAAAAAGCGGTAAAATGCTGCTGTGTAAGGATCCGGAGACCTTAATAACTGGTGACGAGGCATTCCATCTCAGTCCTCAAGAGTGACAACGCATCTGAATTAAGATTCCTTGTCAAGGTTGAATGTAGATGTCATGTTCTGCAGGAATCACGTGCCGTCAGGTGAACTATGTGCTCGTTTGTTACACTCAATGTAATATATAAAAAAAGAGGAGCAACGACCTATCCAAGTACACAAGACAACGGAGGGTGCAAGTGGCAAAGGACGGAGGCCTAATATGAACTAGTACTTGATAATAAATTTACTTAAATGAACATCAAGTTATATACTATGTTACCCTGCTATATCTAGCAGCAAGAAGTCACGTAACATCAACAATATTTACGGAGAAAACTTTACAAACGAACGCACATCCCGTTATTGGTTTGCCCATTTCCTTTTTGGAAATTTTAATTTGAATACTGAACCTCGTGGTCGTCCGGATACTTTGGCCAACAATGATGAATTAAAGGCGGTTGCGGAAGCTGATGATACTCAATCTACAGCCGAGCTAGCAGCAGCTTTTGATGTTAACATCAAAACAATATTGGTCCATATGCGACAAATTGGCAAGGTAAAAAAGCTTGATAGGTGGGTGCCCCACGAACTAAACGATCGCCAGCGCAACGTAAGCGTTGAGACCTGCGCTCAGCACGTTGGTTATTTCCTGGTTCAGCACCAAAGCATTGCCCAGAACGAAAAATGACCTCTAGTAAATTGATGGTCACTGTTTGGTGGTCTAGTGCCGATGTGATTCATCACAATATTTTACCAAATGGCATGAGCATTACTGCAGTTGTGTACTGTTAAGAAGAGCGTTTAACAGCACCAGATATCCACATTTATGTAAACAAACCCCAAGTTAAACCTCTATCATCAGACTACAGTAAAACGGCAACTGAGATACGCGAAGTTGTATGATCGGGTTGCCGTTCGAAAACTTCTGCTAAGGCCGCAAAACAAGAAAAAACGGATACAGTGGGCTCTTGCCTATCAAGATTGGAGTGTAGAAGATTTTAAAAAGTGCTTTGGACCGATCAATCCAAGTTTGAACTATTCGGTTAAAACGTTGAATTTACGTTCGACACTGTGGGCACTGGCCCAAGAAAAGATGATGTTAGATTGTTTAGTCCCAATAATCCAGCATGGTGGTGGCTCAATTATGGTATGGGCTTGATTTTCTAGTCAAGGAACTGGCGATTTGAGAAAAATTGAAGGAATTTTGATATAGGTACTCTTTGTACTGTTACAAAAACAGAACAAAATGCCGTTTCTTCCGGGTTGCGATTAGTTGGAAATGGATTTATTTTCCAACAAGATAATGATCCAAAGCCAAGCTCAAAATTATGTAGAGGATATTTAGAAGAGAAAGAGGCACAAGGGGTGTTAATAAACATGGTTTGGCCTCCTCAGAGCCCGTATCTCAATCCCATTGAACTTTTGTGGGAAGAGCTTGATAGGAACTCGCGAGAAGAATTGAGGAATAGTTTGTGCGAAATTTTGAACAATATATCTCAAGACATCATTAACAAATTTAATTGCCAGTATGCCGAGCTTTACTTTATTTTCCTACTTTAATGTATATATGATAGATGGCGTTTACGTACTACATTCTAGACTTGATTTATAACATATTTCACTCTTAACTAACGAACTATAGCGTATCTCGCCTCGCCCTCTAGATGGCGTTTCGAATACTTTAAAAATATTAATTTCATTTGTATTGTTCTCAGTTGTAAAAATTGTTATTATGTAATATTTTATTTAACAAGGTCGTAGAACCGTTTGCTCATCGGTTGCTGGTCGCAAAAAGGTTCGTTGCAGCTATAAATAGCTGTTTATATAGCTAAATAGCTTTTCTCTGCCAATTTCGTAGACGGACGGAAAAAAGGACTTCTTCAAAGACACTTCCTAATTGAAGTTAGGAAGTATCTTTGAAGAAGTCCTTTTTATATACCTCATTTTATTATTAGATGCTTTTAATTTAATTGTACATATGTAGTTTAAAACGTTAACGACACAAATTGTTACGAATACGATTCATCTTTTAAATAACTATATCAGCGGTGTTGTAGCCTAGTGGTTAAGGCGCCTGACTTATAAACAGGAAATCGCGGGTTCGAATCCTGCCAACACTATAACTTTTTTTGTTTTGTAAGTTTTATCTATCCATGTAAAAGTTTTTATTTTACACCTCTACGCAAGAACACGTTTTTGTTTGTTCTAAATAATCATGTATGTAGTAAAGTTTTTTCGATTACCTTATTATTGATAATAATCATAAAAATCATTACAACTAGTCTAAAATAATTTTGTTATAAATTAAAAGTAAATTCATTTCGTAATATATTCTCTACGATAACTTGAATTCCCGATATTTATAGCATACCATCCCGATATTTACGGCAAGAATGGGACAGACGAGATTTGAACTCGCAATCCTCGTTATTACACAGACACTTTAACTAATGAAGCTACGAGGCCATTACGTATCATCTAGAAATTAATAATATATATCACAAATCCTTGTTCGAAAAGGTAAAATTTGGGAATACAATAATATAATTAAGCAACGCATGGTATACATAATAGATTTTTGGGTCGGACCCCAAGAACCTTGTACCTGATGTTTTCGATAATGCTCCCGATTCTGGCAACGATATGAATTACGTGGTCTTTTGCCTTCATCCCATATTATGTTTCACAACTAGAAGTTGTCGCAAAAATTGAAATTTTTGTTCCCGTCATTATTTGGTTTCTTGAGATTATGTGCTTTGTTTTTCATGTTTTTTATATTTTTAGTAGCAGTTCAATGTGGAGTCTATCCAAATTTGAATCGTGTAAAACCAATCAGTAGCGTATTTGTTACGTGCTATGCTTGTCATCACGTAGGACACCGTAACTTAGTACGTACGTAGCATACAACGTAGACCTACGAACCTTAGATCATAGCACGGGGCATTACTTCTATCTTATTCATTATACTCACTTCCAACTTTTACCTATCCATATATAAAATAAATCCATATATGAAATCTTTTTTTATTTACACCACTGCGCGAAATCTAAATGTTTATAGAGAATTTTAGATTTTCAGTCATCAAAGTCATTAAGTAAATAAGTCCTAACAGATATAGCAGAGTACGCTGCTGTGTTTGGTATGGTGAGTGTTGAGTTAATATAATTGTATATATATGTAGAACACAGTAGCATTATAATGTTGTTTCACCCTGATATTCTGTGAAAGCATAGTATATATGCATGCACGAATTTGTACGGATACTGATGAACCTCCCACCACGGCGATAATCGTCTCGTAGCGCCATGTGGCGTCAATTGAGCAGGATATATTACAGTGCCAAAAAACATAGACGCACTCACTCGTTATAGCCTTCCCTAGTCCGAGGTATTGCATGTGCAATAACTTCGTTCAGCTACAGTGTTAAGGACACTGGATATACATACAACACGCCCAGACCCAAAACTAACGCTTTGTTGTTCTTCGTCTGGGAATTCAACCCTGGGCTCGCGAATCAGCAGCCAAATGACGGTCATGATTTGTAAATCAAATCATTTGTTTTTCACTATTATTTTCGTATTTTCATAATTTGAATTGAATTTACACTGCTATCTGTACGTAAATCCGTAAAATAGAAACATTCTGTAAAAGCCGATTCTGATTCGAAATCGAAGCCTTTAAATAATATGTAAGTCAACCTATCTATTAGGATATAAAAAATGGTTATCATTGAATATCTTAAAAATTGCAAGAAAATGAAACATTATTTAAATTTTTATTTTTTTTGGTGGGATAGTACGTAGAATTTATTTTTCAATTAGACAAAAAATATAAATAACGAACGGCTTTCAATAGAGAATAAAGATATATTCTCACCAGAACGTACACGACAATTATGAAATTAATAAAAATAAAAACGTTAATCTTGCAACAAAGAGAAATTCAGGATCATGTAAGAGACAGCAACGTGGCGTAGTGGTTAAGATAACTGGCTGATGATTCGTGGGTCCTAGGTTCGATCCCCAATCGAGGGACGATATCTTGTTCATTTTAGGGTCTGGGTGTGTGGCCTATGTTCCTGACACTCCATTAGAACCTTATTGCACATGCATTACATCGAAATAGGTTAGTGATTGAGTGCCTCCGTGTTTGCGCAAGTACTTATGGCACTATAAAAATATCTTAGGTAGTTGATGTTATCTGGTCAGAATACATCGCATTGGTATTCAGCGGGGACTTTATCCTGGTGTAGCTGACCCATTTATGTTGCGAATATTAGTTAGTGCTTCTGTTAAAAGTGCATGAAAAAGAAAATAAATATTAAATAACATGTTGTCCAAAAGGACGTGAATTAAATAAAAAATGTAATAGAAATTGAAATAAATTAAATATTTTATGTTCATTTATATATTACATTAATTTATATATGTTTACTAGACAAACGCCTTAACAATTTAAGCCACAGCGCCGCTTGCTTGCCGCTTCAAAATACAAATCGTATTAATAATAAAAATTTCTCTTTTGTTAAAAAGAATATATGACTCTGTAATATTACGAAAATTCCCGTTAAATATACCAAGCTTAAATGCTTGACTGTACTATTATGAAAGTACATTTCAACATTGTTTATACTCCACTATTATTAGAAATTATTTTAAAACCTATAAGCAAAATCAAATGATTATTTTATTACACCAGAAATTGTCGACTTACCAAATGCCGCCCCGTTCACGTTTATTAATGCAGAATTTGATAGGTGGCAATATTGGTCTAATATCTAGACTCGATTTATTATATAGTTTGCACTTTACATTGGAAATGAACCATAGCGAAACTCCTAAAAATCTAGAAATTATTAAAAATATAACATATAACATATATTTTTATAAGTTTTACAAATTTGAATTAAATTCTTTTCCCAAGCTCGTATTACTTACAGCCGATCGATTGCTGTGCGAGTAAAACTTTTTTGCTGCTACAAATAGCCAAATAGGCTTTGTCTGCCAATTTCGTAGAAAGACACTTCCTATCTTCAAATACCTCATTAATTTCATTTAGCGGCTTTTAATAAAATAAAATATAGACATTCATAAGACAAATCTTTACGGATTCATCTTTAAATAACAGCGGTGTCTAGTGGTTAAGGTGCCTGACTATTAATCAGAAGATGGTGGGTTTCAATCCCTTCAGCACCTTAAAATTATTTTTGCACTTCCAACAATATATAGAAATATTTTTTTAACCAAATTGTATGTAGCTAAAGCATTCGTCATGAATGTAGTGAATTATAGAGTTTTCACCTTATTACCGATAATAGTCATAACAGTTATTGTGGCTATCCTAAATTAATTTTGGTATAGTTATAAATAAGTTTATAGTAAATTGATGAAGCCATTTTAGTCATCGTTCTTATTTCTTTCAATTTGCTATGGCTACTTTCAGGTACTAGTAAGTAACCAAGAGAAAGGCAAATCGAATGATTTGCTATGTAAAGAGAATCACAAATATAAAAATGTTAAAATATGAAATTAATTGTCATTATCATTAGAAGTAATATCCTCTTTTTATATTTATAGCATAAATTTATAGATAAAAATGAAACTACTAGCCCCGGCGAAATTCGAATTCACGACCTCCCGTTTATCAGACAGACGCTCTAAACAACATGTGCATAGTTATTTTCGTCTCATTACCGATAATAATCATCATAATAATTGCAACAAGACTAAATTAATTTTGGTACGGTTTTAAATTAAAAAAAAGTAATGGCATCTACGTGTGCTACGAAGCTATTTGGTTTATATCAAATTATTCACATTTGACAAGGTTTTTTCCCAATCGTTTTTGAAATCCTGATATTTAGTATGGCTTCTTCTTCATCCTTACAAACACTTAAAACTTTAATATAAACAAATCTATATACTTAATTACTAAGAGTGAAATTAAATGTGCATAAATGCGAAAACTAAAATACTAATCATCAATTACGTCTTATAGAGTGAAAAGTAAAAGAATATAGTTTAAAGAGTTATAATATTTAAAAATATTTTTTAATTCTCAAACGTTTCATCGAAGCAAGTGAAAGTAGATGGCGTCAGTGTCCCGTGCCCTGAATTATTTGCAAGCTCTCCCGTGACGTTTGTGAATGTTCATTCCGATAGGTGGCATTAACTGTCCTGATTTATTGCTTTGCTGATTTTAATGCAGAGTTTAATAAAATTTTAAACACATGGGACATACATACAATACACGCAGATTCAAAAAAACAATAATCCGTGATAAAAAAATATTATTCCTCGGTTGGGATTGAACTCAACACCCCCGACGTAGCAGCCAGTTAATTGAGCCAGTATGCTACGTAGCCTTTCTATATATAGTCTGAGGTAATGAATGTTCATTAGATCAGAGGAAGAAGGAGGAAGAGGCATGTAAAACATGTGCGCCTTACATGAAATTAACTGCCACGTACTACTACTCTAAAACATCAGCAGTCGCCAGCGAAATTTCTAAGCTCCAAGAAAAAAGCCTTCACCTTTCTTTAAAGGCCGGCAAAGAATCTGCGATAGCACAGAACACCAGATGTTGCGGATGTTCATGGGTGGCGGTAATATAAGTGATTACGGCATAACAGATCTGCCGTAATCGTCCGTCTGCCATAATCTGATCTTAGGAGCTGTATAGTATGACACCAGCACTGGTCCATACTATACAGCAAACCAACAATCTCAGTCAACTTTCGCTTAGACCGTTCTCCTGGGTTCATCCACTATAAAGAGCGTTTCCGACTGTCGTACAATTACCATTTTTCATCAGAAGTAACGATACGATTCAAACTTCCCTTGTTAAATTCACGCTTGAGTAATGTAACGCATCACTCTGTACGTGTTTGTTGCTGTGCTTCACTCAATTCATGCGGTACCCATTTCTCGAGCTCTTTTGCTTTTCCAATTTGTTCCAAATTAATTAAAATTGTTTTGCCACTCACATCAAAACCACCAACTTCTGGACGTCTGAATAATTTGATTTTTTGAGATGTATTGAAAACCGATGTTATAATAATTTAGTGCATGGAATTTTAGTTTTCATATCGCTTAAAAGTAATATACCGATTGGGATTCGAACTCACAGTCACTAAATAATATATCATTCAACCGTCTTATTTACTTTATCTCATATTATGTAAAACCATTGATTATCATTGATTAACATAATATACATATATAAATATAATGACTCATTTTTTAAAGTTTATTTCCTGTGATTGTTGGATATAAAATTAGTTGAACCCTGCCTGCCAAAAGTTTAAGACCGCACATAAACAACATATATATTCGTCAATTGTAATAAAATCCCAAGGGATAAATAAAAGAAATGCACATCTGCATATTCTTTTGTTAGTATCGAATATTTAAAGAAGTCATTCTTTTGTTTACTTTCGAGTTATTGGACAATAAACATGTATTGTTTTCAAACACCGACAAACGCTGCGCTAGAGCCAGGTGGTAGATTCGTAATAATATTTTTATAATGTCCTCATTTTTAATTAATTTGCTTGTGTTACTTTATTATTGATTATTTAGCTCCTGAAAAGAGGTGTTTCTGACTTATTATTAACCGAGTTTACTTGGGTTTGTTCACAAACAATCACAATTAGTCTAAATTTGTGAAAGTTTATTATTGTGTAAGTTTCTAAAGTGAAGACGTCTTAAAATGGGAAAAGCTCAAGAAATTAGCAGTGAAGTGCGTTCTGCCATCGTGGTTTTACGTAACGAAGGGAAATCCGAACGTGAGATTGCTTCATAACTGAAGTTATCGAAGACTTGTGTTCATGGCACAATAACTCGATGCAGGCAGACTGGCAGTTTTCAAGATCGTCCGTGCTCGGGATAGCTGAGAGCTACCACGTCTAGTGAAGATAATTTCATTGTTGTTATCATCAAGCGAAAAAGATGCTTAACAGCACCAGAAATCCGTGTTTAAGTAAACAAACCCCAAGTTAAACCTCTATCATTGACTACAATAAAATGGCAACTGAGATATGCGAAGTTGTATGGTCGCGTTGCCATTCAAAAACCTCTGCTAAGGCCGCAAAACAAGGAAAAACGGGTGCAGTGGGCTCTTGCCCATCAAAATGGGACTGAAGAAGATTTTAAAAAAGTGATTTGGAATGATGAATCCAAGTTTGAACTATTCAGTTTAAAACATAGAATTTATGTTCGACGCAGTGCCCAATAAAAGATGTTGTAAGGTTATGTAATCCCAATAACCAAACATGATGGCAGTGGCTCAGTTATGGTCTAGGGTTACTTCTCTAGCCAAGGAACTGGCTGAACTGGATTTGATTAAAATTGAAGGAATTTTGAAAAAGGAACAGTACAAAAACAAAATGCCGTTTCTTCCGGGTTGCGATTAATTGTAGATGGCGTTAATATTCTACAATCTAGACTTGATTTATTACATATTTCACTCTTAACTACAGAACTATAGCGTATCTCGCCTCGCCCACTAGATGGCGTTTCGAAAACTTTAAAAATATTAATTTCATTTGTATTGTTCTCAGTTGTAAAAATTGTTATTATGTAATATTTTTTTAACAAGCTCGTAGAACCGTTAGCCCATCGATTGCTGGTTGCAAAAAGAATCGTTGCTGCTACAAATAGCTTTTCTCTCCGAATTTCGTAGACTGACAGAAAATAAGGACTTCTTCAAAGACACTTCCTAACTCCAAATACTTTTAATTTTTTTGTACATATGTAGTTTAAAACGTTAACGACACAAATCGTTACGAATACGATTCATCTTTTAAATAACTATATCAACGGTGTTGTAGCCTAGTGGTTAAGGCGCCTGACTTATAAACAGGAAATCGCGGGTTCGAATCCTGCCAACACTATAACTTTTTTTGTTTTGTAAGTTTTATCTATCCATGTTGATTAAAGTTTTTATTTTACACCTCTACGCAAGAACACATTTTTGTTTGTTCAAAATAAGCATGTATATAGTAAAGTTTTTTCGATTACCTCATTATCGATAATAATCATGAAAATTATTAAAACTAGCCTAAAATAATTTTGTTATAAATTATTAGTAAATTCATTTCGTAATATATTCCCTAGGATAACTTGAATTCCTGATATTTATAGCATACCAATTACGGCAAGAATGGGACTGACGGGATTTGAACTCGCAATCCCCTCGTTATTACACAGACACTTTAACTAATGAAGCTACGAGGCCATTACGTATCATCTAGAAAAAAATAATATATATCACAAATCCTTGTTCGAAAAGGTAAAATTTGGGAATTCAATAATATAATTAAACATCGTATGGTATACATAATAGACTTTTGTGTCGGACTCCAAGAACCTTGTACCTGATGTTTCCGATAATGCTCCCGATCCTGTCAACGATATGAATTACGTGGTCTTTTGCTTTTATCTCCTATTATGTTTCACAACTAGAAGTTGTCGCAAAAATTGAAATTTTTGTTCCCGTCATTATTTGGTTTCTTGAGATTACGTGTTTTGTTTTTCTTGTTTTTTATATTTTTAGTAGCAGATCGATGCGGAGTCAGTCTCAATTTGCATCGTGTAAAACCAATCAGCAGCGTATTTGTTACGTGCTATACTCGTCATCACGTAGGACACCGTAACTTAGAGCGTACGTAGAACACAGCGTAGATCTACGAATCTTAGAAATAGCATAACTTATCTTCTAATTCGTTATACTCACTCCCAACTTTTATGTATCGATATAGAATTATTTTTTTATTTACACCAATGCGCGAAATCTAAATAATCATGTTAATAGAGAATTTTAGATTTTCAGTCATCACAATTAGTCCTATGAGTCCTTACAGAAAAAGCAGAGTACGCTGTTGTGTTTGGTATGGTGAGTGTAGAGTAATTATAATTGTATATATTTGTATAACACAGTACTGTTATGATACTGTTTCAGCATGATATTCTGTGAAAACATAGTATGTATGCATGAATATATGCATTTACGTGTTTGTACGGATACTGATGAACCTACCACCACGGCGATAATCGTCTCGTAGCGCCATGTGGCGTCAATTGAGCAGGATATATTACAGTGCCAAAAAACATAGAGGCACTCACTCGTTATGGCCTTCCCTAGTCCGAGGTATTGCATGTGCAATAACTTCGTTCAGCTACAGTGTTAAGGACACTGGATATACACACAACACGCCCAGACCCAAAACTAACGCTTTGTTGTTCTTCGTCTGGGAATTCAACCCTGGGGACGCGAATCAGCAGCCAAATGACGGTCATGATTTGTAAATCAAATCATTTGTTTTTCACCATTATTTTCGTATTTTCTTAATTTGAAT
Source organism: Teinopalpus imperialis (assembly GCA_029286865.1). Classification (NCBI taxonomy): domain Eukaryota; kingdom Metazoa; phylum Arthropoda; class Insecta; order Lepidoptera; family Papilionidae; genus Teinopalpus; species Teinopalpus imperialis. The sequence continues at coordinate 146,723 of JAGSMU010000054.1, forward strand.
TGAATTTACACTGCTATCTGTACGTAAATCCGTAAAATAAAAACATTCTGTACAAGTCGATTGGGATGCGAACACGAAGCCACTAAATAATATGTCAGTGAATCTTCGTATCTATTAGGATATAACCTATGGTTATCATTGAATATCATAAAAATTTGCAAGAAAATTAAACATTATTTAATTTTTTATTTTGGTTTGATGGGATAATACGTAGAATTTATTTTTCTGTTCGATAAGAAATATAAATTAAGAGTTTGTTTAAAATACGCGTTATGAAATTAATAATAAATATGACTTATAATTTTCATTGGTGGTGGTTTTGATCAAAAATCCGTTCGCTAGATAACTTGATGATTGATTTTATGTTAATTCAGTTGTTGTAAGAAAGCTATGAACTTGGGTTTTCTGGTTAACGGAATGAGTATTTATTGATAATAAATACTCATTCCGTTAATAATACATAAAACGTACATAGAGAGATATATCATATAATATAGACTATAAAATTTTACAAAAATAAATTGATATAAATAATTAAATAGCAATTCAAATGAATATTAACTCAAGAATCTCTCTTTGGAAGTTATTTTTATTACGAACTCGCTTTATGTCATCAGACAGCGTGTGCAAGAGCTGTATAGCCTGAACGACCTGATAAAAATAGAATCAAGATGAAAAGAATTCTTAAAATGAGATGGTGAATTATAATTGTTTCCAATTCAGTATAGGATTTGTATAGTACTGGAGCTACGCCTTTGACAAATCAGGAACTATTTAAGCTTAGAGCGATAAAAGGAGGATTCTTACATAAACCGAAGATAAATCAAATACATAGATAGAGACGGCGCTCCAACTGGTTAAGAAAGTTTTAAGATACATCTGGGTAATACACATTCGATGATCACATCATAGTCGAAGGTGGGGGTGAGGCTAAAAGTTTTTAAAATAATTTACCGTCTTAAAAACTTAGGCACGTAGGGTGGCATTAAACTATTCAGTCAGTTTCAGCTACGAGTATATTCACTTAAGCACCTAACTAGCGGGTGCTCTATACACCCGGTTTTGATGGGTGTACACGTAAGAATTTAATTATATAAAGATTTAAACTTGAGTCTGTCGTTGTAGTTCAGTGCTCGCTTTTAATTCATAGTAAGAGCTAGTTAACTTAGTTCGATCTCCAGTGCCGACACCATCGAAATTGTTACTTTCAATTTTAACTGTTCATTGCTACTTGCACGTTCTCGGCGGTGAAGGAAACCATCGTGCGGAAAGCTGCATAACTAAGAAAGATTTAGAAACTTAGTGATTAAAGACAAGGGTATTTTGTTATAAATATGCCATCCACATAAATATGTATATAAATTATATCATTACCTCACATTAGGTCGCGACTTCGTCTCTGGAGACTTCAGAATGGGTCCAGAGAAAACTGAAAAATTTCCGTTGAAAAATTTGCATTGTATTATTTATTATTTATGGCCACTCGATACTCTTGAGCAACCCACATATACCTGACCATGTGAGACGCAAGGAGTGCTTCGTATTGTTTACGTTATCAATTACAGTATGCAGACCCGCAGAGTAACTTATCGACATAGCCCAAAGGATCAGAAAGCTGACTACAGATGAGTGAGAATGGTTCTTGAGTCGAACTCCCCTTCGCTCTCCACATGAAGCGTGAAAAAGCGTTATAATGCTGCTGTGTAAGGATCCGGAGACCTCAATAACTGGTGACGAGGCATTCCATCTCAGTCCTCAAGGGTGACAATACATCTGCGTTATGATTCCTTGTCAAGATTGAATGTAGATGTCATGGGCCGCAGGAATCACTTGCCATCAGGTGAACTGTGTGCTGTTTGTTATACTCAATGTAATATATAAAAAAAGAGGAGCAACGACCTATCCAAGTACGCAAGATAACGGAGGATGCCAGTGGCAAAGGACGGAGGCCTAATATGAACTAGTACTTTCGTATTATCGGTATACCGTTAGTATTATCGGTAATGAGTCGAAAAATCTATAGTATATACATGATCATTTAGATACACACAAAAAGGTATTCTTGCGTAGAGGTGTGAATTAAAAACTAACTACTTTTTTCTACATGGATAGATAAAAGTTACAAAACAAAAAAAAATATTGGTGCTGGAGGGATTCGAACCCTCTATATCCTGCTCTTCTTCGAATGCTGTGCAAAAATTAGCTACGCAGGAGAATTTTCCACTTTAGATTCATACAATTCGCCTATGCCTTTTTAACGGTGGTACGTCATCTTCCTTTATGAGGACGGGCCTGTTTGTGGTGTTGACGTCAAACTTGTTGTACTTCCACTTTGTTCTGGTCTGTAGCTCGCTGATATATTCTTTCGATCAGTGCTCCCAAAACTTTTGTCGCATTCACTCAATTTGATCGTAACGAGGTAAACGATTCATGCCTATGTCAGTGACTATGAAAACATTATTCCTCGGCTCAGCGTCGAACCCGGGATTCTTGCGGAGCAACCAGTTACTCTCACCACTATGCGACGTAGCGTAAGCATATATTTTTAAATAACATAGTCTCATGTAAGGGTGCATTGGTTCATAGGAAGAAGAAATGTAATGTAAAACATATATGCCTTACATAAACTTTTCTTTTACGTAGAACTTCTCCGTGGAATCGACAGCGGTAAACCAGCCTTAATGTTCGATGTGTGACTAATTTTCCATTCAATCTATAAAAATAAAAATCCAAGAACCGTTTCTATAAAGATTACAAACATCCGTTAAACTAAAGACATTACATTAGTATAATATAAATTTTCAATTTTATATAGTTTTTTCGATTACATCATTACCCATAGAAATCATGAAAGTCATTACAACTAGCCTAAAATAGTTTTGTAATAGTTATAAATTAAAAGTAAATTCATCGACGTGTGTTTCGAAGCTATTTATTTATGGTCGAATGGCTTACATTTCGTAATATATTACCTAACATTACTTGAATTCCTGATATTTATAGCATAACAATTACGGCAAGAATGGGACTACTAGCCCCGTCGAGATCTGAATTCGCAATCCGCTCTATATTACACAGACACTTGAACTAAAGAAGCTATAAGGCCATTTGACCTTGAACTAGGACTAGAACCTTGTGACTGATGTTCCCGATTCTGTAAACGATATGATTTACGTGGTATTTTGCCTTCATCCCATATTATGTTTCACAATTAGAAGTTGTCGCAAAGTTGAAATTTTTGTTACCGTACATTAGTTGGTGTCTTGAGATTATCTGTTTTGTTTTTGTTTTTAAAATTTTTAGTAGCAGATCAATGCGAAGTCAATCCCAATTTGAATCGTGTAAGATCAATCAGCAACGTAATTTTTACCTGCTATGCTCGTCATCACGTAGGTCACCGTAACTTAGTACGTACGTAGCATACAACGTAGATCTACGAATCTAGGATCGTAGCACTGGGCATAACTTATCTTCTACCTAATTCGTTATACTCACTTCCAACTTTTATCTATCCATGTAGATATATTTTTTATTTACACCACTGCGCGATATCTAAATAATCATGTTTATAGAGAATTTTAGATTTACAGTCATCACAATAATTAAGTAAATGAGTCCTAACAGAAATAGCAGAGTACGCTGCTGTGTTTGGTAAGGTGAGTGTAGAGTAAATATAGTTGTATATATATGTAGAACATAGTAGCGTTATAATGCTGTTTAACCCTGATATACTGTGAAAGTATAGTATGTATGCATGAATATATACATGCAAGAATTTGTACGGATACTGATGAAACTCCCACCACTGCGATATCCGTCTCGTAGCGCCAGGTAATGTCAACTGAACAGGATATATTACAGTGCCACAAACATAGAGGCACTCACTCGTTATAGCCTTCCGTAGACCAAGGTAATGCGTGTGCAATTATTTCGTTCAGCTGCAGTGTTAAGGACACTGGATATACACACAACATACGCAACCCAAAAACTAACGCTTTGTTGTTCTTGGCCTAGGAATTTGACCCTGGGCTCGCGAATCAACAGCCAAATGTCATGATTTGTAAATCAAATCATTTGTTTTTCACCATTATTTTCGTATTTTCATAATTTGAATTGAATTTACACTGCTACCTGTACGTAAATCCGTAAAATAAAAACATTTTGTACAAGCCAACCAATGGTTTTCATTGAATATCATAAAAATTTGCAAGAAAATTAAACATTATTTAATTTTTTATTTTGGTTTGGTGGGTTAATACGTAGAATTTATTTTTCTATTGGATAATAATTATAAATAAAGAATTTGTTTAAAATACGCGTTATGAAATTAATAATAAATATGACTTATAATTTTCGTTGGTGGTGGTTTTGATTGAGAATCCGTTCGCTAGATAACTTGATGATTAATTTTATGTTAATTAGTTTGTTGTAAGAAAGGTATGAATTTGGGTTTTCTGGTTAACGGAATGAGTATTTATTGATAATAAATACTCTTTTCGTTAATAATACATAAAACATACATAGAGAGATATATAATGTAATATAGACTGTAAAATTTTACAATAATAAATTGATATAAATAATTAAATAGCAAATTCAAATGAATATTAACTCAAGAATCTCTCTTTGGAAGTTATTTTTATTAGGAGCTCGCTTTATGTCATCAGACAGCGTGTACCAGAGCTGTATAGCCTGAACAACCTGATAAAAATAGAATCAAGATGAGAAGAATTGTTAAAATGAGATGGTGAATTATAATTGTTTACAATTCAGTATAGGATTTGTATAGTTCTGGAGCTACGCCTTTGACAAATCAGGAACTATTTAAGCTTAGAGCGATAAAGGAGGATTCTTACATTAAACGAAGATAAATCAAATACATGGATAGAGACGGCGCTCCAACTGATTAAGAAAGTTTTAAGATACATCTGGGTAACACACATTAGATGATCACATCATAATCGAAGGTGGTGAGAAGGGGGTGAGGCTAAACGTTTTAAAACAGTTTACCGTCTTAAAACTTAGGCACGTAGGGTGGCATTAAACTATTCTGTTTGTTTCAGCGACGAGTATATTCACTTATGCACCTAACTGGGTGCTCTATACACCAGTTTTGGTGGGTGTACACGCAAGAATTTAATTATATAAAGATTTAACCTTGAGTCTGTCGTTGTAGTTCAGTGCTCACTTTTAATTCATAGTAAGAGCAAGTTAACTTAGTTCGATCTCCAGTGCCGACACCATTGAAATTGTAACTTTCAGTTTTAACTGTTGATTGCTGCTTGCACGTGCTTAGCGGTGAAGGAAACCATCGTGCGGAAAGCTGCATAACTAAGAAAGAATTAGAAACTTAGTGATTAAGGACAAGGGTATTTTGTTATAAATATGCCATCCACATAAATATGTATATAAATTATATCATTACCTTGGATTAGGTCGCGACTTCGTCTCTGGAGACTCCAGAATGGGTGCAGAGAAAAGTGAAAAATTTCCGAGACTGCATTGTATTATTTATTATTTATGGCCACTCGATACTCTTGAGCAACCCACATATACCTGACCATGTGAGACGCAAGGAGTGCTTCGTATTGTTTACGTTATCAATTACAGTATGCAGACCCGCAGAGTAACTTATCGACATAGCCCAAAGGATCAGAAAGCTGACTACAGATGAGTGAAAATGGTTCTTGAGTCGAACTCCCCTTCGCTCTCCACATGAAGCGTGAAAAAGCGTTATAATGCTGCTGTGTAAGGATCCGGAGGCCTTAATAACTGGTGACGAGGCATTCCATCTCAGTCCTCAAGGGTGACAATGCATCTGCATTATGATTCCTTGTCAAGATTGAATGTAGACGTCATGGGCCGCAGGAATCACTTGCCATCAGGTGAACTGTGTGCTGTTTGTTACACTCAATGTAATATATAGAAAAAGAGGAGCAACGACCTATCCAAGTACGCAAGATAACGGAGGATGCAAGTGGCAAAGGACGGAGGCCTAATATGAACTAGTACTTTCGTATTATCGGTATATCGTTAGTATTGTCGGTAATGAGTCGAAAAATCTTTAGTATGTACATGATTATTTAGATACACACAAAAAGGTATTCTTGCGTAGAGGTGTGAACTAAAAACTAACTACTTTTTTCTACATGGATAGATAAAAGTTACAAAACAAAAAAAAAAATTGGTGCTGGAGGGATTCGAACCCTCGATATCCTGATTAAAAGTCAGGCGCCTTACCACTTGGCTACAACACCGATGATATAATTATTTAAAAGATGAATCGTATTCGTAACGATTAGTCGCATTAATGTTTTAAACTATGTTTAATTAAATTAAAAGCCGCTAATAATAAAATGATATGGTATGTGAAGTTATGATAGTCTTTGAAGAAGTCCGATTTTTCTACGAAATTGGCAGAGACAGCTATTTAGCTATGTAAACAGCTAGTTTGTAGCTGATATGAACCTTTTGCAACCAGCAATCGGTGAGCAAACGAGCTTGTTAAAAAAAATTACATAATAACAATTTTTACAACTAATAACAATATAAATGAATTTATTGTTTTTAAAGTTTTCGCAAAGCCATCTAGAGGGCGAGGCGGGTAAGAGTGAAATATGTAATAAATCAAGCCTTTAACGCCATCTATCAGATTCTACATAAATGTGAACGGACCGCGTATTGTGAAGTCGACGGCAAGTTGTGGTAATATAATATAATAATTTGATATAATTTATTATTCATTTTAAATTAAGGTTTTAAAATAATTTCTTACAACAATGGATAATACCAACGTTTAAATTTGTCACGGAATTGGAGACGGCTTGCAAATCTTGAGCATTTAGCGGGAATTTTCGTTAAATTACAGCGCCATATATTTTTAAACAAAATAAAACATTTGAATACGATTTGCATTTAAAGGCACTAAGCAAGCGGTGATGTGCCTTAAATGATAAATAAAAAAACCTTTTTACTAAACATCACACTAAATGTTTTCGAAACACATAATATTTGTTATTATATATATAGGATGGAAACCTTTTTTTTAAATAATGCTAAGGGATATATTTATTAAACATATTCAATGTATATTCATATATTTATATATATATATATATATATATATATATATATATATATATATATATATATATATATATATATATATATATATTTATATCTAATAAAAATGTTATTATGTCATTTTTTTGACAAGCTCGTTTGCTCACCTATTGCTGGTTGGAAAAGTTTGTTGCAGGTACTAACTAGCAGTTTATATAGCTGAATATTTTTCTCTTCCAATTTCGTAGATGGATAGATAAATCTGACTGCTTCAAAGACACTTCATAACTTCAAATACCTCATTTTATTATTAGCGGCTTTTAATTTAATTAAATATAGTTAACTATATCAGCGGTGTTGTAGCCAAGTGGTAAGGCGCCTGACTTTTAATCAGGATATCGAGGGTTCGAATCCCTCCAGCACCAATAGTTTTTTTTGCTTTGTATCTTTTATCTATCCATCTAGAAAATAGTAGTTAGTTTTTAGTTACATATAGAGCATATCAATTACGGCCAGAATGGGACTACTAGCCCCGATGAGATCTCAACTCGCAATCCCCTTTTTATACGACAGACACTTTAACTTATGAAGCTACAAGGCCGTTACGTATCATCTAAAAAAAATTATAAGTATCATCAAGGTCTTTCTTGAAAAGGTAAAATTTGCGAGTACAATAATATAATTAAGCATCGCATGGTATACACAATAGATTTTGGGGCCGGACCCAAGAACCTTGTGACTGATGTTTCCGATAATGCACCCGATTCTGTCGACGATATGATTTACGTGGTCTTTTGCCTTCATCCCATATTATGTTTCACAATTAGAAGTTGTCGCAAAGTTGAAATTTTTTTTACCGTACATTATTTGATTTCTTGAGATTATGTGTTTTGTTTTTGTTTTTAAATTTTTTAGTAGCAGATCAATGCGAAGTCGTAATTTTTACCTGCTATGCTCGTCATCACGTAGGACACCGTAACTTAGTATGTACGTAGCATACAACGTAGATCTACGAATCTAGGATCGTAGCACTGGGCATAACTTATCTTCTATCTAATTCGTTATACTCACTTCCACCTTTTATCTATCCATGTAGATATATTTTTTATTTACACCACTGCGCGATATCTAAATAATCATGTTTATAGAGAATTTTAGATTTTCAGTCATCACAATCATTAAGTAAATGAGTCCTAACAGGAATAGCAGAGTACGCTGCTGTGTTTGGTATGGTGAGTGTAGAGTTAATATATTTGAATATATATATAGAACACAGTAGCGTTATAATGTTGTTTCACCCTGATATTCGGTGAAAGCATAGTATATATACATGCACGAATTTGTACGGATACTGATGAAACTCCCACCACTGCGATATCCGTCTCGTAGCGCCAGGTGTTGTCAACTGAACAGGATATATTACAGTGCCACAAAACATAGAAGCACTCACTCGTTATAGCCTTCCGTAGTCCAAGGTAATGCGTGTGCAATTACTTCGTTCAGCTGCAGTGTTAAGGACACTGGATATACACACAACATTCCCAGAACTAAAAACTAACGCTTTGTTATTCTTCGCCTGGGAATTCAACCCTGGGGTCGCGAATCAACAGCCAAATGTCATGATTTGTAAATCAAATCATTTGTTTTTCACCATTATTTTCGTATTTTCATAATTTGAATTGAATTTACACTGCTACCTGTACGTAAATCCGTAAAATAAAAACATTTTGTACAAGCCAACCAATGGTTATCATTGAATATCATAAAAATTTGCAAGAAAATTAAACATTATTTATTTTTTTATTTTGGTTTGGTGGGATAATACGTAGAATTTATTTTTCAATTAGATAAAAAATATAAATAAAGAAATTAATAATAAATATGACCTATAATTTTCGTTGGTGGTGGTTCTCATTGAGAATCCGTTCGCTAGATAACTTGATGATTTTTATATATAACTTGATATTATTATTTTGTTAATTAATTATTGTAGTGTATAGTTATGTTAATTAATTTGTTGTAAGAAAGTTATGAATTTGGGTTTTCTGGTTAACGGAATGAGTATTTATTGATAATAAATACTCATTCCGTTAATAATACATAAAACATACATAGAGAGATATATCATATAATATATATAAAATTTTACAAAAATAAATTGATTTAAATAATTAAATAGCAAATTCAAATGAGTATTAACTCACGAATCCGTCTTTGGAAGTTATTTTTATTAGGAGCTCGCTTTATGTCATCAGACAGCGTGTATCATAGCTGTATAGCCTGAACTACCTAATAAAAATAGAATAAAGATGAGAAGAATTGTTAAAATGAGATGGTGAATTATAATTGTTTACAATTCAGTATAGGATTTGTTTAATTCATAGTAAGAGCGAGTTAACTTCTCTCTAAAATCGCCAGAGCATCCAGACACCATTGAAATCATTACTTTCAATTTTAAATGTTGATTGCTGCTTGCACGTGCTCTGCGGTGAAGGAAACGATCGTGCGGAAAGCTGCATATCTAAGAAAGAATTAGAAACTTGGTAGTTAAAGACAAGGGTATTTTGTTATAAATATGCCATACACAAAAATATGTATATAAATTATATCATTACCTCAGATCAGGTCGCGACTTCGTCTCTGTAGACTTCAGAATGTGTCCAAAGAAAAGTGAAAAATTACCGAGACTGCATTGTATTATTTATTATTTAAGGCCACTCGATACTCTTGCGCTACCCACATAAAGCTGACCATGTGAGACGCAAGGAGTGCTTCGTATTGTTTACGTTATCAATTACAGTATGCGGACCCGCAGAGTAACTTATCGACATAGCCCAAAGGATCAGAAAGCTGACTACAGATGAGTGAGAATGGTTCTTGAGTCGAACTCCCCTTCGCTCTCCACATGAAGCGTGAAAAAACGGTAAAATGCTGCTGTGTAAGGATCCGGAGACCTTAATAACTGGTGACGAGGCATTCCATCTCAGTCCTCAAGAGTGACAACGCATCTGAATTAAGATTCCTTGTCAAGGTTGAATGTAGATGTCATGTTCTGCAGGAATCACTTGCCGTCAGGTGAACTATGTGCTCGTTTGTTACACTCAATGTAATATATAAAAAAAGAGGAGCAACGACCTATCCAAGTACGCAAGATAACGGAGGGTGCAAGTGGCAAAGGACGGAGGCCTAATATGAACTAGTACTTGATAATAAATTTACTTAAATGAACATCAAGTTATATACTATGTTACCCTGCTATATCATCATCATCAATCTACAGCCGAGCTAGCAGCAGCTTTTGATGTTAACATCAAAACAATATTGGTCCATATGCGACAAATTGGCAAGGTAAAAAAGCTTGATAGATGGGTGTCCCACGAACTTAACGATCGCCAGCGGAACGTAAGCGTTGAGATCTGCCTCGTGCTGCTCAACAGGCACAGAAATGAAAGAATTTTTAACCGAATTGTTACATGCGAATAAAAGTGAATTCTGTTCGACAATCGAAAGCGCTCAGCACGTTGGTTATTTCTTGGTTCAGCACCAAAGCAATGCCCAGAACGAAAAATGACCTCTAGTAAATTGATGGTCACTATTTGGTGGTCTAGTGCCGATGTGATTCATCACATTATTTTACCAAACGGCATGAGCATTACTGCAGATGTGTACTGTTAAGAACTGATGAACTAAGACTGATGGAGAAGCTCCCACATCTGCAAACAGCTTTGGTCCATCGGTCGTCCCCACTGCTCCTACATGACAACGCGCGACCCCATACTGCACAACAGACCGTCTCCATGCCGCAAGAGTTGGGGTTGGAAGCTCTCCCTCATCCACCGTACTCTCCAGACCTTGCACCCACCGACTATTACTTTTTCCAAGATTTGAACAACATTTTAGTGGGAATAAAATTAAATTCCCAAGAGACAGTACAAAATGCCTTTGAAGAGTTTGTTGCCTCCCATCCAGCTAACTTTGAAGAGAAGGGCATGAATAAACTACCACTGCGTTGGCAAAGATGCATCGATTACATGGGTGATTACTTTGAATAACAGAAGTATAAAAGTTTGAAAAAGAATACCTTAACTTATTTGATACAAAACAGCTATTTCATGGGTAAAGCCCTACTATATAGATATATGATATAAATATATATATATATATATATAATATATGTATATATATATGTATACATATATATTTTTATCGGTAATGAGTCGAAAAATCTATAGTATATACATGATTAAATAATCACACAAAAAGATATTCTTGCGTAGATTCTTGTAAACAAAAAACTAACTACTTTTTTCTATATGGATAGATAAAATTTACAAAGCAAAAAAAAATATTGGTGCTGGAGGGATTCGAACCCTCGATATCCTGATTAAAAGTCAGGCGCCTTACCACTTGGCTACAACACCGATGATATAGTTATTTAAAAGATGAATCGTATTCGTAACGATTAGTCGCATTAATGTTTTAAACTATGTTTAATTAAATTAAAAGCCGCTAATAATAAAATGGTATGGTATTTGAAGTTATGAAAGTCTTTGAAGAAATCCGATTTTTCTGTCCAGCTACGAAATTGGCAGCTATTTAGCTATGTAAACAGCTAGTTTGTAGCTGATACGAACCTTTTGCAACCAGCAATCGGTGAGCTTGTTAAAAAAAAATTACATAACAATTTTTACAACTATTAACAATATAAATGAATTTATTGTTTTTAAAGTTTTTGCAAAGCCATCTAGAGGGCAAGGCGGGTAGCGCTATAGTTCCTTCACAATGATAAGAGTGAAATATGTAATAAATCAAGCCTTTAACGCCATCTATCAGATTCTACATAAACGTGAACGGGTCGCGTATTGTGAAGACGACGCTAGTTATGGTAATATAATATAATAATTTGATATAACTTATTATTCATTTTAAATTAAGGTTTTAAAAACCTTACGACAATGGATAATACTAACGATTAAATTTGACACGGAATTGGGGACGGTATGCAAATCTTGAGCATTTAGCGGAATTTCCATAATATTACAGCGCCATATGTTTTTAAACAAAATAAAAACATTTGAATACGATTTGCATTTAATGCACTAAGCAAGCGGTGACGTGCCTTAAATAATAAATAAAAACTTCTTTACTAAGCATCACACTAAATGTTTTCGAGTAATATTTGTTATTATATATATATATATATATATATATAATATATGTATATATATATGTATACATATATATTTTTATCGGTAATGAGTCGAAAATCTATAGTATATACATGATTAAATAATCACACAAAAGATATTCTTGCGTAGATTCTTGTAAACAAAAACTAACTACTTTTTTCTATATGGATAGATAAAATTTACAAAGCAAAAAAATATTGGTGCTGGAGGATTCGAACCCTCGATATCCTGATTAAAAGTCAGGCGCCTTACCACTTGGCTACAACACCGATGATATAGTTATTTAAAAGATGAATCGTATTCGTAACGATTAGTCGCATTAATGTTTTAAACTATGTTTAATTAAATTAAAAGCCGCTAATAATAAAATGGTATGGTATTTGAAGTTATGAAAGTCTTTGAAGAAATCCGATTTTTCTGTCCAGCTACGAAATTGGCAGCTATTTAGCTATGTAAACAGCTAGTTTGTAGCTGATACGAACCTTTTGCAACCAGCAATCGGTGAGCTTGTTAAAAAAAAATTACATAACAATTTTTACAACTATTAACAATATAAATGAATTTATTGTTTTTAAAGTTTTTGCAAAGCCATCTAGAGGGCAAGGCGGGTAGCGCTATAGTTCCTTCACAATGATAAGAGTGAAATATGTAATAAATCAAGCCTTTAACGCCATCTATCAGATTCTACATAAACGTGAACGGGTCGCGTATTGTGAAGACGACGCTAGTTATGGTAATATAATATAATAATTTGATATAACTTATTATTCATTTTAAATTAAGGTTTTAAAAAAAAACCTTACGACAATGGATAATACTAACGATTAAATTTGACACGGAATTGGGGACGGTATGCAAATCTTGAGCATTTAGCGGGAATTTCCATAATATTACAGCGCCATATGTTTTTTTAAACAAAATAAAAACATTTGAATACGATTTGCATTTAATGCACTAAGCAAGCGGTGACGTGCCTTAAATAATAAATAAAAAAACTTCTTTACTAAGCATCACACTAAATGTTTTCGAGTAATATTTGTTATTATATATATAGAATGGAAACCTTTTTTCTTAAATTATGCTAAGGGATATATTTATACATATTCAATATATATTCATATACACATATATATATTTATATCTTAAAAAATGTTATTATATAATATTTTTGACAAGCTCGTTGCTCACCTATTACTGGTTGCAAAAGGTTCGTTGCAGGTACAAACTAGCAGTTTACATAGCTGAATAACTTTCTCTTCCAATTTCGTAGATGGATAGAAAAATCGGACTTCTTCAAAGACACTTCATAACTTCAAATACCTCATTTTATTATTAGCGGCTTTTAATTTAATTAAATATAGTTAACTATATCAGCGGTGTTGTAGCCAAGTGGTTAAGGCGCCTGACTTTTAATCAGGATATCGTAGATTCGAATCCCTCCAGCACCAATATTTTTTTTTGCTTTGTAACTATCTATCCATGTAGAAAAAAGTTTCTCTCCGCAAGAACACCTTTTTGTGTGTTATATACTATTTATATGTGAATAATCATGTATATGTGAATGATAGATTTTTTGACTCATTACCGATAAGAATCATGAGAGTCATAACAACTAGCCTAAAATAGTTTTGTAATAGTTATAAATTAATAGTAAATTCATCGACGTGTGTTTTGAAGCTATTTATTTATGGTCGAATGGCTTACATTTCGTTATATATTCCCTAAGATTACTTGAGTTCCTGATATTTATAGCATAACAATTACGGCAAGTATGGGACTACTAGCCCCGATGAGAATTGAACTCGCAATCTCCTCTATATTACACAGACACTTGAACTAATGAAGCTATGAGACCATTATGTATCATCTAGAAAAAATAATATATATCATCAAATCCCTATCTATAATAAAACATCGCATGGTATACACAATAGATTTTGGGGGGCCAGATCCTGTCAACGATATGATTTACGTGGTCTTTTGCCTTCATCCCATATTATGTTTCACAATTAGAAGTTGTCGCAAAGTTGAAATTTTTGTTACCGTACATTTTTTGGTGTCTTGAGATTATCTGTTTTGTTTTTGTTTTTTAAATTTTTAGTAGCAGATCAATGCAAAGTCAATCCCAATTTGAATCGTGTAAGATCAATCAGCAACATATTTTTTACATGCTATGCTCGTCCACACGTAGGACACCGTAACTTTTTACGTAGCATACAACGTATATCTACGAATCTAGGATCGTAGCACTAGGTATAACTTATCTTCTATCTAATTCGTTATACTCACTTCCAACTTTTATCTATCCATGTAGATATATTTTTTATTAACACCACAGCGCGATATCTAAATAATCATGTTTATAGTGAATTTTAGATTTTCAGTCATCACAATCATTAAGTAAATGAGTCCTAACAGGAATAGCAGAGTACGTTGCTGTGTTTGGTATGGTGAGTGTAGAGTTAATATATTTGAATATATATGTAGAACACAGTAGCGTTATAATGCTGTTTAACCCTGATATTCTGTGAAAACATAGTATGTATGCATGAATATATGCATTTACGTGTTTGTACGGATACTGATGAACCTCTCACCACGACGATATCCGTCTCGTAGCGCCAGGTGGAGTCAACTGAGCAGGATATATAATAGTGCCACAAAACGTAGAGGCACTCACTCGTTATAGCCTTCCCTAGTCCGAGGTATTGCGTGTGCAATAACTTAGTTCAGCCGCAGTGTTAAGGACACTGGATATACACACAACATGCCCAGACCCAAAAACTAACGCTTTGTTGTTCTTCGCCTGGGAATTCAACCCTGGGCTCGCGAATCAGCAGCCAAATGACGGTCATGATTTGTAAATCAAATCTTTTTTTTTTCGCCATTATTTTCGTACGTAAATCCGTAAAATAGAAACATTGTGAACAAGCCGACTGGGATTCGAACACGAAGCCACTAAATAATATGTAAGTAAACCTTCGTATCTATTAGGATATAAATAATGGTTATCATTGAATATCATAAAAATTTGCAAGAAAATTTAACATTATTTAATTTTTTATTTTGGTTTGGTGGGATAATACGTAGAATTTATTTTTCAATTAGATAAAAAATATAAATAAAGAAATTAATAATAAATATGACTTATAATTTTCGTTGGTGGTGGTTTTCATTGAGAATCCGTTCGCTAAATAACTTGATGATTGATTTTATGTTAATAAGTTTGTTGTAAGAAAGCTATGAACTTGGGTTTTCTGGTTAACGGAATGAGTATTTATTGATAATAAATACTCATTCCATTAATAATACATAAAACATACATAGAGAGATATGTCATATAATATAGACTAAAAAATTTTACAAAAATAAATTGATATAAATAATTAAATAGCAAATTCAAATGAATATTAACTCAAGAATCTCTCTTTGGAAGTTATTTTTATTACGAACTCGCTTTATGTCATCAGACAGCGTGTACAAGAGCTGTATAGCCTGAACAACCTGATAAAAATAGAATCAAGATGAGAAGAATTGTTAAAATGAGATGGTGAATTATAATTGTTTACAATTCAGTATAGGATTTGTATAGTTCTGGAGCTACGCCTTTGACAAATCAGGAACTATTTAAGCTTAGAGCGATAAAAGGAGGATTCTTACATTAAACGAAGATAAATCAAATACATAGATAGAGACGGCGCTCCAACTGATTAAGAAAGTTTTAAGATACATCTGGGTAATACACATTCGATGATCACATCATAATCGAAGGTGGTGAGAAGGGGGTGAGGCTAAACGTTTTTAAAACAGTTTACCGTCTTAAAAACTTAGGCACGTAGGGTGGCATTAAACTATTCTGTTTGTTTCAGCGACGAGTATATTCACTTATGCACCTAACTGGGTGCTCTATACACCCGGTTTTGGTGGGTGTACACGCAAGAATTTAATTATATAAAGATTTAACCTTGAGTCTGTCGTTGTAGTTCAGTGCTCACTTTTAATTCATAGTAAGAGCAAGTTAACTTAGTTCGATCTCCAGTGCCGACACCATCGAAATTGTTACTTTCAATTTTAACTGTTCATTGCTGCTTGCACGTGCTTGGCGGTGAAGGAAACCATCGTGCGGAAAGCTGCATAACTAAGAAAGAATTAGAAACTTAGTGATTAAAGACAAGGGTATTTTGTTATAAATATGCCATCCACATAAATATGTATATAAATTATATCATTACCTTGGATTAGGTCGCGACTTCGTCTCTGGAGACTCCAGAATGGGTGCAGAGAAAAGTGAAAAATTGCCGAGACTGCATTGTATTATTTATTATTTATGGCCACTCGATACTCTTGAGCAACCCACATATACCTGACCATGTGAGACGCAAGGAGTGCTTCGTATTGTTTACGTTATCAATTACAGTATGCAGACCCGCAGAGGAACTTATCGCCATAGCCCAAAGGATAAGAAAGCTGACTACAGATGAGTGAGAATGGTTCTTGAGTCGAACTCCCCTTCGCTCTCCACATGAAGCGTGAAAAAGCGTTATAATGCTGCTGTGTAAGGATCCGGAGGCCTTAATAACTGGTGACGAGGCATTCCATCTCAGTCCTCAAGGGTGACAATGCATCTGCATTATGATTCCTTGTCAAGATTGAATGTAGACGTCATGGGCCGCAGGAATCACTTGCCATCAGGTGAACTGTGTTCTGTTTGTTACACTCAATGTAATATATAGAAAAGAGGAGCAACGACCTATCTAAGTACGCAAGATAACGGAGGATGCAAGTGGCAAAGGACGGAGGCCTAATATGAACTAGTACTTTCGTATTATCGGTATATCGTTAGTATTGTCGGTAATGAGTCGAAAAATCTTTAGTATGTACATGATTATTTAGATACACACAAAAAGGTATTCTTGCGTAGAGGTGTGAACTAAAAACTAACTACTTTTTTCTACATGGATAGATAAAAGTTACAAAACAAAAAAAAAAATTGGTGCTGGAGGGATTCGAACCCTCGATATCCTGATTAAAAGTCAGGCGCCTTACCACTTGGCTACAACACCGATGATATAGTTATTTAAAAGATGAATCGTATTCGTAACGATTAGTCGCATTAATGTTTTAAACTATGTTTAATTAAATTAAAAGCCGCTAATAATAAAATGATATGGTATGTGAAGTTATGATAGTCTTTGAAGAAGTCCGATTTTTCTACGAAATTGGCAGAGACAGCTATTTAGCTATGTAAACAGCTAGTTTGTAGCTGATATGAACCTTTTGCAACCAGCAATCGGTGAGCAAACGAGCTTGTTAAAAAAAATTACATAATAACAATTTTACAACTAATAACAATATAAATGAATTTATTGTTTTAAAGTTTTCGCAAAGCCATCTAGAGGGCGAGGCGGGTAAGAGTGAAATATGTAATAAATCAAGCCTTTAACGCCATCTATCAGATTCTACATAAATGTGAACGGACCGCGTATTGTGAAGTCGACGGCAAGTTGTGGTAATATAATATAATAATTTGATATAATTTATTATTCATTTTAAATTAAGGTTTTAAAATAATTTCTTACAACAATGGATAATACCAACGTTTAAATTTGTCACGGAATTGGAGACGGCTTGCAAATCTTGAGCATTTAGCGGGAATTTTCGTTAAATTACAGCGCCATATATTTTTTTAAACAAAATAAAAACATTTGAATACGATTTGCATTTAAAGGCACTAAGCAAGCGGTGATGTGCCTTAAATGATAAATAAAAAAACTTTTTTACTAAACATCACACTAAATGTTTTCGAGACACATAATATTTGTTATTATATATATAGGATGGAAACCTTTTTTTTAAATAATGCTAAGGGATATATTTATTAAACATATTCAATGTATATTCATATATTTATATATATATATATATATATATATATATATATATATATATATATATATATATATATATATATATATATTTATATCTAATAAAAATGTTATTATGTCAGTTTTTTGACAAGCTCGTTTGCTCACCTATTGCTGGTTGGAAAAGTTTGTTGCAGGTACAAACTAGCAGTTTAAATAGCTGAATATTTTTCTCTTCCAATTTCGTAGATGGATAGATAAATCTGACTGCTTCAAAGACACTTCATAACTTCAAATACCTCATTTTATTATTAGCGGCTTTTAATTTAATTAAATATAGTTAACTATATCAGCGGTGTTGTAGCCAAGTGGTAAGGCGCCTGACTTTTAATCAGGATATCGAGGGTTCGAATCCCTCCAGCACCAATAGTTTTTTTTGCTTTGTATCTTTTATCTATCCATCTAGAAAATAGTAGTTAGTTTTTAGTTACATATAGAGCATATCAATTACGGCCAGAATGGGACTACTAGCCCCGATGAGATCTCAACTCGCAATCCCCTTTTTATACGACAGACACTTTAACTTATGAAGCTACAAGGCCGTTACGTATCATCTAAAAAAAATTATAAGTATCATCAAGGTCTTTCTTGAAAAGGTAAAATATGGGAATACAATAATATAATTAAGCATTGCATGGTATACATAATAGAGTTTAGGCCCGGACTGCAAGAACCTTGTACCTGGATTTTGCGATAATGCTCCCGAACCTGTCAGCTCGATTCGGAGTATATCTCAATTTGAATCTTGTAGGACCATTGAGCAGCGTATATGCTACGTGTTATACTCATAATCACCAAGCGCACCGTAGCTTAATACGTAAGTAACTTCCAGCGTAGATCTATGAATTATAGAACGTTGCCCCGGGCAAAGCTAATCTTATTGCATTATTAGAAAACTAAGGACCATTTAATTTGTTACATGCTTGGAGCATTAAAATCATTAAATCGGTAAGATTGATGTTTTTAATTTGTGAAAACATATAATTGACAAATAAAACTACTCACGATTGTTTCTTTCGTACTTTCTCAGTTAAGCCAATTTATGTATTTAATCAAGAACTTTACTAACTTTCTTCACTTATTCATGCTGCAATGAAACACTGCAGCTAGTTACTTATCAGGGCTCTACCACTGTGAATAACATTCATCGATCGTTTGTTTGATTTGAAATTAACTTCTAAATGAAGATTTGATATTAATTTTGTGGCTTCTTAGGAATTTTTAGGATACTGATATAATATAATACTTTAATTCATAAACAATTTTATCCTCCAACATAATTTAAGCTGATATTTCCAGTAGTTCCAAACTCGATGATTTTATTCATTTAAGAGACGCATGCTCTTCCGTAATTTTTGTGAATGTATATTCGGTTACGTCGCATTAATTCTCGATTTATTATCATGACCTGAATGTTTGTTAAGTTGAGCTTAATGCAAAGTATACTTGAATGCAAATTCAGCCACGGGAAATACATACAACACCCGCAGACTAAAATAAATGATTATCTATGGTGTTGGGGAGTTAAACTGATAACGAAGTCCTTCCTATAGCACATAAAGATATAATCTTTCGAGAACGTACACTACAATTATGATATTAATCAAAATAAAAGACGTTGATCTTGTATCAGTTGTTGCGTACTCTGACTCCATTGCAAGACGTCTGATTTTCAAGGAAATGCCGTAGAAAAAAAGGCTCATTTCTTTGGAATTGGTTTTGAATAGCTGCATAGTAGCGCCAACATTCTCCCTGCCCTTGAAGCTCTCGGTTTCAGTAACCTTAGCCTCTGAACCAGGTATTTCAATAGGCAAAGGTCAAATCTTCGTGAAAGAGCGCTGCTCTTCTTCGAATGCTGTGCAAAAATTAGCTACGCAGGAGAATTTTCCACTTTAGATTCATACAATTCGCCTATGCCTTTTTAACGGTGGTACGTCATCTTCCTTTATGAGGACGGGCCTGTTTGTGGTGTTGACGTCAAACTTGTTGTACTTCCACTTTGTTCTGGTCTGTAGCTCGCTGATATATTCTTTCGATCAGTGCTCCCAAAACTTTTGTCGCATTCACTCAATTTGATCGTAACGAGGTAAACGATTCATGACTACGTCAGTGACTATGAAAACATTATTCCTCGGCTCAGCATCGAACCCGGGATTCTTGCGGAGCAACCAGTTACTCTCACCACTATGCGACGTAGCGTAAGCATATATTTTTAAATTACATAGTCTCATGTAAGGGTGCATTGGTTCATAGGAAGAAGAAATGTAATGTAAAACATGTATGCCTTACACAAACTTTTCTTTTACGTAGAACTACTCCGTAGAATCGACAGCGGTAAACCAGCCTTAATGTTCGATGTTTGACTAATTTTCCACTCAATCTATAAAAATAAAAATCCAAGAACCGTTTCTATAAAGATTACAAACATCCGTTAAACTAAAGACATTACATTAGTATAATATAATTTTTCAATTTTATTCAAAACAAATAATTCTCTTTATTAGAGAGTAGTAATCAGAAATAAATACCTCCCACCTTGAAGTACCAAGTACTTGGGTCACATATGAAAAAATGTTTTATGATATGTAACTTTTAAAGACGCTTGCACAAGTTGTCATGATTGCCTCCTGGACAATTTCCACCACGCCGATATCTTCTGCGCTATGCATTATACAGTATCGTAAGCATTCGTCCTGGTGTCACATTGTCTAAGCGTAAACATTTAACTCACGGTATGTGGGTAAACCGAGTTCAATGTTCGGTACCGCCAGTAAGGTAATTGTTAATGGCATTTATAAGAGCTGATTGATCTCTTGGCATAGTATTTTGTTCGTCACATGCATTACATCGGAATAGGAAAGGAGACGACGAGTGGATGAGTGCCTCCGGTTTTGCTTTGTAACTTGTATCTATCCATGTAGAAAAAATTTTCTCTCCGCAAGAACACCTTTTTGTGTGTTATATATATATGTGAATAATCATATATATAGTGAATGAAAGATTTTTGACTCATTACCGATAAGAATCATGAGAGTCATAACAACTAGCCTAGAATAGTTTTGGTTTAGTTATAAATTAATAGTAAATTCATCGACGTGTGTTCCGAAGCTATTTATTTATCGTCGAATTGCTTACATTTCATAACATATTCCCTATGATTACATGAATTCCTTATATTGATAGCATAACAATTACGGCAAGAATGGGACTACTAGCCCCGACGAGATCTGAACTCACAATCTTTATTAGACAGACATATAAATAAAAGAAATGCGCATCTGCATATTGTTTTGTTAGTATCGAATATTTAAAGAAGTCATTATTTTGTTTACTTTCAAGTTATTGGGCAATAAACATATGTTTGTGTTCAAACACCAACAAACGCTGGGCTGGAGCCAGGTGGGAGAGTCGTAATAATATTTTTTTAATGTCCTCATTACTAAACAATTTGCTTTTGTTACGTATTGGTCAATAATAAGGGTTATTTAGCTCCTGAAAACAAGTGTTTCTGACTTATTAATAACCGAGTTTACTTGAGTTTGTTCACAAACAATCTCAATTAGTCTAAACTTGTGGTTCTAAAGTGAAGACGACATAAAATGGGAAAAGCTCGAGAAATTAGCAGTGAAGTGCGTTCTGCCATCGTGGTTTAACATAACGAAGGGAAATCCGAACGTGAGATTGCTTCATGACTGAAGTTATCGAAGACTTGTGTTCATGGCACAATAACTCGATGCAGGGAGACTGGCAGTTTTCAAGATCGTCCGCGCTCGGGATGGCTGAGAGCTACTTTCATTGTTGTTATCAGCAAACGAAATACACGTTTACCAGCACCAGAAATCCACATTTATGTAAACAAACCCCGACTTAAACCTCTATCATCAGACTACAGTAAAACGGCAACTGAGATACGGGAAGTTGTATGGTCGGGTTGCCGTTCGAAAACTTCTGCTAAGGCCACAAAACAAGAAAAAACGGATGCAGTGGGCTCTTGTCCATCGAGATTGGAGTGTAGAAGATTTTAAAAAGTGCTTTGGACCGATGAATCCAAGTTTGAACTATTCGGTTCAAAACGTTGAATTTACGTTCGACGCAGTGCCCAAGAAAAGATGATGTTAGATTGTTTAGTCCCAATAATCCAGCATGGTGGTGGCTCAATTATGGTCTGGGCTAGATTTTCTAGTCAAGGAACTGGCGATTTGATTACAATTGAAGGAATTTTGATATAGGTACTCTTTGTACTGTTACAAAAACAGAACAAAATGCCGTTTCTTCCGGGTTGCGATTAGTTGGAAATGGATTTATTTTCCAACAAGATAATGATCCAAAGCCAAGCTCAAAATTATGGAGAGGACATTTACAAGAGAAAGAGGCACAAGGGGTGTTAATAAACATGGTTTGGCCTCCTCAGAGCCCGTATCTCAATCCCATTGAACTTTTGTGGGAAGAGCTTGATAGGAACTCGCGAGAAGAATTGAGGAATGGTTTGTGCGAAATTTTGAACAATATATCACAAGACACCATTAACAAATTTAATTGCCAGTATGCCGAGACTTCTGAAAAAAGTCATAAAATGTAAAGGAGGATGTTTTGATGAAAAATCAGTACAGCTAAGTATAGCTTTTTTTTGCGTGGACCGTTAATATTTCTTGGCGCTTTTAAAGTATATTGTTTGTCAACCAATGCTCTATTAGATGATTAAACAGGTTAATTAAACATTCAATATTTTATTGGAGCTTTACTTTATTTTCCTACATTAATGTGTATATGATAGATGGTGTTTACGTACTACATTCTAGACTTGATTTATAACATATTTAACTCTTAACTAACGAACTATAGCGTATCTCGCCTCGCCCTCTAGATGGCGTTTCGAATACTTTAAAAATATTAATTTCATTTGTATTGTTCTCAGTTGTAAAAATTGTTATTATGTAATATTTTATTTAACAAGGTCGTAGAACCGTTAGCCCATCGATTGCTGGTCGCAAAAAGGTTCGTTGCAGCTATTAATAGCTATTTATATAGCTAAATAGCTTTTCTCTGCCAATTTCGTAGACGGACGGATAAAAGGACTTCTTCAAAAGACATTTCCTAACTTCAAATACCTCATTTTATTATTAGATGCTTTTAATTTAATTGTACATATGTAGTTTAAAACGTTAATGACACAAATCGTTACGAATACGATTCATCTTTTAAATAACTATATCAGCGGTGTTGTAGCCTAGTGGTTAAGGCGCCTGACTTATAAACAGGAAATCGCGGGTTCGAATCCTGCCAACACTATAACTTTTTTTGTTTTGTAAGTTTTATCTATCCATGTAGATAAAAGTTTTTATTTTACACCTCTACGCAAGAACACATTTTGTTTGTTCTAAATAATCATGTATGTAGTATAGTTTTTTCGATTACCTCATTATCGATAATAATCATAAAAATCATTACAACTAGCCTAAAATAATTTTGTTATAAATTAATAGTAAATTCATTTCGTAATATATTCCCTACGATAACTTGAATTCCCGATATTTATAGCATACCAATTACGGCAAGAATGGGACGGACGAGATTTGAACTCGCAATCCCCTCGTTATTACACAGACACTTTAACTAATGTAGCTACGAGGCCATAACGTATCATCTAGAAAAAAATAATATATATCACAAATCCTTGTTCGAAAAGGTAAAATTTGGGAATACAATAATATAATTAAGAAACGCATAATAGATTTTTGGGTCGGACCCCAAGAACCTTGTACTTGATGTTTCCGATAATGCTCCCGATTCTGTCAACGATATGAATTACGTGGTCTTTTGCCTTCATCCCATATTATGTTTCACAACTAGAAGTTGTCGCAAAAATTGAAATTTTTGTTCCCGTCATTATTTGGTTTCTTGAGATTATGTGCTTTGTTTTTCATGTTTTTTATATTTTTAGTAGCAGTTCAATGTGGAGTCTATCCAAATTTGAATCGTGTAAAACCAATCAGTAGCGTATTTGTTACGTTATGCTTGTCATCACGTAGGACACCGTAACTTAGTACGTACGTAGCATACAACGTAGACCTACGAATCTTAGATCATGCCCCACGCATTACTTCTATCTAATTCATTATACTTTTACCTATCCATATATAAAATAAATCCATATATGAAATCTTTTTTTATTTACACCACTGCGCGAAATCTAAACGTTTATAGAGAATTTTAGATTTTCAGTCATCAAAGTCATTAAGTAAATAAGTCCTAACAAATATAGCAGAGTACGCTGCTGTGTTTGGTATGGTGAGTGTTGAGTTAATATAATTGTATATATATGTAGAACACAGTAGCATTATAATGTTGTTTCACCCTGATATTCTGTGAAAGCATAGTATATATGCATGCACGAATTTGTACGGATACTGATGAACCTCCCACCACGGCGATAATCGTCTCGTAGCGCCATGTGGCGTCAATTGAGCAGGATATATTACAGTGCCAAAAAACATAGACGCACTCACTCGTTATAGCCTTCCCTAGTCCGAGGTATTGCATGTGCAATAACTTCGTTCAGCTACAGTGTTAAGGACACTGGATATACATACAACACGCCCAGACCCAAAACTAACGCTTTGTTGTTCTTCGTCTGGGAATTCAACCCTGGGCTCGCGAATCAGCAGCCAAATGACGGTCATGATTTGTAAATCAAATCATTTGTTTTTCACTATTATTTTCGTATTTTCATAATTTGAATTGAATTTACACTGCTATCTGTACGTAAATCCGTAAAATAGAAACATTCTGTAAAAGCCGATTCTGATTCGAATTCGAAGCCTTTAAATCATATGTAAGTCAACCTATCTATTAGGATATAAACAATGGTTATCATTGAATATCTTAAAAATTTGCAAGAAAATGAAACATTATTTAAATTTTTATTTTTGTTTGGTGGGATAGTACGTAGAATTTATTTTTCAATTAGACAAAAAATATAAATAACGAACGGCTTTCAATAGAGAATAAAGATATATTCTCACCAGAACGTACACGACAATTATGAAATTAATAATAATAAAAACGTTAATCTTGCAACAAAGAGAAATTCAGGATCTTGCAATAGACAGCTACATGGTGTAGTGGTTAAGATCCTTGGCTGATGATTCATGGGTCCTAGATTCTATCCCCAGTCAAGGGAAGATATATTGTTCGTTTTAGGGTCTGGGTGTGTTGCCTATGTTCTTGACACTCCACTAGAACCTTCCTTAGATCTTATTGCACATGCATTACATCGGAATAGGTGAGTGAGTGAGTGCCCCCATGTTTGCACAAGTACTTACTACCCAAGATATTTTTATAGTGCCAACTATAAAAATATCAATGATTCTGTCAGGACTTTGTCCTGGTGTAGCCTACCCATTTATGTTGAGAATATTAGTTAGTGCTCCTGTTAAAAGTGGACGCAAAACAAAATAATTGTTAAATAACAAATTGACCAAAAGGACGTGAATTAAATAAAAATTGTAATGGATATTGAAATAAATTAAATGTTTATTATTGATTTATATATTATATTAATTTATATATGTTTACTAGACAAACGCTTTAACAATTCAAGCCACAGCGCCGCTTGCTTGCCGCTTAAAAATGCAAATCGTATTCATATATTTCTCTTTTGTTTAAAAGAATATATGACGCTGTAATATTACGAAAATTCCGGTTAAATACACCAAGCGTACTATTATAAAAGTACATTTCAACATTGTTTATACTCCACTATTATTAGAAATTATTTAAAAACTTATAAGCAAAAAAATTATCAAATGATTATTTTATAGTACCAGAAATTCTCGACTTACCAAAATCAACAAATTGTTTTATTAATACAGAATCCGATAGGTGGCAATATTGGTCTAATATCTAGACTCAATTTATTATATAGTTGGCACTTTACATTGGGAATGAACCATAGTGAAACTAAATTCTCGAAATTATTAAAAATAATGATATGACATATATTTTTATAAGTTTTACAAACTGGAATTAAGTTATTTTATATAAAATAAATTGTCATGATGATGTCAATTTATTTTACATTTACAAGTAAAATCCTCTTTTTTATATTTATACCATAAATTTATAGATAAAGAAGCAACTACTAGCTCCGGCGAAATTCGAGCTCGCGATCTCCCGTTTATCAGACAGACGCTCTAACCAACTGAGCCACGGGGCCGTTACGTAACAGCTAGAAAAACTCAATATGTATCATCAAATCCTTGCTTGAAACGGTAAAATAAAGGATAACAAATATATAATTAAGGATCGCATGTGTTATAGTTTTTTTCGACTCATTACCGATAAAAATCATCATAATAATTGCAACAAGACTAAATTAATTTTGGTACGGTTTTAAATAAGAATAAAGTCGTTGAAATCATGATATTTACTATGACATTTATATAAGCAAATCGATGTACTTAATTACTTAGAGTGAAATCAAACGTGTAAAAATGCGAAAACTAAAACAATAATCCATGATAAAAAAATATTATTCCTCGGTTGGGAATCAAACTCAACACCACCCACGACGTAGTAGCCAGTTAGTTGAACCACTATGCCACGTAGCGTTGCTACATATAGTCTGATAGAATGAATGTTCATTAGATCAGAGGAAGAAGGAGGGAGAGGAATGCAAAACATGTTCGCCTTACATGAAATTAACTGCCACGAATTTTAGTTTTCATATCGCTTAAAAATATCCGAAAAATAGTAACAGTATAAAAACTCTTTTTAATGAACTTTTAAGTTTTTGTAAAGAACACAGTTGGTTTTGTATATATGTCGATATGTTGGGTATATTGTTGAATACTCACACGTTCGTAAGTGAATCACATGGGTCCAGGAGATGGCTAGATCACTGCGTAATAACGCAATCTGCGAAGACTACTGTAACTAGAATATATGTAAAATATGATGTGTTGTGGTCAGACCATTTACCCCTTATTATGGAGTGTAAATTAAAATTTTTAATCCCAAAATTAAACAGTGAAAATAATGTATGTTACAAAGTGTTGTGGGAAGATAGAAATAATGAACAGGTGAACTTATATTATAATGAATGTAATAAAAAATTAAAACATAAATTTTCCTACAGAATGCATAGCTTGCTCAAGTTATCATTGTCACGATTACAATTGTAAAAAAAGAATTCATAAACTATATCATGAGATTGTAGTTGCTCTTAGTGATGCTGCAATAATTAGTAGAAGTACGCCGATATGTAAAAAACCGGTGGCAGGCTGGAATAACTATGTCAAGGAAGCTCACAGGGTGGCCAGGTTGAAGTTTTAACTATGCTTATTACATAACAAGCCTTCTTCAGGAAGTATTTATGATGAAATGTTCAAAACTAGAAAAGTATTTAAATCGAGACTGAAATGGTGTGAAGACCACCAAGATCAAATTAAAATGGATCGACTGGAAATAAAAATGATTTTCGTTGTTTTGGGAAAAATACGCAAAATTAAACTCAAGACCTGGTCACCCTGTTAGTGTTAATGGAATTAGCGATACTAAAGATATTGCTGACATGTTTAGAGACAGTTTCTTGACTAAATCTGTTCATGTGACATCGCGGTTGATATTTGATGCTATATGATATGCTATAGATGCCATAATGGGAGGGTAAAAACATGTTTAACAGTCAAGGATGTGGCCACACCATAAAATCTATAACAAGAGGTAAATCTCCTGGACATGATGGGCTCAGCATTGAGCATCTCCTGTATGCTGGACCACATATTTCAAGGGTTCTAAGCATGTTATACTCATTATGCATTAGTCATTCATATCTCCCTGCAGATCTTATGAGAACTATAGTCGTGCCTGTGGTTAAAAATAAAACGGGCAATTTATCAGAAAGAAATAATTACAGACCGATTTCTCTGGCAACGATTGTCGCAAAAGTTTTAGATGGAGTGCTTAATGCTAAGTTAGTTAAACATCTGCATATACACGATAACCAGTTTGGGTTTAGGCCAGGGCTGTCTACAGAAAGTGCTATACTGTGCTTTAAGCACTCCGTTAGGTAATATATCTCGTGAAAAACACCGATCTTTGCTTGTTTCCTAGATCTGTCCAAGGCTTTCGACCTGGTTTCCTGGATGTTATGTGGAAGAAGCTTGAGGAACAGAAAGTTCCACAGGACGTTATTCAAGTTCTCCAGTTCTGGTATGGAAACCAAGTTAATATTGTTAGATGGGCAGGCAATTATTCCGAGTCCTGCTTTGTTCAACCTGTACATAAATGCGCTTATCGTAGCGCTCAGCAACGAAGATATCGGCTATCATGTTAACAGAATATGAGTTAATAACATTAGTTATGCAGACGACATGGTGTTACTGAGCGCATCGGTCTGCGGCTTGAGAAAGTTGCTCACAATTTGTGAAAATTATGCCAATAGCCACTAAAGTATAATGTAACAAAAAGTGAATATATGGTTTTTGAGGCACGCGGTAACAACGTCAACAATATACCTGAGGTAAAACTGAATGGTACGCTGCTGAATAGGGTGTATCAATATAAATATTAAGGACACTTGATTACTTCTGACCTAAAAGATGACACTGACCTGGAGAGAGAACGAAGGGCATTGTCAGTTAGAACAAACATAATCGCACGCAGATTTGTGCGTTGCTCAAGGAAGTAAAAGTAACGTTATTCCGAGCGTACTGTACGTCATTTTACACGAGCAGCTTGTGGGCGGTGTATAAGAAAAAACCTTAAAAAGCCCTACGCGTACAATACAATAACGTGTTGAGAGTGCTGTTTGGGCTTCCCCGGTTCTGTAGTGCATCAGGGATGTTTGCAGAAGCACGCGTCGACTGTTTTTACGCGACAATGAGAAAGAGATGTGCATCCCTGGTGCGCAGGGTGCGGGATAGCTCCAACACTCTACTAGCTATGATAGCTAGCCATTGCACTAGGGTGCAACAGTAAATTAGGTAATTATTACTAACCCTAGATATTAAGACTATGATTACTAACAATATATGAGTCTTATGATACTATTTTTATTATTATTATATTCTTTTGTTAGTATCGAATATTTAAAGAAGTCATTCTTTTGTTTACTTTCAAATTGTTGGACAATAAACATTTATTTTTCAAACACCGACAAACGCTGCGCTAGAGCCAGGTGGTAGAGTCGTAATAATATTTTTATAATGTCCTCATTTTTAATTAATTTGCTTGTGTTACTTCATTATTGATTATTTAGCTCCTGAAAACCAGTGTTTCTGATTTATTATTACCCGAGTTTACTTGGATTTGTGCACAAATAATCTCAATTAGTCTTAACTTGTGGTTTCTACAGTGAAGAGGTCATAAAATGGGAAAAGCTCGAGAAATTAGCAGTGAAGTGCGTTTTGCCATCGTTGTTTTACATAATGAAGGCAAATCCGAACGTGAGACTTGTGTTCATGGCACAATAACTCGATACAGGGAGACAGGCAGTTTTCAAGATCGTCGACGCTCGGGAAGGCCGAGAGCTACCACGTCTAGTGAAGATAATTTCATTGTTGTTATCAGCATGAAAATAGACGCAACAGAAATCCGCGTTTAAATAAACAAACTCCGAGTTAAACCTCTATCATTGACTACAATAAAACGTCAGCTGAGATATGCTAATTTGTATGGTCGCGTTGCCGTTCGAAATCCTCTGCTAAGGCCGCAAAACAAGAAAAATGGGTGTAGTGGGCTCTTGCCCATCGAGATTGGAGGGAAGAAGATTTTAAAAAAGTGCTTTGGACCGTTGAATCCAAGTGTGAACTATTCAGTTCAAAACGTAGAATTTACGTTCGACGCAGTGCCCAAGAAAAGATGATGTTAGATTGTGTAGTCCCAATAATCAAGCATGGTGGTGGCTCAATTATGGTCTGGGGTTGCTTCTCTAGCCAAGGAACTGGCAATTTGATTAAAGTTGAAGGAATTTTGAAAAAGGTACTGGTTGTACTGTTACAAAAACATTTTAGAACAAAAAGCCGTTTCTTCCGGGTTACGATTAATTGGAGATGGATTCATTTTCCACAAGGGGTGTTAATAAACATGGTTTGGCCTCCTCAGAGCCCGGATCTCAATCTCATTGAACTTTTGAGGGAAGAGCTTGATAGGACCGTCTGTAATCGTGGCCCATTCTCGCGAGAAGAAATGTGGAATGATTTATGCGAAATTTGGAACAATATATCACAAGATACCATTAACAAATTTAATGCCAGTACGCCGAGACTTGCGAAAATAGTCATAAAATATAAAGAAGGATTTTTTGATGAAAAATCAGTTTAGCTAACTATAGCCTTTTTTTGCATGTACTATTAATATTTCTCTACGCTTTTAAAGTATGTTGTTTGTCAACCAATGTTCTTTTAAATAGGTTAATTAAACATTTAATATTTTATTGGAGTTTTACTTTATTTTCCTACTTTAATATATATATGATAGAGGGCGTTAATTTTCTACAATCTGACATTGGGAACGAACTATAGCGCAACTTGCCTCGCCCTCTAGATGGCGTTACGAAAACTTTAACGAAAATATTAATTTCTTTTGTTGTTATTAATTGTAAAAATTGTTATTATGTAATTATTTTTTAACTAGGTCGTGGGAACGTTATCCCACCGATTTCTGGTTGCAAAGGGTTCGTTGCAGCTACAAACTAGCTGTTTCCATAGCTAAATAGTTTTTCTCGGAAACGGAAATAACGGACTTCTTCAAAGACACTTTCTAACTTCAAATACCTCATTTAAGTATTGCTTTTAATTTAATTATACATATGTAGTTTAAAACGTAAATGACACAAAACGTTACGAATACGATTCATCTTTTAAATAACTATATCAGCGGTGTTGTAGCCTAGTGGTTAAGGCGCCTGACTTATAAACAGGAAATCGTGGGTTCGAATCCTACCAACACTATTTTTTTGTTTGTTAACTTTTATCTATCCTTGTAGAAAAAGTTTTAGCTTACACCACTTCGCAAGACCACATTTTTGTGTGTATCTAAATAATCCATTCATTACCCATAGAAATCATGAAAATCATTACAACTAGCCTAAAATAGTTATAAATTAATAGTAAATTCATCGACGTGTGTTTCGAAGCTATTTATTTATGGTCGAATGGCTTACATTTCGTAATATATTCCCTAAGATTACTTGAATTCCTGATATTTATAGCATAACAATTACGGCAAGAATGGGACTACTAGCCCCGACGAGATCTGAACTCGCAATCCCCTCTATATTACACAGACACTTTAACTAATGAAGCTACGAGGCCATTACGTATAATCTAGAAAAATTTTATATATATCATCATATCCCTGCTCGAAAAGGTAAAATTTTGTAATACAATAATATAATTAAGCATTGCATGGTATATACAATAGATTTTGTATGTGAATTGTTTTTGTTTTTAATATTTTCAGTAGCAGATCAATGCGAAGTCAATCCCAATTTGAATCGTGTAAGACCATCAGCAGCGTATATGTTATGTGCTATGCTCGTCATCACGTAGGACACTGTAACTTAGTACGTAAGTAGCATACAAAGTATATCTACGAATCTTAGATCGTAGCACTGGGCACAACTTATACTGTTTGGTGTGGTGAGTGTAGAGTAAATATAATTGAATATACATGTAGAACACAGTAGCGTTATAATGCGGTTTAACCCTGATATACTGTGAAAGCATAGTATGTATGCATGAATATATGCATGCAAGAACTTTTACGGATACTGATGAAACTTAGAGCGTACGTAGAACACAGCGTAGATCTACGAATCTTAGATATAGCATAACTTATCTTCTAATTCGTTATACTCACTTCCAACTTTTATCTATCAATATTGAAATATTTTTTTATTTACACTACTGCGCGAAATCTAAATAATCATGTTTGTAGAGAATTTTAGATTTTCAGTCATCACAATTATTCCTATGAGTCCTAACAGAAACAGCAGAGTAATCATAATTGTATATACATGTAGAACTCAGTACCGTTATGATACTGTTTCACCCTGATATTCTGTGAAAACATAGTATGTATGCATGAATATATGCATTTACGTGTTTGTACGGATACTGATGAACCTCTCACCACGACGATATCCGTCTCGTAGCGCCAGGTGGAGTCAACTGAGCAGGATATATAATAGTGCCACAAAACGTAGAGGCACTCACTCGTTATAGCCTTCCCTAGTCCGAGGTATTGCGTGTGCAATAACTTAGTTCAGCCGCAGTGTTAAGGACACTGGATATACACACAACACGCCCAGACCCAAAAACTAACGCTTTGTTGTTCTTCGCCTGGGAATTCAACCCTGGGCTCGCGAATCAGCAGCCAAATGACGGTCATGATTTGTAAATCAAATCTTTTTTTTTTCTCCATTATTTTCGTACGTAAATCCGTAAAATAGAAACATTGTGAACAAGCCGACTGGGATTCGAACACGAAGCCACTAAATAATATGTAAGTAAACCTTCGTATCTATTAGGATATAAATAATGGTTATCATTGAATATCATAAAAATTTGCAAGAAAATTCAACATTATTTTAATTTTTATTTTGTTTTGGTGGGATAATTATTTTTCAATTAGGTAAGAAATATAAATTAAGAATTTGTTTAAAATACGCGTAATGAAATTAATAATAAATATGACTTATAATTTTCTTTGGTGGTGGTTGTCATTGAGAATCCGTTCGCTAGATGACGCTGTATGGATTTAGAACGTGATATGGTTTTGTTAGTTTGTGAGCTAGATAAGACCCCAGACTCGTCGAGTCAATTGTTACATCAAGTTTGAACATTGCAATTTTTTTAAACGCTTCGCCTTAACATCGAAGTGTAATAAATAATTTATGACAAAAGTGTCTTTTAGGAAGTTTCAATCTCCTTGTCGGGAACTATATTTATGTTTAAAAGTATATACGTATTAATTATGGGACACAAACTGTCGTTCAAAGCGTTGGCCAGTAAATCAAATGAGTAACTCACGAATCCGCCTTTGTGAAAGTTATTTTTATAAGAAGCTCGCTTAATGTCATCAGACAGCGTGTTCTATAGCTGTTTAGCCTGAACATTGAAAGAAGAATTAAAGAAAGCAGTGTTTTGCCTTGATATACGATGTTTGAGACAAAATCGTACAACGAACGGTAATCTAAATAAATCTGATAAAAACAGAATAAAGATGAGAAGAATTCTTAAAATGAGATGGTGAATTATAATTGTTTATAATACTATACTGATAGGATTTGTAGAGTTTAATATTTTATTGGAGTTTTACTTTATTTTCTTACTTTAATATATATATGATAGAGGGCGTTAATTTTCTACAATCTGACATTGGGAACGAACTATAACGCAACTTGCCTCGCCCTCTAGATGGCGTTGCGAAAACTTTAACGAAAATATTAATTTCATTTGTTGTTATTAATTGTAAAAATTGTTATAATGTAAATTAATAGTAAATTCATCGACGTGTGTTTCGAAGCTATTTATTTATGGTCGAATGGCTTACATTTCGTAATATATTCCCTAAGATTACTTGAGTTCCTGATATTTATAGCATAACAATTACGGCAAGTATGGGACTACTAGCCCCGATGAGAATTGAACTCGCAATCTCCTCTATATTACACAGACACTTGAACTAATGAAGCTATGAGACCATTATGTATCATCTAGAAAAAATAATATATATCATCAAATCCCTATCTATAATAAAACATCGCATGGTATACACAATAGATTTTGGGGGGCCAGATCCTGTCAACGATATGATTTACGTGGTCTTTTGCCTTCATCCCATATTAT
Organism: Teinopalpus imperialis; assembly: GCA_029286865.1. Taxonomy (NCBI): domain Eukaryota; kingdom Metazoa; phylum Arthropoda; class Insecta; order Lepidoptera; family Papilionidae; genus Teinopalpus; species Teinopalpus imperialis. The sequence goes on from JAGSMU010000054.1 coordinate 180,752, forward strand.
GTTTCACAATTAGAAGTTGTCGCAAAGTTGAAATTTTTGTTACCGTACATTAGTTGGTGTCTTGAGATTATCTGTTTTGTTTTTGTTTTTAAAATTTTTAGTATCAGATCAATGCAAAGTCAATCCCAATTTGAATCGTGTAAGATCAATCAGCAACGTATTTTTTAGGTGCTATGCTCGTCAACACGTAGGACACCGTAACTTATTACGTAGCATACAACGTATATCTACGTTCGTAATCTAGGATCGTAGCACTGGGTATAACTTATCTTCTATCTAATTCGTTATACTCACTTCCAACTTTTATCTATCCATGTAGATATATTTTTTTTTAACACCACAGCGCGATATCTAAATAATCATGTTTATAGTGAATTTTAGATTTTCAGTCATCACAATCATTAAGTAAATGAGTCCTAACAGGAATAGCAGAGTACGCTGCTGTGTTTGGTATGGTGAGTGTAGAGTTAATATAATTGAATATATATATAGAACACAATAGCGTTATAATGCTGTTTAACCCTGATATACTGTGATAACATAGTATGTATGCATGAATATATGCATGCAAGAATTTTTACGGATACTGATGAAACTCCCACCACTGCGATATCCGTCTCGTAGCGCCAGGTGTTGTCAACTGAACAGGATATATTACAGTGCCACAAAACATAGAGGCACTCTCGCGTTATAGCCTTCCGTAGTCCAAGGTAATGCGTGTGCAATTACTTCGTTCAGCTGCAGTGTTAAGGACACTGGATATACACACAACATGCCCAGAACTAAAAACTAACGCTTTGTTATTTTTCGCCTGGGAATTCAACCCGGGGCTCGCGAATCAACAGCCAAATGTCATGATTTGTAAATCAAATCATTTGTTTTTCACCATTATTTTCGTATTTTCTTAATTTGAATTGAATTTTTATTTTTATTATGTAATTTTTTTTGACAAGCTCGTTTGCTCACCGATTGCTGGTTGCAAAAGGTTCGTTGCAGGTACAAACTAGCTGTGTACATAGCTAAATAACTTTCTATGCCCATTTCGTAGATGGACAGAAAAATCGGACTTCTTACGACAAAACACTTCATAAGTTCAAATACTGCATATTATTATTAGCGGCTTTTAATTTAATTAAATATAGTTAACTATATCAGCGGTGTTGTAGCCAAGTGGTTAAGGCGCCTGACTTTTAATCAGGATTTCGAGGGTTCGAATTCCTCCCGCACTAATAATTTTTTTTGCTTTGTATCTTTTATCTATCCATCTAGAAAAAAGTAGTAAGTTTTTAGTTACATATATAGCATAACAATTACGGCCAGAATGGGACTACTAGCCCCGATGAGATCTCAACTCGCAATCTCCTCTTTATACGACAGACACTTTAACTTATGAAGCTACAAGGCCGTTACGTATCATCTAAAAAAATTTATAAGTATCATCAAAGTCTTTCTTGAAAAGGTAAAATATGAGAATACAATAATATAATTAAGCATTGCATGGTATACATAATAGAGTTTAGGCCCGGACTGCAAGAACCTTTTACCTGGATTTTGTGATAATGCTCCCGAACCTGTCAGCTCGATGCGGAGTATATCTCAATTTGCATCTTGTAGGACCATTGAGCAGCGTATATGCTACGTGTTATACTCATAATCACGTAGCGCACCGTAGCTTAGTACGTAAGTAACTTCCAGCGTAGATCTATGAATTATAGAACGTTGCACCGGGCAAAGCTAATCTTATTGCATTATTAGAAAACTAAGGACCATTTAATTTGTTACATGCTTGGAGCATTAAATCATTAAATCGGTAAGATTGATGTTTTTAATTTGTGAAAACATATAATTGACAAATAAAACTACCCACGATTGTTTCTTTCGTACTTTCTCAGTTAAGCCAATTTATGTATTTAATCAAGATCTTTACTAACTTTCTTCACTTATTCATGCTGCAATGAAACTGCAGCTAGTTACTCATCAGGGCTCTACCACTGTGAATAACATTCATCGACCGTTTGTTTGATTTGAAATTAACTTCTAAATGAAGATTTGATATTAATTTTGTGGCTTCTTAGGAATTTTTAGGATACTGATATAATATAATACTTTAATTCATAAACAATTTTATCCTCCAACATAATTTAAGCTGATATTTCCAGTAGTTCCAAACTCGATGATTTTATTCATTTAAGAGATGCATGCTCTTCCGTAATTTTTGTGAATGTATATTCGGTTACGTCGCATTAATTCTCGATTTATTATCATGACCTGAATGTTTGTTAAGTTGAGCTTAATGCAAAGTATACTTGAATGCAAATTCAGCCACGGGAAATACATACAACACACGCAGACTAAAATAAATAATTATCTATGGTGTTGGGGAGTTAAACTGATAACGAAGTCCCTCCTATAGCACATAAAGATATAATCTTTCGAGAACGTACACTACAATTATGATATTAATCAAAATAAAAGACGTTGATCTTGTATCAGTTGTTGCGTACTCTGACTCCATTGCAAGACGTCTGATTTCAAAGGAAATGCCGTAGAAAAAAAGGCTCATTTCTTCGGAATTTGTTTTGAATAGCTGCATAGTAGCGCCAACATTTTCCCTGCCCTTGAAGCTCTCGGTTCCAGTAACCTTAGCCTCTGAACCAGGTATTTCAATAGGCAAAGGTCAAATCTTCGTGAAAGAGCGCTGCTCTTCTTCGAATGCTGTGCAAAAATTAGCTACGCAGGAGAATTTTCACTTTAGATTCATACAATTCGCCTATGCCTTTTTAACGGTGGTACGTCATCTTCCTTTATGAGGACGGGCCTGTTTGTGGTGTTGACGTGAAACTTGTTGTACTTCCACTTTGTTCTGGTCTGTAGCTCGCTGATATATTCTTTCGATCAGTGCTCCCAAAACTTTTGTCGCATTCGCTCAATTTGATCGTAACGAGGTAAAAGATTCATGACTACGTCAGTGACTATAAAAACATTATTCCGCGGCTCAGCGTCGAACCTGGGATTCTTGCGAAGCAACCAGTTACTCACACCACTATGCGACGTAGCGTAAGCATATATTTTTAAATTACATAGTCTCATGTTAGGATGCATTGGTTCATAGGAAGAAGAAATGTAATGTTAGACATGTATGCCTTACACAAAATTTTCTTTGATGTAGAACTACTCCGTGGAATCGATAGCGGTAAACCAGCCTTAATGTTCGATGTTTGACTAATTTTCCACTCAATCTATAAAAATAAAAATCCAAGAACCGTTTCTATAAAGATTACAAACATCCGTTAAACTAAAGAGATTACATTAGTATAATATAAATTTTCAATTTTATTCAAAACAAATAATTCTCTTTACTTGAGAGTAAATGAATCAGAAATAAATACCTCTCACCTTGAAGTACCAAGTGATCCATATGAAAAAATGTTTTATGATATGTAGCTTTTAATGACGCTTGCACAAGTTGTCATGATATGCCTCCTGGACAATTTCCACCACGCCGATATCTTCTGCGCTATGCATTATTTATTTTATTACAGTATCGTAAGCATTAGCCCTGGTGTCACATTGTCTAAGCGTAAACATTTAACTCACGGTATGTGGGTAAACCGAGTTCAATGTTCGGTACCGCCAGTAAGGTAATTGTTAATGGCATTTATAAGAGCTGATTGATCTCTTGGAATAATATTTTGTTCGTCATATGCATTACATCGGAATAGGAAAGGAGACGACGAGTGGATGAGTGCCTCCGGTTTTGCTTTGTAACTTGTATCTATCCATGTAGAAAAAAATTTCTCTCCGCAAGAACACCTTTTTGTGTGTTATATACTATTTATATGTGAATAATCATGTATATAGTAAATGAAAGATTTTTTGACTCATTACTGATAAGAATCATGAGAGTCATAACAAATAGCCTAGAATAGTTTTGGTTTAGTTATAAATTAATAGTTAATTCATCGACGTGTGTTCCGAAGCTATTTATTTATCGTCGAATTGCTTACATTTCTTAATATATTCCCTAAGATTACATGAATTCCTTATATTGATAGCATAACAATTACGGCAAGAATGGGACTACTAGCCCCGACGAGATCTGAACTCACAATCTTTATTAGACTAAATAATTTGCTTTTATTACGTATTGGTCAATAATGAGGGTTATTTAGCTCCTGAAAACAAATGTTTCTGACTTATTATTAACCGAGTTTACTTGGGTTTATTCACAAACAATCTCAATTAGTCTAAATTATGGATTCTAAAGTGAATACGGCAGAAATAGGGAAATGCTCGAGAAATCAGCAGTGTAGTGCGTTCTGCCATCGTGGTTTTACATAACGAAGGGAAATCCGAACGTGAGATTGCTTCATAACTGAAGTTATCGAAGACTTGTGTTCATGGCACAATAACACGATGCAGGATGGCTGAGAGCTACCATATCTAGTGAAGATAATTTCATTGTTGTTATCAGCAAGCGAAATAGACGCTTAACAGCACCAGAAATCCGCGTTTAAGTAAACAAACCCCAGGTTAAACCTCTATCATTGACTACAATAAAATGGCAACTGAGATATGCGAAGTTGTATGGTCGCGTTGCCGTTCGAAAACCTCTGTTAAGGCCGCAAAACAAGGAAAAACGGATGCAGTGGGCTCTTGCCCATCAAGATGGGACTGAAGAAGATTTTAAAAAAGTGTTGTGAACCGATGAATCCAAGTTAGAACTATTCAGTTCAAAACATAGAATTTATGTTCGCCGCTACGGTCGGTCTTTTGCTTTTATCTCCAATTATGTTTCACAACTAGAAGTTGTCGCAAAAATTGAAATTTTTGTTCCCGTCATTATTTGGTTTCTTAAGATTATGTGCTTTGTTTTTCTTGTTTTTTATTTTTTTAGTAGCAGTTCAATGTGGAGTCTATCCAAATTTGAATCGTATAAACCAATCAGCAGCGTATTTGTTACGTGCTATGCTCGTCATCACGTAGGACACCGTAACTTAGTACGTACGTAGCATACAACGTAGACCAACGATTCTTAGATCATAGCATGGGGCATTACTTCTATCTAATTCATTATACTTTTACCTATCCATATATAAAATAAATCCATATATTAAATCTTTTTTTATTTACACCACTGCGCGAAATCTAAATGTTTATAGAGAATTTTAGATTTTCAGTCATCAAAGTCATTAAGTAAATAAGTCCTAACAAATATAGCAGAGTACGCTGCTGTGTTTGGTATGGTGAAGTGTTGAGTTAATATAATTGTATATATATATATATGTGAATAATCATGTATATAGTAAATGAAAGATTTTTGACTCATTACTGATAAGAATCATGAGAGTCATAACAAATAGCCTAGAATAGTTTTGGTTTAGTTATAAATTAATAGTTAATTCATCGACGTGTGTTCCGAAGCTATTTATTTATCGTCGAATTGCTTACATTTCTTAATATATTCCCTAAGATTACATGAATTCCTTATATTGATAGCATAACAATTACGGCAAGAATGGGACTACTAGCCCCGACGAGATCTGAACTCACAATCTTTATTAGACTAAATAATTTGCTTTTATTACGTATTGGTCAATAATGAGGGTTATTTAGCTCCTGAAAACAAATGTTTCTGACTTATTATTAACCGAGTTTACTTGGGTTTATTCACAAACAATCTCAATTAGTCTAAATTATGGATTCTAAAGTGAATACGGCAGAAATAGGGAAAAGGTCGAGAAATTAGCAGTGAAGTGCGTTCTGCCATCGTGGTTTTACATAACGAAGGGAATCCGAACGTGAGATTGCTTCATAACTGAAGTTATCGAAGACTTGTGTTCATGGCACAATAACTCGATGCAGGATGGCTGAGAGCTACCATATCTAGTGAAGATAATTTCATTGTTGTTATCAGCAAGCGAAATAGACGCTTAACAGCACCAGAAATCCGCGTTTAAGTAAACAAACCCCAGGTTAAACCTCTATCATTGACTACAATAAAATGGCAACTGAGATATGCGAAGTTGTATGGTCGCGTTGCCGTTCGAAAACCTCTGTTAAGGCCGCAAAACAAGGAAAAACGGATGCAGTGGGCTCTTGCCCATCAAGATGGGACTGAAGAAGATTTTAAAAAAGTGTTGTGAACCGATGAATCCAAGTTAGAACTATTCAGTTCAAAACATAGAATTTATGTTCGCCGCTACGGTCGGCCTTTTGCTTTTATCTCCTGTTATGTTTCACAACTAGAAGTTGTCGCAAAAATTGAAATTTTTGTTCCCGTCATTATTTGGTTTCTTAAGATTATGTGCTTTGTTTTTCTTGTTTTTTATTTTTTTAGTAGCAGTTCAATGTGGAGTCTATCCAAATTTGAATCGTATAAACCAATCAGCAGCGTATTTGTTACGTGCTATGCTCGTCATCACGTAGGACACCGTAACTTAGTACGTACGTAGCATACAACGTAGACCAACGATTCTTAGATCATAGCATGGGGCATTACTTCTATCTTATTCATTATACTCACTTCCAACTTTTATCTATCCATATATAAAATAAATCGATATATGAAATTTTTTTTTATTTACACTACTGCGCGAAATCTAAATGTTTATAGAGAATTTTAAATTTTCAGTCATCAAAGTCATTAAGTAAACAAGTCCTAACAAATATAGCAGAGTACGCTGCTGTGTTTGGTATGGTGAGTGTTGAGTTAATATAATTGTATATATATGTAGAACACAGTAGCATTATAATGTTGTTTCACCCTGATATTCTGTGAAAGCATAGTATATATGCATGCACGAATTTGTACGGATACTGATGAACCTCCCACCACGGCGATAATCGTCTCGTAGCGCCATGTGGCGTCAATTGAGCAGGATATATTACAGTGCCAAAAAACATAGAGGCACTCACTCATTATAGCCTTCCCTAGTCCGAGGTATTGCATGTGCAATAACTTCGTTCAGCTACAGTGTTAAGGACACTGGATATACACACAACACGCCCAGACCCAAAACTAACGCTTTGTTGTTCTTCGTCAGGGAATTCAACCCTGGGCTCGCGAATCAGCAGCCAAATGACGGTCATGATTTGTAAATCAAATCATTTGTTTTTCACCATTATTTTCGTATTTTCATAATTTGAATTGAATTTACACTGCTATCTGTACGTAAATCCGTAAAATAGATACATTCTGTAAAAGCCGATTCTGATTCGAATTCGAAGCCTTTAAATCATATGTAAGTCAACCTATCTATTAGGATATAAACAATGGTTATCATTGAATATCTTAAAAATTTGCAAGAAAATGAAACATTATTTAAATTTTTATTTTTGTTTGGTGGGATAGTACGTAGAATTTATTTTTCAATTAGACAAAAAATATAAATAACGAACGGCTTTCAATAGAGAATAAAGATATATTCTCACCAGAACGTACACGACAATTATGAAATTAATAAAAATAAAAACGTTAATCTTGCAACAAAGAGAAATTCAGGATCATGTAAGAGACAGCAACGTGGCGTAGTGGTTAAGACAACTGGCTGCTGATTCGTGGGTCCTAGGTTCGATCCCCAATCGAGGGACGATATCTTGTTCATTTTAGGGTCTGGGTGTGTGGCCTATGTTCCTGACACTCCATTAGAACCTTATTGCACATGTATTACATCGAAATAGGTTAGTGAGTGAGTGCCTCCGTGTTTGCGCAAGTACTTATGGCACTGTGAAAATATCTTAGGTAGTTGATGTTATCTGGTCAGAATACATCGCATTGGTATTCAGCGAGGACTTTGTCCTGGTGTAGCTGACCCATTTATGTTGCGAATATTAGTTAGTGCTTCTGTTAAAAGAGGATGAAAAAGAAAATAAATATTAAATAACATGTTTTCCAAAAGGACGTGAATTAAATAAAAAATGTAATAGAAATTGAAATAAATTAAATATTTTATGTTCATTTATATATTACATTAATTTATATATATTTACTAGACAAACGCCTTAACAATTTAAGCCACAGCGCCGCTTGCTTGCCGCTTCAAAATAGTAGTAGTTGTTAGTATCAAATATTTAAAGAAGTCATTCTTTTGTTTACTTTCAAGTTATTGGACAATAATCATATATTGTGTTCAAACACCAACAAACGCTGGGCTAGAGCCAGGTGGTAGAGTTGTAACAATATTTTTATAATGTCCTCATTACTAATTAATTTGCTTGTGTTACTTTATTATTGATTATTTAGCTCCTGAAAAAGTGTTTCTGACTTATTATTAACCGAGTTTACTTGGGTTTGTTCACAAACAATCTCAATTAGTCAATAAAATGGGAAAAGGTCGAGAAATTAGCAGTGAAGTGCGTTCTGCCATCGTGGTTTTACATAACGAAGGGAATCCGAACGTGAGATTGCTTCATAACTGAAGTTACTCGATGCAGGATGGCTGAGAGCTACCATATCTAGTGAAGATAATTTCATTGTTGTTATCAGCAAGCGAAATAGACGCTTAACAGCACCAGAAATCCGCGTTTAAGTAAACAAACCCCAGGTTAAACCTCTATCATTGACTACAATAAAATGGCAACTGAGATATGCGAAGTTGTATGGTCGCGTTGCCGTTCGAAAACCTCTGCTAAGGCCGCAAAACAAGGAAAAACGGATGCAGCGGGCTCTTGCCCATCAAGATGGGACTGAATAAGATTTTAAAAAGTGTTGTGAACCGATGAATCCAAGTTAGAACTATTCAGTTCAAAACATAGAATTTATGTTCGCCGCAATGCCCATGAAAAGATGATGTAAGGTTATGTAATCCCAATAACCTTACATGATGGCAGTGGCTCAGATATGGTCTGGGGTTGCTTCTCTAGCCAAGGAACTGGCGATTTGATGAAAATTGAAGGAATTTTGAAAAAGGAACAGTACATAAACAAAATGCCGTTTCTTCCGGGTTGCGATTAATTGGAGATGGATTTATTTTCCAACAAGATAATGATCCAATGCATAGCTCAAAATTATGTAGAGGATATTTAGAAGAAAAAGAGGCACAAGGGGTGTTAAAAAACAGTTTTGCCACCTCAGAGCCCGGATCTCAATCCCATTGAACTTTTGAGGGAAGTGCTTGAAAGGAACGTCCGTAATCGTGGCCCATTCTCGCGAGAAGAAATGTGGAGTGCTTTATGCGAAATTTGGAACAATCTAACAGAAAAAAAAATCAGTTTAGCTAACTAAACTCTTTTTTTCATTGACTGTTAATATTTCTTTACGCTTTTAAAGTATATTGTCTGTCAACCAGTGTTCTATTAGATAATAAAACAGGTTAATTGAACATCAAGATATATACTACGTTACCCTGCACTGTTCACCGAAGATTACATTCGCGAAATTATTTTATTTATCGTTGCACCAACATCAAGTAATTCTGTTCAATACTAGTATCAATATCTTAAAATCATTGTTTATTATTAGTTAAGTTATAATTAACGTTCCGTTTAATTATCATCCTGCGACAACGATGTAAATTGTGTAAACTTTGTAAATGTATGTTAAATGTAAATAAGTGTTTGTTGTCGAAGTCAAAACAATCTGTGAGGAGGCCTATTTTCAGCGGTGAACATGGATGGCCTACAAGTCAATCGATCATTTGTATAACATATGATGATATGCAACATTAATGATCAAGCCGACGGTGATTAGTTACCATCCGGAGAGCTGTTTCCTCCTTAGCCAACTATTCTATATAGAGAGAAAAGAAAAGATATATTTCAACGTAATGCATTTCAGTAGCGAGCTAGAGCACTTTACAAATATTGCGTAAGATCATGTCTTGTCATTGACGTATTTAATACGACACTATTCTGTAATTAGGTTATAAACTTGTAGGTTTCTTAAGATTTTATAATCCATTCTGTTATGAACAATTCTGTACAAATAAATTTCCCTATAGTTCCGAACACGGTGAAAGTTAACTTCAATGATTTTAATAATTTAAAGTACTCTTGTTTTGAAAAACGACAAATTAAAATGGAAATTTGAAAAACATTATCCATCAATCTCATTTTATATTATCGCTTTTTGACTAAGTAAATATTTTATATTTTTCAAAGGTATTATCGAAACTCTTGGAGGAGATGGAATATGTGTTCCGTCGAGGCATCAACGCAAACAAAAAAACGTCACGTAACAACGTTTACGGAGAGAACTTTACAAACGAACGCACAACCCGTTATTAGTTTGCCCATTTCCTTTTTGGAAATTTTAATTTGAAAAATGAACCTGGTGGTCGTCGGAAGTTGATGATACTCAATCTACAGCCGAGTTAGCAGCAGCTTTTGATGTTAACATCAAAACAATATTGGTCCATATGCGACAAATTGACAAGGTAAAAAAGCTTGATAGCAGGGTACCCCACGAACTTAACGATCGCTAGCGGAACATAAGCGTTGAGACCTGCCTCGCGCTGCTCAACAGGCACAGAAATGAAAGAATTTTTTACCGAATTGTTACATGCAAATAAAAGTGAATTCTGTTCGACAATCGAAAGCGCTCAGCACGTTGGTTCAGCACCAAAACAATGCCCAGAACGAAAAATGACCTCTAGAAAATTGATGGTCACTATTTGGTGATCTAGTGCTGAATTGATTAATCACATTTTTTTACCAAATGGCATGAGCATTACTACAGATGTGTACTGTAAAGAATTGAAGACAATGATGGAGAAGCTCCCACATTTGCAAACAGCTTTTGTCCATCGGCCGTCCCTACACGACAACGCGCGACCCAATACTGCACAACAGACTGTCTCCACGCTGCAAGAGTTGGAGTTGGAAGGTCTCCCTCATCCATCGTATTTCCTAGACCCACCGACTATTACTTTTTCCAAGAATTTAACAAAATTTTGGCAGGAATAATATTAAATTTCCGAGAGACAATACAAAATGCCTTTGAAGAGTTTGTTGCCTCCCGTCCAGCTAACTTTGAAAATAAGGGCATCAATAAATTACCACTGCGTTGGCAAAGATGCATATAGGTATATATATATATATATATATATATATATATATATATATATATATACCTATAAATAAATTATGTGTCTCGAAAACATTTAGTGTGATGCTTAGTAAAAAAGTTTTTTTATTTACCATTAAAGGCGCAGCACCCCTTGCTTAGTGCTTTAAATGCAAATCGTATTCAAATGTTTTTATTTTGTTTAAAATATATATGGCGCTGTAATATTACGAAAACTCCTGTTAAATACCCAAGCTTAAATGCTCAAGATTTGCAAACCGTCTCCAATTCCGTGTCAAATTTAAATGTTGGTTATTATCCATTGTTGTAAGAAATTATTTTAAAACCTTAATTTAAAATGAATAATAAATTATATCAAATTATTATATTATATTACCATAACTTGCCGTCGACTTCACAATACGCGGCCCGTTCACTTTTATGTAGAATCTGATAGAAGGCTTGATTTATTAGATATTTCACTCTTATCATTGGGAATGAACTATAGCGCTACTCGCCTTGCCCTCTAGATGGCTTTGCTAAAGCTTTAATAAAATAAATTCATTTATATTGTTAGTAGTTGTAAAAATTGTTCTTATGTAATTTTTTTTAACAAGCTCGTTTGCTCACCGATTGCTGGTTGCAAAAGGTTCGTATCAGAAACAAACTAGCTGTTTACATAGCTAAATAGCTGTCTCTGCTAATTTCGTAGCTGGACAGAAATATCGGACTTCTTCAAAGACTTTCATAACTTCAAATACCATATCATTTTATTATTTTAATTTAATTAAACATAGTTTAATCAGGAGGGTTCGAATCCCTCCAGCACCAATTTTTTTTTTTCTTAGTATAATTTATCTATCCATGTAGAAAAAAGTAGTTAGTTTTTATTTTACACCTCTACGCAAGAATACGTTTTGTGTGTATCTAAATAGTAGTAATAGTATAGATGTTTCGACTCATTACCGATACTATTTATGATAATCATTACAACTAGCCTAAAATAATTTTGGTATAAATTAATAGTAAATTCATCGACGTGTGTTTTGAAGCTTTTTATTTATCGTCGAATGGCTTACATTTCGTAATATATTCCCTGCGATTACTTAAATTCCTGTTACGTATCATCTAAAAAAATTAATAAGTATCATCAAAGTCTTTCTTGAAAAGGTAAAATATGGGAATAAAATAACATAGTTAAGCATTGCATAGTATACATAATAGAGTTTAGGCCCGGACTCCAAGAACCTTGTACCTGGATTTTCCGATAATTCTCCCAAACCTATCATCGATCTGATTCACGTGGTTTTTTGCCTACATCACATATTATGTTACACAATTAGAAGTCGTTAAGTTGAAATTTTTGTTACCGTACATTATTTGCTTGCTTGAGATAATGTTTTGTTTTGTTGTTTTTATATTATCTCTTGCAGCTCGATGCGGAGTATATCTCAATTTGAATGTTGTAGGACCATTGAGCAGCATATATGCTACGTGTTATGTTCGTCATCACGTAGCGCACCGTAGCTTAGTACGTACATAACATACAGCGTAGACCAACGAATTTTATATCGTAGCACCTTTTTTGTCAGCAGCAATTGACTAATAAAACTACTCACGATTGTTGGTTTCGTACTTTCTCAGTTAAGCCAATTTATGTTTTTAATCAAGAACTTTACGTTTCTTCACTTCGTCGAGTTAACCCATTCATGTTGCAACGAAACACTGCAGCTAGTTACTCATCAGGGCTCTACCACTGTGAATAACATTCATTGACCGATTGTTTTGATATTGAAATTAAATTTGCTTGAAAAGGTAATATTTGGGATAATTGAACGTCGCATGGTATACACTAAAGAGTTTAGGGCCGGACTCCAAGAACCTTGTGCCTAATGATTCCGATACTGTCCCCGATCCTGTCGACGATATGATTTAAGTGGCCTTTTGCCTACATCACATATTATATTTCACAATTAGAAGTTGTCGCAAAGTTGAAATTTTTGTTACCGTACATTATTTGGTTTCTTGTGTTTATGTGTTTTGTTTTTGTTTTTTATATTTTTAGTAGGAGATCAATGTGGAGTCAATCAATTTGAATCGTGTAAGACCAATCAGCAGCGTATTTTTTACGTGCTATGCTCGTCATCAGGTAGGACACCGTAACTTAGTACGTACGTAGCATACAACGTATATCTACGAATCTAAGATCGTAGCACTGGGTATAACTTATCTTCTATCTAATTAATTATACTCACTTCCAACTTTTATCTATCCATACAGATTTTTTTTATTGACACCACTGTGCAATATCTAAATAATCAAGTTTATAGTTTATAGCGACTTTTAGATTTTCCGTCATCACAATCATTAAGTAAATTAGTCCTCATAGAAATAGTATGCTGCTGTCTTTGAAATGGTGAGTGTAGAGTAAATATAATTTTATATATATGTAGAACACAGTAGCGTTATGATGCTGTTTCACCCTGATAATCTGTGAAAGCATAGTACGTATGCATGAATATATGCATGCACGAATGTGTACGGATACTGATGAACCTCCCACCACTGCGATATCCGTCTCGTAGCACCAGGTGGCGTCAATTGAGCAGGATATATTACGGTGCCACAAAACATAGAGGCACTCACTTGTTATAGCCTTTCCTAGTCCGATGCATGTGCAATAACATCGTTCACTGCTGTGTTAAGGACGCTGGACATTCATACACACAACACAACATAAATGTGGTTTTTCGTCTGGGAATTCAACCCTGAGCTCACGAATCAGCAGTCGACACGGTCATGAATTGTAAATTAAATCATTCATGTTTTACCATTTCTGGGCGTCTGATTAATTTGAATTGAATTCACATTGCTATCTGTACGTAAATCCAAAATATAGACACATTATATACAAGCCGATGGGGATTCCAACCCGTAGCCACTAAATAATATGTAAATCAACCTTCCTATCTACTAAGATATAGCCAGTGGTCATCATTGAATATCATAAAAATTTGCAAGAAAATGAGATATTTAAATTTTTATTTTGGTTTAGTGGGATAGTACATTGAATTTATTTTTCAATTAGGTAAAAAATGTTAATTAAGAATTTATTCAAAGTACGCGAAGTGAAATTAATAATAAAAATGATATTATAATTTTCGCTGGCAGTGGTTCTTATTGAGATCCGTTTGCTAGATCACGGTGTACGGATTTAGAACGTGATATGGTTTTGTTAGGTGAATCACTTACCATCAGGTGAACTGTGTGCTCATTTGTTACACTCAATGTAATATATAAAAAAGAGGAGCAACGACCTATGCAAGTACGCAAGAAAACGAAGGATGCAAGTGGCTAAGGATGGAGACCTAATATACTGATAATAAATTTACTAAACTGAACATCAAGATATATACTACGTTACCCTGCACTGTTCACCAAAGATTACATACGTGAAACTATTTTATTTTTCGTTCCACCAACATTAAGTAATTCTCAAATGTAGATCTGTTCTTAACAAGTATCAATATCTTAAAATCTTTGTTTATTAGTTAAGGTATAATAAAAGTTTAGTCTAATTTTCATCCTGCGACAACGATGTAAACTGTGTAAACTTTGTAAATGTATGTTAAATGTAAATTAGTGTTTGTTGCCAAAGTCAAAACAATCTGTGGGGAGGTCTATTTTCAGCGGTGAACAATGTTAACCTCTTTAACCTTTTATTTTATGAACGTAACGGATCCCATTAGCCATAATACAAAATTCAACAACTGGAAATATAAAAGGTAAGTAACAGCATTTATATATGTATATATATATATATATATATATATATATATATATCTATATATATATACATATATATATACACCGCTCGTATAATGCGTCCTAACCCTCGACCGTTTGGACCTTAGTCGAGGGATTCCCGTATGGTTGCATCTTATAAGTGTTTATTATGTGGTATAGTATAAGTTGCGGCAAATGAGTCTAGCGCTGACCGTTAATGCGCAGAAGTGGAAAATTTGGTATCCCCGGGGAGTGAAGGGGACGCGGGCGGCCCATTTCGTCGCACGTGTTGTTACATATATTCAAACAATTATATACCACATATCTGCTGTATAATGAGGCGCTCTAGAGATCGCCCTTTATCATTATTTTTCTGGTTTTGTATTTTACGGATATGTCAAGTATAATTTTTAATAGCTTTATGGCTTAAGTTATTGTGATCGTTGTAGGTTCGAATCCGCCATTCGTCTTTTGCTGTGAACCATCTCCAGAACCAGCATTTTAATCTTAGTTGGAGTTGTAAACCAGAATATTAGGAATGATGCACAACATTGAGAATGAATTTCTCTTGCTCTTAAATAATATCGTGATATCTCCCCATTGACATCAAAACACATTCACCCTCTAGGTAAAGGTAAAATAATACTTTGTAATATCATTCTTATATGGCCGGCTCGAAAGATCAATATTCAAAACCTTGCACTTATTCGAGGGGACTGAATGTGTCAGACATGAATAGCCCATAGTAATCATATATTGCTATTGTTATAATTGATAGAACCTTCGTTTCGCTCCGATAAGTTGTAAGTACTGTTTTTAGAGTTCCGTACATTCAACTATAAATAGAACCCTCATTAGATCCTTCTCTTGTCCGTCTGTTTTATCCAAAGCAAAATTTGGTACATGGAGTTGGGTCACCACACAGTCATGGATATATAGCATAAATAAATCTACTTTCAATTTTAATGATCTTTTTAAGTTCCACAGAACATGTCACATGTCAAATAAAAGGACTCGTTATGATAAAATTTAAATATACTTTCGAGCACACCTTGTCCGTAACTTTTGTACCTAAAACTTGGAATATAAAAGGAAGAACCTACAATGGTTTAAAGAAGAACCTAAACGAAAATCATTATATATTTTTAAGCTTATTTTTGTAACGTTTAGCGTAATTAAAGAAATTAAATTTAGCGATAGTTTAAAGTTGCGTTTAAGCTTAGATGGATTGATTAACGAGAATGTTAGTTATATTAATAATTGCGTCTATGGAATAAATGAAATTTTGAAGGGAAGGACATCGAGCATATCCTTGTTCATAAAAATACGGCACTGTCACATAGGCATATGTATGCATCCCCTCGTCTCTGTGCATTGTTGAAGCGCGATCGTACTTCAAAATATCGGCAGCATTTACAAACGCAATTCAACTAGTGAAGCGAGTGAGTGAGACAGATGTTATGAAAACGAGATGATATACTATTCACATTGTTCGCGTTTTAAACACCGACCCTAAGCATTGACATGTCAACGTGAGTAGGGTGTATATTCCCCATCCCTTATTGCTGGTCATACCTCTTTTACAACGATCTACACAGTGTGCGTGGAGATCGTTGTAAAAGCGGGCCTGGGATTACTCCACCCATATGACGCGGGGTTTCGACAAGTTCTGGCTTTAACAGCATTAATAGCCTTTGTAGTTCTGCACGTGACCGCCCCGATCTTTTCTGGTCTCGACAGAGGAAGTGTTGTTGTATCTGTTGATATTATGATATACGAACATACGGTTAATACCAAGCTTTTGAAGAGTCTGGAATATAATGGCTCCATACCCACTTTGTGCAAGGCGATCACTGCAATCCTATTTTCTTCAACTTTCCATATTGTAATTTGATAATGAACATGAAAAAATATGTGAAATGGCGCAAAATCGAAAGAAGTTTTCAAAATAATATACGTCCAAATTCAAAATAATTAAAAATTTGAAAAAAAGAAAAGTTTTTATGTAACAGTATTTAAGGCCAGACTAGTTATATGCATATATATATATATATATATGCATATATATTACGTTATGTTACTCCTCCTTCAATTTAGGTTCCTTAGGCAAACTTACAACTTAAACAGTAACTTTACTGAATTAATTGCAACTATGGGGGAAACCACAATTAAAGAAACGCCCTCCCAGAATACCAGTGGAAAACATCACCATAACACGAGTGTTGTGATCCAAACCCTTATCGGTTACGGTGCATCTATATTATGATGCCGTAGTGAGAATTAATGTAGTAATATAAGGGGCCTCAGGACTCACCATTAAAGTGACTGTGTGTTAATTTGTGGCCCCCAATACTAGAGTAACTAAAAAACATAATACATAATATGTATAGTATGTAACTGACTTAATTCTGTTATTGAATATGAACAAACAGATGATCACATTCTGTGGGAGTGCCAGCTATTATACTCAGATCCTGAAAGCTAAATTGCTGACCGTTCTTTAGATTTCATTACATTTCTCTGAAATAGATTCATTTCCCATTCACGAATATAATCCTAAATCTAAAACACTAAGACAAACAGTTCAGTTCTGATCTCAAAGGTCACGGACTTCTGTTCAGTAAACCCTAAAATCGACAAAGCTGTAAGAGCTGCATAGGGTAACAGAATCAACATCTTCAAAATCTAGTCCTGAGTTTCATCCGCGTCACACCTCAATTTAAATCGTTTTTTTCTTAAAAAGACATTGAACAATTCAATTGTAACATTTTTTTGGCAGCGGTGGGATGTCGGGTTCGTAAATACTCGGTGAAGGCCCAAACATTTAACAAACTCGGTACGTATACGTACCGAGTTTGTTGATTCGATCGTCTTGGATTATTTAATTCAAGACATTAAGTATCCAAATAAGTGTGATTCCGCAACGGGCTAAAATGTGTTCACTATCAAATGCGTCAAAAAAAAGCACTAATAAGCACTTGGTCTTCGGTGCTGATCAAGTTCTACAAGGAGATCAAGAATCGTCAAATTCGAGCCTAATAGCCTCTGTACCTCTTCGTGGGTGCCTTCGACGGTGATCCAGGTGACTGACGTCACTAATCCTATACATCGAAGTTCCAGGCAGAGGTACAAATGTTCCTAAATATTCTTATAAATACTAAAGATCTCCAAACAAGCAGCTGTATCCTATAAGTGAATATTTAATACCCAATATCATTGGGCCTCAAACAAAATGAATCCTATTTCGGTGCATATATATCCTGTCTATTAAAGAAAAATAATTCAAGTGTAGTGCAGAGTCTGTTTTTGAACAAGGCGTTGTTTATTAGAAATAATACTTAATATAAACACGTGTATAATATTAGGCAATGACACTGAGAGAGATACAAGTCAGCTGATTGAGATGATTCAGACGACCCGGCATGCTGCGCTGATCCTGTTTTTGGAGTGATATATCAAGCTATGGAATATTTTGTTCCATATTCTGATGTCTCACCCCATGTTAAAGTCTGCCCTTGCTTCAACTCTGAGTGTGATAGTGCCGAAGCACTTAAGCACTTAGCCTACCAGGAGTAGACGGATGCTCGAGCCCGCAAAACGCCGAATGTCCAGAAACTGAAAAGAGCCTTTAATAGTGTAGCCAATTACTGCAAATGTGCCTTCCGCAAGGCTCGCTTCGACCATATTGGCCGTATTGGAGCCAGACTAGCGTCTTACCCATCAGGGAGTAAACCTTTTCGTCTCTTGATAAATCGGTTGGAGCCAATTTCTCTTCAACTTCTGTCTTCTTTACTACCATTACAGAAGTCGGATGGCTCATTAGCTCACACTGCCAAAGAGAAAGCAGACATGTTTGCCTCTCTATTTGCGAAGAATTCTCAACTAGATGCTGCCCACCTTTGCTACCTCTTAGTGACATGCAAGAGGTACACATTCGGCAAAAAGAGGTACTCAAAATACTCAGCACTCTAGATGTGAATAATGCTAATGGGCCTAAGACTTGGGCAATCCTGCCATTGTCTTGCGGTCAAGTGCGCCTGAGTTGTCTCCTATTCTGACTCGCTGAAGACTGGTGAAGTTCCAAAATCCTCAAAGATTGCCTTTGTCCAACCTCTCCCTAAGAAAGTTTGTCGTGCCGAACCTGCCAACTACCGACCTATCTCAATCACCTGCATACTCTGTAAGATTATGGAGCGTGTTTTAAACAACCGTCTCCTTGCATACATGGAAGACAACGACCTCCTCAGGGACCGTCAATTCGAGTTTCATCGAGGCCGCTCTACTGGGGATCTTCTTGTGTATGCTACTCACCTCTTTATGTGTCTCTTGATATCTCTAAGGCTTTCGACAAGGTCTGACATGCAAGTCTCATTGGCAAGCTTTCCGCATACGGTATTCTTCCCGGGATTTGTACCTCGATCGAAGATTTCCTGAGGAACAGATCGATTCGGGTTGCCATTGATGGCGCCTCGTCTGATCTCCTTGGTATTAATGCCACCACTTAACAAATACCAAAACATTCCTGCCAAAAAACTTGATATCCTCTCCATGGTGAGACGGTACATTCTCATTATGCGGACGGCTAAGGAGTGTAACTCTCTGCCGAGGATATTTTTTCCGGAACGCTTTAATTTGGCCACCTTTAAGGCCAAAGTGAACACACACTTTCTAGGCAAACGTGTACCATCTTAGGCCTCATCTTCGATCTCTCATCTCCATCAAGCGAGTTTGAAGACAAACGTAAGCCTATTTAATAAATAAATAATAAAAACCCGCATGTTTTATTAAAAAATTACAGTTAACCAACAAAAAATACCTTATTTTCAGGAATGCAGACAAACTAGCGGTGAGACGGTAAACCAGATTTCGCTGCGCGTAGAAACGGGTCTTTCCCAATTATTAACAGAAATACATATATTCAATACCAATAAATCTGAACTGATTGGCCGTATCGCGGCTATGGAGGAACTTGCTCTGCATATTTTAAATTCGTAATATATTATTATTAATTTTTAATTTTTAAAACAACTCTGGTCCACCCCATATCATTCCCAAAAACGAGGTGCCCTTGAAAGGAGCCATTCCACTTTAAAAGAATACCTTTATTAATTTGTTAACGAAAACCAAACAAATTGGCCATGTACATGTATAGTGAAATATTAGTATATAATACGAATACACATTGCACTACCAATTTAACTCCTCATGAGCTATTATTCAGCCATAAACCTTTTATTCCTAATTCTATCTACGAAAACGCCTTAGACGTAACTTTTTTATTTAACAGAAGACATGTCCGACACCACTATGATGAGATAAAACTTGCCGAAACTCCTGCAACATCCTAAAAGTACTATTGTAAAATACGTAGAATCTAAATATAATAATAATGTAAAAAAATCATAGGGTTTACAATTACTTTAGGGTTAAAATAAAAAAAAAAAAAAAAATAAAGTATACTGATAAGAGTTAATATATGTAAGTGCATTATGTTTCCTTCACGAGAAAGAGACATCCCATATTTGTTTATTAACAAATAAACCTGATTCGTATTGATAAAAAACGACTAGTGAGAGATTTGGGAATCCTATTGGATGTTATATTAAGTTTCTCGGAACATATTGTAGCAAACTCGGCCTACAAAAACCTTGGTTTCATCTTACGTAGTAGACCCTTCTATGATATTAAATTATATAAAATTGCTTTATTTTTCATATGTTAGAAGCATGCTTCGATATTGTAGCACTATTTAAAACCCACATTACGTAATACACATAATCAATTAGGAGAAAGTTTCACTCAATTTTTTTTCCCAAAAAGGAATATATTTAAAAAGGATATCTTAAAACTGATGATGCAAGACGGCACGGATACTATACATACAATTAAACATATCTAATTTATTTTGATTTTGTGGTTTAAATAAATAAAAATAAAAAAGTAAGTTAGAATAAATAAAATAAGCATTAATTATAATAAATAAAATCAAGTACGCTGTTCCATTTCAGATTCGCTCTCGTTAGCCTTTCCATTGCACAACCAACTCTTATCGAACAGATAACAAAGAGTCACGCCGTTTATTTTGATCCCGTAGGACAAATCAGGTTAATCATGTCAATATTTTATAACAACCACATATAAATAATATTAATAACGTTATTGGCACGGCTAGTTTTCTGTGCCAACAGAAAGATGCCCTCGAAGATGAGAATGTCACATCCCGACATAACGACATATATCAAACATAACATATACGAGTATACCAGCCAACATACAACATATCCCACTCCTCACTTCCGACACAATTAAAAATATCCGCATGGGAATCCGGTATCGGAACGATCGTTAAATATGTTATTGGCACTCTGGATGAAAACGATGGGTTGAGATATCACGGCGCTATTCAAACTTCAAAAGAAAATATTGAGAAATTGACTAATTTTATGAAAGAACAAATCCTAGTAACTAAGAGTTCTCTTCATAACTATAGTAAAACTTTAGCACTCATAAATGTAAATAAAGCCTTTGAAGACGCGTTCGTCGGGTCCCTTACGGATATTATATAGAAATATATGTATAGCTAATATTATAATATAATATAATCTATAGCTATTAATAAACTTATCATTATGTCCGAGATTAACCAAGTGCCTCTTGTCAGCGTCATTAGTTGTTAACGCTATCCTTCAAGAAGATTTACAAAATGCAATTATGTGTGCCAAAATCCATATGCTACACCCTTCCACACTTGCAACCAAACAACTGGATAATGAATTAGTCAATAATATTATGTACTTACCTAGCTCTATAGAATTACTTGATTTAGATAATATTCATGTTAATGATATAGATGTAAATGAACTCGTAGCATATTACGTAAACCAACAAATAATATTCGTTTACAAAAATCTACTCACACTTAATAAAATAATTGATTGAGAGCATTTCTATACCAATTCCACACAAATCGGTAAACCAAACATCTATAGTCTAATTTTACCTACTTGTTTACGCAGATTATATAGAGTTGTAAGTAAAGATAAATTCTTTTATTGTTATGTCCATAGTCTTTTTAACAGTAAGAGAATGCCAAACAAGATGTTTATCTGTAAAACGTGAATAAGCACACTGCTGCACACAGTGCTGTTATAAACACACCAAATTACGAAACTGAAATTATGCTCAAGGTTTCAAATAGTTTGTCTGAACAATGTTAGTCAAAATTCCTTTACGGTGAAATTGATAATTGACAAAAGCTTAACAATAAGCAGTACTTGTATGTGTCTAAATTAATAGTTGGCTGTAATACCACAGTATCCGAACATAATAATTTAGGTTCAGCCCTTTTAAACCCACCGCCAAACTGCACCGCTACTTGTAATAATAAGATGTTAATTGGCAAACTAAATTTGTCAGATTATTTAAATCCGATACAATCTGACTTTAATATTATAAACGACTCGTGTTGTAAATTTAATAAACTTAATGTATCTATTATTTCTTTCGTTAAGATTAACAATATTAACATGGACCAATTACAAAATTATGATGTTTTAACTAATCAAATTACTCGTATATTATACACAAATCAGTTACAAGAATCTGATAAGACTTTGAAATATCAAACAGTTTATCATGTATTAACTAACTGTATTGGTGTAGTGTGCGTAGTAAACATTTTTTTTTCAAAATGTATAGGAAATTCGCTAAAAATCAATCCTTACTTAATCCCCAACAAGGAGAACCAAACCTCAACGAAAGTGAGATATCTCTTCCTCGGTTGAAAAACTCCTCTTAAGACTACGCGCTAACCGAGTAAGTTTTCTCTTAAGCGGCGGCTGTCCTGAATGCCAAATTGGTCCAATTACAAGATCCAGTCAATCCAGTCAGATCCAATCAAAGATAACCCTAAGGTTTCGCTTGAGACAAACCGTTCAATCCCAATCTTCATCCGCGACACAAATTTTTTGTTTCCTAAATAATCGTGAAAAAAGTGTAATTGTATATCATAACTAAAAAAACAGTGTTTTACATTTTAATGATTTTCTTTAAAAAAAGATTTAAAATTTTTCCGCTGTAACAGAGCGATGGTAACGATAGCCCAATATCCTGTTAGATAAGGAATCTACAAGTGACTTCGGGTGTATTGTTTTGTCAAGACTTATTGGCGACCTGGGCATATTTCATAACTGCTCACATAGGTCCTCATTAATACTTCCCGTGGTGTTTGGCATCCCCTGACTAGATGATATCCCCACGTTAAGATTACTCTTAAATCTATATGTCTCTTATTTATTGCCATGGAAAGGCAATCGGGAAATCGGTCCCCACGGGCAACTAATTCTTTAATTATTCTTTATTGTTAAGTTTTGGTACCAAAATATTTAGATTTCTCTTTCCTCCTACATTGGACCTTACCGCCCATTGTTTCTAATTTGTGTCCGGCTAGTTCACAGGAGATGCAGTGGTGGGTATGAGCATATAATTTGTGGGTATAAGAGGTACTTTATACTTTACTCACAGTATAGTTACTTACAGTAGGTAAGTGCAAATTCCTATTTCAGCGTATCTATAATTGATTATATTGTACATATCTACAATCATGTATGTATGTTGTCCTTTAATGTAATTTAATTTAGCTCGAGCTTTTCTCGTAGCACTCTCGCCGTGCTTGTATTCAAAACTTCCGATAGGTGGCATGAGTTGTATATTGCTTCAAAAGGATTCATGTCCCATGAATTACATCAAAATGTACCATTAAGCCTCCAAGTACCTCCATCTAGCGAGTTGAAATATCAATTCTCAGTATTAAATAATTAGAAATGGAGAGAATAAATATGTTTATAATAAATAAAAGTGGATAAACTTTTAGCATCAAAATATCAAATAATTATAACCTATTTTAATCTATTATCTCTGTAAAATTTAAAAATTAAATGTAAATTATACATCACTCATTGATATATAAAAACAAAATAGAATCAATACTTTTACAAACAAGCAAAATAAAGTTTATATAGTTAGTAAGTTTTCTTATAACAGATTTTATTAAAAACCAAGTAAAAAAATGCAAAAGTCCCAGATTATAATCTTGCTATATTTCGTATCAAGATTAGAAACTGGGAACACCCGTGAAACTTAACGGGCACCGTAACCAACTGAGCCACGGAGCTTCTTGCAGACACGGTTGAAAGATTCATATAGTATCTTAAAATAATGACTTTAAAATTAAAATAGCTCAGTATAGGTATACAGTTGAACACTCTATATAGGAGTGAACATTGTTAAATGTGTAAGGCTTCACAAATAACACAAACTAATTCATTTAGATATTTTTTAATTTCATATATACGATTTATATACGCAAACAAACCTTTTTGTTATCTTTTTTAATAAAAAAAACGTTAGCGATACTGTCATTATTATTATTAACATTTCAGTTAACCACTCAAACTAAGATTTCATGATTGTGCTAGGAGATGGTTCACGAGAATAGTCGAAGGTCAGATTCGAAACTTCCAAGCTTATTGATAGATTATCGCCATTTAATGCGAATTAATTTGGGATAGAAGTTAAAATACAATTATACAACAAAATGAACAAAGCCGTACAAATTTTAATAGAAATTTAATTGTTTTCTTTATGTACACCATATGACTTGCTTTATGTTATAAGGTTATCAATGTTTATCGTTTTTTTTTTAATAAATGCTTTAACATATATCACAAAAATTTTATCTCAGTTTTTCCACGCGAATAGAGATATTTTTGTGTATGTATGTACATCACCTTCCGACATGGAATAATCCCAAACAACCGAGTGAGAGCCCCATAACTTCTGCCTTTCTACAGTAAAAGTAATTATAAATGAACATCTCTCGTGAAATTAGAAAGCATTTTGAGAATGAACATGGAAATTCGTCATAACGAAAGTCCAAAATATCTTTACACTCAGCATAAAAACACAAATTATATTTTAACCTAAATCTTGAGAAAAGTTTTTATTCTAAACATTTATTATGAATCATAACAAATATGTGATATTGAGCTTATTGAAGCATTTGCGTCAAGCTCGTTATCATAAACTCTGATGGATGGCATGAATTGTATAACGCTTTAATGTGATTTATATTCAAATCAGTCAATTTCCCGATGTCCTTATTAAGTAACTATAAATGGTTAGAAAACCTTGTCACGTAAATACTTAATTCTTTTAGCATCAAAATATTAAGTAATATACACATTTTTTAATCTTAATTAATTTAAAAATATAAATAAAATTTATGTAATATATCACGCGCTGTTATATAAAATATGAATAAAAATAAATAATGAATACTTCTTGTAGGAGCTAGTTCACGACAAAAGTAGCGTTTATTCGTGTTGTTGAGCAGTTTTACAAAAATCTTGTATGAACCTTGTCTTAAGAAAACCGTAATGATATTACAACTTTTGACAATTGGCTATGGAAAATAGATTCACGCCTTCTACGAGTATATTTTCAGGATTGGGTTTACATTCCGCTTCTCTTATATATCTTGAAAAGCTAATTCTGTATGAAGAAACTTGCACTTATCTTGTAGTCATTTAATAAATAAATACCTTCAATACTACTTTTTTTTGTATTGGGAGGAACCCTTCCAAAGATACCTTATCTCCTGCGGTGATGATAGGGTTATGTGGGTTTTGAACCCACTGAAACCATGGTGGCATCCTCTATGTGTTGGGAGAGGCTACGGGATCTCCTTTGGAACGAGATAATCTGGGCCAGTATTATTTCCTAGACTTGCTCTACTATTGCGACTCTACGACGTAGTACGTTCTCAATGAAGTAAAATTGTTACATTTCTTTATAGAATAGGTGGCAAACGAGCAATCAGCTCACCCATTGGTAAATTATTACCGCCGCCTTTCCGCAACACCAGAGGAGTCGCTGATGCGTTGCTGACCTTAAAATACTGTCCAGATACATTGCAATCGTACATATTAAAAGATAATTAAGAAAGCGGGTGATAGTGTCGGCGCTGAGAAGCCATTGATAGTCTATGTAGACCATTTCACCTGCCATATATTAATAAAATGGCACTTATCGAGTTGATATTATACTTAAGATTATATTTCATAAGCGTATTGAAGTGATAGTTTGTGGATACAAATTTTCAGATCGTAAGATTTTGTAGTTATAATATACAGATAAACGAAAGCATGAATACAATTGACACTACCTTTACCTCCTGGAGAAAATATGAGGTTATGTGGGATTTGTACCCACTAAAATATACTCGGTGGATGGCCAGAGTATGGCCTCATTGTAATTATACGGGATCTCCTACGCTGCAAACCGGTGCCACCTCCGACACCACCTAATATAGTACTCGTATTCATTAGATTTGGAAAAGCGGCTGGTGAAAAATAAAAAATATTTTAAATAAATTATTTCGGAAACGTACGTGCTTTTTTTGTTGTATACAATTTATATTTATTTAATAGGTAGTTTTTCTCATCGAGAGACTTTCTCGTAGCACTCACTTCAATCTTGTAATAAGGAATTCCGATAGGTGGCAAGAAAATTGATGCGTTCTTCAAAGTGATTTATATCTTGCTATATATTATATATATTACTTTAAATTATACCATAGACGCTTCAAGTCTGTATTTAATAATTAGAAATGGAGGGAAGTGTGTCTAATAAATTACAATTTTTTTTGTATTCAAAATATTTTGTATTCATTACCCATTATTAATGATAATCAATTTAAATATAAAATTTAAGTAAAATATCACTCGAAGATAAATAAAAACAAAATAAAAACGGGCTCCGTATAAAAAAAACAAAAAAAAATGATATCCAGTTTTATAATAAAATATTTTTTCGAAAATTAAAATAAAAAGTGAGACACCGGCGGGGATAGAACCGCGATCCCGCAAACGGAATTTCAATAGCCAACTGAGCTACAGTGTCACTAAAGAAATGGTTGAAAACTTCGTATAGTATATTAAAATGATAACTTTAATTTTAAATTAACTGACCATAGGTTACTTGTGAGTGGTTTCGCAATTTACCAACCGTAAGACGACACTTGTCTTAAGAACACCGTGATATAATTTTGACAATTAGCTACAAGAATTAGATCCACGGCTTCTATTTTCAAGATTGAGTTTTGGCTTTGCTTCTATAACGTACTTAACAAGTGGAACTTTTCTATTTATTAGTTAAAATTATATTTTATCAGTCTAATCAAGGTAGAGGAAAGTTGTGGATATAAATTTTAAAGAATCGAAAGAATTCATAAATATATCATTCAGATAAACGAAAGAATATACGGGATGTACGAGTATATGCCTCCATGACCACCTAGAAAAGTATTGATTGGACTTTGTCACGTGGCTGGCTGGCATCTTAAAGTTTGAAACGAATTCTTACTCCAAGAGTCTTTCGAGAACATTGAGATAGTATTGGAGCCGTTGAAAACGGAAATTGAACAAACTGCAGCTAACTACTTGCTCCGGCACGCAGAAGTCGAACTTGCGATTCCTGTTTATTCAAAATCATGAATCATTTGCCCCTCTTCTATATATTGTGAAACAAGGAAGAAAAGTTCTCTAGTGCCAATATTGTACAATATTGTATCACGACCAAATTCAAAATGAATTTAATAGTACCATCATAAATGAATATATATAGTCTCCATAATACACATCGAAGATTAGAACCCGTGGGATGAACCATCCCCGAGTCAATACCTGTTAACGTGTACCTGCAAAATGTGAAACACAATAAACAACAGGTTTGTTGTTTATTGTGTTGCACATTTTGTGTCGACATTATTCGACATTGATTTTCATTTATTTATTATGTAGCTTCTGCTTTAATACGAATAAATAAATATAAAAATATTTATTAACCTATTATACAGAACAGCGGATCTAGGCGTCCTGTCTTGGGTTCTCAGTTCGATTCTCATCCAAGGAACAGTTTTCATGTATTGCAAATGGTTTCGAATTCGGGTTTGGGATATACATATATATATATACATATATATATATACATATATATATATATATACTACATAAACCTAAAATCTATGGAAAAAATATCAGATAAAACAAAAAAGTAATATTGTTAACAAAATACTTCACAAAGGTATATGGTTAATTTGTTGTATAAATATTTTTTTTATTATTTTTAAATTCCAGAGTGAATTCCGATTCAAAAGATGGTTTCTCTCTCCGAATGCTTTTCTCGTAGCACTTGCGTGCTTATAATGACAAACTCCAATAGGTAGCATGGCTTGTGTATTGCTTCAAATTATACCACATATGTCATAAAAAGGTTTTTTCTTTTAGTCAAAATATCTTATAAATCATTACCTAAAAAAGGTGAAAAATGTTATCAATTTAAAAATAAAATCTAACTATTATAATACTAGATGTTATGTAAAATTAAAATAGTGTCTTTAAAAAAAAAGCAAAAATCGTTTAAATCTAATTTTCTTACAAAAGATTTTATCCCAAAAAAAGCGCATAAATGGGACACCGGCGGGACTTGAACCTGCGATCTCCCGTACAACGTAACGAGCGCCTTATCCAACTAGGCCACGGTGTCCTCTACAAAGATGGTTGAAAATAAGATATATAGTATATCTTATTTTCAACCATCTTTTGAAATAAAGACTTTAAAATTTAAAAAATTGACTATCGGTATACGGTGGAATATTTTATATTGGATTAAGCGTCATTAAATATAAGAGGCTACACAAATTACTTATTAATTTGGGTTGTTTATATTTTTAATACATGATCCAAATAAATCTATTTTGTTGTTTTTTAAAGACTTAGTAATATATGTATATTTATATTTATAAATATATGTATATATATATATATATATACTACATAAACCTAAAATCTATGGAAAAAATATCAGATAAAACAAAAAGTAATATTGTTAACAAAATACTTCACAAAGGTATATGGTTAATTTGTTGTATAAATATTTTTTTTTTTATTTTTAAATTCCAGAGTGAATTCCGATTCAAAAGATGGTTTCTCTCTCCGAATGCTTTTCTCGTAGCACTTGCGTCGAGCTTATAATGACAAACTCCAATAGGTAGCATGGCTTGTGTATTGCTTCAAATTATACCACATATGTCATAAAAAGGTTTTTTCTTTTAGTGTCAAAATATCTTATAAATCATTACCTAAAAAAGGTGAAAAATGTTATCAATTTAAAAATAAAATCTAACTATTATAACACTAGATGTTATGTAAAATCAAAATAGTGTCTTTAAAAAAAAAGCAAAAATCGTTTAAATCTAATTTTCTTACAAAAGATTTTATCCCAAAAAAAGCGCATAAATGGGACACCGGCGGGACTTGAACCTGCGATCTCCCGTACAACGTAACGAGCGCCTTATCCAACTAGGCCACGGTGTCCTCTACAAAGATGGTTGAAAATAAGATATATATTATATCTTATTTTCAACCATCTTTTGAAATAAAGACTTTAAAATTTAAAAAATTGACTATCGGTATACGGTGGAATATTTTATATTGGATTAAGCGTCATTAAATATAAGAGGCTACACAAATTACTTATTAATTTGGTTTGTTTATATTTTTAATACATGATCCAAATAAATCTATTTTGTTGTTTTTTTTAAAGACTTAGTAATATATGTATATTTATATTTATAAATATATGTATATATATATATATATATATATATATCTACATATATAATAAATATACATATATAATGTATATTCATTAATATGCAAACACCTATTTTTATATTTAAAACCAAAATAAGAATGTATAGTCAGAAAACATTCCAACGTCTTTAGAATAGAGTGCCCAAGATGAAATTAAGGAGTGGTAAGCATAATATACATTTAACGTATAATATATAAGGACATATATGTACATACAAATATACATATATATATATATGTATATTCTCATATATATACATATAAATATATATATATATATATATATACATGTACATTTCGCTTCCAGAAAGCGTCAACCAACCCTGGTCGAGCCAACCTATTCTTGCTGCAATTAGTTTATGTAACGACCTAGAAGTACGTATTTGATGAAAAAGTAAACTACACAGTTGGAGCGTAACGTATCCGCAAAATGTTAGAAATCATTTGCTCCCTCTTCAATATATTGTGAAATAAGGAAGAAAAGTTATCTTGTACCAATCTTATACTACCACGACCAAGGCCTAAATACATTTAACCTTACGTACCTTCATAATATATGTATGTAGTCTCTATAAAGGAACATATCGAATATTAGAACCCGTGGGATGAACCAGCATCGAGTCAATAAAGGCCTGTTCACCTAGTACCAAACATTTT
This sequence comes from Teinopalpus imperialis, assembly GCA_029286865.1. Lineage (NCBI taxonomy): Eukaryota > Metazoa > Arthropoda > Insecta > Lepidoptera > Papilionidae > Teinopalpus > Teinopalpus imperialis. The sequence continues at coordinate 210,914 of JAGSMU010000054.1, forward strand.
ATCCTTTGAAATTATTCTTCATTATTGTATTAAACATTGATTTTTATTTATTTATGATGTCGCTGCAATGCCTCAATATGAATAAATTAATATAAAAATATTTATCAACCTATTTATCTACAGAAGTGAGAATCAAGGTGAGTCCTTGGATCCAGACCCACCCGAGGAAAGGTTTTTGTGTATTACAAATTGTTTGATTTTCGAGTCGGGTATATATACATATATATATATATATATATATATATATAAACTACGTATACCTAAAAACCATGGAATAGAACATCAGATAAAATAAAAAGGAAAAATTGTTAACATAATACTTCATAAAGGTATATGGTTAATTTGTTTTATAAATATTTTTTTATTATTTTAAAATACCAGATTAAATTTCGATTCCAAAAATGGTTTCTCTCCGATTGCTTTTCTCGTAGCACTCGCATCGAGCTTGTTATGAAAAACTCCGATAGGTGGCATGGATTGGGTATTGCTTCTCATTGATAAATAACTCGCAAATTACTTCAAATTATACCAAATATATCCATATTTAGAAAGGGGAGGAACTTTGTGTCATAAGAAGCTTAATTCTTTTGGCGTCAAAATATCTTTGAAATTATTAACTAAAAAGGTGAAAATCTTTATAAATATGAAAAAAAATAATAAATATATCACACGATGATATGTAAAATCAAAATAGGAACGGTGTATTTTAAAAAAAGCAAAAAAACGTTTATATCTAATTTCCTTATAAAAGTGCAAAAATGGGACACCGGCTGGACTTGAACCCGCGATCTCCCGTACAACGTAACGGACGCCTTATCCAACTAGGCCACGGTGTCCTCTACAAAGATGGTTGAAAATAAGATACACTATTCTGAAATATACGAAGGCACATTGAAAAGTTTTGAGCCCGACCTTAAAAAAACGATTTTTTTTAATGATTTATTTATTTCGCTACATAGTCTCCAGAATGATCTATACACTTTTGCCATCTTGTCTCTAGCTTTAGTATTCCAAAAAAAAGAATCTTCAATTTCATCAAAATATTCAGTCTCAGCTTCTTGTCCTCGATATTCGTCGAAAACTTTCGTCCTGCCATGTGTTTTTTTAGATTGGGGAAGAGGACGACGACGGAGACTCTTGAAGATGGAGGATAATTTGTGGATATGAAATTTAGAATCGAAAGAATTAACATAAATATATTATTCAGGTAAAAGAATGAATGTATGCGTCCATGACCATCTAGAATAGTATTGCTTAGACTTTGTGAAGTGGCTGGGACATCTTTAGGATCGAAACGAATCCTTAAATACTCCGAGTGCCCTTAAAAAACATTGAACTAGCTTTGAAAACGAAAAACGATACACTAAAGGTTACTGGTTATTTACTCCAGCACGAGGAAGGAACTCGCTCTCACAGAATACCATCGTGATATATCAATATAACGATAAAATATAACTTTAAAATTCAATGTTTCCATTTGAGGACATTTGAGGTGGATGTCTTGAAATGCTATTTTGAAATAAGTAAGAAAATTTCTGTAGTACCAATCTCACTCATTACCATGATCAAATCTGTCTTTCTCATTTTCAAAATTGTCTCTCTCTCTCTCAAATCAAATCTAGATCTAAAATTAATTAAATAATACCTTCATAAACAAAGCTTGTTATAGTGTAAAGGAATATATTAAAGATTAGTCAATAAGGGACTGTTCATCTTGTACAAACAATTTATACGTCGACATTGTCGTATATTAAACATTGATTTTTTTCTTATCATGTAGCGGATATCCGTTAAGCTAATAATAGTAGGCCTATTTTCAGGTTGTTATTGCACATGCATTATATCGGTGTAGGAAAGAGGATGCTGAGTGACTGATGTGCAGATTCTTATGGCACTGTAATACATCCTTTGCAGTTGACGTCAGCCCATAATAACTACACGAATATCGCCCTGAACAAAGTTGGAGGACAGGAGGACATCATCATAATTGTCATTACGTGTATTTGTGTATATATTTCTGTCTATGCAATCTTGTATGTTTTCTCTTTAAATTTTAGGTTTTCAAGCGAGACTCAGATATCTCGCAAGTCAAGGCAGTAACTTTACTGAACTTTTTGCTTCTATGCGTATCGCCTATTCCTAATTAAATAAATATAATAAACACTGCATCGCCTGTCAAAGGTAGATTCGTTTGTTTCAAAATACTTACGGTAAGTGTAACTACTGACGAAGCATTCCAACTTAGCCAATAGGGGTGAGAACGATTCTGCATTATGGTTCCTTACCGAGGGTGAATGGGTGTCATGGGCCGTTGAAATCACTTACCATCAGGCGAGTTTTGTACTCGTGTTTCATCCCCAATAAATAAATAACAATAAATACCTAATAAAAGACAGTTTAAAAGTGGGTTAATAAAGAATATCGGATGTACCCACCATCTTTAGAAAATACTGAGATGTGTAGCATTTGAAATTTTTTCAAAATGTTAATACAGTTTTATATTTATAGACAAAAGCTTAATTTATTGAAGCATTTTAAATATTCAGTATGGGGCGCATGACTGAGATGCAAGATACATAGTATCTATACATGTCACATAAATCCCAACTACTACTTTCTGTGGCAACCAGGCATCCCCTGGATGGGTGAATACCCAACGCGAGGATTATTTCATTTTTTGTCTTCTGCTTTGCCATATCTATAATTGATTGTATATATATATATATATATTGCACATATGAACAACCGACTTCGAACATGAAATGAGCCCAAATAACCGAGCAAGTGCCCAAGACTTTCCAATACCAATACCATAGTTATTTCTCGAGCTATTCTTGTAGCACTTGTTTTTTCTCACACTCACACACACACACATGCTCACGCACGATGCTCCATGCAAAAATGGTTGAAAATTGTATATAGTATGATAAATTTAAAATTAAAAAAAGGGTCAAATACTCTATCTGCTATCTCTTATTCGTCTTTATAATATAAAAAAATGTGTTTGTACGTTAAGTGACATCTTTATTTGTTTATTTTATTGTATTATTTTATTTTATTTCCTACTATAAATGACTGCACATTAAATGGTGATAAAAGCACAGTTTTCAAGACCAAACCGCTAAGGTTAAACTCAGCTATTCGACTATTACTCGTAGCACAAACATAACTCTAATCAATATAAAGCTTTTCTATTGATAAGAGAGATATTATGCTATGTTAGTAATGTTAATTATATTATTGCTAACATTTTTTTTTAAAAAAAGCAAAAACTAATTATTTCAGATTTTGCATTGTATATAAATAAAATGAAAACATATCTATATTATTTAGTAGCTTGTGAAGTTTTTAATATTTAATGACAGTCAACTCTACATATAGTATTCAACTGTATATACCTATAGTCAGTTATTTTAATTTTAGTCATTTATTTTAACATAGTATATGAAATATTTCGACCATTTCTATAGGTAGCATTGTGTCTGGACTAAGTAAGTTATGTCCATTAATTTAAACGGGAGATCGCGAATTCAAAACGCAGTGCATCTTTTATTTATCTTTTTGATAAAATTAAATCATTTTTTAGAGTTCTTTTTTACCGTTCCATTTAAATTTTGTTCAATTCTTCTTATCAATTCAATTATTTTATTAATCATTTTTATTACCTTTGAAGTAAAGAACATTAATAAAGTGATTGTATTCTTTGCAATCAAAGGGAAAAATAAATTTGTGGAAGATATTTAGATTTTACAATGTTTTTCAATTATGTGCAGACCATAAATCACATTCAAGGAATAGAGAATTAATGCCACCTATCGGAATTTTCAATTATAACCATGACGGGCGAGCTACGACAAGGGAAGTAAAGCGATCAATGTAAGGTTTAAAAACTCGCCGTGATGTAATTGAAAATAATTAAACAATAAATATTATGTATTTGTTTAGTTTCTCATCATATCATCGTCTACAAATGTATAAGCTTCTATAGAGTTAATTATTACGTTTCTAATTTGGGATAGTATTCTATAGTATTCTATCCCAAATTAGCAATATATTATTATTTTATACATTTCTTTTATTTTTAAGCAATCGATCGTTTTCTAATTAAATATAATCTTAACCGACTACGAGATAAGTTTCAGTTTCGTTATGGCGAATTCGATGTTTACGGTATCTAATATACCACAACCTAACAGAAGCACAACCAAAATTCCATACTAAAAATGTTGGTGCCGTGAATCTATTTTCCAATTGTACCCAATTGTTAAAACAATATCAAGGCGTTCTCGGGATAAGTGTCGTCTTGCAAACACTGATACCAAAAAAGCCAGCAGTGTTCTTGATAAAAGATCATAGAGAACCTATTGAAATTATTTCATAAACATATTACAATAAACATAGCTTATAATGTAAGGCAGGTGATATGATTAAATTATATCATAAACATATTACAATAAACATAGCTTATAATAAGGTGTACGTAAAATACAAATTTCGTCTCTACGCAGGTTTCATCCACCCATTATGAGACATCTATTGAAATTTGTATTTATTTTAAGATTTTAAATATTTGTATTAATTTGTAAATATGCAGACATATTACAAGAACGTACTGTAACGTGAAAGATTCACGAAGCAATCATAAACTAGCTGCAGCAAAAATACATGGTAGGACCTACTCTGGATGCTGATAGCGTTATATATACAACAGTTTAAGAATATCTTTATTAGTTTATTGCTTTGTGTTACTTTATTTGTCTTCTACGCCAAATAAATGCTCATCAAATGCCTTTAAAAGAATAGTTTTTAAAAAAGATCGTCGTAATTTCTAACCTATCATAAGAGAATTGTCGTGATCCATCTCGTAACACAACCATTTAAGCTCAGTTGGAGGGGTTACCGGAAATGTTAATAATCTTATATAGGATTCCTTAGATAGTATTCCTTTATAAAAAAAGAAAACAAAAAAGAATTAGCATATTTACACATCACAACACATATCAATAAAATGAAAATATGTCCAAATTAATTAGTAATTTCTGAAGTTATTATTTTAATATATTAAATACTATATGAATTTTAGAACCATTTCTGTAAGGGGCATCAGTTGGTTAAGGTTCAAATTTTGTCATGAGACAGTGGCGAAAATTCTACTCGTAAATTTTTACAAATGTTTTAAAAAAGTCTGTATTAAGAAAATTGATATTTTTTACGTCTGTGTAAAGGATATCCGATAGATATATCCAAATATATATATATAGATATATATATATATATATGTATATATATATATATATCTATCGGAGCTTCTGATTACACGCTAGATGCAAGTGGTTAGAGAAAAGCTCGAGGACTACCTTTCGGATTGGATCCCCATCAATTTGGATATTCAAAGTAATAACTATTTTGTTAAAAATATTAGACTCGTTTATTATTTCATTCTCACATTACATTTTTGGTTTATATAGTGCAAATTCCGTATTCAAAATACTTCGTTACCTTAAACGGGTGCCGGTATCCCCACACTCACCATACGAAACAGCATTGTTAAACGGATATTTCACTCTGGTATTCTGTGATTTATTCTGCAGCAAGAAATAAGTAGCACAGTGGCACTACCACTGGTAAAAACAAATTGATTATCAGCTTTTAATTTTTCTGTTTCCCCACAACTGTTTCAATGGTCCTCAAGGACCCTTGGACAATAACATGATGATGCATTTTGTAGGTATATATATTTTGTGGGGATAGGTGTGATGTGTGTTGTGTGCTTAACAATACGCCAGCCATGTTTCAAATTTATTGAATACTGTCCTAGGTGTTCAGGGTGGCACCGGTGTATTCGTACATATGGTAGCATCGTAGCATCCCAAAATGCACTGAGAATGGCCACCGAAGATTTTAAATGGGTACAAATCCCACATAACCCTATCTACCCTGCAGGAGGAAGAGTAACTTTGGAAATTTCTCTCCCGATACCAAAAGTTTATGAAAAAGGTACAGGTGTTCAATCTTTTGTCTTTGTAAATGATATGGTTACAAAATCTTACGATCTAAAAATTCATATCCATAAATTATCCCTGTTGGAATTAATGTTGAAATGTATTCTGACTATACACTATTGTTTTTGTTTGAAACATATACATATTAAAATAGGTATTTGCGCATTAAGGTATATTTTTACTTTATGGTAATAGTAAAAATGTTCGGTTGCAAGTAAGTATTATTTATAATACTTAGATGGGTAATTGAGTAACACTTGATACTCTGGTTTATACAGTTTAATATTTCAGAAGGAGTATACACAATTAAGCACAGCAGTATGACAGCGTACAGTTACGCAGTCGTACAAACATAGTCGAGAAAGTCAAAAGTTCACATCGGAAGTTCATAGCATTTATTAAAGTTTATATCGCAATGCATATCTATCATCTACCATACTAACACAATCATTATTATTAAGCGAAAGTAGCACCACAAATGCTATTTTGTAAGCGCGAGCTTTTGAACTATGAAATGTTAAATGTATACAAAGCAAACAGCCAGCGCGGAATTTTTGTTGCACTTTCTCAGAATAAACGTGAGTCCACCATTTGTCTATTGTCGTTAACCATCACCTAGCACAACCACGAAAGCTTAGTTGTGAGTGTTGAACGGGAATTTTAGAAAAGTTATTGTAATGCATAGATTCTTTAAATAAACATAAAAACGATTGTTTATATATTTGCACTTCATATATAAAATGGAATATCCTAATTAATTAGTAACTCGTGTAGCCATGAGGGTTTAACGACGATCAGTCAAAGAGTATTCAACTGTACCTATTTTTTAAAACAGTTATTTTAGTTTTATAGTTACTATTTTACTCTATATTGCTACTCTATATCACTTAGATTTTATGTTTATTTTGATAAATATTAAAAAGGGTTATGATTTATAAGATATTTTGACGCTACAAGAATTAGCTATTTTATGAGACAATGTTCCTTTCTAACTATCGGACGTACTCGGAGCCTCTGTGGTATAATATGAAGTAATTTGTTTAGTCATAAATCAACTTGACACAATACACTATCCATGCCACCTATCGGAGTTTTTCATTACAAGCTGGGCGCGAGTGCTACGAGAAAAGCTCTCGTTCCTTTGTATTTTTTACCCTTTTTTCAAATATTTTGTTAAAAATATTACTACACAAAAGTTTATCCTCGACTGCAATTGCAATGCAATGAAATGCAATTTTAGGCTTATTGTGAAAATTCCAGACAGTGTTTATTTTAGTAAAAGTTTTCAGTGTAATCGATTCGTAATGTCCGACAAGGACCATAGACGATTGTCAAAAACTATCAAAAGTAATGCAGTGGTTCATTCCAGATGGTGCGTCAGTCAAGGTAGGGCTATAAATCAATATGGCGAATATCAAATTTTTAACACCATCCTTCAGTGTCAAAAAATTCAATGTAGTGCAAACACAAAACCATTATTCGGAGAGTTAAAGCTTAAAGTATTAATAGAAATAAACAGACGGTGATTATAATTGAATTTTGGAAAACAGTGTGACATTATTAAATATTAACAACATTGTTAAGTGCGCCATTTTAAAGAAAGGTTTCGGTTGTGAAAAAGTGAAATCGTTGTCATAGTTTACGACAATAGAGATAATACACAGTTATAGAGAAATTAAGTTTCACGTACGTATGTATATGTGAATAGCTTTATGGTATTGTTATTGATTATCGATTGGAACAAACATGTAATATTGTGTCATGGTCATCAGCACTTCTTCCATGATATTAATCGAAAGTATTAGAACACTTCTATAATAATAGTTTATTAGTAGTTAAGTGAAGTTTTACATGCCGTTATTGAATTGTGGATTATAGTGAATAATGATATTCCATTCATCAAACCACTACGATTGGCATTGAAGAAGATGGATGACGAAATGGATAATTTCATTCAACAAAAAGAACACTTAAGAGACGAGTCAAAAGAGGCTATAATTAAAATTCAAGAGGAAAATCAACACAGTTTATACCTACCGAATTCATGAGAGTATGTCCTACTGAGTTAATTTTGGAGAAAATAACACTAAGGTGAGTTGCATTTTATTAAAGTAGATTTTAGTTTATTTGCAGCTTTGTTTCTCTTATATAAAATGAAGGTTGTTCACTATACACAGACAACATTATCTTTCATTCAATTATTGTACTTTTAATTTTATTTTGTAAGATGTGTCTAAATCGTATGTATAAGATGGAATGTATTTTTATAAGAATCTACTCGAATTATTATTACTAAAAAATGTTATTACTAGAAAACATAGACATAAATATATACACTGCACAAAACTGAGTATTTATAATGATGACGATGTCCTCTTGGCCGATATCGTTCACGGCGATATCCGTCTACGTATTACCGGATGACATCAACTGCGCAGGACATATTATAGTGACCCGTTGTCCCCTTTCTTTGACGGAGGAAGATCTAAATGGAGTGACGAAGACAAGACACATGCAGACCTGAAAACCAATTATAAACAAGTATTGTTCGTGAGCTAGATAAGAACCAATGACTGGATTCTCACCCACTACTCCACGAGGCGTGTAATTTGTGACACATGAAATAAAACAGTACAAAAAGTAGGTTGAACAGTAATTTCTTTATTCATAAGAGTAAATGGCATAGCCGTTACATGATAAATAAATAAATAAAAATCAATCTTTAATATAATAATGAAGAATAATGTCACGACAAAAAATGTTCGTACGAGATGAACAGTCCATTATTGGCTCGGTGCTGGCCCATGCCACGCTTTGTTTATGAAGTTACTTTTATTTTATTTTATTGATCGTGGTAATCGAGATTGGTACTAGAGAACTTTTCTTCCTTATATCACAATAGCATTGTCTTCATAAAAAATTCGCTTTTTAAGAAGCATTAGACAAGCAGAACCGAAATTTAATACTAAAACTATGAATTTTCTTTCTCAACTCAATAGTGAAACGAAACCACCATGCGCTTAGGTCAAGTATCGTCTTACAAAACCACTCACGTGCAACAAAGCAGTATTCTTGAAATAATGTGGTAGAGAACGTGTTGAAATTATTTCAAAAATAAATTGCAATAAACATAGCTAGCAATGTTTTTAATGAATATATATGAAGCTATACTGCTGCAGTGTAATCTATCCAAAAGTACATACAAATTAAAATGTTTTTCCGAGTGGGTGATAGAGCCTGCATGAAGGTGCAATTGTTTTTTAAGTAGACCATATCACCTGCTTTATCATATATTATATATTTTATTGTATTGTATGTCTCAGATATGACTTTATGGATTTAGATTGTTTTCATGTATGTCCCATATTCAATAAAAATATAACTGAAATGAAAAAATATCTAAATTAATTAGTAATATGTGAAGGCTGGCATACTGAGCTCGGCTCTACATAGATTATTCATGTAGAGTCATAGTCATTCTTAAGTCAGTTATTTTAATTTTGGTCATTATTTTAACATAGTTTATGAAATTTTTAACCATTTTTGTTGGTGGCATTGTGCCTGGTAAATTATGTGGCCCGCTAATTTATACGGTAAATCGTGAATTCAAAACGCAGAGCGTATTTTATTTATCTTTTTGATTTTAAATTAGATTATTTTATAGACTTCGTTTTTACCGTTTCATTTAAATTTTGCATTTAAACATTTATTATAAAAATTATTTTATTAATAATTTTTATTATCTTTGAAGTAAAGAACATTAATAATAAAGTGATTGTATTCTTTTAAATCAAAGAGAAAAAAAATTGTGCAAGCTTAGATTTAGATTTTACATTTCTTTTCAATTATATACAGGCCTTAAATCACATTCAAGGAATAGTTTATTAATGTTAATTAATGCCACTTATTTCAAATACAACTATGACGGAAGAGATACGACAAGGGAAGTAAAGGGATCAATATAAGGTTTTAAAACTCGCCGTAATATCATTCAAAATAATTAAACAATAATTATCGATTGAGATTAAGATTTTTTTATTAGATTTGGATTAAGAATAAAGATCGCGAATTCAAAACGCAGTGCATCCTTTATTTATCATTTTGATTTCAAATTAAATCTTTATCTACAGATCTTTTTTACAATGCTACTAGGGAATTAATTTTAATTTTGGCATTAAAGTATTTGTTATTAAATTTATAATATTAATATTATTTATTATTGAACCAAAGAACTAATAATAAAATGACTGTACCCGTTTTTAAAAAAAAATATTCTACGCACTATTTCGGTACCGTGGAAATAAGGGGAAGAATGTTCTCGAATGGCAAAATCATATTAGCCATTGCAGTATAGGACGCTCCATTCCATCAGATGGCTTGATGAACTATCCAAGTCTGTGGAGGTTGACGGACGCAGCTGACTCAGGATTGTACGCTGTGGCAGCGTGTGGGCGAGGCAGCACTGTTTTCGTGATGGGCTGAAATGATAATGATGAAGATTCACTTTTTAAGCAAGTATATCGACAGCACCATGACTTTTTGCACAACAATGAAATCACATCCCTTTCTGAAGTACTTTGTTAAAAATATCGGATGTATTCTTTTATCACACATCTACCAATTTTTAGGTTAATTTAGTGTAAAATTCAATGAAACTGTTTTAATATATTAATAATAATAATCATTTATTTGCTATCATAATTTAAAAAGAAAATCTGACTTTAAATGGAAGATAGCGAGGTGATGTAATAGGAAATAATCTGCTCCCTAATTATATCCACAAACCCCTTATGACCTTACCCCCACCTTACGTGGGCTAATTAAATATAATCTTAACCAACAACTAGATTAAATATCAGTTTTTTCATTGGTAATTAGATTTTTACGGAATATTAGAGAAACACAACCAAAACCCCATCCTGAAAATATTGATTCCGCCTTGAATCAATTTGCCAATTGTGCTCAATTGTCAAAACGATATCACGGCGTTCTCGGGACATGTGTCGTCTTACGAACACTGATAGCGTTAAATATGCAATAGTTTAAGAATACCTTTATTAGTTTATAACAATGCGTTATTTATTTTGTATTAAATGACGTTTGCAAAAAAAGCACTGTTTCTAAGAAATAACGAAATAAATTCGAATCTGTATGTAAATCTATTAGAGTATTATCGTTATCCATCTCGTAGTACATTAATTTAAGCTCTTTTGCAGTGGTCAACGGGAATGTTATCAAATGAAAATGCTAGCATTCTTTTATTAAAAAGGAAACAAAAAGCTATTGTTCGCATATTTACACATCGGAAATGAAAAAATATCCAAATTAATTAGTATTTTGTGATGCCGTATATAAATATAATTTATTTAATGATGATTGTACCAGCCCTACATAGAGTATAATAGTTTTATATTTGCTTAAATATTTTACGAGTTTTTGTTGATAATTTTTTCTAATATTTTGAATAGAGCTGGGAGAATCGATGTAGTTAGGTCTGTAATTATTAATTTCATTGTCGCCACCCTTGTATATAGGAGTAATAATTGATTGCTTTAACATAGTCGGGAAAACTCCCATGTGAAAATGAAGATCAGACAAATGACATATTATTGGGATAACCAATTTTATAATTAATATTACTGGCTAGTTTAAGAAATTTGGTATATTATCAAATCCGGGAGCAGAGTCAAATTTTAAGTTTATAAGTATATCATTAACTTCATTAGGATCAGTTTCTAAAATGGTGAATGAATTAAATTGCCAATTAAAGGCTAGTCGAGGGTTATTATTACTTACTTAATGTGATATCAAGGATATCTTCCGCTAATTCTCACCCGACGTTATCAAAAAAGTTAGTAACGAAATTAATTCATTTAATAGGACACGATTCAAATCTAGTAGTTCATCATTAGTAGTATTTTTTGTATATTTTAATAATAATAATAATATTTATTCATAAGGGATGTGGTACCAAAATAGGATAATTTACGATCGATTCCGGTTTCACACATTTCACTATTTTTGGCATATGATGTTCATATGATTTACACATTATGATCAAGAAACATTATTACAAATTAACAAACAAATTAAATTAGAAACAATCATGCAATGATATTTAAATTTACAAAATATTATTTATATAATAATAAGTTTTTTCCATAAATAAATAAGCAGCGCTCATCAGTCAATATACGTTCTTAGAATGTAACCTCTCATTCCATAGATTAGCTAGCTCACATACCTCGGTTCCGTGAACCCTGAGTTCGATGAAGCTGTAAGAGCCGCATAGGCTTACAGCATAAAGAGAATAAAATTGTTTTTTTACGAGCCACTGCTTTAGGTGACATCTGCATCAACGTAACTTAAATTGTTTTATATTTAAGGGGATTTTATTATATATTTATTCTTGTTATCAGTATTAATATACGTGCTTGATATTAATATTGATATATTGTCTACAAATAGTGTAGTTTTATAATTAATGTACTCCGGTAAGTCATATATAAATATCAAGAAAAGTAAAGTTGTTTTATATTTGCAATATGTTTTATATTTTTCCATAGAACTTTTTTATCCAATAACTGTGTTCATTTTTATGTGCGTTTTAATTTATTGATCAAGTTTTTGCAGTAATTGCGATATCTTTTGTATGTTATTTTTAGAATCTCATCATAAGAATTAATTTTAAGTAGTTTTTGCATTCCTATTTTTCATATAACGTAGGATACGTAGAGTTAACCATGGTTTTAATATGCGCTTACTTTTAGAAACACAATTACAAGTTGTATTATTTTATTAGTTAATACTTCAATCACTATATTAGGATCTTTGCATAGTAATAAGGTAGAAGTTCTTATGAGCTAGACTGGTTACAGCTTTACCAAAGTCTTCAATTACTACTTTTATTTTAGCCAAACATAAGACTACCATATTATGATTAGTTATAGTGGGATTCATAACAGCTATGAAAGTATTAAACCTATATTTATATAGTTTCAGATTGACGTGATCTAGGCAGTTACTTTCTCACGTAGCGAACGTACCTATGTCCAGGTAACAAACCTAATGTGGATAACATACCTAAGTAGCTGCTTCAGTTTCTTTTTTGATCGTCATGTTCTTTTATTTTTGAAATAAGATTAATGTTTAAGTCTCCGGTGATTATAATATTTTATAAATTTTAATTAAGTCTGTTTGGATTTATTGTAAATATATCAATATTCGTATTAGATGGCGATCTATAGATTCCCAGTATAACATAGTTAAATATATCGATTAGTAAACATTACATATGCTATTTTATTTCCTTTACTTAAATATATTAATTTTTAATTTCAGTTTAGTCAATTCTTGTGAGGTAATTAAAGAGTTATCCTTCACAAAGTCTTGAAGACATAAACGTGTATGATTCATTCATTTTAAAATTAATATGGATCAGTCTATATATTTGGATATAAAATATTGAGTAATGATCTATTATATTAATAGTGTTTAAACAAGTTTGAATACTTAGGTTGCTGTAAATGTGTAGCAAAATATGTAATGTGGTTAAATATGCAGCGTAAGAAAATTTGTGATAAATAAGTAAGTGAGTATTTTAGTGAATATGTGAGATATGATTGTATACGAGTATATTGTAAATCTAACAGTGATGGTAAAATATATAGTACGGTGATGGAAGAAATTATATGAATATTAATGTAAAAAGTTTAATATTACATAAACCAAACCTAGTAAATTTTCTTTCAGCTACTGTTGGATTTGCGGCTCATCATTTATCTGGATTATAGGAGAAATTTCTTCATTTTCAAAATTTACACTATTTGGATCTGATGAGATCTCGTCCAAGAAAATATAGGCGAGATGATTTAGCAGTTAGGCTCTCGGATACAAATATAGGTATATCCTTATATCCATCCCAGCAATAAAGTGTTTATCTACCTATCTATCTATCTATCTCTGCAATAAGAAGTGTTTTGCACATATTTTCATTTATCATATTTATGTTTAATGTTAAATGTCTTGCTCATTTTTAGGAAGTCGTTTTTAAGTAGTGTTGACCAAAGAGGTTGAAAAAAGAGGGAGTACGAAATACATCCATCATAGTACAAAGCATGTACTATGATGGATGTATTTCGTACCCCCGCTTTTTTACACGCAGTCTGTACATATCTGGTATTTCGCAGCAAATGCTTTTAAATAATCATTTCTACTAGATCATCTTCCGTTTCGTTTTCCATTTTAGGTACATTTTTTTTTCAAAACTAGTTTTTCTTATTTCTCTTTGCATATCTTCGATTCTGTCTTCTAAAATTAGTAGTATTTACGGTCTTCCGGTGCTTGACTCTCCAATTTTTCTATTTTCTTTTTATATTCTTCATTTTTTGGTGTGAGTGATGCAATGGAGTTTTCAATGTTCCTGTTAGATTGCTGAAATTTTCCTGTAAGATTGAAGTGTTGGAGTAATATTACTAAGTTCCTCTCCGTGTTTAGACGTCATGGAAAGTATTCAGTTTCTCATTTCCTCTTTAAACGCAGACAAATCAATACTGATATCATAATTTTTTCTTATTATGTTAATTCGGCTCGCAAAGTATTCAGCAGAAGGATCAGCTTACACCAGAATTTTTCCTTCAAGTTTTGTTATTGATAATTGATTTATAATAGACTGCATAACTTTATCAACGTGCTGGTTTTTAAAATTATTTGATTATGCGTAGCAGATTACAACACGGTCGTAGCATACATTCACGTAGCATATGTCGGATCGTAGTCAATAGTTGAAGCTTACTTACGTTGTAACGACGTAGCACTCGTAGAGTAGCCCAAAAGTTTTATTTTACTCCTCGATACAATGCGCTCCTAGTACTTTATATTAACGTTTAAGTAATTTTGCGGTATATTATTTATTACACACTTTTATGCTCTTTGACGGTCCGGAGAGGAGGTATTTGCATATTAAGGCACATATTTATGGAAATGTTGTGGAAATGTTCGGATGCAAGTAAGTACTACATATAACACTTAGATGGGCAAATGAGTAACACTTGATACACTTAATACAGTTTAATATTTCATAAGGAGTACACACAAATAAGCACAGCAGTACAGTTACGCATTCACACAAGCACAGAAGAGGAAATCCAAACAGATTCAGTTCAGAAACAGTTCAGAACTGAAGTTAATAGCATATTTTACAGTTTATATCGCAATGCATAGAACAGAACACAAACAAAATCATTAATCTTAAGCCAAAGTAACACTACAAGTACAATTTCATAAACGCGAGCTTTTAAACTGTGAAATGTTAAAGATCAACGGCAAGGCAACGCGTCCCGAACGGGACAAACGAAGTGTCCTCGGCAATTGGCTAGTACGTCACTATGTGCGAGGTCTATAATGACGGATCGCCATAATATGCTATATCATAAAATATCCTATTTATATTAATATTTCTACCTGTTAAAAAACATTATGGTCCCCATTATTGAATATATTAATTATTATAAGCACAGTGTTCTGTGCTTATAATAATTATATAATTATATATATCCCAGACCCAAAAAAGATATCATATGCAATACACAAAAATCCTCGGCTGGGAACCGAACATAGGAACCGCAATGCGGTGCCTAGCTCGCTTTAGAACAAAAGTAGGTAGGTAGGTTTTTTTTATATACTAGGTGGCAAATTTGTGAACATGCTTACAATATAAGAATTTATTACCATATCGTTTAGTTATACGAAATGAATGCTTTCGAAATTATCTTTTTTTTCTCTTGTCTATGATATGGGGGGAAATCTTCAAACGATACATTGCCTCCTGTAGGGAAGACAGGAATATGTGAAATTTTTACGCACTAAAACCAAAAGCCACCCTCAGTATTGGAGAGGCCACGGGATCTACTACGGGATACGAAGGGGGCGTCTTCGAGACCACTTACGACAGTATTCATTAGATTTGGGAACATAGCTGGCGCATTGTTATCTCGCAATACATCCGTACAAACTCCAAGTGTCTTTGAGGCACATTCAAACATTTTTGGGGACTTCGAAAACTGCAAACCACTTAGTTTTTACCTGTATTATTGCCAGAATGAAGCTAGTTTCTTGCTGAAGTATGAAAGGGGCAGCTCAACCATGACAGGAACTCGCTCCTACCGAATACCAGTGAGAAATTTCAGTACGTTTTTCAATAAATTTTCAGTAGGCTTAAATTTGAGAGTCCGCCGAGACTCTCGTCTATCCGAAACAACTTAGGGACCTTGATCTTTCTCAAAAGCCAGCAACGCACTTGCTACTCCTCTAGTGGTGCGGATGTCCAGATGGCAGTGATCTCTTACCATTATAGGTATACCGCTAGCTCGTTTGCCCCTCTTTTATAAAAGAAGTATGTTTTGAAATGCTTTTGGGAAATAAGGGAGAAAAGTTCTCTAGTACCATCGTACATTACCATTACTAAAACCTAAAATGAAATTGAATATACCATAAATTAAGTTAGTTATACTACAACGACTTTAAAGTTTATGATGTATAATATTATACGAGTATTACATATTTTAATATATCGAAGATCTGCTAACTGTTCTTCACGACCAAACATTTTGTGTTGACATTATAACTCAGTATTATATTAAATATAGACTTTTATTAATATATCATTTAGCTAATATACCTAAATATGAATATATTTTTTTTATCAACTTGCTCTTGTACCCAATTGTCAAATCGATATCCCGGCGTTTTTAAAACACGTGTCATCTTACGGTTGGTTAATACAAGATTTTTCTAAAATTGCGAAACCGCTCACAAGCAACAACATCTGCAGAATTCAAGAGACAATTCAAAATCAATTCAAAATAATATTACGATAAATATAGCTAGCCTTATAAAGCAAGTTACATGCTTTACGTAAAAAAACCAATTGCGTCTCTTTTTAAATTTGTATGAATTTGTTATTTAAATATTTTACTGTATTATATCATTTTACCTTCTGGGATAGAACGAGCATGTAACGTAAACTTGGCTTGTTCAACTCCGCTATTCGACTATTGTCGTGAACTATTTCCTAGCAGCACAATCATTACAACTTAAGTTAGAGATATTAATAATAACAATGATTGTGTTTTTTATTAAAGAAGAAAACAAATGAAGATTTTTTTGGATATTTACGAATCATATACAAAACAAAATAACAAAATATCCAAATTTATAATTCTGGACCCTTGTGCTGGTTGCCCACTACTTTACCCACTAATAAAGGTCTCGACTGAGCACCATAAGCGCTCAGTCATCTCTCAACCCGGTGAAACCGTAAAAGAAAATTTTTACATTTTATTAAAAATAACCGTTTCTATTTTATATATTTCACTGAGTTAGATATTACGTTGGTTTATTTTTACACTTATTAAGATTAAAAATGGTAATGATTACTAGATATTTGAACACTAAAACTATTATGTATTTTACGAAACAAATTTAAACCAGTTCTAATTATTTAAAGCCGAGATACATGTAGCTTCTTTGGTTTATTTCGAAGTCATTTGTGACACATTAATCACTTTGAAACAATATACAATTCATGCCGTCTATCGGAATTTGTCAGTACAACCGTGACGCGAGAAAAACTCGATGTATACCTAAGAGTTGAACGTTCCTTGAAACCAATGATGGTGGTGTGTAATGGAGTGTAATTCCTTCTAAGAGTCTTTATAACGGTGTGTTTTGAATATAGCTTTTGATGTGTGGAAGGGATCTGTATTCGAGAAATAATTATTATATGTGAGTAATATTCTATTAACAACGGAGTTTTTTGCGTAGTTAGCAAGAGTCTGTGGAGAATAAAACAGTTCTGCTACTCTTGTTCGTTTCTGGGGAGTACAAAAGATTTAGAGATTCTCATTATGAATACCCAGTTTTTGTAGGCTTTATTAGGTATGAGTGTTACCTGTTTCCGAAAAGGTTTAAGTAAATTATTAGCAACACCCATGACTTTTTTAGCGATTAACAACACGAGATGAAAAACCTGTCTGATAAACAGGAGATCCCGACTTTGAGTATCGATAACTTTTTTACAAGATATAATACCACTTGTAAACACAGAAAAAATAATTGAGAGAATTCTTTTAAAATTTCAAACAATTTATTACATACATTTATAAAATTGTGCTTTCGGCCTTAAAAGCGCAAATATAAAAAATATATGAGGAGTGACAAATAAGGTTTCACAGTTCACCTAATCGTAAGTTATGCCTACGTCGCCAACATCTGTATGTAGAACCTTTGGTATGTCCTGGGATTCCTACACTACCCATACGAAACACTCCTGGATTATGCTTACATTTCACGCTGGTATTCCGTGAAAAGGAAATTCTACATGTTTCTACAAACAACTACTAGTTTAGATATTTGAAGTCTCGAAACTATTTCAATGTTCCTGAAGGATGCAAGGAATGTGTAATGATGCATTTTGAGCTAAAACTATTTTTAAATTTAATAATTACTCTCCTAGATGGTCTTGAGGGAGGCACTGGTCTGTCACCCAATATATTGATGATTGCCACCAAGATAGTTTTAGTGGATACTCTTCAGGAGATAGTGTCCAAAAGCATCAGCGCCAGCAGTATTCTTAAAAGTTCAGTATTCGTATCGATCCGGAAATACCGCTGGCGACAGCAGTAGTTGTGCGTGGTAGAAAATTTTGCGTGAATTACACAGTGGAATTCCAAGTTTTAATTCTTGATGTATGATGTTTAAACTCAGCGGGTAGAATTAATCAGCACGAACACGAACAACACCCCATGGTAAATTTGGTAAAAAATTAAAAAAATATGTAAAACCAACTGAAAAGCATTAGGCGTAGGTTCTATCATCCACCTAGAAGGGTTTATTGCTATTTACATTTGTATGAAAATATATTGCACCGCAGCAGTGTAGATTAATATTTTCATTATGAAAATATTTTTACGTGGTACATTCACGTCGCAATTATAAACTAGCTTCATCAACAATAGGTCGGCACAACCCGAGTAGGTACGCTACGCTTCGTAGGCGCTGTTCGGCGCTACTAAATTGATAATAGAATGGTGTTGAATTGTTTACTGATTGTACAATTTTTCATTTCGTATCGTGTAAAATTCGGAATTTTATATAAATATCTATTTTCTCCAAATATAAAACAATTTTTTAATGCAATAGGTACTTGCACCAGTTTTTATATTATTTGTGTAGGCATTTTGAGATAAATATTAGAAATATTGTAGATAAAGTTGAAATTGTTATAAAATTAATATAATACAATAATGAACGATTATGTCAACGGTCAAATGTTTGCTCATGATGAACAGTTATCAGGTTTTGACTCGGTGATGGTAAATCCCGTGGGTTTTTATCTTTGTTATATTCCTTTATAGTATAATAAACTATTTATAGAGATACTTTTGACACTACAATTTAGAATTTGATCGTGGTAATGTACGAGATTGGTACTACAAAAATTTTCTTCCTTATTTCACAAAATGATTTCAATACGTGCTTATTCTATAGAGTTCGAGTTGGCGGTTCACTTAATGTAAGTGATGATCCACGAATATCCGCGCCGCTATAGGAGCAGCAAGTGCGTTGCTGACCTGTTAGAAAGGCTCTTGTCTTGATCACGAGATCGAGTCTCGTCGGGCCATTAAGTGGCAACTTACTGAAAATTTAATTTGAAAGTGTTATACTGAAATTTCACACTGGTATTCTGTGAGATCGAGTTTCTGTCGTGATCGATCACGCATCATCAAGAATTAGCTAGTAGTGACGCAATACCACTGATAAACTAATTGGTATGTAGTTTTCGAAGGCCATTTTAATGTGCCTCACAGATGTGTCTACTTAGAGTATATAAGGATATATTACAATGCGCCAGCGATGTTCCCAAATCTAATGAATACTATCCTAAGTGATCTCGAAGATGCTTCCTTTGTCTCCCGTAGTGGTCCCGTACCCCTCCAAATACACTCAGGATAGTCATTGATGCAGTTTTACTGCGTAGAAATTTCAGTGTATTCCCTTCAGAGGGCTAGGTATCTTTTGAAGATTTCCTCCCTATTTCTTAGACATATCTCTTGTCGTCGAAAAAGGTAGTCTCGAAGGTATTCATTGCTTAAGTCACCGTTGTTCAGTTTTTTAAGGCTTCCGTTAAGTTGTACGTATGTTCCCAGGTTCAGATCTATCCATTATAATATCTAGCTATTTGCACTTCAAATTTTATTAACTTTATAAAGAAAGAAAACTTTTAAGAATTGTATTTTAATAATACTACAAGAATTTTGATAATAAGATATGTTTTGATAATGCTACAAGAAAATATCATGGAGTACCTTTGGGTTTGTTGTTCGAAACCATTGGTCTCTTACTCGGATGTTTTGTATCATTTCAATTTCACATGTACATGTTGCTCAATTTGTAACATGTACAAACATGCACTTACGGTAGTATAAATTGCCTCAATTAATATTATACCTACCTCTATAGATGGAAAGAAGACTCTAAATGTCTTGGTATCAGAACTAAATCATTAAACAAATTATAGAAGAAGGAAAATCGATTTTCCGATACCCTTTCGATGACAAAGTGAGAGACAATGAAGTTATTTATAATATCGAAGTGATAATTCAACTCACTAGAGAGAGATGGAGCCTCCGTATAATTTAAAATAATTCGTGGGATATAAATCACTTTGAAGCGATATACACCTCATGCCATCTATCGGAAACTTTGACAACAAGCAACACGATAATGCTACAAGAAAATATCAGGGAGTACCTTTGGGTTTGTTTTTCTAAACCATTGGTCTCTTACACGGTTGTTTGGGCTCATTTCAAACTCACATGTATGTACATGTTGCTCAATTTGTAACATGTACACACATGCACTTACGGTTGTATAAAGTACCTTATTTAAATATTATATCTACCCCTACAGATAGACAGAGAACTCTAAATGTCTTGGCACCAGAAATTAATTATTAAAAAAAATTAAAGAAATAGGAAAATCGATTTTCCTTTCAATGGAAAAGTGAGAGACAATCTAAATGGAATGATATCCCCACGTGAGGTATACACCCAGACAGGCATCGCCTCCTTGCCAATTCCCATCATGACGATATCCAGCTAGCCATTACTGGATGACTTGAGCTGCTCATAATACATTACAATGCCGTAATGTAAATGCACCTCCATCTTTTTGTAGTCAATATCGGAGAATGGTCAGAGTGGAGACGTCAAGAGACGACCACACCCGAAAACTAACACAATTAAAATTTGTAATACATAAGTATTATTCATCGTCTGGAAATCGAACCCAGGAACCGCAATGCAGCAGCATAAATATTTATTTTAATTACACGCCACTTGTAATTTTTAATATATTAAATAAAATAGTATAAATAGTAAAATAGTATGTTAAGCAGTATTATTCATAAGAATAAAATAAAATCAATGTTTGACACAACAATGAATTCCCTTATTGACTAGATACTGGTACATCCCATAGGGTTCTTATCTTCGATATATTCGTTTAAAATCTACTAGATCTTAATAATCAAAGTGCTTTTTGATGTAATTTTAGGATTTCAAATCATACGATATTGAGTCTGGAGAACTTTAACATACATACATTTTTTTATACATTTTTGTATGGTAGATGGGGCAAACGATTAGACGGTTTACGTACTGTTACGTGATCACCGCCCCATGTGTATATCCTATCAAAGATTTAAATACGTGAGAATTAATGGAGAAGGCCGCTAAACACCGCTGGCGATAGCGGACTCCGCGAAGTAGTCGTGCGTGGTAAAAAAAACTACGCAAAAACTACGCAAATCATGATTTGTTTTGATCTGATTTAAGTTAGTCCACTTTTTAATTTTATTACAATTTTAGTGACGTCCAATTATCTAAGTATATGAAATATGAAAAATATAATTTTATGAAGATCATATCCTGAGGTTTCTTTCGGTATCTGCTGAGGTAAATTGTAGGTATGTAAGGGATCCTGAAATAGAAACAAATATAAATAGATGACTTACCGTTCAGACGATTAAAAACACTACGCGGAACACACCCACTGACTTGTAATAGTAAGGAACGCATTGCGGTTTGTACGAAGAACCTAATGCGACAATTTCGTCATTGTCCATAAAGGTTTTCGATCTTCCAAATAATACCACACGCTAGATGGCGGTTCTTTTTGAATTCTACTGAAGGTTTCTCTTTGAATAGGGTGGTGAGATGTAGGTGGCACCACGCACTTTGTTGCCATAGCTTAAACAAGTTAAAACCGTGCGGGATTCCTGGAAAATGATCCGACGAATACGTCGCAATTGAAAATACAATTTTTGGAAATTAGTATAGTAATAATGCTTCGTGAGATTAATTGTGACTGACATTTTTTAATTGATATCATGGTTATAATTGGTATTGATATATGGTTTTGTCTCATTGATACGCGAATTTTTGAGTTTCTTCATTTTCTTTTTAAAGGTGTAACAATTAACTTTTTGTCATATTCTTACAAACTGTGTCTATTAGTATGGATGTTTTATTAATTCTTTACATGGTCGAGTAAGTTATAATATGACTGTGACTTAAACGAGATAACCGGGTGGGCGCCATGGAAAAATATCGCGCTCTTTAGGATGAAAATGTCTCAATTACAAATGCAATTTTTGGAAAATAGTAAAAAAATTATGCTTCATGAGACTGACATTTTTTAATTGATATCACAGTTATTTCTTCTTTACATGCAAATGTGTACATTTTTGGATTTTTTGAATTTTAAAGTGTGGTACATAATGATGTCTATTAGTGTTGATGTCTTAATAATTCTGTACATGGTTGAGTAAGTTAGTTGTTATATGATTGTGTGAGTACTTATACCACACTGAGGCCGCCGTGGATGAAAAATACATGTAAAGTATTCATTTTTATATATTGGACGAGTAATTGATATGTTTAATAAACTAGGGTGACAACCCCTTCTTACAACCTCGTTAATAAAATGCTACTACTTAGGGATTATTTTATTTTAGATGTATTTTTCATCTTTGTACTCTTATTTCATATGAACCTGGAGATCTATATTGTTATAGTTTGTCAACGATTTTTATTATTATATATCCAACAATATTATATATGTAAATAACAAATTAAAATAACGATACGTAAAGAATAGTTGTATAAACTACACAGATTTGTCTTACTGGAATAAGTAAATATTGCGATATGACTGCGCGCTTCACGCGAAATTTCCTGCCAAGCACAACTACTCTACGGAATCAGCTGTCGCGAGCGGTGTTCGCGAACCGATACGACTTAGGGACCTTCAAGAGAAGAGCCTACACCTTCCTTGAAGGTCGGCAACACACTTGCGACTCCTCCGGTGTTGCGGACGTTCATGGGCGGCAGTGATCACTTGCCATCGGGTGAGCTGCATGCTCGTTTGCCACCTATACTATAAAAAAAACCATATTATATTACACGACTGACCAACAGAATATCGAACAACTTTATTTAAAACTTAGCCAAATTATAAATAAAAATAAAAATATATTATACACTATATACATATTACTTGGCATGATTTTGTATATAAGTTAATGTGATTACCATTTTGTATATAAGTTAATGTGATTACCATTTTGATTAAATGAATCCTAAATAAATACTAAAAACTATTAATCCAAACCACATTGATATCGAAGTTAAAACTATGGATTTGGTTTTTACTTAAAAGGTGAAGGCAGAAGACCGGGGCGTGGACCGCGCAATCGCAGTAGCCACAGACGAGCGCGACTGCATTGCGGCAAGCGACATCGCGGAATCTGTGCGGGAAAGTGACTCCTGTCAGTGAATGTAATAAAATAAATAGGAATTATAAATTTTAACACGGCGTGATGTACCAATTTCGAGAAATGCAACGTTAATCGTGCACGTTTACAGTACTTAGAAAAGAAATACTAGCTACCGCTCAACCAGTGAAATTTAACCAGACTGCTTAGCAAGGTAAGTAGAACTAGTGACATAATAATAATAAGCATAAAAAAACTGTGGCGCTCACGGCACGACGTCAGCGCTATGTAACTTCGGCATAGCTGACAATTGACGCCGCTCAACACAGCGCCGCGGGGTGGCGCTCAAGGCCACCGCCCGCTGACGCTGCCAGTGAGAAAACTCTTGCCGCGCTAACCACATGCTTCTAGCGCTCGCGGAATTATTCGTATTTGTTGTCTCACTTGTTTTGTGGATGTCATGTGAGCAAAACCAATAAATAAGATTGTGGACATTGCGGTTTAATTTACCTCCAACCAACCTGGATAGGACATACCTATCTAATCAAATTGTGAATGTCGAAATTTAGTCTCGCAATAAGAGCAGTGTTATGCGATTATCCGGATGTCAAAGACATTAGTACCCCCACCGGGTAATAGTTACGAGACGCTTAAAGCAGCGCTAATTAAAAGACTATCGTAATCCAGAGAAAAAGAAGTTAAGCTCTCATCAATCTCTTATGAAGAACTCGGAGATCGCCGTCCATCACAGTTACTGTGACACTTACGTCACTTAGGTGGTGTCACCAACAGTGTCAAGAACCTTATGTAGCCGCAACATCATCCGCTCATGCAGCACAGTGGAACGCTATGTCCAAGCAAATAACCGAACTAACGGTAAAGATGAAGGCTCTGACTGCTGAAGGCCGTCGCTCAAGGCCACAGACCCGCGGAAGCAAAGCAAAAGATAGCCAAACTAGAGTTCGAAGCAATTTTGACGAACGGAACGATCAGACGCTGAGATAACCCCAGGTCATCCCCGCTGCAAAAAAGACAGCGGATGGAGACCTTGCGGAGACTACCGCCAGCTGAACGCGGAAACACAACGCCTTGTTCAAAGAGTTCAGAATACTTGTGCTAGGTTTTGTTATAATATCCCCCCGGGAAGCCACATTACACCGTTTTTAAATAATAGCTGTATCTTAAAAATTAAGTCGAGATGTAAACTTCGCCTAGCATGCCTTCTCTTTGGTGTTGTTAACTTTCAAAGGCTATTTGTGCAAAAAGCTTACCATGCTTTCGGAGATAAGTCACTACAGCAGCCGTCAGCGCTCGTTCCAGCTAGCTATACAATCTTATATATTTAATAACATCCCTCCACCTAGTAGGATCAAAAACATTAAATTAAATTAAGTTGCTTTAAATTAATATAAATATATATATATATATATATATATATATATATATATGTTTATTTTTTTGTTCAAATATGTTTATATGTAATAAAATTTTAAGTATAATAATATATAAATATATATAATATAAATATAATTGTATATAATATAATATAACATAACAACCATATCCATATCTATATTTACACACAACCGAACAGCGTCCGCCTTTCGATGGGTTATTTATGTTTTTTGGCTGAAAATCAGCGCTGTGTTACATGTCTGTAGCACAGCATATGCTGAGCCAATCCCTTTTCCGCAGTAGTAACTGACTCTATGTATATGGCGCTAGAAGCAGCTGTGCAATAACATTTTTATTTTATTTTATTTTAATTTACTTTAATAATTTAATTTTTAATTAGGTGTATTTGTCGTGTTGACTGCCATATCGTGCGTCTTAATGTCCAACGATAAACCAACAATATGATGGTCTGGTAAATGGCATTGAATTAAGAAGGCGCCTGCACTCGCGGCATCCAGTTTCGTCCTCAGCCACAGATGGTCGATGCTGGAGCGCTCGCGCCGGCCGGCCGCCACCGCCTCGTGCGTCGCCTGCGAGGTCGGCAGCGCGAGACTGAAGCCGCGCTCGCACACCGGTTGCTACACCGGGAAGCACTGGGGCTTATATTGGTCATTAATTAAATCTATGTATATATCTCCCAATATAATAGTATCGTCGCTGTCTGGGATTCGATCCCTCAGAATTAAGTTGAGTTCTTCAATAAATTTCGACTTATGCTTGTTTGGTGGCTTGTACAAGCATATCATATGAATAGTTTTGGTGTTGAATTATATTTTTGCATAAATAAGTTCCGCCGTGGTGGTTTCTAGCGTGTCAGTTGATACATTAATGTTCTCGTTGACATACATTAACAGCCCTCCTCCTCTTGACTTCTCCCGCGTATACGCTTGCATATTATAGTCTTTTATATCATACAGACAGACTATCCCTTCAATCCTTTCTTCTAAGGCTTTCTTTATATTTCTAGGAAGATATTCTTCTGTTCTAGATGCGCAAACTTTTTCTCCACACTCTTAAATTCTAACATTTTTTGATATTATTCGACATAAAAGTCAATCGCTTCTACAGCTTCATTTAATCTCTTGTTTACTTTGTGTATTATTTCCAACTTATTGTTTATTTTAGGCAACAAACTCTCAACAGATGCTTTCGCCGGATCCAAGTTCAAACGGGGTGCTGGAGCGTTAGGACTCTTCTCACCTTTTTGGCATTCATCACACATTTCAGTTTGCGAAAATTGTTTATAATTTTTTACACACTTCTTACGGTAAACACCTTAACAAATACCTTTACATCTTACTTAAAACATCGTCCTTGTTAATAGATACAAACAATTTACACTTCTTGCTTTGCACCATTTTAATATTTTATTTAAGTAGGTAACTTAGTTGCGATATAGTTAAACACACTTCCATACATTGAGCGGGCGGCGCAACGTGTGCAACGGCAACTGCAGCCGCTGGCCTCCTTTTCACGAAAATTGAGTCCAGCGCAACAAAACTATTCGCCCTACGACCGTGAGCTACTGGCAATATATGAGGCAATAAAACATTATCGTCATCTTCTCGAAGCACGACTTTTACGATTTTCACTGACCACAAACCGATCTGCTTTGCATTTAATCAGCGTAAAGACAAGTGCTCGCCTCGTCAATTCCGCCACCGAGATTGCATATCCCCTATATTGCAGACAGAGTCAAGTTCAAGGTAGAGGAACTGTCACAACCAAAAGATCTGACGACTTTGGCAAAATCACAAGAAAATGACACGGAGCTGAAAAGCTTGCTTGATGGAGAGACATCACTGGAACTTAAAAAGATTTCAATACCCGGAACCAACATCAAAATATATGGCGACGAATCTAACGATATTACCCGTACGTACCGAAAGAAATGCGACGTCCAGTGTATGAAAGCCTGCATTCACTCAGCCACCCCAGAGCCAATGCGACTGCAAACCTGGTATCACAGCGCTGTGCATGGCCGTTAGGAATACGCAAAGATTGCCTTTGAGTGGGCGAAAAACTGTCATTCATGCCAACTGCCCGGCCTGCAACGCCTACTCTTAAATAGAAAGATTTCACAGACAGTTGAAAGCCGCAATAACATGTCACTGTAACGAAACTGGACTGAAACACTTCCTCTGGTACTGCTGGGGATACGATGCGCATACAAAGATCTTCAAACATCATCCGCTGAACTGGTATACGGCGAAACACTAAAGCTACCAGGAGAGATTTTTAATCCTAATACAGACAACGACAGACGTCACTGATTATTCTGCACGGCTTAGAGAGTTTGCATCCACTATCCAGCCGCAACCAGAATCTAGACACTGAGAAAAGTAAGGTTCTTGTATACAAATACAAGAACCTTACGACCGCTACACACGTCTTTCTGCGAGATGACGCTTTCCGCCGACAGAATTCTTGAAAGAAACGAGAGAGTATTTAAAATTATGGTGAATGGAAAAACACTTACCGTATCCATTGACAGATTGAAGCCGGTATACACGCTCGTAGATACAACTCCACCACCAACGACACAACCTGACCAGAATAGACCACCTGAAAAAGTGCGTAGATCAAGATCTGAGAGGATACTCAAATTCCCGGATAAGTCTCGCCCGTAACCCGGTGTCTGGAGGGGAGTTTGTGGCGCTCCACAACGTCAGCGCTATGTAACTCCGGCACAGCTGACAATGGATGTCGCACGAGTTGGTGACACAGGCGGCGATCGCGTCGCAAGGCGCTCACGGCCACCGGTCGCTGGTACTGCCAGAAAACCCTTCCCGCGCTAATCGCACGCTGTTCGCGCTCGCGGAATTATTCGTATTTGTTGTCTAATTTGTTTTGTAGGTGTATTTTGCAATACATAAGATTTGTGGACATTGCGGTATAATTCACCTCCAACCAACCTTGATAGGACATATCTACCTAACGAAATTGTGAGTGTTGATTCCTAAAGAACACATTTAAACCAACTCCCACAAGACCAACAACTATCGGAGATACATCCTGAAGGACAGCGCTCGGGCATGCTATTTCCGGTTGTACGGCGCTTTCTAACTCTGAGTATCTGCACAGGCACAACCTAGTAGCCGGGATACTTCATCTGGAGCTCGCTCTGAAATATGGTCTTGTGGATCGAAGATTACCTTATTGTAAGTACACGCCGGAAGCTGTACTCGAAAATAGCAGCGCCAGGCTCTACTGGGACCGGCCCATCATCACGGGCAGGACTATTCTTGCAAATAGTTCTGTTATCGTGTTGATGGGCCGAGCACAGTCGAGGATATTTTTGGTCAACATCACGATCCCATATGACGAGAACCTCATGAAAGCTGGATCAGACAAAAAGACAAAATATCTGGCCGTGGCACACGAGGCGACCGACATGTTGGGTGGTATGCCGACCGAAAATATTCCTATAGTCATATCTGCAAATGGGTTAATCCCAACCAGCCTCTCCAATCATCTGTGGCGGTCCACAGGTTTCTGTCCCTTTCGCCCTAACCCTTGACCGTTTGGTTTCCCCTGTCGAGGGTTTCCCGTCTGATTGGTCTTTATATATATATTATATTATATTGTATTATATATATTTGTTTTATTATATATTTACAGCTTTTCATTTATTTATTATTTAGTTATTTATTGTATTGATTGAGGAATCAGGCGGATATACGAAAATAAAATATCCCCTTGATTGTAAGTGCCGCCACTCGCAATCCCATCGCGAATCCAAGATTCACCCACGTCCGTAGTAGACCGATGAACGCCCTCGATGACCCCGTGACAACGTGACTGCCAGGGCCTTTCCCTGCCCTGCATAAAACACAAAACACGTACATTGCACCCTCATATAGCCCCCGCCGACGGCGAGGGCGTCGCAAACAAGGTTACTCGCGATACCGCCATGTCACTGGCCGGTTCTCTCCAGTCCATACAGATAGAAGCATCGCTAGAGTTTCTTGCGCCACTTCTTCTCCAGCGCCACCGCATTCCGAAGTGGTGGTACAGGTAGAAATTTAGATAATCCTCTGTCAGAAGCAATTGACCGAGCCAGCCTCTCGGGCACCCCCGAGTCAGACGCTCTCGCGAAACAGGGTAATGGTCCAAGTCGAGGTCGATATATAAAGGTCTCGACTGAGTGCCATAAGCGCTCGGTCACCTCTCAACCCGGTGAAACTGTATAAGCCCGCTGGCTAACATCGGCCATCAGCCTGAAAGAAAAGGAGGGGGGTGTATATACTAATGTTTACTAAGCAAAGCATCAATTTTTATAGTTTCATTTGTGTAGATATTCAAAGAACTTAATTTTACAGATTTATTTGTTTAGTGAATAAATATAGAGGGGCAGAGAAGTTGGAACTTTAAATGTGGTTTTACTTAAAAGGTGAAGGCAGAAGGCCGCGGCATGGAACGCGCGCTCGCAGTAGCTGACGAGCGTGGCCGCAGGGCGGGCAGACTCGTAATAAACGATATAGAGTACTACGTCAAGAGTCAACCTCAGGTAAGCTTTTACAAGTGCAAACGAAAAACTTTCCCATTTATTTGTACAATTTTAGCACGGCACGTTGCACATTTCAATAAATGCAACGTTGACTCGCACTCGTTTACAGTTCAATAACTCGGACAATATTGAACCTTTATTTTAAATACTAATTATCTATTGCTCAACTAGTGAAATGTGGCGAGAATACTTAATAAGTAAGTACATATATGTATGTATAAAAGAAAGAAATTGGAGTTGTAGCACCGTAGAAGAAACGTAGTAAGGCCGTAGAACTATCTAAATAATAATAATAAAAGTTGTTGTTCATCCTTATTAAGAAATGAAAAGAACAACAACTTTTGGAGATAGGTCCAGGATGGCACTGTAGACATCTGTCGAGCTTGCCATCGCGTTGGTAAGTCCCTCAGGCATGTTATTTCCGGTTGTTCGTACCTCTTTGTATGTATTATGTAAAATAAATGTATGTATGTGTAAAAGGGTGTGTATATACTAATGTATACTAAGAGAAGCTTCTATTTTCATAGTTTAATTTTTTCATACTTCATTTTACAGTTATTATTATTATTATTCCATTATAAATTTCCATCCATGCATAGCATTCCAAATATCGCCGTTGCGAATTTTTTTAAGACGAATAAAGTTATAGAACAATTGTAAAATAGTTTAACGGTCTGTGTGATGTATATTTTTATGTCACCCCTGAGAACTGAGATAAAACTCTATATCACTATATATGTAAAGCATATTATATGTTATTTGTATACTACGTTGCTTCTATGGCTACAAACCTAGATTCATAGCAGCGAAGTCTATAACTAATTTAGAAGTTAATAATCTATATAAAAATATAATCTTTTACTGATACGAGGTTGCTACTTGGACAATACTTCCCCATCGATTATCGAATCTACAGGCTGCCCATTGGCATTTAAGTTTACTTAAATGCCATTACTTAAATGCCAATGGGCTACGCCAGTCGTTTTCGTTCTGTTTTCGATTTTACGTTGCAGCTTTTGACACTCAAACATAGATTAATTTATTTCAAATAGACTTTTAAAAGTACTTTTTGCACGAAGATAAGCGAGTGTTTAACTCAGTATTTACTCTTTTCAATGATATTTTATATGCTTACCTAATTTCGTGCATAGGTTCTACCTTAGAATCAGAGAGATATAATTACAAGCATTTATGTCATATAATCGTGAATAGGATTTCCTTAAAAACAATTTTACAATTATTTTAATCTTATATTGATAAAGTTGCAAATCTAAAAAAAGTGTTGAATATTGTCATATATGCGAATGAAATAAAAATGCACTAACTTTGTGGATACACTAACTATTAACTATAATATTTAGTGTATCCACAAATTTTTCTAATGTTCATACTGTCACTGTTCTTCATATATGAATGAATAAAATGATCTACGAAACATCAGTTTTGCTCACGGACGCAATCGGAGAAGGAAGACCCTTCACTAAATGGAGTGTCCAAGTAACGCCAGCAGCCAGCTGAGAAACAATATTTGTTGGTTCTCGGGTCTAGGTATATTATGTCTATGTCCCGTCTTATTGAGGCTGCATCCGTACCTTCCTCTGATCATAATGCGCATGCATTATACAGATTTTATTTTCCATTATTAACATTATCAACTCCGAGCTGAAGCATGAAGCAAGCAATCGTCGAGAACAGATATCATCTGTGACGTATACACACATTCAGGCCCGCGGCACAAACGAGTGTTCCAATTAGTACCCCGGGTAGTAGAGGTATGAGATGTCAGCCGGAGAAGATATTTGCGTCTTGGTGAGAAAAATCAAGGCCAGCTTTGCCTCCTCAAGATGGCAGTGGATGGCCTTAATGTTGGAATAAAACCCCCTGATATAAGTGGCAGTGGTCTTCCGTAGCTTTATTGCTCCGTTTGCCCCTGGCAGGAACCTTAAGAGCGGAATTTTGTCCCCCTTCCCTAGAATACGCATGGCAGCTTGGGGCATACACGCCCAGGTTACAATAGGATAGCCTGAGTGTGGACGTCCAGTGAGAGATACTCCTAAACCGAAGGTGGCCTTCTGGAATAGATTTTTTTTAAATACGGCTACCATGTTGTTTGGATAGGGAGGAGGGGCCTCCGGTTATCTCACACACCGGACGAAACACATCTACTTTACGCCGGTATAGTGAGTACCACCACGGTACTGCCCCGATCGAGCCGGCCCATTCATGTAACAACAAAAGCTGATGCTTGACCACCTTATCATAATTTCAAACTGATAAACCACGCCCAAAAGTCTAAGTCAAATCAAATCAAAAAAAGCTCTAGCTCTAGCTCTTCAAGTAGGTTTATATAAAACACTTTTGAATCGTCAAGTTAAGATTCCGCTTCACAAAGCAGCTGCTAGCGAGAAGAAACGGCAAGAAACTAGACTAGTTGCTTTTTTAGAAGAAATAATAAGTAACAAAAAGTCCAAGAGTTGTCCACTATTGAACCCAGAGTTCAAAAGTACAAGCATATTTGTCAAACAAATTTCTATCCATTATTTGTAAGTTATATCGCTGTATACTAAAAATTGTATTGTATATACTAAACAACACACCTATGAGGCTTGCTAAACCCTTTAATTTATTTAATCAGCCAATGCGAATGTAATTTTGAGTGGAACACCCAGAATAGTTCAACAGCTCGGTGGATGATTCTGATCTTGCTCATTTGGTCAACGCTGTTCCACTGTCTCGATCCTGTATGATATTGCTCACATGTTTTGGACATAAAAAGGTTTAGCTCTTTAAACTTTGAGACGTTCAGTGATATAGTCACACCGCAGTTTCGTTTCTAGCTGCGAACTAAATGGGAAATACATTGAAAAATAATCAGTTTTCCGAACTGATCACTCGAATGAACTGATGGGTGATATTTTGATCGAAGTCCCAGTCAAAGTTTGAACAGAGGTTCGTCCCTTTTCTAAAATATATCCGTCGAGAACTTTTGGAGTAGCGAACGCTGACAAGTATGTAAATAGAAATTCGTGGCATTTTACCAATAAACTCGACGAGGTTTGTTTTTATATAATTTTTATTTATAACTTTATTTATTTTTGTTTATTTGTTCATTGTGTCATTAATTAATCAATTCGTTTTAATAGAATTTTACCAAAAAGTTTTAAATAAAATGTTGAAAAGTACCAGGAGCACATAAGTAATAGATATCTACCATTTGTGCGAACAGGACACCATCAGTACCATAAGAGAGAGCGCACTAAGCGTATTAAACGTCCATTATTGCAAACGACACCCTAAGCTACTTTTACCTTGCCATAATTCATAAACGCTAGCGATATTTATAAGTGTGGTATAAATTTAAGCGATCTTGATTTTTCGTTTTTGACTTTATATTTTATTTCAGAAAAATCTTCGACCAAAACACGTATTACTCCTGAGTTTAAAGCTAAGAAAATCGAGAGTAATTTAACAATGGCCATCAGCACGAAAAAGTAAAAAACTTTTAACTTTTTTATTGTAAAGTGATTATAACTAAAATAAATCTATGATATTTGTTTATATTTGCTAATAAAATAACTTTTATTAATGTTCAATTTATGTTAATTAAGATTGGATTTCTTTGTAAGTCCTTAACGAAGTTCTATTTACTTAATTTTCATGCCGCTAATCAAATTTCTCATCGTGATGATCCATCTTATGGGGGAGGGGCTGTCATGATAATGATTGCATGATATGCATATGTCGTGTAAACGAGATACTTCAGTTGTACGGTCACCGCGTGTGACATACATTATTCCATTTGTTAGGTAATATTTCAATTAGTCGTATTAGACAGTCGGATTTAGAACGAGAAGGACTCAATTTTCTAGTTCATATTCTTACTATTTCTTTATATCATTTACAGTTACTAAATAAGTATAAATTGTTAAAAAGACTTTTCCATCCCACCCCGTAATAGATCACTAGTTCGACTGCCATAGACTAGGATCTTGAGCCACCGGCATCCATCGACTTCGCGCAGACTTGAATAGATCCATATAATAGGATCCTATATCCCGATAATAGGGCGACCTTCCATCTGGTGAGTGTCGTCCTATTTTCGGGCTTTATGACCAGCCATTGCCACTTCAGGATTCATTTACTATGCATTTTCTCGAAGCTCATTACAAAGAAGAGGCATTATTTAACACGGGGTGATGAATTTTTTTTTTTTTTATAAGACTTTTTTTGATTTGATAAGACAAACTGTTTAACTATACTTAGATCATAACGTTTCTGGACTTTGATACGGCCAGATATTATATTCATGATATATTTAATGTTGTTTGAAGTATATTTCATCAATTCCACATTTGAAGTCTTCAAATACGCATTCATTATCCTAGTACGGATTCTTTTCGAGAAAGATCGATTTTTATATCGATTCGAATCGCAATCTAATGAACCGATTCACAAAAAAATCGAGATAAAGATCGATTTTTACAAATCGATATTTTTTGCGAGTTTGTAATTACAATATAAATATAGATCAGTTTTATAAAAAAGAAGGCACCATAATAACCTATCTATTATCATTAAAAACTGAGAATTCAGGAAACTATAATTACAATTGTTTTTACAACCATACCAACGTATCGGATATAAAAGAACTCGTTACTTAATTTAATTTTTACATTAAAAGGTTTAAAAAATATACAGCTTATATTTTGCCAATGCCATATGCTTTGTGTCTAAGCTTTTCAAAAATAACAGTCTGTCAAGTCTGCTGGGATCCAAGCGGTTCCACTGATCGCTTGCGATGTTGCCGACAATTGAAAAAATACATTTGATGCCTGTGAATGTATTGATAAGTATAGTTCTTTTGTTGTTGCTAGTAAAGTATCGGATCATAGGTAACTGCCTGCGACAAATAACTATTTATCTTCGTTTAAGCCCTGACTTTCCAGTGTAGTGCATTACATGTAGAAAGTTGCGTAAGTCTTAAAATGTACATGGACAAGACGTAGATCGTGTCGTAACGTCCAACTTCGACCCGGAGCTCAATCGATTAATCCAAGTCCTTAACCAGTGATGGTACTAAGACGGGCACTGCTGGCCGTATGAGAGATCTTAGTCACTCGGCGGATGCTCGGTGACAGAATACGTAACGTAAGAAATTCGGAGTAAAGCGTTGGTGACGGCGGGATACTGCTCGTAGAACCGATGGGGAGAACGGTTCCGGAGTGGGAACCTCCGACCGGCAATCGCGGTGTTCGACGAAGCCAAACAAGATGAAGCGATGACATATACAAGTTTGCAGAAAATCTAGGCATGCAGATGGTTTGGGATCTAGATCTTATAACAAAGTTGACGATGAATGGGTGTGATTAAGTTTCAATATTTCACCATTTAATAATAATAAAATATTTCTATTTATTTCTACTTCTACAGATGTTTTCCTTCACCATCGTGCACATGGTAAAATCAGTGTGAATAAAAGCATTAAATCGATACTTCGTAGGTTATTTCCGATCTTTCATCGTAAATGATAAGAGCTTGCTGGCAGTTAGTCTGCTAGCATTAGGCGGCTGGACGCTGTTTTTTTTTATAGATTAGTTAGCAAACGAGTGTGTGAGCAGGTCACCCGATGGTAAATGATCATCGCCGCCCATGAACATCCGTACCACCAGAGGAGTAGCAGATGGGCTTAGCTCAAGAAAAATGCAGCTAGCAACAGCAGATGCCAGGCGTGTTGTGCCAGGTTTCTCATAAAGCGCACAGCGGTGGATTTCAAACAGATGTACAGTTGTCCATGAGGATGAAATCTTGATTTCAGTCGTGATGTACGATGTTTAAACTCTGCGACTGGAATCAATATATCGATCAAACATTCATTTACAAATCCATCACCGATTAATAGGTATTCCAATAATAGTAGTCAGATTGTGGTTGCTATGGGACAGCAGGAATCGCTTACAATCCACGTGAACCGTGTGCTCGTTGTCACCCTCGGCACCAAGGCACAATAATGTTCCCCAGCTTCCATTTCTATAGATGAGGGCGAACAATGGTATATGATCACCGCCCACATACCACCGTAACACCAGAGCCGGTGGGTGGTGGCGTCGGAGGGGGGGAGGGTAATAAAAAAAAAACAACACTTTGAATTTCTTCATATAAAGTTTATTTACATAACATACATAGAAACTGACAAGAGTAGCTATAGTAATAAAAATAAACTCAGCAGGAGAAATAGAGGAAGGGTAGAGGCTCGGTAGTTGGGGCGGCACGCACCACTCGCCACGGGTTTGAGACACAAAGTTCACGAGACGTACTGATTCGCTTTCATATCGTTATAACTACATTGTATATATATATATATGTATATGTATATATATATATATATATATATATATATATATATATATATATATATATATATATATATGTATATGTATATGTGTATATGTATATGTATATATATATATATATATATATATATATATATTTAAAATTAAGTGATTTAAAAATTAATGCGATCAATATGCAGTAGATAACCCCATCGAAATTTCTCGGAAGCGGTATAATTTCATAATTAAAACATAATTGAATTGTATACATAAAAAAATAAATATGATTCATTTAAAATGAGGATTTTATAATTTCAATCAAATCTAGATTACCATAATTTTTTAAAATTATTTCATTATCATTCAGTTCGAAAATTAGCTGTCTACGTCTATTCAAAATGAAAACAAATATAATATTAATTATTATTTCATACATTTAATATAATAATTTTATCATGTTAAAATCGAGCGAGATACCGTCTGGTACAGCGACGGAGCCCCCTAGTGGGACTCAGTACCTTTCATTTTAAGATACGACAAGTATCGAACGTGGACCATTCGACAGTCGGCCCGTTCGTTAATACATCACGATTTTAGAGCTAAAATCGCGGTCACGAAACGCGGCATCTAAAACCGAAATAAATTTACAACTAACACGTTAAAAATCTTATTTAACAAGACTGTCCGTCCCAACCCCCCTTGCCCCAGTCAGGGGCGAGACGTGTTCGCGTGTCAAATAAGAATTCACTACGTTGGATGTCACGTATAAACATTGTTACGACGCGACCGGTGTCGAGGGAAGGGAAGGACAGGGGGTCGGGAGGGGGTTATTAATTCATTTATATTCAGGGTTTTCTTCAGGCGATTATGCCTCGTCAATTTGATATAAAAACACATGACGCCCGGCGCGTAAGCAACAAAAGGCAACAAATATAACGTATTATTCTAATCAGAAGCGAATTCCTTTAAAACGTCATTAATTAACTAATACAATATGCAAAAATATGATACAACTTTCTCTAACTGAAGCAAGCATTTTCGTCTAAGTATATCAAGGGGAAAAAAGAACGGGCGGTGGTGGAGGTTTGTATCAAAGATCTGTCTGGGGGATAAGGAGGAGGAAGGTTAAGATAACGCTAGTAGAAAAAGAAAATTATGTCATAGCGCGCAGGTTCGTAGACCTGCGATAGCTCCTCGGGTCAGTCCTCGCTGCAAGAGTCCTCGTTGTCGGCCTCCCGGATGTTGGTGAAGAATGACGTCAGGGCCTTCAGCATTACCGCTGAAAAAATGAATTATGTACTGTAAGCATACCCACGCACGAACAGGTTAAGGGAGGCTATTCCCTAGTCTGATATACAAGTGTAAGATCGGTGAAAATAGACAGTAGTATCGAGGTATGTTGCATAAGTAGGGTACCATTACACTAGTAGCGGGTTCATATAGTCTCTAGACCACAAGGCTATTTAAAAACCAAGTACATATGTAATACATAAAGCATATTAACAATAATACACACATCAGTCATATTAAGTCTACTTATTTTTTACAATTACATATAAGCAAATTGTAGTTTTAAGATATAATTTTGTATATCAAATAAATTTAATATATGGTAAATATAAATAAGGTGTTTTTTTTAAGTTAGTTACACAGACTATCATGCCTAACACTTTAAGGAACAGTGAGGGATTTGAACAATTTGTCTGTGGCAGTCTTTCCTGTCTATGTCACCACTTAACAGGGATATTGTAGACAAGCACTGGATTCATTAAAAAAAACAATTCTAG
The DNA here is from genome assembly GCA_029286865.1 of Teinopalpus imperialis. Taxonomy (NCBI): domain Eukaryota; kingdom Metazoa; phylum Arthropoda; class Insecta; order Lepidoptera; family Papilionidae; genus Teinopalpus; species Teinopalpus imperialis. Next base: position 248,833 of record JAGSMU010000054.1, read on the forward strand.
TGTTTTGTACATACTATATAACAATAAATTATAACCACATTTTGGGATTTGGTGAGGTGGCTTTAAATCCACAATTACATAGAGAGGTGAATAAGCCAAGATTTATAAAATTATACTCAAAATATAAATATGTATATATATATATATATATGCATGCATATGAATGTATATATGTATATGAGTGTAGAGAAAATACATATATATAGAACATACCTTTGCCTTCAGGTTCCTTATCGGTTGTTTGCCATGTAATGAAGCCTTCCACAGAGATTATGTATTGTTCGTGCAAGTACTGGAAGATGTCTAATGTCAATCCTGAAATAAAATTAAAAAAACATGCAATTGTATCTTAGTATTCTTTGACTTAGCGGGTGATAAGAATCTATTTCAAAGACAACAAGACTAATTATATTGAAAATGTTTTTAAAGTCCAGACAGGGGTTATGGATAAATAGCTGCTCATCATAATTTCAGCCCATCACTAGTCCACCGCTGAGCATAGGCCTCCTCCACATACTGCCATTGATTTCCATCAGTCTTGTATAGGTTGTCACTTGATCTAGTGGGAGATCATACCCTGTAATGGCCCATACACGGTTGCAACTTGAGAACCTTTTTTCCTCATCGGTTATCATTTTTACGAACTACATGGCTAGCTGATTTCCACTTCAGCTTACTGACCCTTTGAGCTGGCGGTTACCTTAGTTTTTCTGCATTTAACGAATTCGATCGACAACTGTGCTATATTTGCAACCTCACTTTTAATTATATTGTTTTTAAGATGACAGTATGGAGTATGTCCAAGGGTTTTCAACAAGAATGATAAGTCCTTAGAACGAAAAAATAAAGTGTTAATATAATCCCTACATGGCAGGCCTACTGGCAGGTCAGCTGGATATGGCTCTGTTCACACGCAAACACAGCAGCAATGAGCTGATATTCGGTGTCGGTAATAACCAATCATACCATCATAGAATACTATGATAGTATAGTAACCTATTGATTTGCGAAGACTATGACGAATGAGAAGATTTTGAACGGCAATATAGTATGTTACCATAGTATTTTATTTCTTATGTTAAGGATGACAGATGAGTTCACAAGATGTTAATTCCCGTGGCTTATGGAACCCCAGAGGACTGGAGATGGAATACCTCGTCACCAGTAAGAAGGGTGTGTACATTACCTGGTCACCTAGTGCCACTGTTATTAATGTAGATGGCAATGAAAACAGTGTAATACCTTGTGGGTGCTCCAAACGGTGCACCAGGTTCTGTACGGCGAAGAGGCAGCTCAGCTCACGGCAGGCAGAGAGATCATGAAGAAGGCGGGCGTATTTGTGCATTCGCTCGCGGGACAGGTGCCACGCCCCGTCGCCACCGAGTAGCGCATGCGTGCATACCGCTTGCATGAGTGCACGTGTGAACCATTCTTCGTTGGACGACGGTCCCACATTGTCCTGATGAAGAAAAATCTTTATATAGACATACTATATAACTGCAATGAGAACCAGGCAAGATTTCGATCGTTTGTCACGATTCCTGAAATAAAGCCTATGCTATATATATAACTACCTGCACCCATCCACGCACGCAATCACATGTCTCGTCTGAATTCATGAGCTGTAGCAGTTTGCTCTGCACCTCAGCCGGGGTCAGGGTCTTCTTTGTCTCCTCGAAAGTCGTGGTGGCGCCACCCTCCAGGAATTCTAATTTGTTGTTTTCCAGCCACTTCGGTACCTGGCAAAATAATAATAATAATGTTAAAAAGAAATAATTTTGATTGTAAGTAGTTACTGCTATCAATAACTATCATATATAACTATCTCCATCTTCAACAAACAATAAAATACAGCTTGACTCTATCACTGAATAAATGTGTCTCTAGGGATAAATTGTTTTGGATATTTATTTTATGTAGTAATTCAGATAGCAATAGCAACCTAATTCAGGAGCAATAGTGCGTTTACTATCTCACTGTTGGGCAGTTTGCAAAATGTGCCACTGTAGAGCAGCATATTGCGACAATGCCAGGGAGTGGGAGTTAGTGCGTACCACCAGCAGTATTTCCAGACGTAAACGATTTAGCCAACACCTTCCTTCTAGACCATCAGCACCTCTACGACTCCTATGGTGATGCAGATGTTCATGGGCAGTGGTGATCACTTACCTAGTGAGCTGCTGGCACACTTGTCACCTATCCATAAAAAAGTGAGGGTGTGCCCCTTCTCCAGTCAAGCCTACCCATTCATGTTGCTAAAAATATAATAATATGTATTGATTGTGCAACCTACTTGATCCTCATTCATCCATTGCTTCAAATCCAATCCAGATTCCTGCCATTTGCTCTTGACAAAGGACGGTCCCATGCTTTCCTTTAGGTTGTTGATCACCGCTTTTAAAAACGAGTTGCCGTGGTTCGCGGGTATTATTGTCTTCTCACAAATCTTGAATATCTGAACAAATGTGATATGCTGGAAAATAAAAAAATAGCTGTTAATTTTAATGACCTTGTATTTTTGTTTGGATGACCCCAATTACCAGCAAATCGTAAAGATAAGTTTTGTGGTAATCTATGGGTATGAAGGACCTATGTTCAGCAATGGACCTAGGATGTAATGATGATGATAAGAGGATTGAGTTAAAAAGGCAAACTTATTAACTTATTATTATTATTTTTGTACTATTTAATACAACAAAATATTCCTAATTCCAGTGTCTATTGTAAACTAGGAGTTTGTTAATAATTGTATTGAAAGTGATAAACCTGCATTGTTTAACTAAATCATGTGATTCCTGTGACCCTTAAGCAAGCATGCCACCTACATTCATCTAAATCCTTAGTTCCCAAAGTGGTCCGGATGGACCCCCAAGGGTCCACGGGTCACTCGACGGGGACTACGTTTGCGTGACAGAAAAATGGAGGTTCATAATTCGTAAATAGGGGTCCACGAAAATGTATTTCCTTTCGATGGTGAAAAACTAAAATGTTGGCTCGATATCATCTATGAATGTAGGCAGATAATATTTTAAGAAGCTCAGACTGTTACTTGTAAAAACTTGCATATTCCACATTTAGTACAATGTATTTGTGGAGTTTTGGGAATTAGAAATGTAGTTGAGGGGGTTCCACCGGAACCAGCTAAATTTTGAAAGTGGTCTATGAGAAAATAAAAGTCTGGGAACCTCTGATCTAAATAGTATTTAATTCATTGTATTGGGTGGGACAAACAAGCACAGAATTCTCAAGCTTGTGATTCCCATGCCTTATGCAACCATAATGCAGATGTGTTGTCACCCCTGAGGATTGGTGATGGAATACATGTGACCAGTAGAGATATTGGTCAGACACAGATACTGTCTATGGTGGAATTCTTTGAAGAATGTATGATATTTTACCTTCTTTTCAATTTGAGGTGCAATATATCTTCCCAAATAGTCATACAGCATGGGGATGTCAATGCACAAATCGGGTGCAAACTCGAATATCTCCGCCATGCCCGCGAGGAAGTTGTCCGCCGTAATCGTGTTAGTGGTCACCAGGTGAAGCAACGTCTTTGCAACCATGTCGATCTCCTTTGCTGATCTGTTGGTGAGAGGTAAACGGTTATTAGCTGGAGTTTACTTAAATGGTAATATATCGCAAATATGACCGCCGCGTGGTGTAGCTGTTTAGTGTAGTATCGATGTGGTCGAAACCGACCAGATGACGTATCATATATTTTTGATCCGGTCTAAGCGGAATGTATAACGTATATGTAAAACATGTGTAAACATGTATAGAATGTATGAACGATAGATAGTAACCATCCAACATATTGGATGTTTACCATCTCTTCATGTGGTGTTCGTGTAAAAATATACGAAATCTTGAAAGTCCAAAAAAATTAATAATACTCACTTCTCCAGCACCACATTGACGATCTCCGTGACGACTGCGGCGTGGTACTGTGGCGGGAAGAGTTGACGTATATCAAGGATAACTTCATCGTTATCGGAGTTAATGAGACAGAGCTCAATCATAGACTTGACAGATTTCTTCTGGCCCTCAGATAACTCAGGGGACTCTGCAGCACTAGCCACAGGCTCCACTGGTGTCCTGACGATCGGTGCGGAACTGGGTGGCGAAGCGATAGAAGAACCTGAGCGGCCACTAGCAGGGGTGTCTGGGGAAACGCAAGTTTTATTATAATATATATAAAATATTTACACCAACAAATACAATATTCACTCCGGGCATTAAACACACTTGAGCAACCGACATATATTAGTGGAAAATAATACACCATATTTATTCATTTACAATAAAATTGTGTTTGAATACATTTTACACAATAATTATAGTAAAACCGTTAATTCAAAAAATAAAGAAGTCATATTACTCAAATTATAAGGCTAGTCAAGTTAAAGATAAAATATGACCTGACCTTGTTTTATAATATACAAAAAACCATTGTTGAGTAAAAGCACTCAATAGAAATATTTTAAAATATGTTTTCACACATAAATAGATAAATTTTGTTTATCACACAGTTCACCTGATGCAAGTGATTGCTGCGCGCCATGGGCATTCATCCTTGACGAGGACTCATTATTCGTATATATATATTTATGGTATTATACTTTACTGTACTATATCTATCTTTCTTTATTATATGTTACTATCTCGTACAACACAAATACAATAGTTTATATGTATTTTAACAACATCAACTACATACAACTGTCTGACTGCTAAACTGATTTAACAAACATGTAATTTATATGCCTTATTGCATAATTATTAGCCATAAACCTTTTATTGCTTTTGGAATACTTATTCCAAAAGAATTAGTAAAAATAAACTTTAATCTATATAATTATTTGCACTCTTGACGGCCGCGATGGTATAGTGGCTAGTCTGGCTTGTGCGTCGATACTTCTGGGTACGATTGGCCCACCCTAGGAACTAGTTAATATTTGTGCATCGCGATTTTCGGTCGTCGACACAGTATCAGGGCCTTTGTTATGTTATTGCAATCAATTGAAGTCATCTGGTACTAAGCAGAAGATACACCCAAGGTTGATATTGAACACAAAGTAATCATAATCCCCATCGTCATATATATAAATATTTCATTAATGAGTTTTTACTTACTGAAGTCACCTCTGGAGTTGAATGTGGATCTCTCTATGGAAGCACCCTTTGCGTAGTTCGAAGATAAATCTTGATTGGCTACACATTACAATAACGACAATTGATTATTACCAAAACAGACGAAGCGTCATCTCTCAACCTTACAAATTATTTATATATACAGAGTGTCTCTTAAGGGGAAGTTTTTTTCACCATTCGACCTACCAGTCAAAGAATTTCACCATTTTCGAGATATTGACTTTTTTTTCTCAAATGGGTGTGGTATTTGACCCGTCTTATTGTGTGTCAAAATTATCAGGTAGATAATTTTGTTATTATTTTCGTCAATTTATATATATATATATATATATATGTGGTTTAGTAAATTTGACACGTGTTCATTTTTTTATAAGATTTTTAAAACACCAGATGGGATGTCTCGTCATCAGTAGTCTCAGGTTTCTCTCTTCAGACGATACATAGTAGCGCTAAATAGTACATTATGTTTTAGGCACCACCCTACACTGAGTTTGGTGATCGATGAAAGCGATAAAAACAATGGAAAATTTGGTATAATGCCTATCTAAAACATTTTTTCCTTTCTGTCCCGCCGTATTGCTGCTTTGTACTATTGCTCGTTCTTCTTTTCTAGCCATACATAGATACGTATATATTTTTTTACAATTACTATACTGCTCTTTGTAATCATTCGATTATCGATTACAGCATTGATCACGTGTTTAAAATATTATAAAGTATACAAGAATGAAATTTAAAGTAATTTAAAAAGATAAAATCATATAAATACTTTCTGGAATCAAAAAAATTATACCAGAAAGAAACATTAGGAAGTTGGTGGTAATGTTTTGGTCAAAGTGCAAACCTCTAAGCAATGTAGGATCAGCTTGCGAGTTCTCGAGCATGCTGTATTTGTTCTTGGTGAGACTGATCATAGAGTTGCTTGTGGCCTGGGCCATATTCTTGGTGCCGGAGCCGTGGGTCCAACCAGAGTGCTGTGGCGCTAGTTTTATGTTGCTAAGGTTCTGTAATGTCAACTGACGATCAATACAATTGGTTAGTTGATTACCCTCAGACTTGCACGGATCGTAACGTCTAGTCGATGGTTGCAGGTGGCCAAGGATTGGGGAGGAGGCCATGTTCAGCGTTGAACTATTTTTTGAAATGATTAGTCGGTTAGTGTTACAACATCCGTGCATCCATTTTTTACATCTACATACTTAGTATTAGGGGGTAACAAGCGAAGTTAGGCTGACGGTAAGGAAATGAATGTAGCACCACTTTCATCCTCTTAAGGAGTTATAACGCAGATGTATTATCACCTCTATGCTCTGCAATGGAATACCGCCTTACCTTTCTTTAATCGGAGCGCAGGGTCCCTTTTGGTCTTTCACCATACGAAACACAGCTCATTCACACCGGTACTCTACCAAATAGAAAACCACTCGGCAAAAAAGCTGCTTTAACACCCAATTGGAGAGATAAACATGGTTAATATGATATTATCTATGCATACTTGTTCTGATACCGGTTGTATATGTTTGAATGTTTGAAGCGTCGTGTCCAGCTTAACGTTTTAGGGTATGGTGTGCATAACTTAAGGTAGTAAAATGGAGTCCGTATTGTCGTGAACTAACCTATTGGAGTGGTAATTGTTATAGCACTGCTGACATTCGTACACTACGAGGCCGATGCCGTGGTAGCGTTAGCGCATAGGTGCTAGCTTTTAATTCACGCGAACACATAGAAATTTTCTTTTTTCTTTATATAATAAAATATTTCAGAGACGCAGTCCGCCTATTCGCATCGCAGTAGAGCCGCGTGGTGGGCTGTGCAATATTACGTGCTGACACCCTCTCTATAGAGGAGGCCTATGCTCAGCTGTGGGAATTATTATAAGTAGGCCGTGAAGACTTTTTAAGTCCTACCATTGACCCCCATCACCAGCCCACGGCTGAACATGGGCCTCCCCCACAAAAGGTCATGCAGGACGATCCTGAGCCATATATGCCTTCCTCCGTCTAGTAGGGGTTCATCCTTCAGAGTGACCTTTCTCACTGCCCGCTCCCAGAAGTTTAGGGAGTTGATTATTGTAAAAAAGAATGGTGACGTTATCGTCACATCTTAACTACAATTGGACGAGGGCTTACCTTTTGTGTGCCAGCTTTGAGCTTCAGCGTGTCCACGGTGTAATTGGTGCGCGGCATGGTCTTCCAGTTGTTGTCCATGAATGAGTTATTGCCTTGACGTCCGCGCCCGTCACCACCGCGCTTACCGCGACCGCCGTCATCGCGACGCCCGTAATTGCCCATCGGCGAGTTCATCAGCTGTTCAATAGATGTGATGTCAAATTAATTTTTATTATATAAACGAGCAACCTGTTCACCCCAGGTCACGTGACTCCGCGAATAAAAACTTTTCAACTTCATTCATTTATCCGAGTAGACAGACAGTAGGTTTTATTTACTATATTATTGTATTGGAGGTGATAAGCGATAACACGAAACATAGTGCACCTGAATGTGAGTATCCCCTGCGTCCCGTGGAGGGGAATCGTAATGCAGACGAGTAATTGTTATTAGAGCACTATGACGTCCGCTTGACAGATTTAAAACACGGCGGACATTACTAGATGATATCATGTCACTATATGATTCATTGCATGTGCCATAACCATTTGCGCAAACTGACACTCCCATCTCCTAATCCAATACAATGTATGTGCAAATAAATAGTCACGTCGTCAGACAGTGAATGAACAAACAGCTCATTCTGTGGACACAACAATTTTCAGTGATTCACTCTTTAAAAAAGTTGATAAATTATAATCAATTGCGTAATATATATGTGTGGTATGTGCAGCTCCATCCTCGTCCGCAACACCAGCGGTCTCGCAGATGCGTTGGCCGGCCTTTAAGAAAGGTGTAGGCAGAAATACCGCCCGACGCGAGAGCCGATTGCACAGAGCGGGTTATAAATGCTCATTTTAATTCTATTATTTTATATCGAGCAAACCGACTTAGATCCCAGTGTAGGCCGGCCATCAATTACCATTGTGAATTGCAATTTTAAATGCTGATTGATTCACGACGTACTTAACAGATTAAACCATAGAAACAATGTTTCGTCTGTGCTTATAATATATATATATATATATTTGTATCTATATTAACAACTAATATTTTTTATACCCGAGCGCACCACACACACAATTGAGAAATCTTAAAGTTACTTGGTGAGCGTACCCAACTTTAATATAAGTTGGTCACATCAGGGCCGCATGTTGCATTATTGATAAGTTTCGTCCAGTACTGGGGCCGTCGGTGCATAATAATACAATAACTGTACGTTCCGACAGTTTTGCGCCGTTGAATATATATCACCACACACTGTCCATAGTCCAATGCTGAACACGGGCCTCGTCCATACATTGCCATAGAATTATGAGCCACCAAACTTTTTTGTCTTTCTTAAACGTAATGTTAATTAATAAATAAATTAAGTAATATTGATATTGACTGGTATTTACAATTAATCATTGTCACTTGTTGAAGTTTAACCTTATAAAGGAACTCTCACTTTGAATTTATAACAGTTGTACATGGTATATGTCTTTTGTACGTATATACTACGTGCAACTTTAATAGGCAGTACGCTAAAAATGTCTTAGTTTTATTAAAATAGTCAATAGTACGTTAGTTTTTGCACGGCAACGCGCTATTGGTAAGATTTCGTCTGTTCAAAAACTTAATTTTAGGATCGAGGCTATAAATTTGCTAAATAATTACTGTTTATACATTGCACTTCTTATATAACATTGATCATATCAACTTTAATTTAATATAAACAAAAATTATTTTGACTTTTGTGGACAGAGTACTCTTGAAGACGATTTAAAAGCGTCGTCGTCGTCACCCATGCCCCTAAGGAATTTATCTAAAATATTTTGGCACTAGATGTGTATAAAAATGCTGTAAATGTAAACAAACATTTAAGTTTATCAAAAAGTATCTTACCTCAATGTGTCGTTGTTGCTGGTCGGCCTCCTTCTGTATCTGGTCCATCATCTTCGGCTGTGAGTCCACCACACTCTTGACGACCCAGCGTCTCTGACGCAGCTCTATGACGTCTTTGAGCATGAAACGCACTCGGCTGGTGATTTTATTAGATTTTTTGTCAACAATGTCTTGCATCTTCTTGAACACATTCTCCAGTTGTTCCCTCACCTCGCTCTCCACCTGGTTTTTAAAATTGAATTTTAGTGAGCAGGGATTGAAAAAGAAATTACAAACGCGACAAACCACATATGGTTGAATGACGGTGAATTAGTTGACGACTTTACAGACGGCCGAATGAATTCCTATTTGGATAAATCTATAGTTAAAATAAATTCTAGCTGGTATTGTGTGGGCGTGGTCATATCCATTCTGTAGCTAGAAACAAACTGCAGTGTAGCTCTACCACCGACCCAGGGGATCGCTTGATTACCACCTCTTAATCCAAGTAAACTCCAGTGCAAGTGTTCTGGTGGTATTCACAGAATATCAATGTAAAATAGCTGTTTCGCATGGTGAGTGTAGGGATCCTGGTAGTGGGAATTGCAACTAAGTAATCATCGTAAATCTCTGTTGAGGACCGATGACGTCATATATTACCATCGAGAAAACTATTTGCTCGTTTATCAGCACATTCTGTTAGAAGGGCCAACCCGCTGAATCAGTTAACCAGAACTAACCGCGAAACCAAATTGTAGCACACCACATAAACGCGCATCATACCTGTTCACCAATGGTGGTGAGCAACTTGCAAAGACACTCGAGTTTCTCCTCTTCAAGCTTCTCGACGAGGTAATTCATGCAGTAGACCATAATTTTCGAGGTCAACATTTTCAACTTGTAGAGCTCGCCTGCAAAGAACAATATTTTGTAAATGAAAAATATATTACCATTTAAACTGTTTATGGGACGATAGAGATATGCATTAAACATTTTCGTAGAGCTATTTGTAGATCATGATCTAACTAAATCAGCGTTGCTTGACAATACTGTTTGGACGACATTTTTGTTTTCTCTGCTAAGAAGTAGGTGCAGTCAGGTCATCGCTTCGATCCTACATCCACCATACTAGTAGTCGGGTCAGGGTTTAAACGCTCCGCTTTTAATTCACGGGCGGGCGATGGAATAAAGTCCTATCGCCCGTCGGCAGTGGTTGAGGTAACTAAGTTTAAGAAACAATAAACCCAGCAGTGGGATTTATATAGAAAGGATGTTTTACTCTATTTTTTATATTTATATTAATTCGCTAAGCCAATTGCGATTGGTGACGAGTAAATTCCATAATAAAATAAAAGTATACCTATTGCATCGTAACCCAATAGCGCGAACTTCATTAAGTCAAATGTATATTACATGCGAACAAATTGCGGTAAATGTTTTCAACAACATGTGTGAACAAACACATACAGGAAAAAGTATATGATACAAAAAAAATATAAAAAAACAAGTTTTGGCACGCAGCCGGAGGTGGGAACGGCGGTTCTAGGTCATGTCATCTGGTATTAGGTCATTTAACTCTGTTTAAGTATGACAGAAGCGAAGTATGGGACTTTATTATTTATTTGAATTTAAGTTATATTAGGTTATATCATCTGGCATTGGGTCATATTACCTTGTCTTACTAAACACCTAGTTTATATATACACTGTTACTTTACTCTTTTATAAATGCGACAAAAGCGCTGTTGTTTTGTGTGTTTATTTTAGTCTGTGGTTAATTAAAGAAAAAAACATTGCGACGTGTCAAGCACGTATGGAATTAAAGAATTCTCAGGCGGCTCCACCCTTGTAGACACGTGACATATACACGTGTCAAGCTTTCAAATGCGGCCTGATATATACGGTATTTAATTATGAACTAGTTTTAAAATACATGTTTTTATGTAGCCGACTCTTTGTATAATAAATCGAAGCCTTTCGACACGCGTCGACGATTCTCGGACAGTGCCATTACCCGCGCGGGAAATATTATAGTAATTTATGAATTCGCACAACAAAGCTAATTTTTTAATAATAATAAAATGTTTATTCCACGACAACCAAACCAGATAATATTTTTTATAACTATTGCATTATGTGTAAGACGTCACGGCAATTTGATAAAATAAAAAAAAACTATAGTACGCTGTATTTTTTTATAATAATAATCTAAATAACCTCACGGCGCAATACAATGTTAAATAAAAAAGTTTTTTTAATGACTTGACTGACCATCTTTGAATATGACCAATGACAAGGCTTGTGATTTTTTTTTTAATTTCTGTTTGTACAAATGTCCTCCGTACGACCGTGACCACTGTAAGATCAATTGAATGTAATACAAGAAAGCCGGACTTTGTCTCGTGCAGTTGGACCAAGCATTGGAAAGTTATATAATTATGTTTATTATATGTTATATATTTATTGTATAACTTTTTCGGTTACAATTGCAAATGCAACAGTAAATTGCAATGTAAAATAACGATTTATATGGTTCACAGTGTTCAATATGCAGCATTTTTACAATAAAATCTCAAATCCGTTCATTAGCATACACATGTAAAACTGCAAACGACCGCGTGGGCACTTGGAAGGATCCCTATAACGCGTATCAGAACTTGTTGGTACCCGGTTCTTGGTGTGTCTCGTATCCCTGACATTGCATCCGAATCTTCGTCCAAGCCTACTCGCATACATTGTAATACGGAAGGACACACAACAAGTTGCCTCTCGTGTTTGTGCAAATGCTTACGACACTATAATTTATCCTGCGCAGTTGATTTCTCGCCAACATCTGAATCGTCACATAGTGCGCTGCTCCTATTTACGAAAAGTTTCCATTGCCTTTCATTCGCATTGATGTAAATACCGAGGTTCATAAATGATTCAAGACCTTGAATCAAACAAACACGTGAAAGGGTAAAATAATTTAAAAAAACACTGATAAGTTATACACACTTTTTGCAGTATAATCTTTATTGTAACAAGGCAAAGTAGATTAAATGTGAAGAAATTGATTATTTAATCCAGGGAGGTTGACCTTGCTGCCTCAACATCATCGCATATTTAAAATGTTTTACGACTTCGCTCGGCAGTGAAGACAACGTATATTTTTCACGATTTTTTTTTAAATTGCTAGTGACATGCCGGCCACAGGGTGCACACATTTTATGGAATTTTTCGAACAAAATAATTCGCAATAGCAAAACGAACGCCAATTTTAATGGAGAATTTTCGCCGAGCAATGAAATGTGTGTACGTGGTATGTATTTTAATGTATATATATATATAAAATATATATAACGACAATCACTATGTGATATACAAAAATATAATGCAACATACACAAACGGAAGACACACTAATTAAAACTAAAGGCATGTGGCGAAGGTTTAATTTTAAATGATAGGAGGGCAGATCTGTCAGCGGTGGAAATTACTGGCGCATGCTTATGTCGCAGCCAATCTATTGGGAGTAATGAATGTGGACAGTCGGAATTGTACTCACCAATAAATCTGACATTTCCAACTGATCTCATTCGGACTCTTCTATTTTCTTCTTCTATAAGCGACGCCAATTCCTTCTTTTTCCCCTGAAATCGAATATCGCGTAAAGTTTTCAAGTTTAAAGCCCCCATTCATGGGATAGGTGTGCTGCGCGAAGATAGTGGATGAGAATAATAGGATTGATTGCATGACGTACACATTGACAAATATCAACTAATATGGGTCTCGTGATGGGCATTCTTATAACAATCATGCGCTAAATATCCAATAGAACATTTCTAAATACATAGGCCGTATACTTACGAGGTCGGCGCAATCATTCATTTCTTTCTCTATTTTAAGTATGTTTTCGTCGACTTTCTCGGTGACGAATTGGTTCTGGCATTTACTGATGATAAGGGCCCGGAAGTTAACGTACTGCTCTGGGGGGGCATTGTCAGCTGGCACCTGCAAAATAAGAGCACCTCGAATCGTTACATTAAGCGTTTACTCCTCACTGTTTAACCGCCTTTCACATAAAATCTGACGACCATATACGTGAATTTGTGAAAATTATAAATTGTTCGGTCTTGAGTTCATACAAAAATTGTCATAAAAAAACGAACCCGACAACTTTTCCAATTTTTCTTACCATATAAACCTAATAAGGTACTATCAGGGGTTAAAAAAAAAAACCAGTAATCGGTCAATTGTCGTTCTCAATGTGCTTTTCAACGGACAGCTTTTTTTTTATATATATATCTCTCTATATACCTGTACCTTTATAGTGGTGAGTTTGTTGCACATATTGGCGTACGCCTCAGAGAAGTTGGGCTCGTCGATTGCTTTCTCGAACACCAAATCGATGATACCTTCTAACCGACTCTGATTGTTGATCTCCAGGGACTTGACCTTCTCCATAAGGGTGTCGAACTTCTGCGGCGTCAGCTTGTTTAGAATTCCTCGGAATTTCTTATACATTTCCTGTAGGAAAAGACGGCGAATTATTATTCTGATTACACGTGGAAAATTGTTGGCCGCCCAACCACCCCAATGCAGACATTCATTATTAGTCCTCCGGTGTGTTGAGACAACCCATCTGTATTAGTATTCCTTACCTAGGATGTATGTGGATGTAATGGGCCGCAAGAATCACTATCAGATGAAAAGTGTGCCAGTTTGTCACACTAAACACAATATAAAAAAGGTATTCTAGCAGAGTTGATAATTTGAAAGCATCCATGCGTTATCCTAACGCAACGATGCATCGTATGCGCATGGATCTTAATACGATCCAAACAAAACCGTGGGAGTGCCACGATACCAGTTAAATGGGTCTGCCGAGTTATGAAAATGTATTACACTGATATTCTGCGAGGACGTTTCTTTAATTATAAAAGGATTCTTGTTGCAATACTCTGATGTGTTTGAGAGGCAAAGCAGTATTTATTATATTTATTTAAGAAAAAAAATTATGATACATGTGATAACCCTGGTAAGGTTGTAAAAAGTTGCAAAGTGGTTCCACCAATATTAGAATAATCAGGGCCGAGGTAGAACCAAACAACACTGAAAATCTTTCCTTTCCATTTTAATATTATTTACTAGTGGGCAAAGTTCGAAAAATTGCAACACCTCTTCACGTCCAATATCCCCTAAACGCATAAAATCTTTAACCAGTGCATATATTGCCAGGCTAGACCTGGTGGTGTCCTTCACTGCTGACCGTATCAGAAAGTGCCAGTCTATGCGAACTATTGAGAGGGCTATGCTTGGTGTTTTACTCCGTGATAGGATAGAATGAATACGCAACGTGGACAATCCGCAGTAGTTAACGAGAGTGACCGACGTCGCTCCAAAGATTAGCAAGCAGAATAGATGCCGTATAGCTCGCTCGGAGTACCCGTAAACGATCGTGAAGAAAGATTCTGGCAAACTTGAATAGGCGGCCGCAGTGTATGACGACGGCTACACGAGAAGGAGCGATAACCTATGCCAGTTAGGGCTAAGTCGATGGATGCAGGTGGCTCAGGGTCTTAAAGGCACTCGTAGCTTAAACGGAAACGGAAGCTTAAGCGGAAGGAGTATAGCAGTATAATATGGATACGCTGATAAAATGTACACACACCCAAATTCTCCCCAGTAGAATTCTCTACCATTCTACAAAAAAACCGTTATTTATCGATCAATTTACAAATATACATAACATCTATATATATATATATATATATATATATATATATATATATATATATATATATATATACAAAATACATATAAATAAAATATGTACACATAAATATATATAAAAACTTTGGTGTTTGTCACCCTCAATACAATAAATAAAACCACCCAATTTACCTGCGTTTTGAAATCTTCTTCGCTCAGACTGGCGTTCTTCAACCTAGTCGGCTTCCAGGCGTCTTTAGACTGATTTAGTTTCACTTCCTCCCGAGTGAGCGAGACACGTATAACTTTGTGTGTATTGCCGCCTGTTGGGACAGATAATTTCATGCTGCCCTTACCTGACAAAACATCAACTAATATTAAGTATATATACGGGAAAAACGTGTATATATACTTAATATTACGTAGGCAGGCCGGCAAACTTGAGGGGAAGATAGGTTAACAGATCGCGTACGAAAAAGAAAAAAAATTACCTTGGCAAAATTGTCACCACATTTTTACTATTACAAAATTATACATTGTACAAGATTTTTTTGTTACTTTTTTTACTTTAAACACAGTTAATGTGTTTAAATTGCCGCCCTTCCAGCTACTTAAGAACACATCGTGTGTATATGTACCAGTAGACACATACATTATAACTACATTCTATTAGTTTTTTTATAACTTCATATTCCGCACGTCACAAATGTTATTGGCATAATGTTTAAGATTGTTTGAAAGGGAATGTTTTGTTCTAACGGAATCGATGTTTTTTGTACGGATTAATTTATATATACACATAAATTACTCTTACTATCTCTTTCATGTGCTGTGCGCGGAGTTTCGTTAAATAACTATGTAGAATTGAAATCTTGGTTGGATGAATTTTTCAAGTCCAAAACGGGAGATCTTTGAGAAAGGGAGAAAGTTGTAAACAAAACGGGAGAACAGATCATCGAGTAAATAATTGTTCATTTTTATTGAAATTTTAAAAATTGTAAAAACGAAAACCTCTGCCTAACCAATAACCAATTATTTAAAAAATAAGTTAGGATTTACTAAACTAAGCTTGAACTTGTGCTAACGAGATGGTTTACGACCATAGTCGAATGGAGGATACGTATCTACAACCTAGTTTCGCAGACCTTACTCCTGGATCCATTAGGCTTCATACATCCATTGCGTGTCTGTTTGATTGGACAATATAAAAATTGTTTATACCTCCAGTGGCCATATTCCTTCCATCCTTTTTAGGTTCACGCGGGACATTGCTTCTTTGGCTAACACCACCAGAGTTCTTAGCGAAGTTCGGGAATAGCGAGTCGTTCACGGGCCTAGAAATAGGGTTGAAAGGCTGAGGCTCCTGATGTGGCGCGGTCTAAAAAAAATAAAATCAGTGGGGGTCCAACAAAAAAAATAACATTTTTATTTATCACGAATGATTGACGGTCGATGATTGATCGATCGATCGTCATTCATTCATTTTCGTCGTCACTCATGTTGTAATTACATCTAAATAAAGCAATCCAGGTTAACGACAATACTGTAATTGATGCGTGGAAACTTACCCTTATAACATTGCAGACGTCTAATAAGGGTGCATTAGGTTTGTTCTTAGAGAGAGGATCATCTTTTATTTGCATCAATAATCCAATATCATAATACTTCTTACCATTTTTGTTCATAGGAGACCATTGATCTAAAAGTTATATATACGTGTTGTTAATGATGAATAGACCTTCAAATAAATGTTTATGGATGATTTGATTTTTATATTTACAGCTAATTTAAATTAGCAGTAAACGTGATATATAATACAATATATATACATATATATATATAATTTTAACATAAAAACATCTTAATATAATTCACAACAATTATAAAATTAAAAGTTAAACGAAACGCCACCAGCGAACCCTGCGTGTGGTGGTGAGCGTGCGATGGGGTCTCCGCCCGCTCCGATCCGATCAAACGTAACCGTCACTGCGACGACAATTTAAGTAGATGTGTTTTAATTATCAAAACAATGCCGCCCTTGTTGTTTAAAAAAAAATGGCACATAAATAATGTGACTATCATTTTGATGTGTAAGATTTTTTATTATCATTACATTTAGAGTAAGACACAGTTCAGCCGATGGTGATTCCTGCGCGGCTCACGACATCTACGTTCATCCTTGACAAGGAAATAATGCAGACGCGTTGTGACCGCTGAGGGACTGAGATGAAATGCCCCGTCACCCAATTATAAAGGTCATAAACACAACATAAATCCCTTTGTTAGACGTACGCATCTCGTAGAGAATGGACATCCACAACGTGGCTCCACTGCGGTATTGCCATCCTAAATGTCTTTCAAATAATTTTTTTTTTTTTATTTCCTCGCGATGTTATCCAGATTCAGTTGATGTTGATGCTGTTAGCCTATGCGGCTCTTACAGCTTCATCGGACACAGGGCTCACGGAACTGAGGGGTCCGTGAGCTTGTTAGGCGATGTTATCCTCCACTGCCGATCGTGGTGAATCAGCAGTTAAAATTGTGATTAACAATAATATAGTCTAAACTCTTCATAACGAAACTCAAGGGACCGAGCATTTTTTTATCGTTATAGAGTTACCGTTATATGGAGTGAAGATATTTATATATACATATGTACATATATATATGTATATATATATATATATATATATATATATATAAATTTACGGTAAACCAACCAAATTGTGCTCTTTTCTGCGTTAAAGAGAGTTTATCGATAAAGACTTGCACTGCATTTTTATTTTTTTTAAGTAATGTATTTTCTTTACCAATAACCATCATCATTTCCCAAGGAGTTTAGACTGTATAATTTTAACTCACCACGATCGGCGGTGGAGGAAACCTGCATGTTGGGAAATAAAAAAATATATATTATTTGAAAGACGTACAGAAACTCCATATTGCAGTGGAGCCACGTGGTGGTTTATGCTCTGTGCATCCTCTAGAGAACCCTATGTCTAACAAAGGGATTTTTATATTTGACCTTTATAACTGGTGACGGGGCATTTCATCTCAGTCCCTCAGCGGTGACAACGCATCTGCATTCTGATTCCTTGTCAAAGATGAACGTAGATTTCGTGGGCCGCGCAGGAATCATTTACCATCGGGTGAACTGTGTGTCGTCTTTCTATTCTATTACATAAAGAGTAACACTTTATGTAATAGAATAAAAAAAATCTTACACATACCCTGCCGCCCAAAAGTTTAGGACCGCACATAAACAAATTCGATACATATATTCTAGAATATATGTATCGAATATTAAAAAAAATAATTCTTTTGTTAACTTTCAAGTTATTGAACAATCTATTGTTTTCAAACACCGACCACCGTCCTCCGTCCTCATTACTAATTACTTTGCTTTTGTTAAGTGTTGGTAAATAATTAGGATTACTTAGCTCCAGAATTCACGTGTTTCTGACTTATTATTACCAGAGTTTACTTGGGTTTGTTCACAAACAAACTCAATTAGTCTAAACTTGTGATTTCTACAGTGAAGAACTCATAAAATGGGTAAAGCTCGAAAAATTAGTACCTCAATAACTAGATCCAGGAAAACAGGCAGTTTTCAAGATCGTCCACGCTCGGGAAGGCCGAGAGCTACCACTTCTAGTGAAGATAATTTCATTGTTATTACCAGCAAGCCAAATAGACGCTTAACAGCACCAGAAATCCGCGTTGAAGTAAACAAAACCCGAGTTAATAAACCCTTTATCATTGACTACAGTAAAACGGCGACTGAGAGGTGCGAAGTTGTATGGTCGCGTTGCCGTTCGAAACCTTGACTAAGGCCGCAAAACAAGAAAAAACGGATACAGTGGGCTTTTGCCCATCGAGATTGGACTGAAAAAAGTGCTTTGGACCGGTGAATCCAAGTTTGAACTATTCGGTTCAAAACGTAGAATTTACGTTCGATGCAGTGCCCAAGAAAAGATGATGTCAGATTGAGTAGTCATGCATGTCATTAATCAAGGATAGTGGTGGCTCAATTATGGTCTGGGGTTGTTTCTTTAGCTAAGGAACTGGCGATTTGATTAAAATTGAAGTATCTAATAATAACATATTAGAACAAAATGTTTCTTCCGGGTTGCGATTAATTGGAGATGGATTCATTTTCCAACAAGATAATAATCCAAAGCATAGCTCAAAAATATGTTGAGGATATTTAGAACAGAAAGATGCACAAAGGGTGTTAAAAACGTGGTTTGGCCTCCTCAGAGCCCGGATCTCAATCCCATTGAACTTTTGTGGGAAGAGCTTAGGAATGTCCGTAAACGTGGCCGATCCTCGCAAGAAGAAATATGGAATGCTTTATGCGAAATTTGGAACAATACATTACAAGACACCATTAACAAATTGATTGCACGGTTGCCGAGACTTGTGAAAAAAGTCATAAAATGTAAAGGTGGATTTTTTGATGAAAAATCAGTTTAGCTAAGACTATTAATATTTCTTAACGCTTTTAAAGTATATTGTTTGTCAATCAATGTTCTATTAGATGATTAAAGAGGTTAATCAAACATTTAATATTTTATTGGAGTTTTACTCTATTTTCCTACTTTAATTAAGGTGGTCTTAAACTTTTGAAGGTGTATATATCAAAATTATAGTCGCATTTTTATGCCCCATTTATTTTACACAAGGGCGGCATTGTTTTGATAATTATACTCGGTCCCTTGAGTTTCGCTATAAAGAGTTTAGACTGTACTTTTAGATTCTCATAATTACACAACAAATATTGTAACATCAACGAAACATTTTTTCACGTACTCAATCATCTTTTAAGATATATTTTTTTTTAATATTGTTAGCGGTGCTATGAACGTGTTACCAAAATTCCACTTAATCACGCCAACCAAGTTTATGACGCTTGTGCTAAAAAGACAATATTCGAATGGCGCATACCAAGCCTACGACTAATCCATTAGTCTGTGGATGCTTCTTTAGAAGCTCGTATATTTTTATTTACATCTTTTCATTATATTTCTTTTATCTTTCACATCTAGACACCTTCAACTTACAACCCTCTAGTGGTTGAGGGGTGGAAAAAGCGTTGCCTTTTTTTGCTCTTTAAATTTTTAATATTTTATTAATGTATCAAAATGTTTATCATGAACTATTGTTTAGATTTTATGTGCTCTTGATGCTATCATAGATTAAAAAATATATACCCATGTTAACTACGCGGATGACCTCGCATTATAAAGACATCAACGCCGAATGTTGATCACAGTGTCATCGCAATTGATACACGAAACTCGTGTTTGAAACATATTCTATCTTTAATTACCAATAAATTCTTTTTGCTTGTAAAAATGTATATATTTTGTTCAAGGGTGGTAGAATCCATTCAGTGTTTAATGATAAACTAATTATAAATTAATGCAAAAATATATATATGACTTAAGTAAGATATGTTATGTGGTGAACACAGTGGTCCCACGTTGTAGTTAGTTTGTAGCTTCGGCATGTATCGGTTCCATCAGGGTAGTATCTATCACACCCTTACAATGGACATCATAAAAAAGCAACCTCTTCTTGGTTAGTGATGACATGACTATTTTACCCCACCCAACCCTCATAACCCTGGAAAGGAATAGCTATATTATTTGATAATACTAACCATCACTGTATTTGTATTTTGGAACAAATACTGTAGGGGATGTTTGCTCTGTTTTATTGTCAATGGGCAACTCTTCAACTTTATCATTCCTTGATAGGACTTCCGTCAATTCCTTGCTTACTTTATCAGTCTCATCTTTACCATTTTCATAAGGATCCAAGTCTTTAGTTTTATTGCTTTTAGAATTGTTTATCACATTGTCATTTTTATTCATATCCTCCTGAACATTCTCTGTTTTGTTTTGCACCAAATCAGTTGTATTGCCATTAGCAATGTCTGGATCTAATAAAAAATATATACATATATGGTTTTGTAGGAAATCATATGTTTACAATGAATAATCAAAACAACTACTTTTAACACAATGCATTACAATACTGTTGTTAATTTTAATACAAATACAACCTCAAGAAATTCATGGTAACTTAGTGAAAGAACTATGTGCATTTACATCTTTCAAACTTTAAAGTGCATGATCTCCATAGAGCTGAACAAAGAAAATGTAATGAAATGACACACACCTGCAGTATTATTAAGATTGATATCTTTCATTTTTGCTTCAGGGTGCGCACGTACACAGCTTATTATACTTTGAGTTAATTTTGCTTGTGCTTGATTCACACAGGAGACTTCGTTACATTCAGCACTGGTTTTGGATGCAGTAGGAGGCAACAGCTCTTTAGCAAGTTTCTCAAAACTAGCAGAGAGTAATTCAGTGGCAGTTGGTGCTGAAATTTCAGGGAATGTAGGAGGATCGTTGTTATTTAGTATTGCTTTTTCACAATTAATTAAAGGCACTTTTAATTGAGGGGCGGAAGAATTATTGTATTGCTTTGTAAATATTGCTTTTTTTGTTTCTGTTACATTTGCTTGAGTTACTTGACTAGTTGCAGTATTGATAATGTCTTGTATACTATCAACAGAACTCACTGAAACAATAAAATAAACAATATATTTCACATTTGAAGAATATAAAGACACATTCAGAGTAATGCATGTAGAAAATCTTATCTTAAAAATATTTGATAATAACTAATTGCACAATTTCAATCTATAATAATCTTAATTTGTTCAGCAGTGGAGTGTGGATGCCTGTACAGCCATAGCCTTGTAATGAACTGATGAATTGCACAATATAATTATACTATAACACATGATTATATATTTAAAAGCGATAATATAATTTAAATTAAAAGTCAACATTGTAAATTTACAATTGATTGATTCGCGAATTAAAAAATATATATATTAAGTAACATACGCGTGCTACCGGGAGTCCACCACACTAAACACCTTTTACTCCTTATAAGCTTTGAGAGGTTATCAACTTTGTGAATTCATAAAAATAAACCAGGAATAAATATAATCATGGATACACAGTAAATGAAAGTGACTTGAATACGACTAGACACGGCTGTCAAAATGGAGGTCACCGTGGGCCTGCCAAGCAATAGAGGAAAAGTACGGTTTTTATTAGGTAACAGATAAAGGAATTGACATTCTTTCGTAATGGTAATGCAGGGTTTTACGGCAATATGGCAGGACAGTTAACATTGCGGTCACAATGTTCTAATGCTCATCACGGCTACGAAACTTATATGGTATCACATTTTGCGCAATAAATTAATCTAGCGAAGAGTTGAGATAATCTTTTGTTTGATTTTTAATCTCGTCTATCACTTTTTCTGAAGCAAGTTCGAAGTCTATAAATAGGGACATGAGTTATTTCCACGTGGGAGTTCCGTATTACACAGTACCTGAATATCCGATAAAAAAAATATGTGGCACTGATATCTAAAATATCACAGTTCTTCTAATCTATAAAATTACAATAAATTTTCATTTCACGCTATTGTATAAGTTTTGATCACGTAGCAATATGGTATAAAAGAAAGTTTATTCTAAAGGTCACTCGAGGATGTACAATGGCTGATTTTAGCGTACGTTTCACTTGAACCACATAACTTATTTATTAGCTATATAATTTTTAAAATTATAAAATGCTATAACAATAATTAATTTAAAAATAAAAAACCGAGATTGATATAACAGTTAAAAATAATTGAAACGCAGCCACGCTCCGAGTGACTGTGGTAAAAGCCGCCATGTTGGTTCATTCCATGCGGACAGGCGATCCAGCGAAAATAGTGTCGTGCGCAAGTCGTCAGTGCACATATTGATTAGTAACCTACAAAATCGATTTTTAAGAGATCGTGTTGACTAGTAGAAGTATGGGGTGACAAGTATGAATTAATAATTTGTAACTCTTTTTATTTTAAAAAATAAACTAGTCGAGATTTTCATATTTTGATATCGCTAGAAATTGCATTTTAAAGCGATGGTTGACTTAATAACTTATTTGACGATTGAATTGTTTGTATGAGTGCTTTGCTTTTGATTTAGTTTCAATATTACGGTGTCATATGATATATTTTTGAAAACGGTACGATCCAACGGTGGTCTTTTACATCAGTTACATCAAGAAACTTTTTGTAATAATTAATTAATAATAATTTTATAATTTCATTAAATGATAAATTTATTATACCTATACTTGAGAATTATTATTGCTACGAAACCTAGTTTATTAAAAAAAGAATATATTATTTTTGTATGTTTGTATGTATATATCATTTTAGTTAAAAATTAAACATTTAAAATAGTATCTAATATTTCGATACAAATGTCTCACAAAAGATCATAATCATTTCATAGGATTCATTTAAATCGTCCGAGCCTAGATTCTATAGGTAGTATAATGGTGGATATCCACGAAAGCTCATGTAAATACGTGGCCGTGAGACAGTAATACTCGTCATTTGCAAGTACAAAAATCGTCAGGGTGTTTTAAAGTAGTACCTTTTGTTCGGAAATATAATTATTCTGATAACGTATCCGAACAGGGGGCAAGTTGTAATTGTAAACTTAGGCAGTCAATTTTTACAAGCGACAAGTTCGTTGTGTTTATTAACTTATATAGAATTAAAAACTTGTAAATGTGAAATAGCGAATATTAACCCTAAGTATTAAACAGTAAACGGATACAATGTAATATCCACTTAAATTTGAACCCCTCTTTGCTACCCTCACCTCATTATAATTGACTAATGAATTCCCTTCACACATCCCGCCATTTATTTAATTGCAATATCATGGGGTCGGGGATTTTTTTTGTACTTTATAAGTATAAAGTGGCAGTAAAATTCCTTTACTTGTACTGTTTGTACATGGGTTTAAATAGATGACATTTTAAGAACAGAAAAATAAAAAGTTAGTTTTATTACAAAATAGGAAAAAATGCACACAAGCAGCGAAAAAAAATGGTGACATTGGGACTTGAACGCAATGTCAGTAAGAGTAGCCCACAAAATTGGTTTAAACGTTTTCAGTCCGGAAATTTTTATGTCAAATATGAAGCTCACTCTGGTCGACCCGTTACAGTTAAAGTTTATGCTATTTTTTTAAAGTCGGCATAATACAAGTTACGACATAGCTGAAGAGCGAGAGGTTCTTCAGCCTTTAGGTAGTGTTAACACCAAAAGAGGACTGTCAAAACCACTTGTCGCAGTTTTTTAACCAGAAGTCTCGAAATTTCTACAGCAATGGAATTATGTCACTACCTACAATATGGCCACAAATTATCGAACAAAATGGCACATATATATTACAATCAAATGTAAATAAACTTCAATAAAAATACTTGAATTTGTATACAAAATACGAAAAATCTTTTTACCGACCCATTTTACACACACACACACACACACATATATATATATATTATATCACAAGTTTTCTTATTCCCTCGGAAAAAACGGCAAGTGGACTGTGATTTATCACGCGCGATAATTTTCAGGGTCAAAAAGATAACTCGATACTTTTTAAGGTTATTTGCGGGCCTGTTTAGATGTTATATATTGCCTTTTTAGTAGACATGAAATGATTCTTGAAGCAAGAAGTAAGTGCGAGATCCGTACAATAATAAAAAAAAACCTAAAAGTCGTTTAAAAAATTAGGTTTTATAAATACGACCTGTTGATATGCATGAATATTATATAAAATTATTCACACTATATTACATCTAACTTATATTTACAAATTAAATCACTAGAAACCTAAAAATATATGAAACTTATTCTATTAAATATATAATGTAATAAGTTAATATAACTTATTATATGGTCGGAAGATCGCTCTGCAAGATCCCTTTATAAAACAAACAGTAGAAATATAATTTTAGCGCCGTTACATATCGTTGCAAGGGGATAATGTAAGGAAATTAGCTATTAATTCCTTCAATTGTAACACGGGCGACGGCCGTGGCGGCGCAATAAGTATCGACAGAGCGGGGCGCGAGGGAAGACGCACACGTTAAAAGTTGTAATATGTATTTTAAAATAAAGCATGAAACTTTTAATGTCATGAACTAATTTTTTTCGTTCGCGTTTTGTGCCGCCCCACGCCTAGCTTGTGGGGGAAAAAAAGTAATACCGAATAAGATTTTTCGAAAAAAGTGTAGTGGATCCACCACTGTCTGATTCAAGTAATATAAAAGTATGTGGAGACGATCTTTTTCTCCTACCCTGATGACAATGCTCGTGACGTCACCAAGACCTTGCTACGTCCAACAGAAAGGTAAAATGTTTACACTATTATCGTAGGCAGGTGGAATGAGGAGTCAGATTTACTGAAATACTCCGAAAAATATATATAAAAATAAATTAAAATATATTTTTTCGTAATCGACAGCTTAAAAAAGGCAAATCTGACTGCGGATCTGTTCATATCTTTAGAAGCTTTCTTGGAGCACATTAAAAAGAAATCTCATTTCGATTTTTTAAACTATCTTTTAAATATATAACGCAGACTATCTGCGGGCAAATTTTATATATTGGTAAACTGTATTAAGAAAACTGGCTTCATCCTTTACAATTTTCAATAGTTTTTTCTGTGATCAATTCAAAAAAATCCCATAGTAAAAAGTATTCACACCGAATTATCCAATTACCCGGGAAAATTTACAAGATTTTCTTATAATTGAAACCTAATTCGGATTATTACGAGCGTTTAAAACAATTAATAATCAAATCGATTTGGCCGTTCTCAAGTGATGCAATAAGCTAATAATTAATTTTTATTTATATAGATATTTTATACGCGCGTTAGGAATATTGGTAGAATTACTTATTTTTGTTTTGTATACAGTGAATAAATTGGCTTCGTCAGTTTTGGACATGTTTGGGCTACACGACATAATTCATTTACGTCTTCCTCATGATATATTTGTTTTGTTAACATGCAAGTGGTAACGACGATGGAGGACATAGTGGACATCCGGACGTAAGTGACAACTGTGACATCAACAACACTCACGTGTACTGTCCACTCCAGAGGAATGTGACGATTAAGGGGGCCTTTTCGTCGCGTTGCCGCTAGAAGCTAGCTGTAGTGTGTGTGTGGTTCTGTTAAAATCGTTCAAATTATGAAAACGATTGGAATATTTCAAGTCGACATTGTATGCCACGAAACAGTTACTCAACCGACAAGACTAATGAAACCCAAGAATATTCACTCTAAGTGGACAATTGTGTAAGGATTATTTACTTTTACTATTGAAACTAGATCTCGAGGTCGATAGCCTAAACAGCTGACTTTGTTTTTTGTATGTAATCATATAAAGTCAAATATAACAATATTCACTTTCGAAGAGATTCGCCACAATTTTAAAGTCAATACATATACATATATATATATATACATATATAAGCGATTTATGAATGAAATATCGATATTATATATATAATATCGATATTTCATTCTTAATCACTTTCATAGGCCAGCCCCCATCCTCTACCCCGCACCGTGTCCGCCACCACCTTATTATTACTTCACTTACGTCGAATTAATTACCAAGTAGTGCAGTAGTGTAGTAAGTACAGTACTTCTTTAGTAAATATAATCCTATTTATAGTAAATATTATGTCCATAATTTAAATTTGTGACGTCCAAATATCAATAAATTTGTCTGTGATTGTTTATTTGTGTAAATTATCCAAAGTTGGAATCGGAGTTCTTACAAAAAAACAATTATAAATACAAACTGGCAACATTTGAAATCTAATTCGGAAGAACATTTAAAAAAAATAACCCAATGTTCTTAGTGACGCGCTTCAACGAACAGCATTTAATTTTTATTTATATAGTTCACTCTCGTATAATTGAAAAATAGTATACATATGTTTATGTACTTATGCAGATGAATGACGTTTTAGTTCATCTGGTTAACCGAAATGTAACAGGAAATGATTATGATAAATAAGTATTTTCACGCCTTACGGGCAAAATATATGTATGTTATTTTGTTAGCCACATTCATACAAAAATAACTATATTTTAGGCATTCCTCATCGGGTATATTATTTGGCAGATTGCGGTAAACGTGAGGGTGGTGACGTATAGATTAACAGTTGACTATCTACGGCGAACTTCTGTCACCAAAATGTTACGAATATTCAGGATAATTTAAACTGAAACGGTTGTATCATATTAGGCGTATAAATAACATTATAGTTTTAAATATACTACTTTGACGATTTTTAAAATGTCTTTATAAGCTATAGGCATACGAGTGCGGGCCAATCTTCGCGTTAACAATAACAACTCAATAATATTCTGTATACACTTGTAGCGAGAAGGGGAATCTTACGATGTGCCCACTAACGCGCCCGGCCGAGGTCAGCAATCTTCCATTATCTTCGATTAGTTTCGCACATATATTCGCCTCTCTTTGTTATAGGTTTAAGTACAAGGGGATAATCTCAGTTCTGAGATGTGGTTCTTTATTCCTGGCCGACCGTAAGCGTTTAAGCGCTTGACTAGTGGCGGGTCGAGATGATTATGAAATTTCTACTCAGATCTTATTTATTAAATAGTTTGATTAAAGTAATGATTCTTCTTTTATTTATTAATAAATGTCGGCAATTGTCAAGAACAAAAAAATAAAAAAAACAAAATGGTCACGTTCAGTTATTGAACTTAACTTTGCCTAATAATATGAATCGAAAATAGTTTTACAAATCCGGGATTTTTTTATTGTAAGTTTTTATTTAGAATTCTGCATTATATTTGGCACGGGACCAATCGGATGGGTATTATTAAGCCTCATTTCACAAAAGGCACAAGAAATGTACAGTAAACATGGCGGACGAAAGGCGCCATTTTGTTGAAAATTAAGAATAGTTAATAAATACTTATATATTTTTTAGGTAATCATCGAATGAAATGAGAATTCATAATTTATTTATAAAAGTGTGTTACATGTAGTTTGGGGTTGAAGTGTATTAAAAAAGAAACACTCACCTAGGTACGTAGGTCCATTATGTTTGTGCTGGTGGCTGTCCTTCGAAGTTTTTTCTTCCGATCTCATCCGCTCCCTTGGCTCGCGTACCCTTTGCGGCAGAGGAGACGCGGGAATGGAACTGGTAGTAGAAATGGGCATGGGAATAGGCATCGGAATGGGAATGGGAATGGGAATGGTGAACGGGACGGTAGAAACGAGCGACTCCATAGCGGACATGCCATCCATATGCACTTGGGGCGTTTTCGCCATTAGATGGGCACCAATTTTTTCTGCAGGCTTCTCCAAAAAGTCATCATGAGGCACGACTGGTTTATTTTTCTTATTTTGCTTGTACAAAGGTACATTTTTATTTGATTCTACCGCTAAACATTGATTCTGATCACTACTTTTTTGGTGTTGCTTTATATTTGCAGGCAGTTTAGGCACTATAACAGGGCTGCCCAATAAAGCAGATACTACGGGGGTTTCGTTGGTGTGCGGAATAACATCAGGTCCTAGGTTTTTATTTTCGTTTACATTTAAGATATCAGACTTTAGTATATTATTATTATTATTATTATTATTAGAGCTTATTGTGTTGTTTTGAGGTTGTTGATTTATTGTCACGGGTGTGGCCAGCTCGACAGGTTTCGTCGGGCCGAAGGGTTTCATCACATCGACGGCGTGGTTAGCTATGGACTCGTTCACCAGCCGCGAGAACTCCTCCGCGATACTGTGCGCTGGCGGCTCCTGCGTTCACAACGTTCACATTATATATTGGCACTTATTATGGGTAATAACATTCACCGTTACACGTCACATTAAGCGCCGAATGTATAGCGGACGAATTTCCTTCGAAACAATAGGTTAGAGTTGCGCTACACTGCAGTTTGTTTTTAGCTGCAGAATGAATACCGGCGTGAAGTAGCAGCATAACGCTGCTGTATTTCGTGTGGTGAATGAAGGGATCAGGAGACCTTAGTTACTGGTGACGAGGCGTTCCATCTCAGTCATCAATGGTGACAACGTAATACAGATGGTATAATGGTTCCTCGCCAAGAATGAATGTAGATGTCGTGGGCCGCAGGAATCACTTAACATCATCAGGTGAACTGTGTGCTCGTTTGTAACACTTAACGTAATAATAATAAAAAAACGGAGAAAATCACACAACAAATAAAATCTATATTGAATATGATACTACAGGCAATTTTCAGCATCTCAGACCACCATCTCGGTGGACTGCTAAACACCTCTGTGTTTCTCTTCACACTGAGTTCACTCATACTCCTCTTAGCAGAATGATGGAACAGGTCCAAGTTTCAAACCAAGTGTCCAACGGCAGCACGAATTGGTCAGCTCGTTCGAGAGGAAGACGACGACCATAACAGAATGACAGGATTAAAAGTCTTCCATCGGAGTACTCGGGGATAGGATCCCGTATGTGCTTCTTGAATCTTGGATGTGGTGTTTTTGGGTCGCAGTCATCACTAACCATATGGTGAAGTGTGCACTCGTTTGTCTCGCAATTACGTAAATCATCAAGAGCTTTTTTTCCTAATTGCCAATTTTTGCGCTACAACTTATCCCCATTTTCTAATAAAGCTCACTACTCCCAATATCTAACTAAACTAAATTTAAACTTTTCTTTTATTAGTCAATCAATCAATCCTATGGACAAGTCTCGACGGACGACGGACTATGCTCCTTTTCTTCTCATGGGGGAGACCACCTGGTGCCCAGTGCTGTGCATACATAAAGAGTTTAGTTAATTAATATAATTATTAGAATGCTTTCAAAATATGATTCCTATCATTCAAACACAAATTAAATCATAGCAAAACAAAATGATTAATACTCATGGTGTGGATATCAGCTGAGAAGACGAGAGAGAACGACATCAAGTGTACTTTTCACATTGTTTTTTTTTATACAGACTACGTGAAAGTAATCGTTTTCTAAATCTAATGAATTAATGAATTTAGGAAAGTAAAGGCAATATAGAATATTACAAAAGAAAAGGTGAGATTTTATTATAAATGCTTTAGAAAAATAGACCATGATAAAAAAATAATCCAATTTAAACACGTAAAGTATACCCGCCAAAAAGAAAAAGTTATACATAAGATATTTTCAAAGTTTCATCTTAATTCAGTATGTATAAATAAAGTTTATTTAAATTATTTGAAGTCCCCATTCTTTTTTTAATAACACTGCGACGGTTATATATATATATATATATTTATATATACCATATAAGCCAATGCTAAACGAGCCTACATCTCTCATAAAGGCCGGCAAAGCATTTGCGACTCCTGTAGCGGTTACCGTTGCTCGTTAGCCACCTATTCCACATTAAAAAAAAATACAATGCCGGTAAACATTGAGTGTAACGATACTGATACTCCGCAATCGGTGTTACACTCAATGTCTATATACAATGTATTTTATAAACATATACGCCAGTGCAGGTACAGGAACTCCACCTGGTGTTAAGTAGCGATGTAGAAATTCCTATTCCACAACTCCCCTGAAGACACGCACATTACACACGGACGAAGAGACAGAAATATTTGTTCTAATGAACGAAATCATCATGAAACATTCAACTCATAATTATATTATTATATCAAGAGTTATTTATTATATAGGTAGTAAGTAAGACATCTCCACACATACCGGCTGCGGGGTTTGTCTTTCGCTCGATTCCCCGCTGACGAAGTAGGTCGCGTCGTTGTTGTACAATTCCGAAAGGACTTCTTGTTCTGAAACAAAACAATAATAATAACCTCTTATAGTAAATAACTACGATTTTTCCCGAAAAAAATCGAAATGAAAATCGATAATTATGTTAAGAATAGTACCATATTCACACGCTGTATCAAAATATAACGAAATAAAAAAGGCGATAAAGATATATTTAACATTGTGTTAAAGATTGTTGAAGTAAAATAAGAACCATTATATTAATGGTATAGACACAAGGCGACATGAATGCGATCGGCTCGAAAGTGTTTCGTGCGGTGATTATATGTTAGCTGCTAGCTAGGTCCATCCAAATAAAGGTTTCGATCTCTTTCGTCAGGGGGTAACAGCGCATGCGCGCCTTGATTGTTGAATTGAGTTGAATCTTCGTTGAGGATGAATATATTATGGAATATGTTATTACATCACTTAGTAAGCGCTCCTTTGTCATCACGCAATAAAAAAAACTATATTTTAGTGTATTTATTTAATTGTTTTATTGCATATTAAAAAGTTGTGCTAACCAATAATTTAGTTAAGAAATAGTTACTATGTATATAAATAACATAATCTCTTACTAATCGAAAAATATGCAAAACGAATCTAGTCGATATACCCTTTACTCCAAAAATATTTTTATTTTACTGGCAACATTATTAGTATGTCAATATCATATTTTCTGTCAATGACTTTCTACATATGTCTCGAGTAATTTGTGGAGAAAGTGTTATGTTTAAATTATTAATCGGTGTTTCCTAGTTAGTCAACGTTGAGTCGAGTCAATCCTCCGTTGTTGACAAAGTGTGCTCTGTGTGTTATTAATACTAAAATATGACTCGTGGTATTCGCAATCGATCGAAATTACCAATAAGACAATTACCATGAACTATCGCAAGCATTTATTGGAGTGATTAGATGGGAATTGACAATACAAAATATATGATTGATATTACAATGATAAAATCAATCAAACGTTACCAATGTAACACTCCAGTGTATTAGATAATTATTTTTCTAACGACTTTAAATCAATCTCGTATTACTGCGCACTTATTACCTTGCGTAGAATATGCACAACTTTTATTCGCAATAGTATTAATTAGTTCGCAGAAAAAGTATTGTTTAAATATGCAGTTGAAATAAAAAATAAATGTGTCAGGATCTGAGATTCTTATTAATTGTGACTAGGCATTTCATCTCACTCCTCGGGGAGTACGTACCAACAATAATGAATGATGATAATAGATTCTCCCTGTTTCATCCTAACCCTCGACTCGATTGGGCTCCATTTGGAGTCAAGTCAAGTCGAGGGACTTCCATTGGCTGTTAATATATTTCTTTATAGTATATATATGATTATATTTATTTTATTATAACTAATGGAAATATATTATACCATTATTTATTTTATTGACTGGACAACTAGACGAGGAAAATCATACAATATTCAACAAAAAATGTTATCATATCAACCATTGTTTTTGTTTTATTGAGGGTAAAAGACGAGCATATAGTTCCAGCAATAAAAACTATGTTCATCCTCGATAAAGAATCACAATGCAGATGTGTTGTCTCCCTTGTGATGATTCCAATTTAATGCCTCGTCACCATTGATAAAAGTCGAATGGTCCCCCTACAGTCGCAGCTTTATGGAGTTACATTAGTTGGGATTCCGTGAGAGCCCTGAACATTAAAGATGATAGGTAGAAACAATGCAGCTGTGTACATATCAAGACCAAATTACGAGACGATTGCAATCCACGGTGAGAAAATGTGTATAAATTGCATGAGTAGAAGTCATTACTCTTACCATCACGTTAATTGTTTGCTCGTTCGGTGTACCAAATATTATTAAAAAGAAAAAAACTAATAATAATAATGCAGTTAGGTGGATCTTGGCGGACATTTTAAACTGCACCCCCCCCCCCCCCTCCACCCCATCATGTGTGTTTATGACGTCATTCTAAGAATTTCGCTTACAGATACAAAATGATATTTACAATACCCAATTCCCCATTTAGATTATTAGTACAAAGTACAAAAGATAACCTTGAGTTGTTATAGACAATCGATTTACATGAAAAAAAAAATTGTTTTGTCCCGTCTCTGTAAGCATTTCGTATTGTTTTTTTTTTCATTCAAGTTGAGTCCATTCGCTTGTATATAGATACCATCGCAGTCGATCGACAGTGCACTGCTGAACAGGTAGTCGTCACAACGCATCCCGACCCACCTGTGTATCTATCGATTTCCTAGTGAGGGGTCGTGTTATTACACTGAGATTGCCAAGACGAGGATGCCACACAAACATCTTTTTACCCCATCCGTTATCGATGTTTATGTATGTATATATATATGGGTGTCCTTTCTCGCAGATATATGTCTTATGTCTTCTTTAGTTATATATACAATGAAAATATATGATTATTTATTATCCTGCTGGCAGGGACATTTTTAAGTACGTACGGATACGATCTTTTTTGATTGAGTATACATAACAGTACCAATATAATTTATAAAAGTTTTTTTTTTCATATTCATCATCATATCAAATATTCGAGTGAGCCTCACTCACAGAACTGAATAGGTCATCCACGTCATCTAGTGTGGGTTCGTCCCGCCAATGCCAGGTCCATTGCCCACTTTACCTTTGTTCTGTTCTACTGCGCATATCCACGTTATATGGACATAACTAGCCTCAACGTGTAACAATAACAATGTTCATTGTTTTTCTCACAATCACAAATGAAGGATAGTAGGTGAAAGAAAAATTATAGATACTTAGATACGCTCTATGATAAGATTTTAGGGACATCTATCTACATGATAATAATTGAAATAAAATTAAACCTGATGCATAAAACAAATATAGCCAGACGAACACAAATGTAAGGAAGGAAAAAATAAAGAGAATTACTGAATTAAAAACAAAAAGTGTATAATAAAAATGAGAATCATATGAAAAATAAGTTATGCACAAATAAAAAGGTACATTTTACATTTTTTTTAAATGTAATAACAATGTGTTTATTTCTTACAAATGTCATTGATTAATTTATCATTAAATGATAAAAATTATAAATAACATACACTTAATAATTTTTGGCATTAATTATCCCCTTCTTGAAGTTTCGCTCACAGCGTCTAGAATTTGCGTACAAATAAATACAAAGTGATTATTTACTTCTACAAATAATACCTAATAATATTAACCGCTCCAATTGAGCATATGATTATCAATAACTAATGAAATGGCGGAATATAACCTACTTGCTTACACTAAAACATTAGGTAGTTTGTTGAATCTGATATTTTTCCTTTCGTCGTTATAGATTTTAACATAAGTATTTCATCACAATTTCCAAATACCGTCAACCAGGATAACGAACCCGGGGCGGACGGCCACGCGGAGTGGTATCGGGTTGCCGTAGCAGTGAGGTTGACAGTGGGCGGAAATGCCCAAGTGTATGGTGCACTGGTGCGTTCCGTCTTTCCCGGCGCCCCTCCGAACGCCTTGAGTTATCAGTGGGTATCATTCTAACATCACCCAAGGTGATGCGAGTGTCCCCTGAGGACACCGAAAAACAAACATTTCGACCCACACACAGACAGTGACAGCAATAATTGAATTATACAAAACATACAAAATACTCACGAGTGACTGGATCTATGATGGGCACTCTGTGGCTGCGTTTCGTAAGGGCCGGGCGTATACCTGCAAAATAAATAAGTTATTAATGATTACACATACTCAAAAAAAATGGTATATGGTAGTGTGGTATGGTGGAACAATTATTCAAATACAATATGATACACATTTAATAATTTAAACCCATCATATGTCATTCATTATTAGAGCCACCGTGCAGTCAGTTCTTGGCTTCACCATGAATGGATGGTGACTCGACCAGCGGCTGCGTTAGTGAGGGCAATTAACGGGGCATTTATGCACGTAATCTGGAATCTTGGCTCGTGAGACACATGAGACAGTAGATGTTATGACTGAGCCGTGTTAGTATATGTCATCGTAAATACATAAAAAGGGAACAGGATTTGACAAATATGTGACGCTAGATGGGAACAGCATGACGTGCGATCGTGGTGACGGTACGGTACGACCACCACTTACCAGGCATGTTGGCGTGCATGTGCTGCGGGGGCGCGTGAGCCATGGTCGCGGGTGTGGATGGGGCAGCGGCCTGCGGGCCCACGTGCGGTGCACCCCCACGGCTTGCGTTCGTGCCCACACCGCCGCCAGCTAGTTGCTGATTGTTGGAATAGTAATCTGCAAGAATGAACACGTGTCAGTATTGAGGATGACAATCGATCACACTGTACAAGCGGCCCATGGACGCACAAAGTCAACATATGTAGAGAAGCCTTATAATGCAGACGCGTCGTCACACTTGAGTAGAATGTAAAACTAGCCTTAGGATTCCTACACTTGCTCGTTTCCAAGTTCGGTCGCGACCATGATCATCCCATTCATGTAATACCTAGAAAATGGGCAGCGTACCCAAATCGTAAAATCAAAACAATAGAAACTAAAACTTTAAAATACAATATAAGCTTTAGATTACAAAACACTAACAGGTAGAAATTCAGATACAAAAGGCTTATTTTGTCTTACTTCCTATCCACTCATCCATATTGAATAGACTGTCGTCGCCATTTTTAATCCTTAGGACCATTGTAAAAGATCATAAAGATAGACAACTTTAAAATACATATTTTACAATTATATAGTTAGCTAACAATAATATTATTTTTATTAAAAAAAATCATAACTTAAAATATTTCTGTTTATTTATTTCTTAGACATTGTAAATATAATGAATACAATTAATAGACATGAATGGATTGACACAGTCAAAGGCAAGCTCCGATTTAATCGGAGATAGTTGTTTTTTCTTAAATTATTCTTATATTAAAGGTGATTTTCATGAAAAGTGAGTTAATTTTTTTTTACTTACAAGGTGGCGTGTGACCTGTTGTATGGTTGTAACTCAAATATGGGTTAATGTAGGGATAGTACCTGTGAAATAGAATAAACAATTTTTTTAATATAAAACTAAAGCGTGAGGAAGATCAGAGCCACACAGCAAGCTATAGAGAATGCAGTGGGTGCTATGGCACTGAATGCAGTGGAACAATGTTAAAATTTGCTGTCAGATTTTTAACATAGCTCGTAGGATCCAATAGCCGATGAGGAAGAAAGGTTCTTGAGTTGACCTTGTATTGCCACTTGTTGTGCAAGTCGATGAATTCAGGTGGCTCACAATCGGTGTTCAGCGTTATGCTGATGAAGGCCAAGCTCATGGTGACTCATATTAAACTGATTATTAATAATATTGTCAAAAAGTGATTATGCAATTATAAGTTTAGACAATGTAAACAGATGACAACTATAGTATTACAGTAGTATATAAATTAGTAGTAGTATTATTGTAGTGAAGTAAGCATATGTGCAAACACAGCACTCACCCATTGTCACCTTACCTAGTCCAATGTAATGTGACCCACAACACACCGAGCCCCATTAGTAATCCACAAATACTATTCCTCAGTTTAGACCATGTTTGAACTGTGGACCCTAGTCTTTTTTTATAAACACAATTATTTTTATTAACATATAGCATATGCCCGCGGCTTGTTTGCCATTTTACGATAAATTGATAAGTTGTCAAGTCAATCAATCTGTGTCCTAAATTTAATTAAATCCATTCAGTCGTTTTTGTGTTATAGAATAAAAAACTTCCAAACTTTCATTTACCGCGATAAAAAGTATCCTATGCGATAAAACAGGTTATAAGCTATCTATGTGCTAAATTGCTTATAAATCCATTCAGCCGTTTATGACTAACAAACAAACAAACAAATTTCTAATATAATACTGCAACATAACTGTATTCTACTATTTTCTTCTTCTTTATATGAGGGTTATACGCTGCTGGAACTATTGACCAACAGGTGAATTGTGCTCGTTTGTCACCCTCAATACAATAAAAAAATAAACACCTCACACTGTACTCTGATGGTTGAAAGATTTTTTTTAGGTTAGCCAAAGTAATCCCGGGGGCTTTTACAGCTTCAACGGGTTGAAAGGTGACTCGGCTTGGAACTTTACACGCGAAAGCGGCACTCCGCCAACAAATCATTCCAATCCTTCGCTTTTCGCATTTCAATGTCAATATTAGTCAACTTAACTTTGCGGTTCTTTGAGGGAATAAATAAGCTTGATGAACGCCCGAAACCATACTATATTTAGTCGGAATGTGGTTATTCTGTAGTAGTCATCCTACAAATACTTTATTCAAAAATCTTTAATCTAAAACCCTTTTTTGTGTCGCAACCCTCGAAAAAACCAAAAAGGTAAGTAAAATACCCTTCAATTAAAATTATAACATTTTAATAATAATTCATACAAAAGCTACGAATCATTTTACACAAACCAAGCATTTTGAACAAAGCAATATAAGTTTATCTTTTCATGTTATTCTTACATGGTAGTATGTAATTCTATAAAATTATATTAATATTAATTCCGTTAATAAGACAACGTTTAGACAACTCATTTATATATATAACAGATTCCGACGCCATGTTAAGAACGATGCTTTAAAAATAACGCGTAATACACACGCCCAAAAAATTATCAATTATGTTACTAAGTTTTAACAATAGTTTTGATACAGTTGCTTAATAATTGATTTATGAATAAATATACTGATTAATCTTGAATATTAATGACTTTATATTATTATTTAATAGTACTAATAAAAGCAGCCATTTAAAATCGTACAAAAGTATTTTATGTCGTCACCACCATCTTTACTTTCTTAAATCTAAAACGTTCTTTTTTTAAAACGGAGGTTGCAAGTATATCGACTCAAATTTTAATTTTATTTTGTATACGCCACTCGCCATTTTCTTCTGACGTTTAGCCCCGTTATGAAATTGGTTAAAAAAAAATTTTTTTATTATGAATTTGTCTTCGGATTACAGCAAAATTTTGATATGCGCAAATTTAAATTCTCTTAATATTTTTCTCGTTAAAGAACGCTAATAAAATTACCTATTTAATAAAAACATGACTTATAAATATATTTATAAGTCATGTTATAAATAGTAAAAAACACTTACAATTTCATTTTCATACAAAAACTATCCACTCAACGAAACAAACAAACGGCCAGTAAAGCCAACAATTGAGCCACTTGTATTTAAATATTGTCATGTATTATTTAAAAAAGAACTCGTAAGAAGTGTGGAAGGCACGATATTCCAACCTCGCAACTAATATGTTATTGAAGCATCAATGGTCTAAGGCGCCCGGGCGCATGCAATTGTTAGTAACTACTGTTATGGAACAAATGAAAGAGACAGCTGCGACTCAAGCAATAAATGCTACTTAACCGTCGCATAAAATTTTGTGAAACCGGTTTATTTTAGTAATATAATAGATGGCACTGTTGTCTATTATTTTTCATACGCTCGAACTTAGCTTATTATTATAATCGATTCCTTAACTTATTATGGCCATTAACATTTATTATTTTCAATAATTGCTAATCACATCAATGACGTCAGAGTCATCATGTTATTTTTGTTAATACCATAGATTAAGAAAGTGTAACGATCCGTCAATACACACAATTAATAAGAAATTATTATATTAAGTATAATTTTTATGAAATTTAATAATCGTTAAAGGTTCTAATTTACTAATTGATTTACAATTAATAATACTAAACAAGTTGACAGCTTATTTATAGCAAGCATCAACCATAACAATTTTTTTAACGTATATTGATAAAATAGGCCATCTCAGTTATCGGGATAAAATATTTCAGTGTTAATGGAGGATGTTTTAGCTATGTCATTCATTCACATTATAAGCATATATATTTTTAATGAAAATGTGTGACAATCGGACACACCATGATACAAGCGCTTCGCCAATGACCTACCCACGGCTTACCTATTAATTTGAAAGTGAATAACACCGTTATAATAGTTTCGACCGGGGATTATCAGCATGAAATGAGTGATCCAGCTAAGTTTTGTATGATGTAAGGAGTGGACTTTCCTCAGTGGAGGTCTCAGTCAGAACGTTGCCGTCAGGTGAACAGTGCCCATTTGTCACCGTGATGGTTATAATTTTTTTTAGACGCGAAACTATATTAAATTACTTACAATAGTTCGCTATAGTTATAAACAGCTAACAGCTGAGTGACGGACGTAACGTAATAGGTTCATGACCTGTGGGTAAGTACTAAAGTGGCGTGCGACACGTTTTACACAGCTCGCTATCCTTCTCTGGCTTCGGGTCAACGCTCTATGAGGAGATGCAGAGGTAGCATACAATTTTCACTTTACGAATAATGATTATTATTTCATATATTGTTGTTTTTATATATATATAAATTATATTTATATAGGTATTTTTTTTTTATTTGAACTCCTGCGGCCTGTAACAGATCCTTGATGAGGAATTATAACACAGATGCGTTGGCACATCATGATGCCTTGTCACCAGTACTTAATACTCCGGTCTCCGGATGCCTATTCTCACCGGTGGTAACAGCACGGCCCCGCTAACAAAACTAAACTGCACGACGGTTCTACCATTGTTTAAATTATATATAAAAATATTTATATATTGTATATTATTAGTAACATAAGTTTAAATATACATTATGTATATACATAAAAACTGTTATATTCTTATAATATATTTATTTATATATATATATATATATATATATATATATATATATATATATATATATATATATAGTGTATACTTGGCTGGTACGTCCCGGTTTTGTTGGCCAGCCGGAGGAACAATATTGATGAATATTCTCAAAGTTCTCATGGGTCTTGAGTCTTTGTTGAGGATGTATCTTGGGCCGCATTCGGCACATACCTTATTTTAGTACTTATCGTGGATTTGTTTGAATGCATTACCCTGTAGTGGAAGATCTTGGCTGCTGGTACGTTTGTGGCAAACCCATGTGTGGCTGAAACACGAGCGTGGGATGATGGTATACAACGGGTCCACCAGCACCGCTGCCAGCTCCTGCCAAGTATGGCTGCTGTTGTCTGTAAAATGTCAAATATCTTCATTACTATGTGACCACCGTGCTTCGTTCACATGTATATCTTGTGACGGCCGCGTGGTGCAGCGATTGGGTCATCTTGCCGGTGTCGTCGCGGCCCCTGGAATCCTCAAAGAATAATATTTGTATATAAAATGTTTGGAATTCGTGTCCGGATATGTTGTGTGTACGTCCCGTGTCCCTGAGACTGCCCCTGTACCTGCCTCCAATCTTATTGCGCGTGTGTTATATAAGAATAGGTAAAGGGACGACGAGTGATTGCGTCCGTATTTGCGGAAATGCTTACGGCACTATAAAATATCCTGCGCAGTTGATGACATCCATAAACATTGTCATGCCATCACAGACGAGCAGCTTATGCTGTGGACATGAGTAGGACTTTCAGTCTGCTTGGACGGAACACGCGCAGACTTACCTGCTTGAAATACGCTGCCGTGTTTTGTATGTGACTGTAGTGATCCGGAGAAATGCTTACAGGTAACGGACACTTGACATCAAGGTCCTCAAGGATCGTTATGTCAAGTCAACACTTGTATGTATATCAACCCTTAGTTTCATAAAAATACAAAACTTCAAATAGCCACCACTCACAACCTTGGGCTTCACCTAAATCCGGCCTTGGTGGTGGACGCAACACTTGCAAGCCTAACCTTTCTAAAGGTGTGCGAGGTCTGATTGAATCCCAGTATACCATTTAAAACAAAATAGTAGATTAGAAGAATTTCTTTCTAAACTTTTTCACACAGAATTCTTCCATCAACAGAAACAAAACCTATATTTATGAAGGTCTCATTTGCGATGCACAAAATAAATAATGTAAACAACCTCGTGAATATGACACACATTACACTTTTTGATATTTTTAACACTTGAAAATGAAATTCTCCGTTGCAATTAGTGAATATTAAACTGAGAAACAGCCTCACTGTGAAAAAAACGCGAAGAAGGCTACTTGAATATTTTCTTTGAATATTATTCAATACAAGTATAAGTGTATGCGATAATGTGCAATATAACCGAACGTCGGGACATCTATAGGTCTGTTAGTTTGTCGGTATCAATCTTCACTTTAATTAAAGTACTAAGCTCTGGTTTGTCATAAATATGCAAGAACAAACCAGAGCTTAGTTATAAGGCGCTTCAATATTTGCTTTAGCATCAGTGAACGTATGAAGTATACTTTGGTGCAATGCAGATATATACATATATATATATATATATATATATATATATATATATATATATATATATTTATAATATATATACACGATCTAGCATATACAAACGAACAGACCCAATGAGCCGAATGTATTGATCTTATTATTCAATATATTTTATTATTAATATGTCTAGGATTTC
The DNA here is from genome assembly GCA_029286865.1 of Teinopalpus imperialis. NCBI lineage: Eukaryota > Metazoa > Arthropoda > Insecta > Lepidoptera > Papilionidae > Teinopalpus > Teinopalpus imperialis. The sequence continues at coordinate 289,883 of JAGSMU010000054.1, forward strand.
TCCTTATTTTCGGTTCAGTGTTTTGTTTTTATAATAGCGTAATTTTAATTTTGCCAACAATCTCAATGTAGACCCCTCTTGATCGTTGCCGTAGGCTGAACCTTAGTTAGCATATAGGAAAATTCGGCCCTGTCCACCATATAAACCTTACATCCTCAGATTTTCACCTGTTTCCGTCTCTTCGGAATTCTTTAGGTGGTGTTAGGTTAACATCAAAGACTCCCAAAATTTCTAAACCAGTAGGATTACGTTAAAATGCCATATAAATATCATAATCAAATGTAAATAAACTAGGATATAAAAAAACATCTTGAATTTGACATATAATATGATCATTTTTCGCCGACCCAATATGTAGTAGATAGCATGACTTAACCAGATGTAAATCTTTCAAGTGATTACATTCCTTGGATGTCTTCATTGTTATCAACTGATGATAAGTTATCATCGCCGCCGATGAACATCCGTTTTAAGTGATGAAGTTACGGTGTAGTTCGTTTGGGGCTGCAACATGAATGGGTCACCAATACTGGGTAAGCACCATGGTACGGAATACCAGTGTGATTTAACTGCATAACGCTACTGCGTTTCGTGCGATGAAGTTTTTTCTTATTACATGAAGAGTAACACAGTTCACGCGATGGTGATTCCTGCGGCCCATGACTTCTACTTTCATCCTTGACAAGGAATCATAATGCAGATGCGTTGTCACCCTTGAGAACTGAGATGCCTCGTCACCAGGATTTAAGGTCTCCGGATCCGTGCACTCGCCAGCCCGGTCAGTTGCTTCTGACTAAGAATTATCTACATTAATATCACTATTATTATTATTGGCTATCTGTACCGCCACTTCGGAATGCGTGGGCGCTAGAGAACAAGTGGCGCAAGAAACTCCAGCGACGCTTCTATCTGTATTGACTGGAGAGACCCGGCCTGTGACATGGCGGTATCGCGAATAACCTTGTTTGCGACGGTATGAGGGTACGTGTGTTTAATGAAGGGTTTGCCCTGGTTGACGAGGGCGTGCCTCGGTCTCCTTCGGACGCGGGTGAATCTATGATACGCGATGGGATTGTAAGTAGCGGTTCTTACAATCAAGGAGTTTGGGTGTATGACGGCAGAGTCGAAATATCGGCGGGAAGCCTGCTTCAGGTACTGAGCTATGGTCGGCAGCTCAAGATCTATGTGTAGATTTTTATTACTCAAGAACCATGGCGCACCGGTGGCCTTGCGCATAAAACGATTTTGTATTACCTGAAGTCGGTGAATGTGACACGGGGAGGCATGGGCAAAGTCGGGGCTTGCGTATGTCATTATGGGTCGGATGCACGCTTATTTTATTACGCAGGGACATTTTGCTATTTTTATTGAGTAACGCTGCTCGATTCCGTACGCGGTTGATATGCGGACCGAAGGTGAGTCTTCTATCTGAAGTAACGCCTAAATATTTGACTGTCTTTTTCCAGGGTATTGGTTGGGAGATGCGACGTTGTGTTGCGCCGAGAAAAGTACATGGCTGCTCTATTGGTGGTTTTAACCTCAATCCTCCATTTCCGAAACCATTTCCCCTAGACACATAGGCCACAGAGACACAGAGGTCGGTGTCATCGGCGAAAAGGGCAGCTCTACACCACGAGTGCGCGGTATGTCGTTGGTGTAGAGTGTATATAAAATTGGACCTAGGACGGAGCTTTGTGGTACTCCAGCACAAATGAGGAGAATCTCGGAATGCGTTCCCTCAACGCGGTATCGAAAGGTGCAATTGTGGAGAAAGTCTCGTACGATTAGTACGAGTCGATCTGGCACACCGAGGTCATATAGTTTGTATATGTGCCCGTTGTGCCAGACCTTGTGGATGAATGAGCGTTGGGTACGAAACCCGTACTGCTCATTGATTGGTAGCCCCCGAGACAGCATGAAGTCCTTGAGGCGGGCGAGTATGAGCCTTTCATATACCTTGCCCGAGACTTGAGTAGGCTTATGGGTCGATAGGCTGATTGGTGTTTCGAGGGCTTAAGAATACCTATTCCTGCCAGGTGTTCGGGAAGGTGCCTTTGGATATGGCCGCGTTGTAGATTAACACCAGTAGGTATATGGATTGATGGACATGGGTAGGAGTTTTATCACCTTGTTGGTGATACCGACGGGGCCGGGAGCATAGCGTGGTCGCAGGTTTTTAATTATGGACTCAACTTCGGTGCATGTAACTTGAGTAACGGAATCGCGAGGAGGTTCCTTACTCATCCGGTCGACCTCGCTGACAACCATTGCAAGGTGAGCGGCGTCGATCGGTAGGTTGCTCGGTGAGCATTGGAGCTCGAGATTGTCAGCCAGACATTCGGCTTTCTCTTCGTTTAAGAAGGCGAGGGGTTATTAGGACGCGCTAAGGGAGGCATTGTTTGGGACTTGGTAAGTCGCCAGAAGGCGAGATGAGACGGTTAATGTTGGAGAGGTCATTATCCCATCGATCATTCCTGTACTGGGCTATGCGTGAACGAACTTCACGCTGAAGGGTAACTAGCACCAGCCGATTACTTTCAGTGGGATATAAGTCGTGGGCACGAGTCACCGCATTCTTGCGTCTCATTAGGTCCTTTATGTCGTTTGGCAGGGTCCATCGGTGGTCAACCTCTGAGGGAACCCGCTTCGAGCAATACTCGACGACGGTCTGGATGTGCCCAGTGAGGGCATGAACTACGAGGTTTGTGTCGTTGACTGAAGATATGTTCCTAGGTGTGGTGATGTGGCTTCCCTCAGGTCGTTCCTGAGTCAGTGCCAGTCTACTATCGTTTTGGTAGAAGGTTAACCTCACCTCGGCCACCAGGGCTGAGGGCCCTAACCGAAGAAGATCGGGGCGATGATCGGAAACGAGCTCGTGGATTACCTCTATCTCTTGTAAGGCGAGGTTGATGTTCTTGCAGATGACAATATCAAGCACATCCGGTGCGTGACCGAGTGTGTATGGAAAATGGGTAGGCGTAGAAGGCGCTACGACATCGAAGTCGAGTGCGTCGCTAAGCGAGTCTAAAGCCGACCCCCGGGGGTTGATTTTAGCTGCATTCCAACGAGTGTGCTTGCTATCGAAATCTCCTACCAAAATGACTGAGTCGTCAAGGGAAAGGACGAAGTTCACGAAGTTCCTTCGTAAAATTTGAGTATCCCGTCTGCAAGGGAGATAGACGGACGCGATTGTGATAGGGGTGCTCTACCACTTTCAGCTAGAAACAATTTGCAGTTTCTTGCAGTAGTTTGTCAGGAGTATTAAACTATTTTATGCTTGTGTTCGGGTCGAGTCGATCTAATCGTGCTGTTTATAACTACGGCTTGACTCCAATCACTTACCACAACTCATTAACACATAACTTACCAGCAGGATACACCCCATGCTCGTCTGCCATAACTTCTATCAGATACTATTTATATCTCAGACTAATAGGGTAAGGTAAGGTAGGGCAATAATAAGGTCTTTGTAAAACTCTCTTGATTTTATTTTATTGATTGATTGAATTAACTTTAAATAAGAAAACTTGTTTATCAAAGACGACTTTTTTTAATGTTAAGAGTGACGTACGAACACAGTTCACCTGATGGCAACGGACCGCTTGGTCCAAGCGTTCCGTCTACTTACATCATCAACAAACATTCTAGATGCAAAAGCCTTGTAACCCCTGATGATTGAGATGGGATGTGGTCTCCATGTCCCAACGCTCACATACGATACACATGATGATATCAACGAGGGCGTGCTTGAGAAGCAGTTGAAGCATGAATAGATCTGGGAACCGCGTATCCATTAGAGAATACCAGCTTTAAATAGTAGTATAACACTATCGTGTTCCGTATAGTGAGTTTGGAGACTCGGTAACCTCTATAATGGGTAACGGGGCGTACCATTTCAGTCACCAGTCTGTTCAGGAATGACGTAGGCGTGTTTGCTGCAGTGTCATCAATTTCCATCAGGTGAAGTGTGCTCATATGTCACCCATACTAACACATAAACAAAACAATTCCTACTTGTTTATAAGCATGTTTACAGTTATATAACATCAATCAATAATCTCCAGCCTCCTACCTTAACCAATAACCAATAACCTTCATTCAAGAGCTTACCCTTGAAAAAAATAATACCAATGAAATAATTAAATAATTACCAATAACCTTCATTCAAGAGCTTACCCTTGAAAAAATTATACATTTCAAATATTTCTATAAACGGTCTCAGACAAAATCGTAACACGTTTTCGGTAGGCGCCCCGGCTACAATGCCTACAATGCGAATATTTAAATTAAGAAGTCGTTCACAAACAAGCCAAATATACTGAGTACCTTGAATAGATTACGGGGAATCTTTTTATAAGTTACGTAGGTAAAGTTGATTTGGTAATTCTTCGAAAGTCTTTCGTCATTGATGTTGGGCGGGCAGACTACTTTCAGATGTTTTAAAATTAATATTAAAGTTTCGAAAACTTTCCATACAAATACAATTAACAATACTGTTATTAATATTGAAAAGTAAGGGATACATTTGATATTAAGAAAAATCTATATAATTGGGCATCGTGAAAATAAAATTAAAATAACAGCCTATTTACATATAAATCCCACTGTTGGGCATAGGCTTCTAGAGTGGAAGTAGGAATATAGTCCACCATGCGGCTCCACTGCGAATTGGCGGAATTCACAAGTTTTACGAAATATATTTTTATTCTTTTCTTAATTTTGATTGATTTAAAACATGCCAGGTTTCCTCGGGCTGTTTTCACTTCACCGACGACAATTTCAACGGTGCCGGCACCGGGTATGAATTCGGTTTGCTTGCATACCGTGACTTCAAAAGCGAGCGGTTTACATACTGAGCTGCCAAGGCTTTTAGGGCATAACATGTGTGTACCAATTAACTTAGCAATGCTATTATTAATATCAAAAGTTAAGGAAACATTCAATATGAATAGGTCTCACTGGTATTCACTGGTCAAATAATTAAGCACAATATGTTATTAATATTAAAAAGTAAAGAAACATTCAATAAAAATATGTTTCTTACTGATGTGAAATGGCCAGCCAATTTAGCACTATTTGTTAGTAATGTTAAAAAGTAAAGAAACATTCAAGATAAAGGTCTACAGTGGGCAGGCCGTATAATTTAACAATGCATTTAAAATCAAGATGTAACCGTACAGGCCACGACACTCCTCCACTGCGAATTAGCGGACTTTATATGTCTTCTAAATATCTTACATTTGCATGTATACTCACGTTCTTCTCCAATGACCGCTTGGTAAGCAAGCAAACAAGCATTTATTTAATTTGCATAGTATAAACAGATCATCAAGAATGGTCAAGGTTAGCGTCCCCATATAATATATACGTGATATAGCCAACTATTGCGTGTTGTATAGTGTGTGTGGATAGTGGTTGGATTCGGAGATCAAACTAACTTGGCAGTAACTAAACATTCCATCTTAGCCCTCAGGGCTGACAATGTCCATCGCGAACCTTCGTTGAGGGTATAGGTGTTTATTGGTCGTTACCATCAGGTGAACTCTTTGTTATAACTAACGCACACAAAGCCAACTATACATAAACCCCTTGACTACGATGGCCCTTGTCGCCGTCTGGACGCTGATATCTAATCGGGAACACAGACCACCCAAGGCAACTCGGCCACGTAGCTTATGACGATGATGATGTCCAAGAGAACCACAAGGTCCATTTCAATAATTTCATAATGTAGTTATTAACTATATGTCGTCCCCTTCCCCAGACCGTTTTAATACACAGGGAATGAGTTCGGCAGAAGGTATGATGCAGTGTCAGGGACAAGGGAAATGTATATATTTCCCTATACACGCCTATACGTAAACTCACAATCTGTGACAGACTTATATTATTCATCAGCCGGAAATCAGGCCCAGGGGGCCCACGACGAAGCAGCATTTAGGTATTCTATCTAGATCGTTCATTTGAAGGTTCTCAGACCAACCTAGATAAGAAATGAACACGTTGATACGTCGTCACTTTCGGGCTCCAAGGGGCCTCTCGTAACCAGTAACGGGATCTCCTGTGCCCTCGACTATCATGGTGGCGTGTTCCGTCCGCGGTCGAGCTGATTCATTCCAACTGCGACTTATATAATTTTTTGTATAAGACGGTGACAAACGGGCACAAAGTTCACCTGATGAGTGATTCATGCAGCCCAAGACACCCACGGTCATCGCCGACTTCATCACATTGGTATGCCATGTACGGCATCTATCGGTGCGGACCTATGCGTTGCTAGTTTATAAATGATTATTTATATTCACCTGGGATGCGTGTTGGGTCTTGTCCCTTGTTGCCCTCCTCTGTACGGATAGTTCTGGTACTGTGGTCTAGCTTGAGGGCTTTGGCTCTGGCTCTGCTGTGGTACGACGTAGCTGTGGCCGGCCTGTAATGTTAAAAAAAAATATCGTTTTACAATCACTTCTCATTGACATATCAGAATATAATTATATAAAGATACATTTGATATGTTTTGTTATATACCCTGCCGGCCAAAAGTTTAAGACCTCACATAAACAACATAATTATCTATCAATAGTAATAAAATCCCATAGGATAAATAAAAGAAATGCACATCTGCATATTTTATTGTTAGTATCGAATATTTAAAGAAGCTATTCTTTTGTTAACATTCAAGGTATTGGACAATAAACATCTATTGTTTTTAAACTACGACAAACGCTGCGCTAGAGCCATGTGGTAGAATCGTAATAATATTTTTATAATGTCCTCATTACTAATTACTTTGCTTTTGTTACGTATTGGTCAAAAATTAGGATTATTAAGTACTCCTGAAAACACGTGTTTCTGACTGATTATTACCCCAGTTTAGTTGGGATTGTTCACAAACAATCTCAATTAGTCTAAACTTGTGGTTTCAACAGTGAAGACGTCATAAAATGGGAAAAGATCAAGAAATTAGCAGTGAAGTGCGTTCTGCCATCGTAGTTTTACATAACGAAGGGAAATCCGAACGTGAGATTGCTTCATAACTGAAGTTATCGAGGACTTGTGTTCATGGCACAATAACTCGATGCAGGGAGACAGGCAGTTTTCAAGATCGTGGATGACACTAGACGTGGTAGCTTTCGGCTCGGGAAGGCCGAAAGCTACCACGTCTAGTGAAGATAATTTCATTGTTATTACCAGCAAGCGAAATAGACGCTTAACAGCACCAGAAATCCGCGTTGAAGTAAACAAAACCCGAGTTAAACCTTTATCATTGACTACAGTAAAAATACAAATGAGCACACTATTTACGTGATCCACAACAAAGCAACTGAGGACTAATATGGACCGTCTCGTAATAGAGTCATACACTGACTCTTCGAAACACGGCACTACTCTGCTATTTCACGCTAATATGGTAGCGCCGATTCCTGCTTCAGCTTAAAACGAGCTATAAAAGTATGATAACAGCTTATTTATATAAATCCCTTTCATAGGCATGGAGGCCTCCCTCTCTAGCGGATTGGCGGAATTGACATGTCATCGAAATTTTTTTTTTTAATAATTTCTTAGTAATGCAGGTTTGCTTACGATGTTTTCCATAATACATGAATATACCCAGTGTGTATCAACATTTAAAATTACAATCAACAATGTATATTGACGTTCCGATGTCGGTTTATTCGCGCGCCGTGAATAAAAAGCGTATGTTCTTTTTTTATTATATTGAGTTTTTTTATTACAAACGATCACACAGTTTACCTGATGGCAAGTGATTCCTGTTGCCCACGAAATCTACGTTCATCCTTGACAGGGAACCATAATGCAGATGCGCTGTCACTTTTGTGGACCGAGATGGAATGCCTCGTCACCAGTAATAGAGGTCTCCAGATCCCTTCATTCAACCAGACGAATAACAGCAGTATTTTGCTGTTATTTTACGCTTGTATTCTGTGAGGGCATGGCTCTTATCCGGTCGAGCTGTCCCATTTATTGTGCAGCTAGCTACATTTAAGCACGATGAAATTCATCTGATAAAAATATTTCGTGAAAATTGCCCGCGATATTACGTTAATTGCTAAATATTAAACATGGACCTTGTATTGACCACACGATATAAAATAAACCACAGATTTGTCTAAAAACGCGCGTTTACTTTAATTTGTATCGAACCACCAACAGAATATATTTAATACAATATATGAGCATTAAGGTTACGCTTACAAGCGGCCGGCCAGAGCATTAATAATTTAACGTACAATATCTTAAAATAATTATTAAATATTTAACATTTTATAATGTACATAGAAAATCTAAATATATGTATGTATGTATATAAAAACAAAATAATTAAATTTTAATTTAGGGAAATAAGAACTTATATTTTATTGGCTGAAGAATGAAGATGATCATATAAATTTTATTTTTAAAAATAGATGTTTTGTTAATTCTACTTGCCTATGTAGGACATATGCAAATGCAAAAGGTTTACGAGTTCGGCGAGTCTATATTGTGATAGATACTTAAGGCATATCTTGTCATTGTTTAAGACGTCCTCCATTTTGTTGTTAAACGTCTTATGTCTCAATCGACAAAATTACTGCGCCATGATAATGAAAGGCTGCTGGTCCTTATATATATAATCCCTGAGGGATTTTTATTTTAATTATCAGCAGCTCAGTTCATTAATTGTAATTTGCATGTGCCTACGTGGAAAAAATATTATTATTTATATAACTACTGAGCACGTTTCATAAAGTTTTAAAAAATGTTTCCTTTCGAATTTAATTTTTTTAATAATATTAATGCTGTCACATGATAAACAAAATGAAAAAATAAGCAATTATGCGTCTACTCCGGTAGTGCGGATTTTCATCAGCGGCGGTGATCGCTTACCATCTATGTGAACTGCGTGATTGTTTGCCAACTATCCTGGTCCCGATCCTACCTTGGCTCGATCATTTAGCCTCTTCGGATTAAAATTGCTGCCTTGTTGTAGTGACCACATTCATCAAGCAAATAGAAACGTCGATAGCCCACGATCGATAGGGTACGGTTGGCGAAAGATAAGGTCGTAAGTTCGAATCCGCCATTAGACCATCGTGAACTTAGGACAAGAATTTAAGCTGAAATGTTGAAAAAGCAATGTAAGGCATCTTTCCTTTAAAAAAAAACTACAAGTATTCTTCTTATAATATCGATGACGATAATCTATCTCTAATATTTAAGAAATGAATCAGCAGGATATTGAACCTCATCAAAGCTTCCAAAATACAAATCCGTTGCCAGCCCTACTGACTAACATGGATAGGCTCGCCTCATTGCCTGCAATTGAATCTCTGGATCCATTAAGTAAACACGCGTAACAAAGCAACGCTGTGAAAGCGTGATCCTACTCCAATCAGCTTATGCATTTGCGGTTCACCTACATGTGTCTACGATCGCAATAATCCGGATCTACGCCTCCACAAATAATCACAGTACTACCCACACTGAACTAAATTTATAACAAGAATATACTATAAATAAATACATAAGCATTTGATATTTTATCGTTTTATAAATGTGAGTTATCAATCGAAACGTACTACGCCGTAGACGTGCACGATAAAATATTCATCACATTTTCTGCGGCAGATGAATTATGTAAGCCATAATTTTTAATCCTCTTTAAATTAATCAAGAACATTTACCTTAAATAACAGCAATAAAATTTGCAAATCGAGTCCGTTTCAAACCGCATCGTAAATAGATATGCGTCAATACATAAGGCCCGGGGCTCTACGCCGCAATTCATTGTGGTATTAATTTCAAACCATTAAATATTTTGACAAGCTTTTAATACCTATCGGAATGCATCGGGAAATTCTGAGTATTTTACAATGGAACTATTAATGAATTAACAATAAAGGCAACACCGCAAAATGTTAGATAATATTAAATAATGTTTCATTGAAATACTTTTGTGAGCAAATGTTGATTATAATGAAGCGTTAAATTGACTGGAGAGGCACTATTGAGTTTTGTCTGACAATAAAATAGTGTTGCGACTTTATTCCCTCGTATTCCTCGGGCATGCGATGCGTTGTGATTCCTCACCAAGCGTGAATATGGGTGCCGAGCATAATATGGTACACATTTCTACTGATGGTAAACGATGACAGCGGCCCGTGACTTCTTCATCCATCCTCAAAACTATTAAGGATGCACAAACATCATTACAATACACCTGAGGATTGCGGTGGAAGGACTTACGAGTTGTTTTTATATGTCTACGATCTACGAAAATCTATTTATTTATATAGACAATTCATTAATTTCCCTGAACTCTCAGATAGAATAGTCCACCAGTTACGGGAGTCACGGTTTCTTCCAGTCACATATATTACGCTACTATTCAGAGAATTGTAATTGTTAATATGAATATTTCATTTTTATTTATAAATATTTCAAAACGTATATAGTCAGTATTCAGTTGATGTGTAAAAATCCATGAATTCATACTGTCAGGTGAAACAGCCACCACTTTATGTCAAAAATAATAACAGAACGACGAGCGGTATTGTTCTGTGAAGAAAAAAATCCGTGAATTGGCCAACCTAGCTTCCCAAGAATGGAACAATGGCGATTGTCCTAAAGTCACAAACCTACTCTTAAAATCATATACCAAAGCCCGTTAACGTCTATAGATTAATGCTCACCGCATAATTATACTAAACGGAGTAATGAAGGATACGTAATGTAGGTACGATAGCATGGCGTCAAGCATTGCCTCTTACGTTCCAAGTCCTCTTTATTTTGTTTGTTTTTATCTAGATATCGCCTTTTTTTGTAAATAACATTAGGGAGTAACAAACGAGCGCACAGTTCACCTGAAGGTTAATGATTCCTGCGGCCAGATTCATCCTCGATCACCATGCAACCATAATGCAGATGCGTTGTTACCACTGAGTACTGAGATACCGCATCACTAGCTACCACATCAAGGCTGTTTTTATTTATTTCAAATCGATTTCGACGAAACAGACCGTCACCACTGTACAACGCAGCATCCAAAAATTTCCATCCTATTTCCCGTATGCACGGTGAAAAGGCGCTTCAAAGCGGATAGCCAAGAGACGAACGATATTGATTACTTGTCGAGTGCATGTCATATGGGGTCAAGGTCGCCCCCTTTGTTGGCTGATTTTATTAAATGGCTAAGTCGGATTTCAAATAAAATATTCTTGGTAAAATTTTGCAAATGGCGCAATGACCGTAAAAAGTGGAAGTAAAGTAACAGCCTACATATTTATATTTATTGAGTATTGGCCTTCATCTCTGGTGGGTGTTTACAGCATAGTCCACCAAGCTAAATTTTTTATTTATTTCATAGACATGCAGGTTTCCTTCATCTCGTCTCTCTTAATCGTAAATCAGCATTGGGGCATGCCATTATTTTATTACGAGTGACAAACCAGTATACAGTTGTCGATGGTGAGTGATCACGCCAGTACCACCTGCATCATCTAAAAAAGGGTTTAAAGACGCAAATATGTTGTCATCCTTTTGATTGGAACGAGATGATATAACCGTTTACCGTCAATCGTTATGAAGCTAGGTACAAGCTACAACGTGGAGAAGTTAAAATTGTACATTGTAAATCAATATTCTAGTGGAAGGTAAAATGTGGACTGACCATGGAAGTTTTGCACATGTCCTGCTGAGGCGCAGGAGGCGCTGACGGCTGCGGTGCTGGCTGGGCGCGCAGGTTCGACTGCGGGACCCCAGCGGCCGGCAAGTAACCGCCGCCCGCCGCCGCTGCCGCCGCCGGATGATAGCATTCCGCCCCTGAAAAAAATAAACACCATTAACCATCAACGCATATCGATAAACATGAATACGTCGTCTCTTATTTCTATTTATGATTATCAACTCACTATGTGGTGTAGACGCCCGCGGATAACTGTACGGCGCTAAGGAAATATTAGCTACGATAAACATAGTACGTATACGATGGCGGCCGCTAATGGAGTTATGACGCTACGGGTGACAGACGCCGACGTGGGTCGTAAACTTACGTGACTGCGCCAGCAGCCTGTAGTTGTTCGTCCCGACGCAGTTGGTGTACCGCGACTGCTCATGCTTCCCCGCGCTCATGTACTGCATGTGGACACGTGGCCCGTTACCCACGGCGCCGTGTCCGTTCCCCATCACATTGCCCACCAGCTCCTGCTGGCCGCCGTTAGTCAAGAAGCCGTTACCTCTTAATGCGACCATTTTGATTTCATGATACAGATCCTTTAAAAATTGCACCAGCCAAACATTGAACCATTCCCAGAATAATGGCGATGCGCTCATCGGTATAAGGCTATCCGCGTCAAATCGTCCGGTAACACTGCGACTGTGTCGTGTCCACGGCAAGTTTAGTTAGTTTAGAGCATAACTTTCATCATACCCGGTCAATGTTAATTTGTACGTATATGTATTTTAGGCACGATGATTTGAACTATACTAGTTATAAAAATTGCATAAAAGTCCGTTTATTTTACGAAAGCGTATCGCATATTGCTATATGGTGTGTCCGCATACGCGGTTTATATAGTAGTTTATTGCTGCATAGAGAAAATCGATAAGTAGACGGGGTTGATATACAGACTGCGGGGCACTAAGCCGCCACGTTAAGTCGCCACGATAAGTCGCCACGATAAGTCGCCACGTTAAGCACTCTTCGGGAGAAAACTATAGTTTCGAACGTCGCCTATTTACTTAGCACGATTAATATTAAACAACAAATAAGTGTAATAAAAATATTTCGCGACCGCTTCGAGCGTCGTCCGCTTGGCGTTCTACGACGCGATGCCCTTCGTAATATTCAAAATCATCGCAACTATGGTACTTTGGGAGGGGAAAAAGAGATGAACGTACCGCTTTGCCACGGTTTTACGAATTTGGGGCGTTACCGAGTACGAACGAACTACCCTCTCGCGTATAACCGACAAAAATCGGCGAGGTAAATTGAACACGTTTTCAATGCCGCGCCTGTTCGTTACTAAGGCGTGATAAATGTAAACGCACTGTGGCAATGGACACTAACGTGTTGATAGTTTCGTCGCTTTAATCGCTACATCGAAGGCCACGTGGCGTATTAAATATAATCAGACATCGGGATTAGTTTTCTTTAAAGTTTGGTCTCGTGTTGCAAACTCGTAACGCAGAACAGCGCCCTCACGCGAATCGATACATCGCCGAGTAGACGTAGTGCCCCTTCTAGTGGGCACTGAGACGTTCGGAATATGGCACAACGTCGACTCGGAATGATTCTTGAACACATTATTTTATTACATCTATTATATTATTATATCTCATCTCTCACGCTATTCATCAGATGGTTCATCATGGATAAAATTACAATAGCGTCGTCATTACGTCGCACAGTCATCAGAAACGGAAACACCACGTGCCCTAAGGGCAATATTGATCTATATTGTTTAGGTAGAAACAAGAATTATTGGCGGGACCATATTGAACGCGCTCGTCTCGATGAAATACAGTCCACAGACAGAATGTAGTGCAGACGTAGTAGTTATGTTAGTATAGAAGATGGAATGGCTGAAACGACTCAGTTGTCCAGATCTATATGACAGCTAAATAATTACTGGTAGAATGTTAACTATAATTTATTTTTATTTATAAATTTTATTTTTAATTAAAATCGTTCTTAACTAGCCGAAGAACTGTAAAGCCTTACGTTGAGAAAAACAAAATGTTATTATAAACTAGACTCCCGAGCTTTTCCAAGAAAGTTAAGCGTAGGTCGCATGGTTGCCCGCCCGTGCGATAAGAACTTCGCGCCTGAGCCATTATTGTAACTGAATACCGGGCTGGCGGGATTGTTTTAGTTCTCCGACACTGGTTGGATTCGAAATAAACTTATTATTTTCAAAAACACCACTAGGTTATGTTCTATTGTCGTTTAAAAACAATATGCATTTACTCAGACATTAATTGTCTACAACTTATGAGGTCGTACTATTTGACATATTTAAAGATTTAGACATAATTTAGATTTTGATATAGATTAAGTCATTTCATTACGTAAATAATTAAGGTTCAATACTATTTAACAATGTTGAAATAAATTTTATTATTTTAACCAAACCCTCGCAGAATACCAGCGTGAATAGCATAATGCTGCTGTGGTTCATTTGGTCCGGAGACCTTTATTACTGGTGACGAAGAAATCTTAATGTGGGTTGGTTGTCACCCCTGAATACAGATTTACAGGCACGAAGTGAGCGCACTATACAAGTCAAGCCTATTTAATATGCGGATGGATGCCTTGTTACCCCTAAACACTGGAGATTACTGGTGACGAAGAAATCTTAATGTGGGTTGGTTGTCACCCCTGAATACAGATTTACAGGCACGAAGTGAGCGCACTATACAAGCCGCTTCCATTTAATATGCGGATGGATGCCTTGTTACCCCTAAACACTGGAGATTACTGGTGACGAAGAAATCTTAATGTGGGTTGGTTGTCACCCCTGAATACAGATTTACAGGCACGAAGTGAGCGCACTATACAAGTCAAGCCTATTTAATATGCGGATGGATGCCTTGTTACCCCTAAACACTGGATATGGATACTCGTTAACTGTAATTTTCCAATCGACTTAAGGGGCAAAACGTAACGGCCAGATAACCAGCTATTGTCTTTAATATGCCATGGATGGCTTCACGTTGCAGCCAGTTGATTTTATACATAGAACCGTACACTCATATTAGTGACCAATAATTATTACCGGACACAAATCGTATCGTATGCAATTGAAACGTCAGTTGAAAGCACTTATCCTCCCCCATCGAAGCCTTTGGACGGAGGCGGGTTATGTGCAAGTGATTTCACATATGATTCACGGTTAGCGATTTTTAAAACACTTGTCCTGGATTCACAACAACAGTCGAACGGCGGATTCTTATTTACGTACTCAAGTTTTTTACCTTAGACTATTGACCCTTCACGGGAAGGTATTGTGTTTATTTAGGGACGGGGAGACCCGTCGTGCGTGTGGTCTTCCGACGGTGGATACGTATTTTTTTTATTACATTGAGAGTTGCAAACGAGCACACAGTTCACCTAATGTGATATTAAGTTCCTGCGGTCCATGACATCTACATTCATCCTTGAGAAGGAATCATAATGCAGATCAGTCACCCTTGAGGACCGAGATGGAATGCCTCGTCACCAGTAATAAAGGTCTGCGGATCCCTTCACTCACCAGACGAAACACGGCAGCGTTATGCTGCTATTTCACGCCGGTATTCTGTGAGGGCATGGTCCTCCTAGCCCGGTCGAGCTGACCCATTCATTCTGCGGTTAGAAACAAACTGCAGTGTAGCTCTACCAATGTCGAAATGTATATGTCGGAGTTAAATCATTTAATAGCCAACACGCAAATTGCATTACTACTAATGTATAACAATATGTATATCTTTATAGAGTACCGAGTGGTGCAGCTGTATGGGTCTGCAACACGAACGACTGTAGTAAAATAGAAGTATAAGCCTACTGTGTTTCGTAAGGCATTTGAATCCGTATTAGGGGAACGGGTAACGAGGCATTCAATAAATTCGTGGATGAATGTTGTGGATGTTATGGGAATGAGTAATCTTCATTTACTACCAGGTGAATTGCGTGCCGAAACATTTTACTAACCCACTAGTGATTTTTCGTTTGCATTGTAAGATACGGCACTATAATAAACCTTGTTGGTTTGAATCACCGACGTGGGCTTGGTTTAGGTGCGTCAGTAGATGTCGCCTCGTCGAGGATAATTGTTTTTTTCTATTATATTGAAAGTTACAAACTCGCACACAGTTCATCAGATATTAAGTGATTCCTGCGGCCCAAGAAATCTACATTCATACTTGACAAAGAATCATAATGCAGATACGTTGTCACCCTTGGGGACTGAGATAGAATGCCTCGTCACCAGTTATAAAAGTATCCGAATCCCTTCACTTATCAGACGAAACAGAAGACTGAATGGAATGGAATGCTTCGTCACCAGTAATAAAGGTGTCCGGATCCCTCCTCTCACCAGACGAAACACAGCAGCGTTATGCTGGTATTTCAAGACGGTATTCTGTGAGTGCGTGGGCCTCCAACCCCGGTCGAGCTGACCTATTCATTCTGCAGTTGGAAACAAACTGCAGTGTAGCTTTACCTTACTGTTGATATCATGGGCCGCAGGAGTCACTTACCATCGAGTGAACTGTGTGCTCTCTTTAGTCATGGTTATACAATGAAAAAGGCCCAAATCGCGATCACCAATAAGCTTCTTAAGAGTATGCCCCTCCACTTTTGTACTTGACAAAGCTGGGTGACATTAAGCAGGATCGGGCAAGTTGACAGCATTACTCCCACTCAAGTGCGGATCTAGTTTCATACATAGTATTATTTTATATTTATTATTATACTCTAGTTAAGTTCTAGTTTGTTTTAAGTACCTATGCGTTATTGTAAACACGAGCACAGGCACAAGTAAATGCTTAATTGTTGTTGTCATTACATATTATAACTCGGACTACCTGGAATTGTCCTTATCTTTCACCCTCCGTCTTTCTTTTTGTCTACACACTATTATAATACTTACGATTCTTCGTGTTGCGTTTTTGACAATGTTGATCGTTCCCGATACATCCGCACCGTCATGACTTCTCAATTGTGCGTAGTTATAGAGTACAATATATAAATACTCAGTGATTTCCATAAATTGCATTAAGATATAGTCCAGCTTGTATATTTGTACCGTAGCAATATATTTTGGTTATTACCAGATGGCACCAACTGCGCAGAATATTATAGTGCCGTAAGCATTTGCTCAAGCACAGAGCACTCACTCGTCATCTCCTTCCCTATTCCTATGTGACACGTATGTAATAAGGTCTAATAAAGGTTCAGATGTCAGTGACACAAACCACCAATTTATAATACACAAAAATTGTTCCCTCGGCTGAGAATAGGAAAGCTAGAGAAACAGCTAGGTACTCTCACAACTACACCACAAAGTTACATATAGTATAATATAAAAAAATTGTTAAGTTAATCGGAATAGAAAAAGTTTTTTTTTAAATAAATCAAGGCAAGGAAAATTTTAACATTACGAAAAATCCAGCATAGGTACACAAAGTTGATGATTACATTGTGTAGTTGGTTGTATACAAAACAAAACTCACAAATTTCTAGTGAACTCAAATGATGTTTTAAATTTGAGGTTTTTCATAAAAAAATAAACTTATTTTATTTATTTTAAACATTACCGACGTTTTTTATATAAAAAAAAAATATTATTGGATTTCGATAAAAAGCGTTATCTTCCGGAACATTCGATGTAAGAACGTGTAAGTTTGTTTTCACACGAACGCAAAGGGGGACTCCGCTCGTCGTCTTCCCTTTCTTATGTAATACAATAAGACAGGGCGATGGTACAGATGCAGTGCCAAGGGCACTGGATGTGCACACTATTCACTCTAAACCTGAAAATCAAGATCTAGATATATCTATTGTTTCTGAGCTGGGAATGGGAACTGATTTTGGTCTTGTAAACTTTGAACAGTGGTGTCGTCATGCGGCCGACAAAATGATTTATTATTATTAAAATTCTAACAATCTAGCTCGCGTTTTCGTCCTTTCTGTTTAATAATAGTGAACGACCATTTAATTACATGCCGATACCTAAGTAGAGGGGGCGAGGATCTATGCAAGTTTGCGGGAAGTGGATACATGAAGATGGCTCAGGTTCGTGCTTTATGGCAGTCTATGGGCGAGGCTTAGGTACAGCAGCAGTGGACAGGCTGTGATGATATCATTTAAAATGAAAATATTTTTAATTATGACGTGATGTTGTGTCAAATAAATAATGCAAAAAAATATACACGACATTTCACAGATCGGAGTGGAATAGTCCACTATATAGATAGATAGACTGTGATTATGAAGAATATTAATTTTAAATTAATAGTGTGAATACGGTATTGTCAAATATAATTTATGAAAATGCCATGTTTTTGCGTATGTATTTCGCAAATTAACAACCGCTTCATCGAATAGTATTGGAGATGGAGATTATAATTTTATAGTTCAACAAAATTAATAGATTATAGAGATTTAGAGATAAAAACAAACACACAGTTCACCTGATGGGGTAAGTGATTCTTGCGGCACATGTCATCTACATTCATCCTTGATAAGGAATCCATCATAATGAAGATACGTTATCCATGCCATGAGGATTGAGATGGAATGCCCCGTCGCCAGCAATAAAGGTCTCTAGATACTCCCTACACTAACGATACAAAATACAGTAAGAATTATACTAGTATTAGCGCAGTCATACCCCGGTCGAGCTGACCCAAACATTCTGCAGCTATAACCGAGCCGAGGTAGCTAATTTATATCGATCTATAAATGTGTTGCAAGCTAAAGCTCATTGGTTTGGGTTGTCATCAATGATAATATATTTCTGTCTAACATGCTATATGAGAGCAATCGTATATTACGTGGAAATACATAATTTACATCAGCTTCTAAGGAAACAGTTTTAAGAATTGTAGCGTCCCTTTATAAAAAAGAACTCCGCATTATAAATGAGATATAAACTGAACGGAAGTAGTGACAGCAATTTAAATATTTACTAACAGCAATAAAATATATATGATTATGATCAATTGCTTTTTGCAAAAATAAAATTATACCTTGAAAACTAATAAATAGGTTGGCAAGCCTATTTAATGTATTAAAGTATGCATCTCAACATTAAAAAGTACTTAATTTTAATGTCATTCGCGGATGATACATTATTGAAATTCCTAAGACAAAAGTAAAAGTGTAAGAATGCTACGAAGAAACTCACCCCGTACGTGGATAAAATGAATTAAAAATAAATTAAAACTTCAAACATGAGCAATTCGGTCCCTTTGTCTCATTGCGATGAAAGTAATATACTTCATAACGATAATTCATATATTCAAATATTATAGTAACCGTAAAAATAAACCTGTAACGCTAAGTATCCATTTTTATAAAACTAAGGGTGAAAAACGAGCACACAGTTCACCTGATAGTAACTGATGACTACAACCCTCTCTGCAACTCTTACATCCATCCTCATCATAGATTCAATGTCTTGATTCAACGCCTTGTCACCCTTGAGGGCCAAGGCGTTAAGGCCCCCACCAGTATTTACTCCGAATCTCTACGCATACCATACGAAACGCAGCAGATTTATTCTGCTATTTACCGCTGAATTTCTCCATTCCTCCAGTCCTCCATTCCGGGACTGTCTATTTGACGTGTTAATAGTAATTATTCTCAATGGTTACTTTAAAAAGTTAAGTAAACAGACAAGATTTACAGTAAACTGTACTAGAAACAAAAAATTGGTTTTATTTAGCCTAGTTCAGGAGTCAGAAACTTCCTTTAAACATTTGTTATACGATTGTAAATAAAGTATTATTATAACAGGTTGATTAATAATAAAAATTTTCATACATGACTTACAATGAATGACGTTTACGATTAGTATATTTATAACTCGTCGTGTTTTGTTAAGTTTGTTTTATCTATCAATCAGTTTTAGTATAATTTACTTCCATAATTAGGTCCTTAATAATAGTTGCTATGAACAAGTTATTAACTTATTAGTAACAACTATTAATAAAATAAAACTTAATAAAAAAAAAAATGATAAGTTATATCCATATAGCCTATATGTTTTTACATCTTACGTACGTTCTAAGTCATAACTGAACTTAACTGTAATAATCATATCAACTTATGTTATTGAGGTTGAGTCAAAAAGAAAACTTTTAAAAATATTTATATTAATAGTTAAAAGTTTAAAATAAACTTAATGTGGTATAAAAAAAAATATAACAATAAAATGTAAGATTATGGTTTTATCGTATTTTATTTGATTTAAACATAAATTATGTACATATGTGTATTTTCACCCAGAACGAGGACATAATTATATACCCCATAGAGTTTAATTGTTTTTTTTTTCATAATCGAAAACACAGAAATGTAGGACAAATATTTTTTCTATATATATGCGGGTGTTTCGAATATCGTCTACATACTTAATCAACCATTTGAGCCTTCATATCTGTTATCTTAGTGTTCACAACAGCCTACTCCTCGGCTTAAACGTGTTCGGCAGAGCTGGAACATCTTGCCTGCGCCAGTATTTCCTTCCGGATACAATCTTCGAGGGAACTGGCGGGGTTGTATGCGTGCCATACTAATAATAATAAAAACAAATAACTTGTACCAATATTAAGCACTGTTGTGAGGTAAGTTGTTTTAGTGTGATTAACCCTTTGCACTCGGGTGTCGCGGATGAGGCGACATCTTACAATCATTATAAGCAAATTGCTCCGTTGTCTCATTAATATATATATTTATATTATATTGGTACAAAAACGTGGACGCTTTTTTTTTTTAAATGACAATGATTTTCAAGCACCCAAACAGGCGCACCAATGTCCCGTTTATTCATAGCAAAAAATAATCTTGTTTTTAAATGAAAGTTGTTGATAGTACATATTAATAATCGCACCGACTGCAATGGGATAAGACACATATCCAAACAACCAGGCCTAGTAATAAGGTTGAGATACAATTGTTTACGAAATAAAACTTATTGTATTTGAACAGATTTCATCTACATATAATTATTACAAACGCTTATATAAAAAAAACGATGATAGGCCTATTTGAGCAAAAGTAATGTAAAAAAAAAGTGGATAAAGTAAAATAAAGGAACGGGGAGAGGTTTTGCCATCGGGATATATGTACGTCGATCGTATACCCCAGTTTATTTGAGCGGGATCAAAATTAGATGGTGACGATTTCGTTGCTTGCAAAACTTGTATAAATTAAAATAATAATGATTTTTACTCATTAAAATACACAAACTTATATAAGTTTCTTAAAAACAACAGTTGTGTAACATCAACTTTCAAATTCAACAAAGTCCAAGACATGTTTAAATAAAAACATTGCTAAAACTAGTTTAAAATCGAAGAGGGGAACATTTTAAGCCAGACTTGATCCCTGTCACGCCGCATGTTTTTTTAAAGTATTACCAACAAAGCCAGTATACTTCAATATATTCAATAGTATATTCAATAATTCTACTATATATTAAACAGGATAAATAACATAGAATATTAATGTAAATGCCTACCACAGATTGCTTAATTAATATATAATGTTTGTTGTACTAGGTAAAAAAAAATCTCCCTTTGACCCCCATGACCATAGCCATAGCCACAATAAATATATAAAAAAAGATAATAGATAAGAATAGCAAATAAAAATTTTAATGCAAAATACGACAAAATCGCCTAACAGGCACATATGTATGTATGTGTAAAATATATATACTAGTCCGATAAACGAGATCGGTCGCGAGTCGATGCAAATACAAGATGCATTATCGCAGCTTCCCGCTTGACAAACTGTAGCGATTTCGCTACGCAGCATACATTTACAAGTAAATTATTATCGGACAGCTTGTCGGCCATTTCTTGCGTAAGTTTTCTTGGACGTGGAAACGCGGCCAATAGTAACGCTCGGAGACTTTACCGTATCACAATCCATTGATAGATAGAAATAAGCCTATAAATCCTCTGCGTATCTCGTATATATATGTGCGTACTCCGCGAGCCAGGATATGCAATCCATTCAATTAAAAAAGACCCGTATCCAACGTTTCATTTTTAAAAATAAGAACTCGATGAAATATTTTTTACTTTTTATCTATACTCGATTTCAAGTCGATTACATATTTACGAGCGAGTATTCGAGAGGTGGCAAAATTCAATTTTCATACAGCGCGTTAAGGGACGTAACTTAATTATCTCTAGTTTTAACGAACACTGTTAACAACGTATGGATGCCGACGCGAACTATTAACGAATATATTTTCCAATTTTTCACGGTATAGTTTTTTTTTTATATTATATCCGTCACTATATATATTTTATATCATACTAGTGACGGCCCTTAAGATAGGAGCCTGGTCTGAATCACAATCTGAATTATATTTTTATAATATTGGGTGTGACAATCGAGCACACAGTACACCTGATTAAAAGCATGGAACCTCAACAATACGTTCGCAGACCTGAGGACCGAGAGCGATCACCTCGTTAATTTTTAACTAGGTCACATATACACGATTATAAAGATTCAATTCTAAATATGGAGGTTTAATCATTGGATAGGTTTTAATTAAATTATTTTGTGGATATAATATGGTATGTGGCATAATTGTTCACAGCCTATGATGATTATGGATAACTCAATTTTAAAAAGCAAACATTAGGAATTTGCAAGTTTAAAACAGTATACAACACTCTTTCGGGCAATTAGTTACTCGTAACAAAAGACTCCTCCCTCCATCGCGCCTACACCGATAACAAATATATTTCCTAGAATCGCGTTGTTCCGCCTGGAATTTTATATTATTTGTGCCTTTTCTCAGTACAATCGTTTAACCGTTAGGCGATATATGACAAAATTATATTAAAGAAGGCGACGGAGTAAATAAAAACAGATAAACCAATAACAAGCAAGGTGTCATAAAAAAAATAAAAACCAAAAAGGGAATAAATGATAGCATTATCAACTCAATTTGAAATTTTAAATGTCAGTCACAACTGAATACTAAAATACCTCTCAATTTTAACTAAATTAACATTTATTTGACTAAATTGATTAAGATTTTCATCTTATAATACTAAATTACGCTCAAAATTGAGTGGCTTTAAAGTATTTTGCCAACAAAGCGACTGTCTTTGGTCCACCTGATACTCGATCACTGGAACCTGAAAACATCGGAAATTATACAGGACACAGAGCCAGTTGTGAGTCATCCCCGGGGGTTGGGGGTGAGATACCCTTATTATGAACTACTGGTGAAAAACCCATCAACATTATTGTCTTATCATAATGCTTCACGGTGGTGTCCTGATAGAGCTAGGTCCTCGTCAAATTCGTCGTACAGCTGCACCATATCTCTACAACCCTTATGGGTTACATACCTTATGGTAAAGTAACGACGACAGGTCTAATTTGACGGAGAAATCCTCATAGTCCCATATCTGATGGATGCAACAGCCATTTAGGACCAGATCTTGCCCTAAATGATGAACAGCACTTCGATGGTAATAGAGTCCGGGAGACTCTAACAGGTAAGGACGTAGTCAATTACCATACAGCATATAATACTGACATTAGTATTAGAGCACTGAGAAAGGTAGATTAGACTGACTATCTATTCTCTTCTACTATCTTATCTTACCTGAATGTAGCTAAAGTTATGATGCAATTAATCAAATAATTCCAAATAATCTAGACGGTGCATGAAATGGCAATTGATTATGGTCCCAGGGTTTTAAAGAGTCATGCGATCACCAACCACTTAACACCACCTCACCTAGCTTCTAGCTTTGGCCTCGTCCGCACACCAGAAAGATGACAAGTCCATTGTACTTCCGATGATATGATGATGATGCTGATGATACCCTCCTGGATATATTTTTTTAGTAATATATTCAATATCGCAGGACATGTGCATTTTTTCTCTATTCCTTTATAGGGTGGAACATGCTTGGCTTTATTGATTCGTAGTAGATGACAAACGTATAACATACAGTTGACACGATGGTAATTCATTCCTGTTGGCCATACAGTCCCCGCATTCAATCAGTGAAATGAATCATAATGCAGATGCGTCGGATACATAATGGAATGCCTAACCAATAATCAAATGGTGAGAGAAAATAACATGATCAGAAAAATCAATAATATGGGAATCATTCAAATGAATTGCTGAGTATTTAACTTACACCTTCGAATTCAACGGATTTCTATGCCTATATCGATGGTGGCGGTTTGTGTTGGCATGTTTCTCTTTTAAAGAGTGTTATAATACATCCTTCTCGTTACGCCTTTGGTGGTGATGAGAAAATAAATAAATATTTACTTAAAATATTAATACACTGTTAGGGGGTGACTAACACAGTTCATCTGATTTTAAGTGACGACGGCGGCCTATGGCATAGATACCCCTAGCATGAAAATTAAAGATGCAAATACATTATCTCCCCTGAGGACTGAGATGGAATATTCGTTATTGAATGTCCGGATCCCTACGCTCACCATACGAAACACTGTGTTATGCTGTTATTACCTTCCATTACGTTTGCATTGTATACACTCAGTACATTGCGTTGAGTGTACCTGATCTAAAAATTAACACAGTGAAACATATCGGGAACGATTTTACAATGTCTTCCATATAAACACATAGTCAATCAAGAATTGTTCTTGTCAATTCTGATGCGCAAATCACCACGATATGATCTACCCAATAATCTGATCAATCCCATCATATTTTACGTTAACAATTTTAAACAATTTTCGAACATACAGACAGATCTCAGTCTTTGAAAGAAATATATTTGATCTGAAAGCTTATATGAGAAAATAATTCTCTCTTTCCTACAAATTGAAAATTAAAGTAACAATACACGTTTATAATCTGAAGAAATCTTCGCTCCCTTAATTACATGATAGGGACTTAATTCACAATTCTCGATACTTGAAAAATGTTTATTTATTTTTAGAAAAGTATCAAAGACGAAAATAAACAAGAAGAAAAATTTATTTCTATGCAAATAATAATATATAGAATTTTGTATTATTCCCGGAGAGCCACTCGTTTTCTTGTAAACAACAGGAATTGAAGAGCGTGGACGACGGTTGAACTAGTGGGTTTTACAGAGAAAACAGACACTTTCTTTTTCACGTTGAATATATATTTTCTTTCTGTATTTATGCCTAGAGACATTTAGATATGTTTTCTAGTATAAGATTTGTAAATAAACAAAGTTTTTTTTTCTTTACAAATCTACTTTTTACTAATTAATCAGCGCACCCACCCGTACATTATTATATATAGCAATTGTTACGTGGGGCATACTGAAAGTTTCTGGAACTGGCCACTTGCAATGAAAAACAAATAAAGCAATTACAAAATTCTAATGATTTTTTACTATTTTCGCTGTGGTTTAAGTCAACCATAGAGTCGCCAGAGACTTCAATTGGCATTCGGTGATGAAGTTCCATGTCACTGCTCTCTTTATTCATGGTTCGGAGAGTTAAAACGTGGATGTGATCATCTCCATAGTGATGTGTGAAGTGAATGACCAACTACGGTTACAAAATATAGAATACAGAAAAGAAAAAAATACTTGTCAGCAAATTTGTACTGTGTTGTTCATTGCAATGAGCCAAGTGCAGAACAATTTGGCTTATTGCAATGATCACTTGAGCACTTGAAGGTTCGCACTCGATGGATACCGTAGGATTTAACGGAAGACCAGAAACGCAGTTGTTTGTCGCGAGGTGCCGTAAAATCATAAAAAATTGTAAGGGAGGATAGTCATTGGCTGCCTATCGTGACAGATGATGAATCCTGGGTGTACTGCTTTGCACTTGCACCGGAAAGAAAAAGCCAATCGGCAGAATGAATTTTTCTTTTTAAAAATTTGCTGACGAAAAATAAAAGTCGAAATACCTGCAAGAAATAAGTTGGTTCTTTTTTCAGAAGAGACAACATTACAGTATCGCTAGAAAACCAAAGGACAGTGACAGCAGATTGGTACGTGAACAAATGGTTGCCCCAACGAATCGAACCTTCCACGCAGCAATGTCGTCGTTCACCGCAATAGCGCGTGCGCACATTCCGCTAAGATAAAGAATGCGTATTTGAAGGCCTCAAATGTGACTACTGATGATCCTTACAGCCCAGCCAGACCTTGCGAATTTTTATTATTTCCGAAAATTAAAGACAAGCTTAGAATTTTACAATTTACAAGCCCGAAACGGGGCGGTGTATGCATACCACGAAGCCATTGACACAATGGTTTCACCGAATTAAAAAAAAATAGCGAGGGTCTGGTCTTAACAAAATTCAGAAACTTTCAAAATTATAAAGGCAAATTACATATTGCATATTGTTAAGATCCGACCGATTACACATCGACATTTGGAAAGAGACAATCGCATATGATCGGTGAGCTATGGTTTTGTGGTGTCATCTCTATCGCATCATATCAACAACATAACTGTGCGACAGTGACGGCGCTCTTTAAAACCATAGCCGATGATACCCGATCGCCTACGAAAAAGCGTTAGTGCATTACTTTCGGCCGAGTATTAAAATTTCTAGCTTTGATTCCCTTTGGATGGGATGGCGTCATCGTAGTAAATCAACTGAAGGAGGATGATAACAATTGCGTTTTCGCGACCACGACAAACGTAAACAACGTCAATAGAAATGCACCACGAAAAATAAAGCGCACTGGAACGGCCATTATCTTATCATCAAGTGCATTAATAAAGAAAACATAACAAAACAACAGTATCGGCCTGCGACTTTGCAATTTTGACATTGAACGTAGTCATACGAGTTTATATATACAATTTAAAAAAAACATTGTCAAAGAAAAATTCTGTCTGTTTCAGTACGTCCGATCAGTATCTATTGTATATACCAGTAAGGAGAATACGATCCGTCGTGTCGGCTTCATTAAAATGGTTAATTGTAATATTAAATACATGTGATCCAAGGCGAGGAAAAACGAGAAGAGAGATTATATTACAAAGGGCATAAGCGCCTGTGAGGACCTCACAAGAATTCATAGTACTAAGTACCATAACATAGTATCATGGGAAAAGGACCAATGCCCACCACTGTGGTATATTTAAGATATTATTTATTTATCAGTCCGATATCTATTGATATGAGATTCGAACAGATTGTTAACATAGCCAAATTTTGTTTATATTAGTTTTACGTTTGAATATAAAAATCTTGTCGAACTACCAAAAACACGAGAACTTCGGAGAACTTTCAATTTAGTAAACGCGTGATATTTATTCTTTAATTATTTTTTTAATAATAATTTAAAATAATAGAATAAAAGATAAGGTCTTGCTGGGCGTGTGGCTCACTCTCGTTATAGAATATCCAATCGGTTTGCCATGCGGGGTAATAAAGTTTACCAATTTGGTGGAGGCCTATTTTCGGCGGTGGACTTAAACAGGGTGAGAAAGGTGATGGAACTCCGGTCTGGACCCAAGTAGTCAAATATTTGTCTGTAATCTGTCGTTCACATAGTCCTCTTTCGCATTGTGTAGCGCAGTCGTGAATACTAACATGATAACTGGGACCATAAATCTTTGAACCACATAAATACATAAAACATTCAATCTTATCGTAAAGGAACTTCGGTCAATACACCCGCATCCACGAGCGAACAAATTTTAATGATACGGTGCCTACTAAAGACTAAGATAGAATGTAACATTATAAGTAATAGTTTACTGACTGTTCATCGTATTTGGGATGTTAGCTGATCAATTTCTCTCTATTCATCCTTGATGTCGAGGCAAGTTGGTGATGACATCGTTGAAGACTAAAGAGTTCCTCTACTACAAGAGAAAGAATAAATAGGTTTGATCATCTAAAAATGTTAGTACACGCGACTGTCCACGTTACAATTTCTAGAATTGCGGAGGGTATGGGAGAAAGAGAGGGGGGGCCTCTCTCCCCACCATTCGCTCCAAATATTTAAGCTCACAATTACAGATGCTTCTAACTACAACAAAAGCGTTTATATAACATTTAGGTACGAATCCATTAATTCGGGTATTAGGGAACCTTTATTTTTTTTGCCTGATAAAGAGCAGGGGCATGTCCTTGCATGAGACCATTTTGTTGTTCAACGGATGTCCAGGTATATTGAAATTCCTACTGCGCGATTTGCGTAAAAATGTAATGTTTTTGTCAATTCGATGAATTGAAAAATGACGTGTTTACTATATGAAAGTGACGGCGAGAGTCGCGTGGTAAGAGGTCTCATTACATTTCGTTCCGGTACACGTGAATTGATAAATCGAAAAAGACTGCACTTAATAAAGAAGATTATACTATCGAACATAATAAATAACATTTTGAATGCCAATTTTAGGTTACCTGGTCCATCCTGTTAGTTGTTAACTAAGGTTTATTTGATAAAATTTAAATATACTATATATGACATATATATGAACATTTCACAATCTAACCTATACACCAATAGCACATAATTTAACTATTCTGTTTATTATAGAAAAGCTAAAATAACAGCCCAGGTGCTTTTGCAAATAAAAAGCTTAGCAACTAAATCAGTTATAGAAACATTGATTAATGAAAAAAGAGAATGAGTTCGGCTTAGTTTTAATTAACAAAAAACAGAAATAAAGAAAAGTTTACTGGGAGCTTTGTCGCGTAGTTCACCTACGCGACAAAGTTCCCAGCTTTACTGTAAATATTACAAACACATACGATTGTATGTCTTTGTCCCATTTTGTTATTGTGTCGATTCTATTGCTTACAACGTTTCGATAAGGAAATATATTATTGCGGTTATGTGATTACCTTTGTAGTGATTGTATGATTGTTATGGCGTATAAGAGTATCGAGAATTTACCAGATATCACTATTTATTTTTGCTTTTTTTTATACAAATGCCGGCGGGCAAATTTTCTTTATTAGATTTTTACGTTCCGTTATATTTTGTGTACAAATTCTGTCAGCACGTCAAAATATATTCGAATATAGTGTCGACGCCTAAAATGTATCGAATATTTGGACACTTTTAAATTATTTGAATTACACGTCGTTTAAAACCCGCAGCAACGTACACAATTTCATTTTAAATAATATATATATATATATTAGAAATTTAAATATCAATACAATTTCGTGACAAACTATATTGAGTTATTATGCAGTTTCCGTCAATTCTAAAACAATGGAGCCTATTAGGTACACATTTATGACGCCGTGAATAGCGATACAATCTATCGATTGTTATCGATGTTAACTATAGATTTCAGGAATCCGTGCATTCCATGTCCGAATGGGTCATCTTATGCGTATTCTGAGAAATCCCGACTGCAACAATATAATATCCAACCAATTCGAATTTGTCCCCTTCAAAACACGCGGACGGACACCGCGATACACATATTTGCATATGTTATTACGAATATAATGGATAAATTAAAAAAAAAAAACACGATCGTATGTTATACTTTTAAAGCGAATTTAATAATTTAACGAACTCTAACAGGTTACATTTTCGTGGATAAAATTAAATAGAAGCGACATTTATATATTTCGCTAAAAGCCTTGCAAGCATAGCTTTATAGAAATTATTATAACTTAATGTAATTACACATTACGGAGAATCACACTTTGTCAGCTTCCAGCCATTGTCAGCTTAGAATACTTCTATGATGAATTATACCATAGCAGTGTAACGGCCACGTCAAGAACGTTTCGATATTATCAAATACACAACACATGCTGCATTCGGCTGGCAACTAAAATCCTTCCGTTATTTTTTTAATTTTATATTCCGTCATGAAATGTTTTTGACGTGATGCTATAGATTTGATCTACCATAACCTACGGTTTTTTTTCAAGGTTGAATTTTTCGAGTCGCTAACGGGTGATTTCTACCAACTAATTTTTTTTGAGAATTTTGATTTTAAGAACGAAACAAACTTAGTTGCCAAACCAACATAATTACTTTAGTTAAACTAATTGTGTCAACATAAAAACTTTTTTTACAGTGAATGTATTTGAATGCATATGACTTTCTTATAGTATTTTGTTTGCATTATGAAAAACAATAATTGTGTGGAATATAAAACAATATATATATATATATATATATTTATATTTATATATATATATATTTATATATATATATATATATATATATTTATATTTATATATATATATATTTATATATATATATATATTTATATTCATATATATATATATATATATATATTACGTACGTAATCACGATGTTGAATTTCAAAATGTTTCAAGTAGCAAATATTTGAATTGCAAAACAGATTCAACACTACACTCTAGTTTCTACAAAATTAAATACAGGATAGGGGATGAAGCAATTCGAGTCTAGTAAAAGAAAAAAAAATACATCACAATCAATTCAATGTGAGCATCCTAATAATAAAATGGGGTCAGTCATGCATCAAAAAGCTTATACATACTGTATAAAAGTATAGTAGGGAAGCTCGGAATAAACTGCATAGGCTACAGAGCATTATCATAACTAGTAGGTAGGTAATGCTACTTTGCAAGGGGAGACTCGGCTGAATGTGCAACAAAATGGTTGGCCAAAATATTATGTAAAAAATAAAACATTCAAATCAACAATGCAAAGTATATAGGTGTAATTTTCTGAAGGATTATGTACACATACCTTATACAATCTTCTCACAGACCGTTATTTCTATATCAGTTATTTACAATGGAATTCTTGCGGTGATAATTGGTATATATGTTTTTGCCTACCCCATTCTGATTTTAATGATTTAATAAATTTTTAATTCATATTCTTCCATCTTTAAGATAGAAATGCCCTGAGGTATATCTGAAAACATAGAATTTACAACATAATATGCACACAGACTTCTGATATTATGTATATCCCCTAAAGCTGTCTTTCCAAATAGCTTGTCTTCTCTTCCAGACCACACATGGTGACTGATCAATTTTGAAACCTATAAATAATTTCTGTAATTATGAAGGAAATGTTCTATACTAATTGATTCAATCTAAGATAATTACTAAGGCTAACTTCATTAATAATAAATGTTATCATTTTGAAAATACATTTTATAAATATCTACAATGGGTGCCAACCTGTAAACATGCTCTGTAATCAGGAACATTCCAATCACATGTAAGTTATATTTAGTTCAGTTTTAATAAGATTCTGCAACAAAATTTACATCAGGGCATGTTTACAAAGTAGGAGGTCGCAAGCAGTCACAATAGCAGACAAAGAACAGTCGCATCAAGACTTACTTCAAAGTTATTAATTATTAAAATTTCAAAACTTTGAGAAGAAATCAAATATTACGAAATTACTTTTATGCACAAGCAATTATGAAAGAATGACGTAAGCAAACTTTTAAACTTGTAGAAAATGTATTTTTTCCCCAACATTCTACCTTAGTGGCATCTTTACTTAATTTGAAATCAGAAAAAAAAACAAAACAAAACATAATTTTGGAACTAGATACAATAGTGAATTCAAATTACTCATATACGAAATCTATTATTATATATATGCTTTCTATAAACTCGACTAACATTGAAGAAAGTAATGTTTACTTTCTTTAATATTAGATCATCGTCGTTCAAACTAAGTGGAAACACACAGAAAAGATTAAAAAAGACTATAAAATATTTCCAATTACTTAAAACAGACGATATTGACCTATACTAACAATGAAAGTTTTCTAACCAACGTAAAAAGTTTGTTTCTAAGTTGTGGTGGCAGTCAAGTAGTCGATCCATGAACATGTTTTGATGTTATGATGCCAGCTTATTTTCATTGAACAGAAATAACACAGGATTGTCGTGAAAAAACAATTCACAATAACACACTATTCGCACTTGCGGTCGTATCAAATGTTCTGTGGCTTACATTACGTAAATAAAACTATTAAACTTCGACAATACTCTTTTTAAAAAGGATACGGTCCGGGCCCGCGTTGACTTGGCGCCAGCGGCACCTGATTCCCGTTGCCACTCATATTCTAGGTAGCATAGGTATCGCAACACGTATACCACTCAAGGTGGCACGTTCAATCGCCCTAACCGATTGTAGGACACATCCGGCAAATAGGTAGAATTTTACCGATGTCAGTTTGACAAGTCACACAATTTAATTTCAACCCCTTAAAAACAACGTTTCTAGCAAAAACATTTTACACCACATGCAAAAACACGATATATATTTTCAGGAAAATTATATAGCATCACTAGGAAATAGACCCAGTCACTAAACAAACGACAGTACAAAATGGCGGATGTTAACCAATAAACAAACGGACTGTCACTTTTACTGACCAAATTTTATTTAACAACTAAATTTATCAATCTATGTTTCGGTTTGTCTCGATTTAATAATAATAAAAATTGTAAAAATATTTTTTTTCAACATTAATATTAATACATAATTTTTAAATTCTTAAAACTGTCATTCGATCGTTTACGTCTACTACTCACGTCACGCATGCAAAGCTTGGTATGTCAACTTTTCTCATGTTGGTGTGGATATTACGATTACTGTAGAGTATAGAGTTGTAGAGTCATGGAACTAGCAGCGTGGTTATAACACAGTTATGGTGTATATAAGGCTACAATGTACTGGAGCAGTAGCGCAATAATGTGTTAAAAAAAATTATTATTGTTATTATTTTAGTTATACATATTTTGTATTGTTTAAATGTATGTTACGACGTTACGTAGAAATTTCAATATAGTATATATATATATATATGTATAATATATAATATATATACATATATATATATATATATATATATATATATATATATATATTTATATATATACCATACCAATCAATACCCAAAACTAAAAATATATTATTTTATAAGCATTAAAATACAACAACATCATTGAAGCAAAGACGAATCAATTCTATTTTTCAAGCATAAATAAATTAAAAATGCACAAGATAAACAAAAGCACATCTTTAACGTTACCAATACATTAAAGCGCATTGTGAGATGTAACATTCTATATTATGATAAGATATAATCTATATTGAAATTAATTATGGATTGATACTTAACTTTTACTTTTCTCAACATTTTCTGTAGATGACACTAGATCGATAATCTGTATAATTCACGAAATAACGCTTAATGATTCAATGTTTCTGGTAGTACCAGGTACGAAACGCGAGTCAATGTCTTAAAGACAAAAGATCCTATTTTTAAATTCAATATCTAGATTTACACTTCATTAAGTATTGTTATTATTACTTAAAACCATAAATTCATAATAGATAAAAATATATAGTACATACTTGGTGTCAGTTCGCGTTGTCTGAGAGTCAACTGGCGCAAATAATGTGTCAAGCGTACTCTTTACAATATAATTCAACTAAACATAAACGAAAATAATATATTTAACAAACTAAGCTAAGTTAATTAGCTTAAGGAAGTAAGTAATAAAGATTAATTGCTTCCCATTCGCTTTGCTCGGAATCTGCATACTGTTACTCTTCCGTACTGTGTATTGCTTAATTCTATTCCCATGAATCCTATGAAGGTGCCAAAAGAGCACACAATTCACCCGATGGTGTCATTCCTGGGGCTCGTAACACCACATTTATCCTCGATATGGTATTATAATGCAAATGCATTATCACCCGTAACGACTAAGATAAAATGCCTACTCAAGAGTAATAAAGTTTGTCACATCCCTACACTAATCAACTATACGAAACACAGCAGGGTTTTGCTACTCTTTCATGCTGGTGTTTTGTGTTCTGGTGTTATGATCCATTTATTCTACTGAAAGAAACCGAGTGGAGCGTAACTCTACCAATGTTAAATTTTAATTAGTAAAGGCCCGATAAAGTTCTATATATATAAAGTCCTAAAGATATTCTTTAAGAATTTTTCAATTTTTCGTTAGCTACAAAGGTAGTCTAGAAAAGATAGCTCGTTAGCCGTGTGTGCGCTTTGTTGTGCCTAGTTCGTTTCATGATCTGTTTGTTCGCTGTATTTGAGGCGTACAACAATTTATCCAATAAAATATATATAATTATTTTGTTGTATATAAACATTTAAAATTTACAATATAGGAATTATATTATTGTATAAATATTATAGACATGACTCCAGAGTTTATTAAAGATTTAAATAATCTCAATGTATAATAATGTGTAATCTCATATACAATGGTCATACTAGATTTTTAATAATGATAATGTTTAGAGATTCAAATAAGTGCTATCTAAACGGCACAGAAGGTCTAAATAAATAAATCAATGAAAGTAAAATGCAG
Organism: Teinopalpus imperialis; assembly: GCA_029286865.1. Taxonomy (NCBI): domain Eukaryota; kingdom Metazoa; phylum Arthropoda; class Insecta; order Lepidoptera; family Papilionidae; genus Teinopalpus; species Teinopalpus imperialis. The sequence continues at coordinate 323,908 of JAGSMU010000054.1, forward strand.
TGGAAACGTTAGTTTGTAATAGCTATTACAGACTTAATTATATTATATATATATATTTCTTTTTTATGTTTCGTTTTACCCATAATATGTTCAACACTAGGCCTACTGGAAGATATTTTTATTGTAAAATAAGCTGCGTCTTTGTACATTCTTTTCTCATCTAAGTTTCCTTATATAAATGCTTTGTGTACATACAAATTAAATAAATACATAAATAAAATACCTATATAATTTCCAAAACACTAATCTACTGACGAATAAACGATTTCTTAAATAGAAAACCTTTATCAGAATTGCCATTAAAGAATCTTATTAAAGAGCCGCGGCAGCGCAGCGTCCAAGCGCTCGTTTTAAATTTCACTTACGCGTAAAATGTAGAGTAAAATGGTTTTTTAATATGTTTTATCAACCGTTCACCAGTTCGAACACAGTTCCGAGATTAGATTGTATGCGGTGGGACACTATGCATATTAACATATACGTATGTATAAAGCAACCGAGATTATAAACTAGATCATATAGTAAGCGGATGTTGGTATAGTTATTGAATCACAGGGATCGGCTATTACGTATATAAACACATTTTTAAATATAAAAACTTTGTATATTGTATTGTAGATGAGAAACGAGTATGCAGTTCATACGGTATCACTTACCATTCACCCACATTCGGATTCGATAAAGATTTATAATTGCTATTACGTCGCCGACATTCAAATCAAAGTCTCCGGATGCCTACACTCACCATAGGAAACACAGCAGCATCATGCTGACATGTTACGCTGACGACCTAGCCTTCCAAGCTCGTGCCGACCCATCCATGCCGCAGGCTAGAAACATACTGCACCGTGGCTTTAGCACTGTTAAGCGTTTATGCAAGAGCACCAGAAACATAAAGTTACCATAGTGTAAAATTTACTATATGAAAATAATATTATAAAATATTTTTAGTTCTAGAATTCCTGAATTCTTAACTTAACTTTGTAAAGCTGTGTGGAAGCGCGCAGCATAATCGATTTAACAGACTTAACTACATTCCATTCCGCTACGGAGATTTTAATTATTCACTTCTTTTCTATTAGTTTATTAGCTTGGACGTCTAACTAACTGCTTTGATTAATTTACTATACAATTATTTAAACTGAACCGTCGTTAAGGTTCAGTTTAAGTAATTGCATAGTAAATTAATCAAAGTAGTTAGTTAGACGTTCTTTTTATCAGGTTTTATCCTATTTACGTTACGTTATACTTAAATGAATATTATTAAAATTTATGTTGATTTCATCTGCGTACTTTTACCTATGCAATATAGTTTTTAGTTTAGTCGCTATGAAGCATGTATTGAGGATCGTCGAAGGCGCGAGAGGTAATCGCGCGGAACCAGGTGACCTAGGACATAGATCGGGCCAAGCACCTCGCGGCCCTGGACGTGTGAGTGTCTATGTGGGAATATTGTAATGCCTTAGGGTATAGTTTGGCAAGCTAAACGTACACATTCGAATATCATTTTATTATTGTAGTGAACAATCCCCTAGCACAAGGATAGCTATAGCTTACTTGGGAGTGATCAAAGGGAATATTTTTGGAAAACGTACCTTGTAAAATGTCATAATTAATACAAACATCACACAAATTGTCATCATCATCGCAGCCGTATCCACTGCTGTACACTGACCTTGCCACAGACTGCCACAGAGTACGACCCTGTGCCACTTACATCCATCGACTTTCCGCATAGGTCTTGTATAGGTCATCATTCCAACGTAAACACGACAGGAGCAATTTCTTCCGCTCAAATTAATTCACTCATCCAAATACAAACTACAATATGGTGCAACCAGTGCCAACCAGAGGGCGGATTGGGCGTGTTTAGTGTTCGCGCGGTATAGGGTACCTTAATAGAATTTGAGTAGATTTCGGAGGACTCATCTCCAATCCGATACGAAGAATCCACGCAACTCGTCATTCAGATTGGAACCATTCACATAACTATGAAGAATTGTTGCTAATTCGTCGTTTAATCTTCGGACCCAATACCCCAGACTTTCTAATAAGAATTAAGTCTGTTATATGTACATAGGTGAGTTTGAGTAGATGTCGGAGGACTCATCTCCAATCCGGTACGAAAAGTCAACACAACTCATCATTCAGATTGGATCCATTCACATACGTTCGAAGAATTGTTGCTAATTTGTCATTCAATCTTCGGACCTAAGACGCTAGACTTTCTAATAAGAATTTTGTCTATATGTAGGTAAGATTAAGTAGATATCGGATGACTCATCTCCAATCCGATACGAAAACTCTACACAGCTCGTCATTCAGATTGGATCTATTCACGTACATCTGACGATTGGTTGCTAACTCGTGATTTTGACTTATACCCTAGACTTTCTAAATTTAAGAATTTAGTTTGTTGTATGATTAGGTTAGTCTTACGTGTACGTATTTGTTTTTGTACACTTTTTTTAACTCAATTTTTATTTTTTATTTGTTAAAAAGGTAAGTATTTAGTGTTAGTATTTATTATTACCTAACAAAGGTGAATATACTGAAAATGATACTTTAAATCAGAAATCCTGCACAAAATAATGGAGATAAACGATGGACCCGTTGCGGGCAGCGTTAGCCGTTGGGACGGTTACAGTGCTGGGTTGAGACTTTGCAGACTAATTTATGTATGAAACGACGGAAACGAATTCAGCGTCTTGTCATGTTATTGCGATTCCGATATTATAAAAATTAGTTTTTTCTTGAGTCAATTTCTCGTCATACGCTAATTTTTCAAGTAAGTAACAATATTGCCCCATAAGCTGATAGCAATACGGTCAACACGGCTGCGTCTTATTTAACGTTTTCATGTTGACGACTACGACGATGGCCTCCTGGTTGACTTGGATCGCTGTGTTATATTTTGATGTAGTTGAATATATAACAGAGCCGTAAGCATTAGCGAAAACACAAGGCCTCCACACCAATAAGATGGGAGGAGATTTCGGATGCAGTGATCGGTACATTGGAATCGTAAACCGCACGCTGACCCAAACACCAATAATTTGCGATGATAAGCTCGTATGGAAATCATCTAAGGACCGAAGACATAGCCCAGGGATTTCTAGTCAATGGACCGACCAAAATAATTAAGTATCATCAGAATCCCAAATTTCTAATGTGTACTCAAGTCTCTATTGAGGTAAATTTAAATCAATGAGAATAATCGAACGAACGAAATCTGACAGGGCCCATGCCTTCATAAAACGCTACACACATATAACTACATACCAGCGTGGCAAACAATAGAATTATACGCGATACCGCCATGTCACAGTTACCGGTTCTCACCAGTCACGTATGTATATATAGACAGAAGCGTCGCTGGAGTTTCTAGCGCCACTTCTCCAGCGCCTATGCACTCCGAAGTGGTGGTACAGTTAGTCAATAATAATAGAGATATTAATTTAGATAATCCAAAGTCAGAGGCACAGCAGAAGCAAGCCCATGTGCTGGTCTTTTTTTTTATTACATTGAGAGCAACAAACGAGCAGATAGTTCACCTGATGGTAAGTGATTCATAACATCGTACATACATTCAACCTTGACATGGCCTCACTGTGGTTTGAGAGTGGTAGACCTAACCTGCAGTTTGTTTCTAGCTGCAGAATGTGTGGGTCAGCTCGACAGGTTTAGGACCCTGCAGAATCGCCCTTACAGAATACCAGCGTAAAATAGCAGCATAATACTGCTGTGTTTTGTCTGGTGAGGGTAGGGATCCGGAGACCTTTATTACTGGTAACGAGGCATTGCATCTCAGGGTGACAACGCGTCTGCATTATGATTCCTGTCAATAATGAATGTAGATGTCATGTACCGCAGGAATCACTTGCCATCAACAACGGTGAACTGTGTGCTCGTTTGTTACTCTCAATTTAATAAATTACAAAAATGAAGCCATAAGCGCTCTACCCAGTTACAGTTACAGTTTGTATAAGCCCTCGGGCTGACAGCGGCCATCAGCCTGAAAAAAAACGAAATCTGAACGAATCTATCGTTCGTTGATTAGTTTCGTTTGTTTCGTTGACGGGAACGTCCGAAAAGTAAGTTTTGTTATGTTTTGTGCGCATAGTTTTAAATAAATGCTAGGCCTATTAGATGCACGTTTCTTTATTGTATAGACATTACATATTACATGTTATAGACATACAATTCGCGACTACGACCCATGACACACATAATCACATCCACCCGCGAGGAACACAGCGGCGCTATGCTGATATTTTATTCCCTTAGTGCGTGGTTATCTCTGGGTCGAGCTGACATTCGTTCGTACCTTAGGTGGATACAAACTGTAAATTGGCTCTACGGGAACGCGTTAGCTTTTGGATATCCGCTAAAGCTTCATCTTCCGTATTCAACCAGCGATTGTTAATTTTTCAACATTCACGGAATATATTTTATCTAAGAGGTTTTATGAATTGATTTCCTCCGACTTAGATTTCGGAGGAAATCAAGTGTCGACTTTGAGAACTGCAATATTATGACAGGGCTATTTGGACAGAATACACTCTCATCTACGAAGTGTCTCTCGTCACGTAGTTTTCTGTCACTCAGAACTACCCTGTGAAATCAGCCCAGCTCTTGCCAGCTGTATTTCCGAATCGATACGACTTGGGTATTATTAATTAAAAAAAAACGCACGCCACTTAAAGATTCGAATTGCGAACAACGCGAATTGAATCGTTATGAACATATTAAATTGTTAGTGTACTAACATCAAAGGAAATCAAGTGTTGCCCTATAGAAACACAGTCTGTAAAATATATTCCTTGTATTAGTAATAATCCGTTCCGGATAAAGTCGGAAATATATAAAAATATAAAATATAACGAAACGTAGCTGGAAGCAATTCCAATGAAAAGCTTGTCTTGGTTTCTAGGAAGAGCTCTCTATTCTAAAATCTGTAAAACAAAGCATAATTCAATAAACGGCGCGTAATATATTTACGGTTTCAGTTTACAAAAGTATTACTGTTGCTTTTTGGCCACCGTCTACTGCATGCGAGCCTGGACCGGTACACAAGTCAAGGAATCTTAACCGTCGTTAATTTATTAGAGCAGCTGATCGGGATTAACCTGTTTGAAGACTGTAGACATATTTCGGTTGGCCTATCATCGCACATGTCGGTTGCCTTGTGCAATATTACTAACGATCATTCTACATCTGTTTTGCAACACCGTAGTTTTTGGATATTTCGTCATGAGTAATAAGGTCAGGCTTTTTTTATATAACGAGTGGTTGTTAACTAATATGACAGCCACCGGGGAGACGTGGGAAGATTAATAATAAAAAATAAAAGTATCTATGGTAGCTACTGAGCTACCCCGATGCGACAAATGACAGATACTTTTCTAGACTTTTTTCAAGACATATACTTTTCTTAGACACTAGTCTAACCGTTTCTAATTCACGATACTCGAGCTAAACCGATTTCGATCCCCGGTGCTCGGTGCACCCATGACATTTTTCGTTGAATAAAACTAATTTTAATGAAATTGTTTATTGCAAATTAAGTTCTGACTAACCGCGTGATCGTCGGTGATAGAAAATATTGGGAGGAAGCCTGTATGGTTATATTATGTCTATATATTAGAAAAGTCTGTAAAACGGCAGCCTATGAGTACACCCTAAAACGCTTTAGAGAGGAGGTCTTTACGGTCGGGTCCGTCAGTAGCCTAATGGCTTAGGGTACGATCTGCGAAATTTTAGGTCTTCGGAGTTTGAATCCACCATTCAAAGACACACAGACTATTGACGTGAACCGTATCATAGCACAAGCATTAGCTTAGTTGGAGTGGTTAACCTGAATGTTAATAAGGTTAATAAGAACTGGTAGTCTTTCAGTATATATATATATATATAATCTAAAGAGAAGTAATGTATGGACTAAACATTTATAACCCGACCGACACGCTCAGTTTATGAGTGCTTTGAGTAAGTAAGAGAATCTTAAACAACATAACCAGCTCACGGACCCCTCAGTTCCGTGAGCCCTGTGTCCGATGAAACTGTAAGAGCCGCATAGGCTAACAGCATCAACATCAACTGAATCTTGAAAAAATTATAACCCACTTAGGTAATACTTACCATCTTCAGAGTCGCGTTATAAAAGCCATCGTACCAAATAAAATCAAAACTGTGCAATGGCAACTAACTCGAACTATATTCGATATGTAAAGTCATGTCAAAACATGAGAATATAAAGTATGTTCCGATATTATATCATTATTTTAATGAGGAAATTAAAATTAATAATAAATAAAGGTAATACCTGAGATTCAAAAAGTTGTACTTATATATATTAGGTTCTTTTTTTCAGTTTGTTTTCAATAAAAATAATCATCAATTAATTGATAACTTTAAACTGTATACTTTATTAGGTAATCCCACAGCGACTTACAAAATATAAAACAACTGATTATGATAAATGAGGCCAATACAGAATAACACAATTGGTTAGAAACTATTTATGAACAGTATTTAACTAGCAATTTTGGTAGTTTTAGGTTTACTTGTTTGTGTGCGAATGTGTTTGTTGGTGTGTATTATTATGTTTGTATACCATTGGTTAATAAATTATGAGTGTAATATTGTAATAATAGTGAGCAAAATATATTTCCATGAATAAATTATTACATCATTTAGTGCATTTCTTTAATTTCATATTTTAGAGCGTGTTTAGCTATATGGAAGATGTCTTAGTTGGAATAATATTCATTGACGTGCGAGCTGCGCGGTGTATAACTGAGTTTTGTGTATAATTCCGAGTTGTGGAAATGCAATAGAGGCGTGTGTGGAGTCCTGTAGGATGATACCTGAAACGCAATGCTAGTTAGAAGTTCGCTGCAGTCCATTGGCCCACGTGAGATGTCATATAGTAATACGATGTCATATCGCTTACGCCTTTGTTAAATGGCTTAGTAAGTGATTTGGAGCACTGATTCACAAATAATTATGTGATTGCATCACTCCCTGGTCCCTTGCTAACGTTAATTGAATTTAGTAATTTAAGGACAGAGCTTTCAGTGAAATATAAGTTGTTAAGTGTATCACTACAAGAAGACGCTGTACATAAAGTGACTTTAGTAACACACTTTTACAAAAATATATTAAAACCTATACAAGCGTTATATCCGTTATATTCGTATATTACTTATCCCCCAATGTAAGGACATTTGGATAAACCGTGTTGTTGTATAGACTTTATATAAAACCAACCGTAAACTTTTAGGATTCTCTTTAAGATAAAGCTGTATTCGTTCCTTTAGATGTAACATTTTTGATAAACTCTTTTCTGCGTAGCTAGTAGAATTGAAAATACATCATAACCTCTAGGGGTTACAATAGCAGACCCAATGTTTATATTCAATTGATTTTGATTTATTATTTTTATTAACGCCCTTGAATACCTGATAGGATAACTACTCCTAGTAGAGCATATTTTTTTTATTGATTTCGTCGATGGAATCTCCGCTTAGAAATTTATCCCAGTCTTTATCTGTAAGATAGGAAGTTATTGTAGTATAGTCAGATTTATGTAAGAAAAATTTTAATTTAAATTCTCGTTTAAAATAGGTCATGAGAGGCGTCTATCTCTAAAGATAGATTTTAGGTATCCTCCACTACTAATGGTGTACTTGACCGGTATATATGAATATATATATATATATATATATATATATATATATATATATATATATATAATAATAATATATATATATATAATAATATATATATATATATAATATATATATATATATAATAATATATATATATATAGGCGTATTGCTGAATTTTATTACATTTGTTTGTATAATTGTTGTTCTGAATAAGATAAGACAAATTACATGAATTAAATTTTTTTTCAACTGCTACTTGTAGGTCACACACACTTTTTAGGCAATGATTCCATTGGCGACCAAGATACCTATGTGTGCTAGATAAAAATTTCCCCGCGACTATTAGGTAGTCGTTGGGGTATAAACATGAAAAGTTTGTTAGAAAATGTTGCGAGTCGCGACGGCTGGGTTCCGGCACGTGGTAAATATGTATATGACGCCTATATGTAGATTGCGTTTGTCGCTTAACGTAGTGACAGTTATCCACACGCACTGGATCCCGGCACACGGCCATTCCGGTCTCTCATGCGCACACAATGTTTCGCGCTAATCATAACTCAAACAGTCTTCTTATTATATGTGTTTTTATTTTATTTTATTTTATTCTTATTATTATGTTGTGAAAGACATTGTAAGGATCGTCGCATAATTCACCCCATATAAGCCATCCGTCAACCGTGTCTCCGTGATTGGTATGACATTTTAGTTATGAATAAATAAATTCTGACTAAACTACGATTATTTTATTGCGCAGGCCTCGTACGTTCTGATCGAATAACCTCAGTTTATTAGAAGCCATTGCGTTGACATTTTTATAGTTAATAAATATGAGTATACACAATTAGATTTTACATAAATGCGCAGAGCTAGCGAACAATAGTGAATGAAATATCCAATTAATTCGTGTGATCTTCCACAGCAATAAAATAAATACATTTAAAAAGATTTACATAAATTAGGCTAAACTACTTAAGCTCACTGGCTATTTCTTCAGTATAAGAATAATTTAAGGGATAGCCGGTGAGTTTAAACTTATAAAACAGTTTCTGAACGAAACAAATTTATAAGACTTATGTCTTGCTTGTAACTTTACAGCTCGAAGAAGTTGCTTATTTTCTGAAGTGAGATGTTCGTTAACAAAGAATCGTCCATTAGCTCCGCTCAAACTTATGTCTTGCGAATAGATAACCTCTAGTTTTTCGAAGACCCGAGATGATCTGAGCTTTTAACAACGAGGTTGTGAGTGTCATAACGATTGGTTTGAGTCGGTCTAACACCTTGTTTTTTATATTACATTGAGCAAACGAGCACACAGTTCACCTGCGGCCCACGACATCTACATTCATCCTTGACAACTAATCATAATGCAGATGAGTTTTCACCCTTGGGGACTGATGGAATGCGTCGCCAGTAATAAAGGTCTACGGATCCCTGTACTCACCAGACTGCTATTTTACGCTGACATTCTGTGAGCGCGTGGTCTTACCCCAGTCGAGCTGTCCCATTCATTCTGCATTTAACAACAAACTGCAGTGTAGCTCTACCACTGTAAAATGCATGGGCTGGATGCGATGGGAAGATTATATTTGCGTTGGCAGCAGCTGGTCCGCAACATGTTTAGCAATCTTTATCGCTAAACATGTTGCACCCGTTGTTACTGCTTCTTTTTGTAAAATATTTAAGCTGTTCTTGAGACTGTATACATATAACAATTTTGTGCGTGAGCCGTCAAGCTACTCATATTTAGCGGTAACAGTTGATTGCATTCATTCGACGAAATATTAATATCTGCTTCCAGTGTTGACGACACCGGTTGTGTTTGGATCCATGTGGACAACGATGTAACATCTTCATGCTTCGATGGTTGGTCTTTTTATATGTTGGTTTTGGTATATCACGCACGGTAGTGTTGCCGTTGTCACCTACCTGCCATTTACCCGTGATGCAGACAGGACAATTCCACTGTGATCTTGAAGTAGACTCATTAGTGACGTTGATGCACTCGTTTTAAACTTTCGTATTACGTCTGGAAGTCACTAACAAAGGCGTCTCTAGCCCATGTAGCGCCCGTGTGAATCATTACCCTAGCGCCTTCTAGTGAGCGCGCGGTCAAAATGGAATAGGTACAAATATTAACATGTCCCCATATAAATATTAAAAAATCGACTTTCATGCTAACTCGATCAACTGCGCCCGTAAACGACACACTCCATGCACCATAGGTAAAGCCCACTCTGGTCACTAATACCAGTTTTTACAATTCGATAATGTTTTACGAGGTTTATTTTCCTAGTTTATTGTGTATCTTAACATTTGACACAACTAATAACAATGTAATAATTATATAATATCACTGAGATCGCTAGTAAACAGTAGTTATATAAAATAAAAAAAAGAAACGGTAAGGGCAAATATTATTATGATCCCAAAACTCATCAACGAATTACCAATCAAAACTTCGTACAGTATGATAAATAACTTAAATATGAATCGACTTACTGAACTTTTATAAATATAAATTGAAACAATATATTTTGAAACAATTTATTACTTCCATAAAAATAATAATTAATAATTATCAAAAGGTCAACTATATTAAGAATTAAATCGGTTAATAAACACAAGAAGGGAGACAGGATATTGGTTACGATAACAAGATTTATATTTACTACCCGCACTTAAGTATTTAGTAACATGCAATATACATTGTGAAATATGAGATAACAGTAAGATCCAGTAAAATAACTATCTATTGCCAATTATTTAATTACATATTTGCAATACTGTATTTGTTATGCTTATCGACCGGCATATTAAAATTTAATTTGTTTTCCAGTGTACTCATCAAGTCTATGTATATAATTTAGGTATTTAAAAATAAATAAAAAATTAAATTGCTTACACTCAGCAACGGACTAAATATGATAACACTTCAGAATGTATTTCTGGCAGTGACAGAAAGTAGATTGTATGTACTTAATAGAATATACATTAATGTAGGGCTAAGATTAAAGATCTGTTACATACGAACATGTAACAGATCTTTAATCTTGTTTATGTGTTTTTATTATTATTACATTGTCAGTAACAAACAAGTACACAGTTCTCTTGATGGTAAGTGATTCATGCGGCCCATGACATCTCAATTCATCCTTGACAATGATTCATAATATAGATGCGTTGTCACCCTTGAGGACTGAGATAGAATGTCTCGTCACAAGTAATAAAGGTCTCCGGATCCCTGCACTCATCAGATGAAACAGGGCAATATTATACTGCTATTTTACGCTGGTATTTTGTGAGAGTATTATATATTAGGACCACGCCTACCCTGGTCGCGCTGATCTATTAATTGTGCAAGTAGAAACATACCGCATGTCAACTTTTGACACACAAGTATTGTTTTAGAGGATGTCTTGTAAACGGTTTTGACAGTGATAGAACTACGATGTCGTCGCTTACGATCGGGCGAACTGTGTGATCGTTGGCCGTTGAATCTAAATATAGGTACATATAACAAAGGATAATTCAGTCACAGAATATCGGCGTAAGATTCGCGGTATTAGGTATTACATTTTATTGATAAATATATAAATATATATTTATATATATATATATATATATATATATATATATATATATATATATATATATATATATGTGGTCATAGATCAGTCAATGATAAGTACATTTTTGCTCAGTATGACTTATTAATTTAGATATTGAGAGGGAACGCAGGGCGCTGTCTGTTCGATGTAATATGGTGGCGCGCGGTTCGTAGTTTTACAGTGCTTCAGCAATGCTTGCTAAAGCAAAAGTCTGTGGTTTTTTCGCTATAATCCGATATAGAAGCGCTACGCCATTAATTTTGTTGTCTAAGTATAGATACATATAACAAAGGATAACTCAGTCACAGAATATCGGCGTAAGATTCGCCGTATTAGGTATTACATTTTATTGATAAATATATATATATATATATATATATATATGTATATATATGTATATATATATATATATATATATATATGTGGTCATAGATCAGACAATGATAAGTACATTTTTGCTCAGTATGACTTATTGATTTAGATATTGAGAGGGAACGCAGGGCGCTGTCTGTTCGATGCAATATGGTGGCGCGCGGTTCGCAGTTTTGCAGTGCTTCAGCAATGATGGTTTTTTCGCTATAATCCGATATAGAAGCGCTTCGCTATTAACGAGTATTAATTCGAGTAAAAACTCTATTTTGGCAGCGAGATGGGATAGTGCAGTAGTGCGTCGATTTAATCACTTGCACTGTAACACCCATCTGGCTGGTAGACATTATATATAGCATTAAGAATTATATAACGTTTTTTGGTATCTGCTTACTACTACTAACGCTAGAATTAAGTTCTCGATTTACTAACATATGTGGATTGTAAAAGATCTGAAATTATTATTATTATTATATGTAACGAGCTAGGTTGATTGGTTGCAAACTGGGAGTGCATTGGAGCTGAAAACTGTCGGCCATGCAATCGACCTTCTCCAAGTCTTCGAACGCGCATTTCTGAGTGCAAGTGTCAACTGCCAGAAGGCAGTTTGTGACAGCGCGGTGTCTTCCAGCAGACCATCCCATCTCTTACCACGGAGCTCGGCCATGCGATCCTTGAACGCGCAAAGCGGACCTATTAGCTTCGGTTCTGTACCTGCCATAGGTCCTGACCGCAGCATTTTTCTCTCGCAACAGTTGTCTGAGATCCCCAGGCAGCTCAAAGCGGTGATCGCTCGCTACCTGAACCCGATCGGAGGAGTCTTTGACCGCTGTTTTGATATGCGAGGTGAGTTTATCTAACGCTAAGGTAGTTTCCGATTGTGAGTTTATCACATCGGGAATCGAACCTAGGACAGGGGATGACGTAGACTCCAGAAGATTCTGGAGTTTACGCCAGTCAGTCACAGTTTTGGTCATAGTGACCTCAGTGTGACGGTGCTCTAATTTAATTATGACCGGACGATGGTCAGAGTTAAGTTCTGAAAATACTTCTATAGTGTAGTGGTAAGACTACATTATATATAAGTGCAATATTTTCTATCATTGTGCAATGCAGCGATGACTTGAAATATATTAACGTGCCACCTGCCTCTGTTGGCGGGGCGATTTTTTCTAACTAGCCTGTAATTAGCCAACTTAAGATCGCGCTTGGTTGGCTTGAGACCTGTCTCTTGCACAAGCATGATGTCAACTTTATGGGACGTCAGGAATTCGAAGACTTCCTCTTCTGATTGCATTGACACTTTACTCTAGATTTTGGTCCATTTAGAAATCAAATAAATATAAAAATTTACTATCGATTGTGTCTACGCATGCATGTGACTCAGAATTGTACTCTATGGCAGTGTTTAGACGCGGTTTATGTTCAGCAGTGGGACGAAAGAAGGTGGGATACGACTTTTTTTTATACAACAAGTGACCAACGAGCAATCACATCAGGGCTCATCCCTTGAAGGTCCCTAAGTAGATTTCAATTAAATTTATGTTCCATCGCATAATATATACTTTAATGAGCACCTGAATTTAATATTAAAAGTTTATGTCGTCAAACACGTGAAGCGGCCAAAAAAAATCATTATATATATGTGTGGAGTAAGCACGGAACGATTTTTGTGCTAGTGAAGTATACTTCTCCCTTTTTCGCTATCCGGTCCGGGGATGACGTGTCGAAAATGAGTTCTCGAGTATCATAAAATTAAATATAAACATATTTATCTACATTGCAATTTTTTATAACCATTTGTTGCATACAACCTCTATTAGTCATTACTCTGTTGTTACGATGTTTATTCGTTACAAAGTGTCTCGCTTCTACCTTCATTAAAGTTTTAAGTAATTATGATTGACCAAAATAATTTAACTAATAGATTTTAAACTAGATTACATTGTAAGTTAAGAAATGAAATATTTATTCTATTGTTATTGTTCAAAATTCTTAGGTAACATTTATTTTTTTAGTTTTGTGTCTGCGTATATAATAGACATAAACAACGTTTTTTTTATTTAGATCATCTAAATAACAAAAACGTTGTTTATTTTATTTGACAAATTATGTTAAATGACACACAGGAAAATAGTTATATATTATTAAAACTGCAGTGGCTTAAGAACGAAATTAAACACTAACAAAATATAAGCGAAATGTTATGATTTGATTGAGGCTTGGTTGATAACTAACATTTCTGATAATAAATATATACATTCTCGATATATTGTATATCGCAACAAACGGACCGTATCATAATTTGAATTTTGATGGATTTTAATCGCATTTGAGATTAAAGGTTTGGCCCTCTCGGGCATCCTCGACTCAGACGATCTCGCGAATCAGGATCTGCCTCTCAGGAGCCCTTGTGCAGGTTACCCACTAATAGAGGTCTCGACTGAGCGCCATAAGCGCTCGGTCTCCTCTAATCCCGGAAACCCCGAAACTGTAAAAGCCTTCGGGTTAAGAGTTGCCATTAGTCCGATAAAAAAGTGCGTCGCGATTTAAATACATCTCGTAATTTTTTAAGCATTATATCAGTGGGTATGTTTGAGAGTTCCCCCATCATATTGACTACGTATACTTAACATTTAGTTCCTCTATAAAGGGCAAATATTTTATAATTTGTTGGCTATACATTCCACCTGATCGATCATCTTGTAATCGTAAAGTATATATACATACACTCCTAGATGAAATTATAATTATATTATTATAATTCTAATGCAAAACAAATTTATATTGTTGGCTTCTTTAACATGCCACATATAACAGATTTGAAGGAAGCGTCAATAAATAAGACCTGTATACGAAAGATTTGTTTTTTAACAGTATGAATTTTAATGTAGTTTCACCTTTTCATATCACCTTGTAATAACTTAACTTACTAAAAAAATTAGAAAAACATGTTATAGTACACACGAGCACGGTAAGTGATTCTTGCTTCATGCTTGACAAGAAATCATAATGCTGATGTGTTGTCACCCTCGAGGACCAAGAGGGAGTGCCGCGTCTTCAGCAATAAAGTTGTCCGGATCCCTGCTCTCACCAGAAGAATCACAGCAGCATTATGCTGCTATTTTACTTTGGTTTTCTGTGAGGGCGTGGTCCTACCCCAGTCGAGCTGACCCTTGCATAGCTCTACCATTGTTACGTGCCAAGTACAAAGTATTCCATCTTAGTCCAGACAACGCATGTTTATCTTTATTTATTTTTATGGCTGATGGCCACTATTGTATTTTACAGTTTCACCGGTTTGAAAGGTGGCGGAACGCTTAGGTCATTAAGCCAAGATCTTTATTTACAGGTAACCAGCACAAAGGTTCCCGTGAGAAGCGGCTTGGACCGTTGTACCCTGCGCGTGAAAATAACCGACTCGAGGTTGTCCTGGAGCTCGAGACCTGGCCTCAGTCAGTTGCTTCTAATTGATTAAATGAACAAACCCCACGGACAAGTTAATAGAGAGCCTTGCTGCAGTATCAACGAGGATGCTCGATCTTAAAGGATCACGCCAATATCAAATACCAATGTAAAATAGCAGTATAACGCTTTTGTGTTTCGTCTAGTGAGTGTAGCGATCCGGAGGCCCAGTTCAAGGTAACAAGGCATTCCACCCCAGTCACTCAGGAGTACTTGTTCAGGATGCTTTTCTGTTTGTGATGGTGTGATTATCCCTTGTAAACTGTGTGGGCACACACAAAAACTTATAATTTATAAAAAGGAGGAGCAAAGAAACGAAGCCCACAAGATTGCGCAGACGCACTTGTTAATGAAATATTATATATATTATGTCAAATTAATATATACGACCTGTATGTAAAATGATGGTACATTAAAAAATAAAATAAGTAAGGCTTTTACATTTTTCCTCAAGTATACTCTAAAGCTTTAAATAAAGAATTGTTTAAAACAAAAATCAAGCCATCATATAATGTTCGTTTTATAATATTTTATAATTTATCACACCAAATTATCGTAATTTAACGTAAATTTTATTAATTTAATACAATTAAAGTGTTTAACTTTCGTGTGATCGGTTCGTCAGAGTTTCCGCAATAGGTTAATATTCCCTTATGGGTAGGTAGTTGGGAGTCACTGGGTATAGTTTAAACAGTAGATTGTCGTTTCGACATCGGGGCAACGTTTCCACATCGGGTAAACATTTCCGCGACTAGGTAGCGTTTCCACGACTGGCTGGCGTTGCGACAACTGGCTATTGGTGTCATTAAAATAAACTTGTATTACATTACCTCTTCTTATTTCTCGAATCTTATTTAGAATTCCTAAATAGTTGTACAATGGTTTTATTTTTTTTTGACAGTTTATATATACTTATTATTAATAATAATAATATTAATTTGTACAAAAGCATTATTTGTATTCACAAAGTACATAGTTTTTAAATAATAAAATTACCACACGCATTAGAATTTTCAAATAAACAAATTCTTGAAGATCCATTGCCATTTAATTAATAATAAGCTAGCATTCATTATGAACACATACAATAATTAAAATTGTCCTTATGAGGAAGCTGAAAGTCATAAATTAATAATTAGTCAAAGATCTATGGAGATGGCCATGAGATGCAGAATATTCATTGCGTGATCGAATACTAAA
The DNA here is from genome assembly GCA_029286865.1 of Teinopalpus imperialis. Taxonomy (NCBI): domain Eukaryota; kingdom Metazoa; phylum Arthropoda; class Insecta; order Lepidoptera; family Papilionidae; genus Teinopalpus; species Teinopalpus imperialis. The sequence continues at coordinate 340,223 of JAGSMU010000054.1, forward strand.
CCAGGTTATCCACAGAATAACTAATGCGGCCGACCATAGCTCAAAGAATCAATAAGCTAAAGTGTGAATGGGATGAACATAAACCTCGTAGAACTGGACGAAAGTTTCTAGAGTGGCGACTTGTGTTAGCTAGTCTGCGGCAAGTTGATATATGTATGCAGTTGGCTCAAGATCATGACTTTGTGGCAGTCATGTTGGAGATGTTGCAGTGGACTAATGATGGCATGAAATTATGATGACGATGAAAATCTAAAAATAAACAGACAAAAACCATGCAAGCTCAAACGATTAACGACCTTAATCCTGATTTTAAATAAATAAAGAATTTCGCTGTTCAATGTAAGGATTGAGGGGAAGATGGAGTTGGTATTTTCAAGGCTGCATTTTTAAAAATGTAAGAAGCAGCTACATTGACTTATCGTAAATTAAGCGTCAATAGTTTACATTAGGGTCTGCGTAACTCAGAGTCGTACGTTCGAATTCGTCATTCTACTACTGCCGTGAACCATCTCGTAGAAGAAATTAAGTTTACTTAGTATACTTGATGGGAAATATGTAAGGTCGAAAAAACAGCGAGCTATTTTTAAAAAAATAAATTGATAATCTCCATCTAGTTTCATCAAGTGTTGTACTTTTTCTTTCATGTGGTTCAGGAACGCGCTCCGTGACAATCTGTGAGGTTATCTGTGAGGCAAAAAACATTTCGCACGGCTAATGTAAAACACACACTATCGCACAGTAACGCAGGTCTATGCGCAAGCGAACAAAGGTATACATAGTCATTCATTCGTTTTGCGCCATTAATGCCCAACCTTTTATGGACTTTCTGAACAGTTGTGGGGGCACAATGCAACTAGGTACTATATTCAAAATTCTGCTTGGTACACCGCTCCCATAACAATAGTTAATTGTTTGTTAATTATACAAAAGTTATAAATATTGTTAGAAACATATGTGTATAAATTAATGAAATATATATATATATATATATATGTATATATATATGTCTATATATATATATATATATATATGTAAAAAATATTTAGGGAAACTCAAAAAAGGCACAAAATATAATAAATGAATTCGGCCATGGTTGCGACTGCTGGTAGTTGTAATAATTCCGTATTAGTTCGTTAATAGCTTAGCATTGAACGCAAATCTTAAAGCTCATTCTTTCATTCGCAAGCTTTTTGTTATCTTAGACATTAAGGTACTCAGGGGTAAGGTATTAAGGGACTCGTACCGCTCGTGAAGACGAAAACTTTTTGCACTCATTCAGTACAATACAGTGTATGTATGTATGTACAGACATTCAGTATCCAATTTTGGTCTTCGTCGTTAATTTCAATTAATTCCTCTTAAAGAATATCTGGTCTACTGGTATCACTAACTAAAATCAGAATGAAGAATGTTAAATTGTTGACAGTAAGTGAGTTAAAATTAAATAAAGTTATAGCCTATAAATCTATATATATATAAATATATACCTCGGCGCGGCGCTGATATCGCGAAAATGATCAAAGTGCCGCTAACGGCGGCCGCGACCCACAGCAAAACGAGCGCTTTGTTTTGGCGGGAATGATTATTATGTTTAGTATTTTTAGTTTTTGAGACAGTTTCGTCCGTGCGTTCGTTGATCGGAGCATTAGCTGCTTTTGATTTTGTGTTTCATTGCTGGTTTTATTTTTAGTAAAGTAATATATTTTTTATGAAACTATCGTTTCATTTAGGTGTACTTACATGATGGAGCATAAATAATGCTAATAAAACGTTTTAAAAATATGATATTTTTTTAATCAGGATCGATTTTTTTTCCGTTCCATCTCCCATCATGAAAGGTGTCATTAGTACTATCTAATACCCAGTATATATATTTCAACCGAAGCCTATTGTAGCGTAAGTATTAGGATTATGATAAAATATTATAACTAGTAGTATTAGTCTGTCAGTGATAGACCTACGCAGCAGGGCAACGCCCTCGTAGAGTACACATAGGAGGCCCTTATTAGGTGACGAGGAAATCTAAGCCTTCAATAGACACTTCAGCATAATGATTCCTTATTGAGGTAGAACGTGGGTGTTACGAGCCGAAGGAATCATTCACCGTCATGTGAACTGTGCGATTATTTGTCACACTCAATGCAATAAAAAAAGCATTATCATACCTGAACACAATATTTATTTATATGCTTAATTTTCAATTGTAAAAACATTATACTTTTAAAAATTGTTACAATTGCGGACTTAAAGACTTGGATATGGCATGTACGAGTATATAAACATTGACCGGTAGTGCCAATAACAAAATAAACCTAAAACATTAACAATATATGTAACATAATAACATATCAATAAATAAAACTTATTCAACAATAATTATCATAAATTACATAATAAATAGATGATTAGGCATTTAATATATTGTATTATAATAAATAATATAAATAAATATATTACCATAAGAACGTAACAGTAACAACCGCGCATTCAATAGTTACGAAACAGCTACGTCTCAGCTATAAATATAAGTTAGTTCAACTTAAAATGGACTGTGGATAGTGGTACGAAACTATCCAATGTAATAAGTTTGTCAAATTTAATCAATCACCATCACACGAATCTTCCTGCTGGCTTCGTCTTTTTATTCTGTCCTCGGTGGTGGTCGTTCCCCCAGTAGAGCCGACTCATTCATGTCTAGTAACTAGAATCTTGTTGTTAATACTTAGTAATGAAGTAAATAAAATTCCGTTTATACAAAATCTCCCGCATTTGCTTATAAGTAAATAGCACATAAACCTCTTTGTAAGCTACTGAACTTATTAGATAAGTTATCAATAAAGCTTTATATGTACCTACAAATACCAATTCTGAATGATGTTATTTGTAGCGAGGACCGCGCCTCAACATATCTACATGCATCGTCCGCTAAGATCAAATATACAATTGTGTTGTCATCCCTGAGATACATTACTTCGTTGCCTAATTGGATCCCCGAATTATTACGCTGTTTGTATTCTTCGAGGGCATTCCAAGTTATAAATTGCAACATAGAACCATATTACTGGGAAAAGAATAAGTAAAATAACATTTAATCATTGAATTCCACGAAGATATAATAATTGTCACACTGTTTCCGGCTTACGTTCCGCAATGATACACATCCACTGCTTGTTATGAATTCTCTTCCTTTCTGCACTAGCATTTGCTGGGGTGAACTACTTTAATGTGTCACTTTTCTCTGTTAGGCCTTTGTGAATTTTCAAATAATCCTATTGCCTCAACCATATATTTGTAGGCTTAGGTGAAGAAGCAGACAAAAAACTATAAAGCACTCTTTTTATTGTACATTTTTTATTCCTATCCATTCGAAATTATTTCCACCACCACGTATATTTGTATAATAAACTACATTTTGCAAAGCTTCGGCAAAGGCATTAAAGTTATTTAGCATTGTTGTTATTAAAGTTATGTAGTATTCACTTAACTGCATAAAGCAATTAGCAAGTCCTTGGCAGACGAAGCCAGTTACACCTGCTACGGGAGATCCTATTTCCTACGGAATCACTGTGCATTGTACAGTCAACAGCACGATAATTCACTTTACGGTGATATCATTATTTATGTAAAAAAATGTAATAACTAAATCGGTTAAGTGATGAACGAAGCTAACCAACGTTTATAATTATATACATAAATTTTAGGCCATCGACTTCTAACGAAATGAATCTATGGCTAGTACTCTTGTATAGAAAATAGATTTTATTGTTAACAGCCACTTATTGCCACCTGAGTTGAAAATATGAATTAAGCGGGAGTGGTTGTGCAAACGACGCACATAGAGAGCAATGGAAAGATTTAATGTTATATAGAAATATTGAGAAGGTTTACGATACAGAAGGCTTAAAATTGCCTTTGATGTGAAATGAAACGAATATTGTTGAAATGATTCGAAAAATACTTTGATCTACTTTTATAAATTCTTAAAGAAATATAAATCTCAACTTACAATAGATAAACATGTACTAAATCTGTTTATAAAAGGATGATAAATTAATCGAATTTTGTTATTATGTTTTGATTGAACGTCAATAGCCTAATAGTTTAGTGTGCGGTCAGCTTGATTTTACTTCGTAAGTTCGAATCATTTTGATTTTAATGATTAACCGGGATGATCATCTTGAGAAAATAGGAGTTACGCTAGACCGTAACTTATCTTTTACACAACATCTTAAAAGTGTAAGAGCAAGAGCGGCCTTTATTGCAGGTCGTATTTATAGCACCTTGCAAAAACGAGCTCGGAACTACACCGAGATCTTAAGATTCCCTCCATTATGAAGTATTTTAAAGAAATATCACTACGATATTTTGCTTCGATAGAAAAGCACCCGAACTCGTTGGTGGTGGCAGCAGGTGACTACATCCCAGAGAGGGATACCCCTCCAAATAGAAGACGTCCTAAATTCGCCATAATAACGCCTGAAGATAACCTGACGGCAAATATTAACTTTAATGTTATCACAGCCCCTTCCGCAACGAGCGGCAGGGGCTTCACCGTGGACCGACCAACGTCACAGACGCACACACAAACTTCTCATGTACACACTCGTAAAGTCAGACTTCCTCGTACAGTGGCTTACACGCGATTTAATCGTGTTTTAGGCCGCTTCTAAAGTTATCCTGTCCTCCCTTTAGATAGCGATCCGAGTCGAGGTTTCGTACTTCACTATGAGGGGCCCTCGGATTGTATTATCGCCCCCCTCTGTTGTCGTCGAGGTTCTTCGTCCACAGGGGTCGGAGCGCAGCGGTGGTTCGGCAGCGGTCTTCGTGCTTCGCTTCGCAGCATCGTCGTTGTTTCCTTACTCGGCGGGCCTCCCGCTCGCGAGTCTATTTAGATAAAGCTGTAGAGGTCACTGGACCAACAGCAATACTCATAGACAAAAAAAAAAATCTTGAGAAATTAGCCGGAATTGTCTAGCACAGCTAGTATTCTTAAAAAAACAATAATGTTTAATGGGTTGTATAACCAATTAGGTAAAAGGACTTTTATATGCAGATTTGGATTATTCGCGTGTGACGACGTCAAACGTAGCTAGTAGAAGTGCAATAATGTTAAAACGTAGATAAGCACATTTATAGAACTGTGGTAACTTTGTTTTGTGGTTTCTGCGACAAGAATGTCGAATAAACTAAAGATCCGGAGGTTCTTTTAACTGGTGATGAGACATTCGAACATAGTCCTGAAGAGTGAGAACGCATCTGCAGTACGATCCCTCATCGAGGCTGAATCTGTACGCCATGGGCCCAAGTAAGAAAAACGATTTGAATAAAACAATCCTTTATGGATTTCAACGAGTTCAGTTTCAACTATTCTATCGCCGCTCTATGCTGTGAGGTATACGCAACGTATGTTTATATGTGTCAACAACGTCGCAACGAAGGTCGCGGGGAGGAGTGAGGGAGAAACGGAGAAACGTCGGGATTGAAAAGATTTATAATAAGCTCGTAAGAAAATTGTTATATTCAATGTTGCAATACTGCATATTTGCGTAAATATCACAATCACAGACAAAAACAAATATCACAGCCTATCCATAGTCCGTTGCTGAGCCCCATAAATTGCCGCAATAGGTCATCGCTCCATCTAGTGTGGGCCATCTTACACTGCGACTGCCATTCAAGAACCTTCCCTTCCCATCAGTTAACGAGAACGAGCTATATGGCCAACCAATCCTAATCTATCGAACAATATCGGATACCCTCGTTCGTCGTAAGATATTAATAAACGATTTATCATTATGAAAGTTGAATACTATGTCGACCTCATTACACTAGAACAAACAATGCACTCGTTAGTTACATTGCCTTCGCCTGGCAGAGGCCTTTGTTCAGAAGCGATAGAAAGAGTTTATGTATATTTATTAATGATATTGTGTATAATAACAGTCTATATATAAAGCCCACTGCTGAACATAAGCCTACTAGAGAGTGTTGGAGCATAGCATGTCACGCGTCTCCACTACGGATTGGCTGACTTTACTAGTCTTCATAAAATATTCGGTCGATGTGGGGGTGGGCACCGAGGGGGTTTTAGTGGGTACAAATCCCACATATTACTGTCCTTTACTGAAGATTCCTGCAGACGTCTACCTCCAACTTGTAGCTTTCGTTGATACTTGTGTGCTGAGAAGGAATATCTCGTTTGCCCGTTATTCGGTTGCCGGACGCCTACACTCCTAATACCGAACTCAGAAAACAACTCGGAATATTTTGTCAATGCGTGGGCCGTCTCTAGTCGATTTGTACGATTCAACTTGGGGGCCACAAATATATATATATATATATATATATATATGTACATACATATATATATATATATACCTATATATATATATATATATATATATATATATATATATATATATATATATGTTAACACAAGCAATCTTGAATTAAAAGTTTGTAAACTATACTCTTAATATCTATCTTTATCAACTACAAAGCAGTTAGTCTGAGATATTGATAGGTATTTATATGATATTATGCTATATATGTATATGATATTATGCTCGATTCCCACGTATCGGCTATAAGGGACCCATCCGTGCAATAACTAGCCGCTGACTGCCTCTACTATTGTTAATCGACTTCCGACGCTTCAAGTGCAGTGTGCAATCAAATAAGGTAATACCTTAAAAATATGAAAAAGTCAAACAAAAAGTACCACTATAAGCCGTCGTAAAAGATAATAAGATATACATTTACAGGTGAATTTTAACATCGACGATATAAGAAGTCTGCAATCTTATCTGATGTAATCGTCGATAATTAATAAACAAATCCTCTGAATAGATATGATGGTTGCTACGATCAGCTCGGGATACAAAACAGTAATACCACTCGATGACCTCAAGACCCTGTGAGGTATTTCAGTGCAGATCGGGTTAAACTTAAATAAATAAATGATGATGGTGTACCGGGTTAACAAACGATAAATGTCCAAGTCCTGACCATGAGTGGTGGAGGCCACTTGTAACGTCGTCGTAATATTGTTTTACATAAACCCTGTAAAATACGGAGATTTCCTTCTCTTCTATGATAAGACTCCATTGTTCATATGTTTGGTAATGATTTTGCTGAAAGGATTAACTCAAAGAGCATATTAATTAAAAAAATATATTATTTTTGCAATATGGGTCGGGTTGTCTTGCTGGAAATGTCATAGAATATCAGAATAGCACTGCTGTTATTCGTATAGTAAGTGAATGAATTCTCTATTCTCAGGGCTGACAATGCATGTGTTCTAGAATCTTTGTTTACGGCGGATGTAGATGTCACGTTCAGGAGTCATCACTTACTATCAGATGAAACGTTTGCTCGTATTTCAACCACGGTAATATTAAGGAAAATCCTGCAGCCATCGCATTGCCCGCGGTATATTATACTTTAACTTTATTAACTATTAACTGTACCAACACTGTGTGCAAGCGACAGGAAATGACTTCTTGTAAATATATATACATATATATATATAAATATATATGTATATATATATACATATATATATATATATATATATATATATATATATATATATATATATATATCTGGATATTTGATTTAGATTGCATTTCCTCACTCAACTCACTCAAGCTTGGTTCGAGGATGGCGCGAGCTCTCGGAAAATCTGTTTTTCAATCATTTATGCACATTACATTTGATATTTCCTTATCAAAGATGACGTCATAATATATACCTAATATATTTTTTTTTTTTAGCCTACTTTTGCATCGTTATGTTATTTCGTTGAGAATAGTACTTTATTATATCAAATAATATCGTTTTAGATATAATAAAGATCGTCACCCACTTCCCCACAGCAGGCTTCGTGGAAGCCTTCGAGGAGATCCTTTTCTTGTTCTTGCATTTATTTAATTGTTTCCTCTTTATTAGTTACGTCTTTTTTTGTTTACTTTATATTATTTTCTTTTTTAAATAATTTTAATATTTATACTTGTATGTGTATTAAAAAGGAATTAATTATTACTTGAAAATTATTATTACTCAGGGCAGCCCTGCGTCAAAGTGTCAATAAGGTTCTTGACTTTTTTGTTATAACATTAGGTTTGGCAAGCAAGCAAACAATTCACCTGACATCTCACGACACCTACATTCAAGTTCCTTATAAAATGATAATGCAGATGCGTTTGTCACATTCTTATATGGACCAAGTGTGTCCCGTCATCAGTCCCGGATTTCCGGATTACTGCAGTCAGCATACGGACACGCCTATTTGTTCTGCTATATCACACTGCTATAGGAGGATAAGTTTAGTGTTTTTCACGAAGTGTTTAAGAGATTCTATATCAAATACATTAGAGAAATGGTTTACAAAGCAAGATACCATGATGTCTAAAGTAATAGGAGAGTTCGGGGATATAAAGAAATCAGTCAACCACATGACGAGTAAATATCAGATGGTTTTAATGGCAACAGCAAATTATGCACATATCGACATTAGAGTATAAAACAGAATCCCTGGAACAATAATCACGGCTACGTAATAATGTGATTAGAATTATTTCCGAAAGTCGCTGTGAAAATGTTACAAAAGTTGTGGAGAAAAGCTGCCGAGTTGCGATAAATCATACTACATACGCATGACATAGTCTTCATGCATAGTGTGCCACGTAAAAGCCGCCACCCCGAGAATATTTTTTGAAATTCAACACCCGGATTTTCCATGACAATATCTTATGAGCGGACCGTATGTCAAGAGGATTACAAACAGATGCATTGCGTCCATATCTGGAGAACCGACTACTCTATTCAAACTTTGTCACTAAATTACCTACATTTATATTTTGACACTAAATTACCTACATTTATATTTTGACACTAAATCACCTACATTTCCATTTTGACACTAAATTACCTACATTTATATTTTGACAATAAATTACCTACATTTATATTTTGACACTAAATTACCTACATTTATATTTTGACACTAAAAAACCTACATTTATATTTTGACACTAAATTACCTACATTTATATTTTGACACTAAATTACCTACATTTATATTTTGCTTACATTACTGATATCGTTAATTTAATTTAAAAAATATTATAATAATATTTATTATGAATTTTAATCATTGGTTTCAATATTTTTTAACTACCCACCTCAATACATATAGTATGTATGTATATTACAAAATATCTATTATTATCCAATTCTTGTTTGGATACTTAATTTTCACATTATAAAACTAATCATGATTTATCACATAACTATACCGCTGGCGCTTAGATAAACCAGGTAACTATCAAAAATTGCGTTGGTATTCGAACTAAAATAAACACATTCTTCATAAATATATACATTCTACATTAATATCTTATGCTATTCGTAAGACATTATTATTTTTATAGAAACATAGTTGACTCGAAGTGTAGCGTATAAAGGATTTATAGACAACAGATATTATTATATTGTTCCGTTGCGACCGCAACCGACGATGTAACTACATGTAAACGGGACGGCGGCGGGGTGCTTCTGGCGGCCGCGGTTTGTAAGCCGCTTGATGCCGAGCTCGGCCCTGTCGTGTACTCACTAGGTAATTACTGAGCTGTACATCTAAAACAAGATGAAGAGGTATGTATACCTCTTAATCAGGACCTTGATATATACTTAATACATCTCGATTTGTACAGTAACATATTAACATCTGAAAACGTAGCTTTTCATTGTGACCACCAGCGATCGACTTGCAAGTCACAGGTCGAAACTGTACACCATTATTTAGTAATAATACCAGTACTGCCGGGATATATCTACTTCAGTTCCCAGCTTTCACCGGCTCCAACACAACACAATTTAAATTAAAAAAACTACAAAACCTAATTCTCGATTTAATTCTGTCCGATATAAATTGCACGTGTTTCACTCTAGTCTAATGAATCTAACAAAGCCTAGTTGGTTAGGGTGACGGTTTCGTTAGGATTGATTGCGAGTAAAGAAAATCGCGTTAATTTGGACAGTGTTTTAATTGGTAAACTGATGTAAAAGGGAATCACTAGATTCCAATCATTATCGCCAGAATTTATATACCATCCTTTTTTTTATGTAACAGTAAATTTCTAAACACAAATTGATGTGTTGCTAGAAAATTACCTCTTATAAAATTAGAAATTAAATATTAACGCACACTATAGTAAAATTCGCGACGATATTTCTAAAATAGGTAAGTACACACTTTTTCGTCAAAAACCTACAAAAACTTCAGTTTGTAGCCCCAAAAAGTCTAGATTTCCAGTCTGACTTTCTTCAGTAGTTACCATATATTTAAAGCTAAAATCACGACTAATAACGTGGAAAAATTAAAGCAATAAATATAATAAAGACATTTTTTTTGTTATATCGTAAAATATTTAAATTCGAATCGAAAGAGTGTTATATATATATATATATATATATATATATCACATAGAAAAGTGTGCGTGATAATGTAAAAATCTTCTGAAACTATATCGCTGATGGTAAGGCTGACTTTCAATTTTAATATTTAAAAGCTGCAGTTGAAGATTGTTTTCGATTGTGTGATGTTTTGTGGTGTACAATAAAGTATATATAATACTACTTTTACAATTACCTAACCATTATGTAATAATAGTGTCCGGTTTACCACTATTGCTAAGCATAAAATTTCACAGCCATAGTTAAAGGGTCGGTTACGAACCTACGGCATTTAGTTTCGCAAACCGTACACTAAATCTTTGCACTATTGTGGATTCGGTATTGCGAAGTTATCGTCGCCACTAAGTTAATGAATCCTCTATGAGACAACGTATTCGCATTTATGATAAGAGTCCATGATCTATTTTCAATTTACCACTTCATAAATTTAAAATGTAAATAAGAAAAATGTTTAATAATTCATTCAGCTCAGTACAAGACTATATGGGCAATATAATGGAATTAGAACACGTTGAATCTAACGTAGGATTACTAACTTAATGTGAAAATAACAACATCTAAAACCTTTAAGTAATGAAAACAGCAACCACTGAGTTTGTCTAATCAGATATTTCCATTTCGAGGTGGGCGGCAGCTTTCAACGATTGAACGTGTCAAAGTAAAGTAAGTTACTTTACTTCGTTAAGCTTTTGATGAGAATTTGAGCCTATATATTGTATAAATACCATTGTTGGACATATGACTTCTCTCTGATCTTATTATATACTCGACGTTAAAATAAAAACCCACAAGAGCGGTGCAAATAACATTGACTAGCAAATGTTTCATACAGAACGGAAACCTACAACTGTGAGCATGATTAAAAACGGTCCTCCAAGCTGGACATTTTAATTGCGTTATCGATAACACGTCCGTGTAATGTCGGAGATGTGAACGGGATACTTTTCATGTATATTTTTTTATTGTAGTGAGGGTGACATCATACGTCAGTACGCCACCCACATTCATCCATCCGTTGTTATATATATTTTTTTATTTTATCTTTTTGCGTTGTGTGGCTGTGCTAAGTATAGATTTTTTTCTTTTTTAAGTACTAGCAGAGCAGCAGAGAATGTTTATACATTACTAACATTCCTGTTAACCACTCCAACTGAGCACAAAATGCTTGTGCTAGGAGATGCTTCAGGACAAAAGTTGAAGGTGGATTCTAACCTAGGACCTTAAGTTTCGCAGATCGTTACCTAAAAAATTGGGATCTTTAACACCTTAAAGATCCCAATTGTTTAGGTTTTAAAAATACATAATTTATACTTATTTTTAATTTAATGCTCTATTACGAAGATGCGTTATACGTTATTACTACACTATCGTCACTGGATAGTCGTGGAAGGTTATATAAATTCCACTGCTGATCATAACCCTACTACCTAGAGAGGGATCAAAAACCGCCACGCGTCTCTATTGCGGATTGGAGGTATACATCGTCTTAGGATGTTTTTTTTTAATTTATTCTAATTATCAATTTCGTTGGTGCTGGCACTAGGGATCGAATTCAGTTTAAATATCTATTGCTTGTGTTTAGTGATTCAAAGCTAGCCCTTAGACACTGAGTTATACATATATATATATATATATATATATATATATATATATATATATATATATATATATATATATATATTTATATATATATATTTAAGATTGATCAAAAGTGGAAATCCAACAACAAACTTTCCCCGTGTAGCGGTTGTCGAGGGCTATTGTTGCCAATGTTTTGATTTAACGATAAAGGGTAGGAGATTAAAGGTGAAGTTCACTCATTTTTATAACTTCTCATAATTGACACGAGTTTGAAGCCAAGTTTTAAGTAAATTTCAGGAAACCCGTCTAAACTGCAAAACTTTTCATTGTTCTTCATGATGAAATAAACTGCCCAAGAAGCCGTAGAAACACGACATTAATTATTGTTCAATATTACATACAAAAAAAGAAAAGAGGTTTGAATACTGGATGTTTACAGTTCAGTGGAGCCACCGCATTATATTCATGGAGCACGTGACAATTCTATAACTCTAACTTATAACATCATTTTACTTTACCAGCGTCATTAATAGTATAGTCAGATATTCAGAACACCACGCGGATATTTAACTTATGAGCGATGCCAACCAGATAGCTGAGTCAGTATGCTCTAGTTTCTAGCCGTAGCGTAATGGGTCGATCATCATCACCGAATACCATCGTAGATTCGAAATGATTCATCATTCGATCTATTTAGTGATCCGAATATTAAATTATAGGTAACGCGGTATTCCATCTCAGTCTTCGCGGGTTACAATGCATTTTTGCATGTACGTTTGTAAGAATTAATATTAAAGAAATTACGAAGTCCTATCACTATACTGACAGTGTGTTCATATTATTGCGAAGCGAAGAATTTTCAGACATTAGCCTACAGCGCAGTACTTTCAAACTAGCTTAATTGGAAGAGAGACGAACCATGTAATCGTGTCAAACATTGTACCGAGTGGAAACAAAATTGTGTTTTTGTTTTAAGATAAGCATAAGTTTATTAGCGCGTCGTAGAGGAATATACGACGGCGATATCCAGTGCTTTTTAGAAAATGAGAATGTTCCAATTAGCCCTATGTGGTATATTATTAATAAAAATAAAATGTAACGCATATGATAGGAAAAAGTAAAATAACAGCCTGTGTATGTATATATGTAAGTATATATGTATGTATGTATATATATATATATATATATATATATATATATATATATATATATATATGTATATAAATCCCACTATTTGGTATAGGCGTCCTCTTTAGAAAGGGGGATAGAACATAGTCTTTGAAATATTTTATTTATTTATTATTATTTCTCAGACTTGTAGTATTAAATAAGCACTTTGACCTGATCAAAATAATTTCATTGATGCCGAAACTGTACATTAATTAAAAGCAAGCACAGAGACACTGAACTACCAGGGTACAACGAATGTGGTAAATGGAAATGTTTTGTTAATATTCAATAATCCATTAACAACGCTTTACTTCGGCAACAAAGGTATTCTACGTCACACCGAATTTAGAGTCTTAGGTCAATGTAGGTGAGAGTCGAGCATGCGACGTGCGTTCCTCCTGTGGTGTTGCGGATATTCATTGGTGTCGGAGATCAACGATTACGGTTAGCTGTTTACTCGTTTCCCACCTATTCAACGAAATGGAATCCTGACTGCCGAGAATACCGCTAAGCACATTAGTGATTGAGCGAACATGGGACCCAATATACATGTAATAAGACATTCCATCTACGTCATCAGGGATTACGACGAATCTTACATCTTTCTCAATGTGGATGTTATGAACTATAAAAATACTATTAAAAAATATCCTAGCAGAATATTGAGGTCGTTGTACGTGCCAAGGCGGAAGTGACAATGATTTTATAATTTATAATGGCACGTTACAAATATTATCATTGTTAAATTAGCCCAGCATTTCAAATGGAGCTATATATGATATTGACAGGGGGCCGACAGGGTGAACATGGGGGCGGGAATTTCTCCCTGTTTCCGTGCAGTGTGCGGCGAAGTTGGAAAATGGTAGAGTTTTAGCCGGAGCCAAATTGACGTTGCCAATTACAAAAAAAATGCACTTTTTACGAAAGGTATATATTGTATGTGGTGTTGTACAACTTAGATGAAATGCAATAACATTGTATCCAATTCCATCATCACAAGATGCTTAGGCTAACTGATAAACTCTTTCATTGCCTCCCAACATGTAACGGCATACATGGCAGAACTACTTTTTTGTTTGCACTTAAACTAACTAGAAGCGTCAATAGCCTAATGGTTTAGGGTACGGTCTGCGAAATGTAAGGTCGTAGGTTCGAATCCACCATTCGTCTATTGTCATGAACCATCTGCTAGCACAAGCATTTTAGGCGTAGTTGGAGTGGTTAACCGGAATATTAGTAATGTTAAAAGCAGCGCTAGCATTATTTAGAAAAAAAATAAGAACAAAATATTGTCTAATATAGGCAATACATAGACAATCTGGGTGCCTCGAAAGTTCAAAGTGCTTTACGATACTGTACTCTCGAACACCTTGTGCATTTGATGGTATGTAAATGACCGAAAGATATAGGCGTGATCAAAACCCAACCCAAATACATCATCATATTAACGACAGATCCATGACGAAGAAGTGTACCATGATGTTCCAGAACATCATAGGCTTCTCCTCAGTGCGTTATAACCTAACTTTTGTTATAATCTAAGCTAACCTAACTGATAATGAGAGGACGAAAATGGGATACCCTTGCAGGACCTGGCAGTAAGCCACTCGAGTCAAACCGTCATACAGTCGTATATCGTATTAAGAGAAATAAATATAACATACCTAAATACGTATGCAACAAAACTGAATTGGAATAAATATAATATAATTCAACGAAACAAAGGAAAAGCCCAATGCGACTAACTATAGGAATATTCAGTTAATATAAAAATTCCAATGGAAGTTAACAGAATAATTATTGAATGTATGGAGATATATACTATAAATAAATATATATGTGTATACGTCCCGCCTCTTGTTTGTAGTGAACAAAAGCCCGTTTGCATTTCTGTAAAATCAGTAACGGTGGAAAATATGTACGCAATTGCAATATGAAATTTAAAATGTTCATATGAAAGTTACCGAGAATCCTTTGTGTCTAATTTTTCGTTCGGTGATCGTTATTAAACTAATTGGTAAAAGATATTATGTTTAAGGTATAATATTAGTGTTTTAATAAACACGTTAATAATTGATCTCTCCAAGTTCTCAAATAAACTATTTGTAAACATATATTTTTGTAACAAAATTAGTTCCGCTGAGTCTAGGAGTAGGAACTAGGTAGAAATAGCACAATCTGGGAACCTAATCACGCGTAATCGTCTCCCAGTCCGTTGTAGAGGATCATCACTGATAGGTATAGCATCAAGTGAAGTTGTGCTCACTTGCGACCGATATCATCATAAAGAACAATTGTTATTTCGTATTTTCTTAACACACTTCACTTCTTCAAACTCCTTTTGCGAAGCGGTAGTAGTATTTCCACTGCCAATGACCAAGTGTAATGCTCAATATAGATTGAAATGAGATTTTTCATTTCCTTTGATTTGATTTGGTTCGATTGAAACGCTACACAGCACTGCTACGCGTCCTCTACGAGAACAATAGCTACGGAGTATAATAGGTGCGTTGGTTAGACACAGTTAACTCAACACCGACACAGACTCTGAGATACCGTAAGAGATAAGTACCATTACTAAAGCTTATATAAGAGGTCTGAAAATGTCTCTAAGTGGTTTCCGGATCCCTGCAATTACCATACGAAGCACAGCAGCGATATGCTTCCATTTTATGCCGGAATTGTTGGTTATTCCTCGGTTCGAGTTTTTTTACTACTTTTTTTATTGTATTGAGGGAGGCAAACAAGTACATAGTTCATCTAATAACATATTAGGTCAATGAGGAATCATAATGCAGATTCCTTGTTACCTCTGAGGACGATGATATGATGGAATCTCTCATCCTCATCGCCGGTAATAAGGTCCCTAACATGCTGCTATTTGAGAGCAGACTAATTCACGATGCCACAAATTTAATAACGAAATAATTTATAAAGGAAGGTCATAATGAAGAAGCGAGAACCTAAACTTTGAAGATTAATATTAAAATAAATTAGTCTTTTAGCTTCTAATATTAATAATTTCCATTTTGAACGGGAACTAATGAAAACAATACCTGCAAGCACTTCTGATATTCGTTCAGTACATTGCGCCGCAGAATACATTGAATTGTATTCTGCTATAACAAATGAAAACAAAGGAGCAAAATATCTATTTTATAATAAAGCAAAGAAAGAGAATGTTATCATTAAAAGTATAAAGATCTTTCTAGATCTAGATACTAGCCGTAGCGTGTTGCTAGTACTCTGGTTATAAATGCTGCTATAACTAGTCTGGCCATAAAAACTTTTGTTTGCGTCGGTGATGTTTTGGTGGGGCCTGTCTTATCAAGGAGTCACAAAACTACATTTTTGTGAAAAAGGAGTATAAACTTGAGCCATACAGTCTTGGACCATGTTGTGAAACCTCTCAGCAATACATTTTTTAAAAATATACCGTGGGCTTTCCAGCAGGACTCTGCACCTGGTCACAAGGCACGAACAAGCCTGGCTTGAAACCAACTTTCCGTTAACATAAATTCATCAATTTTTGTTAATGTCTCATTTCAAAAATGATCATAACTAAATTCATAAATGAATTTTAAAAGGGTCTATCCCAACAAGTGGACACTTATGTTATGGTATGATATATGTACTTACTTTGTTAATTACTCAGTTATATGTAACCACGTTCACACACATACACAAAAAACCGGCGGAAGGGAATAAATATTATACATACGTATATTTTATAAGTGCCGCCGCCTTTTATTTGATGAGATTAACAAAGATTTATAAAAAAAAAATTGTTGTATGTAAAAAATATAGCTTTTAGCTGTCAATATGTTAACTATTAAATTATTTATAAAAAATAGTAATTTAAACGAAAATCAAATGATCCTCCCCTTGTGCAAATGCATAGTGTCCTATTATCTGTCGCGCACAGTTAGACATATCCAGAAGACATCGTCGTGATTTAAATAGGCACCAACATTATTTATACATCATAATATGTCAAGTAGAAATGTGGTGATAGCCCGGTGGCTGAAATGCCTAGTATTTTTAGATTCTAGGATAATCAAGCATTCTTAGGAGCATTAAAAAGCAAGGATAACTTTCCTTACTTAGAAGATTTTCTAATTACTTTGTTTGTGAATTTTGTATCACTCTACGGTACACGTTGCCATCCGATACTAATATATTTTTTCCCATCCAAGTAGGTAGGTCGCTAAAGCTATACTTATAAACTCTGTTTTTTTTCTATTCGTTTGCTAAAAGATATGTTCAGTAGCTTTTTATTTATGATTGTTATAACTTGTGACTTTTATAATCAATTATTTTTATATATGTAAACATATATAATTCATGTATGATATATACTTCTAAATAGGTAAAGCATTAATATTGAGTAACCATATCTGTAATAATAATACTATTCATGTAATATTGTAGTTCCGACCAATCAATTTAAACAAATCACTAAATTAATTAAAATGTAAACACGTAGCAACATTTGTATTTGTGACACTCAATGGATGAATAAATAATTTAAGGTGGACATTGAAAATAATATTTTATATATTATTTCAATGAGACTTTCAGCTTATATACGGATACGGACAATAAGCGGATATTGTTTTTCTGTTTCTCAAACGCCCGAGAACGCGGGCAGTTACTTGATGATGATTACTTGACGTATACGATGTAACCGCATACTCAAATATACCCCCTTCTCTAGTCCTTTGTAATGTTCACGCTGATAATGTGTGAAGATTTGGTTCTTTCCCCAATTGGGCTCACTCATTCATACTACATGATAGTAGCTACAACGTGGCACCACCTCTAAAATCAAGGCATCGTACCAGTGATCCTCTTAACAGTAAGAAGTCGAAACAACTTGACAGTTGTACAGCCGCATTGCAACTAGTTTCTTGTTATATCATGAATGGGTCGGCTTGACCGGGCAGGGACTACGCTCTAAGAGAATACCAATTTGGAGTAGAAGTATAATAATGTTGCGTTTCGTATGGCGATATGTAGGGATTCGAAGAATATACCTATATAAACCTGGCATTCCATCTACGTCTTGAGGGTGTCAAGCTCAGGTGCGTTTGAGTAATTGCTGTAGATAGATGTTAATGAAACACAGTCATCAGGTGAACTCAGTGAGCTCCCGTCTGATGAAAGAAAATAAAACTGAAGATGAAGCACTTATTTTAGTCCTTAGCGGTGACAACGTAAATGCATTATGATTCCACATTGAAAACAACTAATTAGAATAATTAGGAAAATATAGTAACCTTTCTCTCAGATACTATCTCACCTTATATCCTTAGTTCTCAAAGTGGTCCAGGCGGACCCCCAGGGGTCCACGTGAGATGCGACGGAGGTTTGCGTGATAAAAAAATGGGGGTTCACAAATCGGGAGTCCACGAAAATTTATTTGCTTTCGATAGTGAAGAACAAAAATGTTGGCTTGACTTCAACTATCAATGTAGGCAGATAATATTTTAAGAAGCTCAGCGACTGTTACAACTTGCATATTCCTTATTTGAGTTTTAGAGAATATGGTAGAAATGTAGCTGCAGGGGGTCCCCCGGAACCAGCATAATTTTGCAAGTGGTCTATGAGAAAAAAGTGTATATAAAACAGGTTTTAGTGCTATTTGGTAGAAATATATGATCCACAATATTTTATAGGCCTTAGGAACTTATTCGATGAATCATTATTAGTTTGTCACATCCCCAATATATCGAATTCACCGGCAGAGCTTTAGAGTTCTCAAGCCGTTAAAAATGTGTTTCCATAATATTATTTATTTAACGAATTTATAGTTATCATTATTATATTTTTTTATATGGATCAAAATGTTAAACGTAGAGCGATAACATACGTAAATAAATCGTTTCATTAGTGTGTTTACATATAAAACGAATTTATTATAATTATTTTTGCTTTATTCATTTTGTCACAACAATTTTATTGTTATCAACATTACAATAACTTTAAACGCTATGTTGACTTTCTATATCAGTTGTAGATTAATAAAAATATGCAAAAAATACAAGCAGGAAAGGGTATATTTTTAAAATTTACTTCCTTTTTTAATTACAGTACTTGAAATTAAATTTATAAAATGATGTTAATGATGAATCATATCATAAAACTGTAAATAAGTATCGGAAAGAATAGATTGTATGACTTTACGAAGACGGCTTAGTAATCTAATTTGGTTAATAAAGAAGAAATTAGTGCATCTTATATTATAATTATATGCTACATCTAATAAATTTGTAAGTTAACACTAATATTAATACATTATTAGTAATAGCTTTTAGTATTTAACAATGTGTGAATACAACATTTAGAAGAGTTATCTGACATTAGAGAGAAGAGAAGAGAATAGTTCAAATTTCACAAAAAAAATTATCACGAAACAAAGTTTTTATATTGTTTGATAAATTATTAAGTGCGAGTTTAGCGCAGAGTGCTATTATTCGAGCTTAATGTTTATTATAGTATAAGTAAGAGTAAGTTTTGAGCGAAGTCAATAGATTAAATATAAAAATGTTTTAATTCGTAGTCGTTATTTATTAAGTAATTTGTAATAATCATTTTAATATTCCTATTTAACAATTAAACGCCTGAACATTTTATGCACGCTAAAATAACGCTTATATAAATTGCTAAGTTTTTTTCACAGGTGATTAATTGTAAATTTCGGATTGTTGTAATACAGGAAAAAAGACAAACCTTAAGTAAATTCACTTACCTTGGTAATAATACAAGTACTCTAGACACGGCATTTCGCACATACAAATGGTACAATATGCACAACTGATGGAAACTAGCGTAGCATAGTCCACCAAGTCCGGACACTGCTCCGAATGTACGTATTCCTCATACATGTCTTCGCCGGATTGCACATCCTCATCACTAAAGTTCTGTTCCTCCATTTTTAAATACGAAATTTATCTACGCAAATTAAACGAACCACACAATTAGCGCACCGTTCACCGTACCACACGAAAAGTTCAACTAACGAATATTCAGTTCAACGAACATTCGCGGAAGTTTTTAAATTACGGAGCGACATCGTGTGCAACCAGTCCGACGTCCCGTCAAGATTTTCGGTTACCTGCGCGATACTCGCTGCAACCGAAGTCTCGGTGAGAATGAGCCAGTGTGTCGCCATTGGCGGGCGAACATCGTCGAATCAGGCGTTCATAAATCCCGATGTAAATACCCTTCACTCGCTTGATATTAAAACTTCAATGGACGTTGCACATTATATTTAAAAACGATATGTTTTATGAATATACATATGTGTGTTTAATTTACGAATTTTTATATTAATATATTGTGTTTTAATTGATAAATATTCTGATCCGAACCTGACCTGATTCGAATTTGTCAAAAAGATTTTTAATTAAGACATACTTATATTGGCTTATTGGAAAATTTCCTAATTTGTTTCCTTGTTAATTTTTAAACATGGATCCCCTTATAAAACGTTGATGACCTTATAAACATGGATGACCTTAATAAGGGGTTTCAATGGGATTTAATTAAATAGGAATTAGTAGTCACAAAAATAAATATTTCTACGTTAAAAGAAATTTGGTTTGAAAAAGTGACCGAATGATATTGGTATATTAACAGGTTTTTTATACATGTATGGGTGAAGGGATGGTGGAGGGTGAAGAATATATTGTTGTATTATATTGTTTTATGAATTCATTAATTTTTTTTATAAATAATACTATAATATAATAATAGGATTTTTTCCAATAAGCCAATAAAATTAAATATCTTAATTACAATTTTTTTGGTAAATCGAATCCGATCAGGATAGGATCAGAATATTTATTAATTAATTAAAAGATTCCTATAAATATTCGTAAATGCAAACATATATATATTTTTTATATAATTTTTCCCTATAATTTCAGAAGATTAAGTTAAGAAAGTCAAAAGTTAAGTAAACAATTATAACTTGAACACATTATATTATATTAGAAACGTTTCTATCAGCGAAGAATTTATTTTCATTTCTTATGTATTATTAAAAAATAGAATTTTCAGTTTCGATCAATGTAGGAGTGCCAAACGAGCGCAAAGTTCTTTTACCTGTTGTATATGACACCTCATCCATCCATCCTAGTTAAATAGTTACGACGCGCACTCTTCGTAATGTACTAACATGGTATTCTAACAAAAAACTTAAAAAACGTTTGTTAATACAACAACACATGTTGAGAACCGTTTTCAACTCACGACGCGTAAATACTGGTAGTTGCGAATGATGTCAGTTAAACTAACGTTATTTTTTTTTCGCCATGTACCCGCAGTAAGGATTATAATAATGAAATATTTACATATTATGGGTAATCTCCCTCTCATGGTTAGGTAGGTTTTTGTAAGAAACCTGTCTGGTCATATATCGATTATTATACATTATTTATTTTTATTATGAAGGATGATATTATTGTGAGTGACAGTCTTTAGCTCTTTAATCGGGGTACATAATAGGACTAAGTTTGTCGTGCGATATACATGTTTTTTACTCGTTCACTAAATAGCGAGTATAACCCCATTCCGTAGCTGAGTAACTTTGCACTTCTTCAAACGGCCAGCAGTGAAGGACAAGTCTCAATTCCGAAGGTCATCATTGGCATTTCCTGATTGTTAGCAATATTATAAACTAAGCTAGTACTATAATAGATTATACCATGCCAGTTATATAAGTGGATTGTTCGGAGTAGTTCTTTTAATTAAAGAATTTTGTCTTTAATGATGTAATGATGTATAATCCTTTCATTTGTCCACGATAGTTATATATGCGTGATAGTCAAATTTCATTATTACTAGTGGCAAAATCTCAACGACCTTTCTAGCAGAATTTCAATGTAGTGATTTGAACAAAAATAGTCATATTGAAATTATAAATAGGTAATAAGTTTAAAGAAAAAATTGTAGCACTGTTTAATGTTCTATGTTCACTGTTTAATAATTATAGACCTGAAGTTATAGGAAGGAAGATCGACTTTTTTGGATCGATTTGTATCATTTTAAACTTGTAAATACGACGTATAATGACCACCCATAACATATTTCTATTTTAATTCTTTTATTATCGTCTTTTCTCAAATAATAAAGAAAAATACGCGAAACTAGAACAAGACGCAACAACTAACAATATTTCGTATGGTATAGTGGCTGACACGGTTTTGTGCTTTATCAATGAGCACTAAATGACAACAGTTCTCAGTTCAAATATAATATAATCGAGTGGTGACAGGTGTATTTACTGTCACATTAATATTTTAAGCGAAAATAGACCTTGTAGTTTTGTGATGTGCAAACGACATTCAACCTAAGGGTGGTAATCGTTGTTGACAAACAGAATACAAATCTGTAGTTCTATATACAGAAAATATCAGTATATAGTTACTGTCTATTCAACAGAAATGTAATGAAAGGAAAAAAAATAAGAGAAATTCTAAAACTAATTAAATACTTAATGAATACGTATATATTCATTATATTTATAAGAATTTTATATGCAACATATTTTATATATAAATAAAATTAAAAACAAACATATCATGTGTTATTAACTCATTTTTAATATTCACGACTCGTGGTGTAGTGATTAGAGTACGTCGCTGTTGGGTCGCGAATCCCGGGTTCGATTCAATGAATGCTAAGTCCTGCACTGAGAGAACGCCTAAGTTGATTAAAGACAGAATTAACCTCAGAGATAATACAACGAAACATCTTAATAATAAATAAGATAATAATCGTACTAATAAAATATCATATTTTAAACTAAATAAAATGATTTCCCTCTGTATCTAAAATTTAATCAACATAATATATATATGTATTTATCACACAACGTCTGTAGTCCACTGTTGCACATATATTTTCCACATAGATAGCCACAGAGCACGATACATTGCATCCATCGACTTACCGGAAGCTTGCGCAGCCCATCGCTCCATTTAGTGGAGGTTCATCCTACTCAGCTCTCAAGAAGCTTTCTTCCTTAGGTTATCGCTAGTACGAGCTACACGGCCAGCCCATTGCTACTTTAGCTTACTAATCTTTTAATGCTATGTCGGTAACTCTCGTTCTAAACCGAATATCTACGTTGCGTATTCTATAACGTGGAGAAACACCGTTCAATTACATGGTAGAGCTACACTGCAATTTGTTTCTACCTATAGAATAAATGGGTCATCTCGACCGGGGTAGGACCAGGCCCTCACAGAATACCAGCGTAAAATAGCAGCATAATGCTGATCCGGAGACCTTTATTACTGATGACGAGGCATTCCATCTCAGTCCTCAAGGGTGACAACGCACCTGCATTATGATTCCTCGTCATGTATGAATGTAGATGTCATGGTCCACAGGAATCATTTACCATCACGTGAACTGTGTGATCGTTCGTCATTCTGAATGTTATAAAAATAAATAAAAATATTAAGCATATTATAAATTGATATAGATTATTCCATCTAGTGTGTGGTGCTAGACAGCCAGTCCGAGGTCTGGCTTCAAATCGAAGAATAGCTAAGGATTTTCATGGTGCGACCGTGGAGATCTATATCTAACTATTATGTCTGTCCGTATTGAAACTACCCATTATTTACGGCGGGAATGTAGTAATATCGACATGACGCGCCATCTTTTATTTGTTTATGACAAGTTTTTAATTTAAGAATAAGAACTAAATGTAACTTTTAATTTAGTTTTCTTTCAATAGATGGTGGACCGGGCATAAGTCGACAGCTATTCATCACCGGGCCAACTCTAGTTTTGAGTACGTTTCGCCTATACTTAATATTTGTCTACGTTATTCGTAAAGTATGTGTCGCGTGGTGCAGTGCAACAAATGGCTACTGCGTAGCGGCTTCGATTCCCAGCCGAGGAGCAATATTTGCGCATCACAAATTGTTTTCGTGTGTGGGTATGTTATATGCATGTCCCGTCCCGTATCCGTATCGCAGCATCTGTACCTTTCACCGATCTTATATCACATCCATTACATCGGAATAGGGAAGGGGAACGCGAGCCGACGTCAGTGCGTGCCACGCTGTGTTTGTGCAAGTATTTACGGCACTATAAAATATTCTTCACAGTTGATGTCATTCGGTGTTAACCGAAATATCTCGCCGTGGTCGAAATCCTTTAGGAGAACATAATTTTTTTTTATATATATAGATTATTTGGAAATGTCATTTACATTAATAATATTCCGGTTAACCACTCCAACTAAGCTGAAAGCGCTTGTGCTAGGAGATGGTTCACGATAATAATCTAACGGCGGATTCGAACCTACGACCTTAAGTTTGGCAGACTGAACCCTAAACCATTACGCTATTGGCGCTTATAATTCGGTTATATTGTTTCTAACTTCGCATTAAGTCTTCACAGAACTATCTAAACATCTCGTCGACAAAACAACGTATTAAGTATTTCCGTAATCATGCCTTAATCTGCCCTGATCTGAAGTAAGGAATATACTATTCCATCGGTCGGATAATGCGCAAGCGGTGTAAAATAAACGACATTTAATATTCAATGTTTTCTCATCTTTAGTTTATATCTTATCAGAAACATAAAACTGGTTTCATTTGTATACGTCTATTTGAATATTTATTATATGATTTCAATTCTTAATCGATATATTTCGTTTAATTTTAATTCAATGTAATGCTTTAAATATTCTGATAATTATTTTTAATTGTCAGAATATATAATTGCAACACTATTAATTTAATTCCGTTTTAAGGATTCCAAGACGATATGCTTGCGCAAGGAGATTGTTCTCCACGATAGTCTTATAGAAGACTACTGCCTATATATATATTGATCCCACTGCTGGGCGGGAGAGTATAGAACGGCTCCACGGCGGACTTCACGTCTTCGAAATATTTTTTTTTTAATTCGCATACCGCACTATTAAGCTATTGATGCTATTTCCAGATCGCAGCCACAGATTTCGTATATATGTATATATAGAGCGCTTCTCTAGTTTGTTGTATACTGTAGCGAAATCAGTATTGTTATTATTTCCTATGTAATAATAATAATATTATAATTATATTATATTAATTGTATCCCAGCTGTAATTGTGTAGCGCGAAGCAACAAGTAGGTGACCTCTATTGGCATTATGCGGCAGTCAACAGGCGAGTTAATGACAGTGGGCATTGTTATTAAACTAACTTATTTCATAACGGGGTTCGTTGTTTTAATAATAACAAAGAGATCTGTACTGTATCCGACAACTAATGCGTGCGACTCTTTACATTTAAAAGACTAGAGGTGAGAATAACATTATAATAACTGTCTGATTGTGGACCCACGTTCGAAAACCCAACCGAAGCGCCTTTTTACTGTTTTCTAGACGAACCCAAGACAGCCGTCATTTGCGTCTCATCGACTCAATGTTATCTACTTAAGATTAATAAATAAGTGGGGGCCATGCTGGAGCTAGTGTATAGCCCGAGCATGAATGGGTTGGCACGACAGGGGAAGACGCCACGCCGTTAGGGAATATCAGCATATGACAGCTTCATAACACTATGTGTTCTGTATAGTGAGTGTTGGGTTTCGGGGACTCGGGTAAAGGTATACTCAATATCTGTCAGTACTCTGGTCAAATGCTTGTGTACCTTCAATTTTTGTTGAATCATTTTTTTTTATTACATGAGTGTAACATACGAGCACACAGGTCACCTGATGGCAAGTGATTCCCACGGCACATGACATCTACATTCATCCTTGAGAAGGAATCACCACCAGTCATGAAGGTCCCCAGATCCTAACACTCTTCAGACGAAAAAAACCAGCATTATGCAGCTATTTTTCGCTGTAACCCTGCGAGGGCGTGGTCCTAGCCCGGTTGTGCTGATCCATTCATTTTTCAGCTAGAAACGAACTTTAGTGTAGCTCTACCACTGTTAATGTCGTGGGGCAACAGTCATCACTTACCATCACGTGGGTTGTGCACTAGTTTGTCATATAAAGATTATTAAAATATAACACTAGTTGAGCAGCACATCGCTAGCGGTATTTCCGAACCGATACGAGTTAGGGAGCCTTCAGTCACCTTTCTTAAAGGCCGGAAGCGCATATGCGACTCCTCCGGTGTTGCGGATATTCATGGGCGGCGGTATTCATTAACAATTAAGTGAGCTGCATGCTCGTTTGCCACCTGTTCGATAAAAAAAGGGGACGTGACTGAATGGCGCAATGCCATTATTGCAAATCAGCCACAGATATTTTAGCACGTGCCCATAAAGGTGCTATAATAAATATGTTATTGGTGTCATCTAAGAACCTAGAATAAATAACGCGATTCCTGTTGCAGGCATCTGGCATGGTTGCATATTCCCAATAAGATTTTAATTTTAACTCTCGTTTAATAAACAGTCTACAGCAAATTTATCTTCAATCTAAGGAAGCGTTCGCACTCGTATTTGATGCGACTAAACAACTTCCGGCTGGCGACTCAATGCAATTGCAGTACAACGCGATAGCCCCTACAGATGGGATGATTGGGTTTGATTGGCTTACCGCATCGGCCGTAAACTTATCTGCGTGTACAGACGTTTGATCAAAGCCTGCAATGCAATTTGTTATCACATATGCAGTATATATATATATATATATATATATATATATATAACTAGTCTGGCCATAAATACTGTTACATAAAAACTTTTCTTTTTTTCAACTTTTTACTTATTTGAATTTTGCGCCATTTAACATATATTTTCGTGTGCATAACCAAATTACAAAAAGGAATGGGGTGTTAAAGAAAATACGATTGCAGTGATCGCCTTGCACAAAGTGAGTATGGAGCCGTCGGTCATATTACAGACACTTCAAAAGCTTGGTATCAGCCGTATGTTCGTATATCTTACTATCAACAGATATAACAACACGTCCCCTGTCAAAAACCAGAAAAGATCGGGGCGGCTGCGTGCTGCTAGAACTACAAAGGCTGTTAAAGCCAGAATTCGTCAAAACCCCATTAGGAAGCAAAAAATCTTATCGCGAGAAATGAAGATTCTCGCTAGGACTCTGTCGCGAATTATAAAACATGACTTGAAGCTCGGTGCTTAATATACAGGACATGCCCTAAATCAATGTTTATACAATTAAAGAGAATGGATCGATCAAAACGCCTTCTGTCGCGATACGCAGGTAAAAGGCACAGAAATATCCTCTTTACCGATGAAAAAATTTTCACGATTGAAGAACACTACAATAAGCAAAAAGATAAAGTGTACGCTCACAGTTCTAAAGAAGCTGCTCAAGTGGTCGGAAAGGTACAACGTGGTCATCATCCTGCGTCAGTGATGGTTTGGTGGGGCGTGTCTTATCAAGGAGTCACAAAACTAAATTCTTCGTAAAAAGGAGTGAAACTTCAGCCAAAGTGTATCAAGATACAGTCTTGGATCATGTTGTGAAACCTCTCAGCAATACACTTTTTAAAAATATACCGTGGGCTTTCCAGCAGGACTCTGCACCTGGTCACAAGGCACGAACAAGCCTGGCTTGAAACCAACGTTCCGGATTTTACAAGAGGTGAAGACTGGCCCTCATCTAGCCCAGACCTCAACACTTTAGACTTCAAATTATGGTCAGTTTTAGAGGACATGGCCTACTCTAAACGACACGATGACATTGAGTCTCTTAAAAAATCTTTGGAGCGAGCAGTGGCGAAATTTCCCTTGGAAACAGTGCGTAAATCCATAGATTCGTGGCCAAACAGATTAAAGGTCTGTATAAAAGCTAAAGGTGGCCATTTGGAATAGAAAAATTTTCTTTTATTTTTTGCTGAGACTAATAAATATGTAGGTATAAATTTTAATTATATTACATTACTTCATAAAAAAAAATATATTTTCATTTGTAACAGAATATATATACTGTAAATTTATATAATTAGACTACTTCTGTTAATGACTAATATAATTACGCCGTAACTGAGGGTGGCCCTCGTGGGAGTTCCCATCCAGTGTAATGTATATCTTCCCCCAGGAGGCTTTGCCATTTGCTCCTGACAATAAAAAATAAAATAGATATAGAATCCGCCATCAGACTATTGTCATATCTTTGATTACGAAGACATAAAACAATGTTATCACATAACAAAGCCAATGATATTGCTCTGATCTCAGTAAATCAATAGAATACTCGTGTGTACTCAGCCCAAGACCATTCGCGGATAATTAACAATCTATAAATTAAACCAGTGTTTACAAGAAACACTGTTTTCTTTTATTCTATATTTAAAAGGAATTAATAACAGATTCACTTACAAACAAGGTAAGCCCCCATCTGTGGTTTTAAAGAAAATACGATTGCAGTGATCGCCTTGCACAAAGTGAGTATGGAGCCGTCGGTCATATTACAGACACTTCAAAAGCTTGGTATCAGCCGTATGTTCGTATATCTTACTATCAACAGATATAACAACACGTCCCCTGTCAAAAACCAGAAAAGATCGGGGCGGCTGCGTGCTGCTAGAACTACAAAGGCTGTTAAAGCCAGAATTCGTCAAAACCCCATTAGGAAGCAAAAAATCTTATCGCGAGAAATGAAGATTCTCGCTAGGACTCTGTCGCGAATTATAAAACATGACTTGAAGCTCGGTGCTTAATATACAGGACATGCCCTAAATCAATGTTTATACAATTAAAGAGAATGGATCGATCAAAACGCCTTCTGTCGCGATACGCAGGTAAAAGGCACAGAAATATCCTCTTTACCGATGAAAAAATTTTCACGATTGAAGAACACTACAATAAGCAAAAAGATAAAGTGTACGCTCACAGTTCTAAAGAAGCTGATCAAGTGGTCGGAAAGGTACAACGTGGTCATCATCCTGCGTCAGTGATGGTTTGGTGGGGCGTGTCTTATCAAGGAGTCACAAAACTAAATTCTTCGTAAAAAGGAGTGAAACTTCAGCCAAAGTGTATCAAGATACAGTCTTGGATCATGTTGTGAAACCTCTCAGCAATACACTTTTTAAAAATATACCGTGGGCTTTCCAGCAGGACTCTGCACCTGGTCACAAGGCACGAACAAGCCTGGCTTGAAACCAACGTTCCGGATTTTACAAGAGGTGAAGACTGGCCCTCATCTAGCCCAGACCTCAACACTTTAGACTTCAAATTATGGTCAGTTTTAGAGGACATGGCCTACTCTAAACGACACGATGACATTGAATCTCTTAAAAAATCTTTGGAGCGAGCAGTGGCGAAATTTCCCTTGGAAACAGTGCGTAAATCCATAGATTCGTGGCCAAACAGATTAAAGGTCTGTATAAAAGCTAAAGGTGGCCATTTGGAATAGAAAAATTTTCTTTTATTTTTTGCTGAGACTAATAAATATGTAGGTATAAATTTTAATTATATTACATTACTTCATAAAAAAAAATATATTTTCATTTGTAACAGAATATATATACTGTAAATTTATATAATTAGACTACTTCTGTTAATGACTAATATAATTACGCCGTAACTGAGGGTGGCCCTCGTGGGAGTTCCCATCCAGTGTAATGTATATCTTCCCCCAGGAGGCTTTGCCATTTGCTCCTGACAATAAAAAATAAAATAGATATAGAATCCGCCATCAGACTATTGTCATATCTTTGATTACGAAGACATAAAACAATGTTATCACATAACAAAGCCAATGATATTGCTCTGATCTCAGTAAATCAATAGAATACTCGTGTGTACTCAGCCCAAGACCATTCGCGGATAATTAACAATCTATAAATTAAACCAGTGTTTACAAGAAACACTGTTTTCTTTTATTCTATATTTAAAAAGGAATTAATAACAGATTCACTTACAAACAAGGTAAGCCCCCATCTGTGGTTTTCTCTGGAGCTAAAATGATGAAAATCTCCCCTAGGGGGCAAAAAATACGGTGGACTTAAACATTTATAAGGACTTGCTAAACGTTATGCATCTCCAATTGTTAAGATTTTAAATTATGGAAATATTTTATTAAATTAGGCTTAATATTATTATATATATTTAATGATTCTTTTTTTATAGGTATATAATATTTTTATATAATAGGTAGTTTTATGCCTTATTCTATAGTTCATAATTGAACTATTACGCAGCTGTAAACTATTAAACAACTGTACTATTTTTTGCATTATACATTTTGAATACATATTTGAAATAATATTCATTCGCAAAGTTAAAACACATTGCAAACGCATTTGCGGGTAAATAAATAAAAATCAAGTACCCGTTAAATCGTTCGATGAACTTTAGATAATATTGGTACATATCTAGAGTGTAAGGTGAGTTTGTGGGCATCTAATGGCCACAGTTGTGGTGGGGCTAGTGTCCAGGAGTGTTGACACGCCAGTCACTTGTGAGACGAACACACGTTTGGCCGTATCGCTCTGACGCCTTCACTTACGATAAAACGGTGAGTTATTTGTTACGAACATCTTACATTCTGAAATGTTAACGTCGATATATAATTCATTGTATTTAACAAATCATAAATGGCCAATTTTCTATTGAATTTGTTATTGTTGTGTTTAAAACGTTAAAAGGTTTAACGACAAGTTAAGTAAATTGTAAAGTTTAAGTAGCAAACGGCAATTTTAAACGTAAGTACAAACAAGCATACAGTTGCCCTGATACGTGGTTATTAGAATGTTATCCTTTACGAAATTATATAGTGATATTTTAAATTTATGGTGATTTATCCTGAACAGCAACATTTAATTATTATAATATTTATATTATATGTACACTTTATATCAGTCATGATTTAAAAAAAAAAAAAAAAGTGAATTTATATATATATATATATATATATAAGAATGAAATTATAATTACTAACATTCCGGTTAAGCACTCCAAAAAAAGCTTAAATATTTATGCTAGGAGATGGTTCATGACAATAGTCGAATGGCAGATTCAAACCCTCACCCTAAGTTTGGTTGACGGTACCCCTTTTTCAGTAGTCGATCTACACTGCAATTTGTTTCTAGCTGCAGAATAAATGGTTCAGCTCGACCACGCCCTTACAGAATACCATCGTAAAATACCAGCATAATACTTGTTGTGTTTCGTGTGGTGTATGTAGGGATCCGGACCTTTATTACTGGTGACGAGGCATCACAATCCTCAAGTCTAACAACGCATCCGCATTATGATTCCTTGTCAGGGATGAATGTAGATGTGTGGGCCGCAGGCATCGGGCGAATTGTGTGCTCGTTGATTAGTCCTAATGTAAAAAACCATTAGCGTCATAATATATCTTAATTATAATATGTATATTTTAGGAAAGAAATATATGATTATTTTTGTCTATTCTCTATCTAATCTTTATTTGCACACAAAGGTAATATATGTTATATAATATATACGAACAGGCGTAGTAATGCATTAAGGTATTTTCTTTCTACCATTGAACTCAAAGGAAATTTGACGGGTGTAAAGTATTATAAATAATTTATTAATATATATCAGATAAACGAGCACACAGTTCCACTGATGGTAAGCGATCACTTCGGCCCATGACATCTGCATCCATCTTCAAGGAAGTCACTCCGGAGGTTTCAAATCGGATGCCTCCTTACCCGTAATCGGGTCGTCGATTACCTAACCTAACCATACGAAAAACAGTACGTGGTACACGAGTGCGTGGTCCTTCCCTGGTCGAGCCGAGCCATTGTCTTAAGTTTTGTCATCTTGTTGTTAATAACACCCGTTTATAGAAAAATAAAACAATACATACGCGAATAAAATACACACTTATATGATCGGATACCGTGTGAATTTTATTATGTATTAAAATGTAAGAGAAAAAAGATCATTTGATATAATAAACCATAATAGTCTTTCGCGATGTAGACAGAAATATAATAATTAATAAATATGTAAATAATTTTTGTAAAAAAAAAAAAAGTGTGTTCTATATACGTGGTGTTATGTTTATTTTTGTCTTGTAGTAATATCCTTATTATTAATAAGATAAGGTAACGTATATTTAAAAAACGTAATCAAAAAATATTATATATATATATATTTCGAATGCTAGGCATCCTCTCTCGACAGAGTGTTAAAGCGTGGCCTGACGCCGCCCCTATTGCATGTAGGTAGACTTCACGTTTTCATAATATTTTTTTATTATAATATTTTCAACGCACGCAAGTTACCCCAAGATTAAACTAAAAATAGAAAAAAGATAAAAGCCAGTGCAAATATATTTGAATTTTTTTATAAATATTCGAATATTTTTTTTCGATACGCTAATACCCTTGTGTACAAATACGTTGGCATGCCTTTGATAAATCATTTTTTTTTAATAATACCAGACCTACATTCTACGGATTCATTGCATCAATCTATTTTTATTTTTGTGCTTGAGCTTAAAGTTAAAAAGTTCTTTGTTGTCTTTTCGTATTGATATATCATATATCAATACGAAAAGACAACCCGTATGAAACAAGTACACAGCGAGTTTACTCAGTGCGTATTTAAATTCACGCAATAAATATAAGCAAACCGTGTTTATTATTATTAATAATAAAAAAATATATATATTTCGTGGACATATTAAGTCCGTCAATTCGCAGTGGTAGGCTACGCACTAACACCATCTCTAGAGAGAAAGCCTATGCCCAGCTGTGGGATTTATTTATATAGGCCTAGTAGCTAGATTAATTACTGAAAACGTCCGTTAAACCTTTTTAATTAATTCAAAATCTTTCACTATAAACATATTGAAGTATATACAAAAGTATTTATTTATTTATTTAAGCTTCATATACAGTATATATAAAGGCGGACTTAATGCTTAGGCATTCTACCAGTCAACCTAAAGGTGATGCAGAAATGAAATGAGGTAGGTGTATGCTTAAACACTTGTCGTAAAATACTATTATATTAATTATATTATATAAATAAATAATATATGCGTAAAAACATAATAGACATACTTATATTATATATATATATATATATATATATATATATATATATATATATATATATATATATAAATGACTACTATGGAAGTGTATAAGTAATACAAAAACTATAGTATTTGAATTCAAACGTACGTTGCGACGTACGAACGAAGCGTTCGTTATGTGTACAGCAATAGATTGGAATAATTTGCCGACGTTTATATTTCCGTCCGAATCAAGTATTATAGAGCAAGAGACTTGGCTGACTTCAACCACGGCAATATCCGTCCAGTCCAGTCGCTAGCAGATGATATCAACTGCGCCGGTTATATTATAGTGCCGTAAGCATTAGGGTTAACACAGAGACAGTTATTTTCTATCCACTTCCCTAGTGCGATCTATTGTGCATATGATCGGCGAAAGGATAGATGCATTGTCGAGGCGACGGGATATACACACAACTCACCCAAACCCATAAAATTACAATTTGTAATACACAATCATTATTTCTCGCCTGGGAGTTGAACCTGAGAACCGCAACGCAGCACTCGAGTAGGTCAAATAGGAACACGCTTCTACTGAAGAGAGTTTAACATTTAGGGCCCTTATGTGAGATAGTCGTCAACCTAGCCAGTAGTAAAAAAAAGGCAAGGAGCGAACCGTACTCGCGTGGAGAGGGTTCCGTACGATTTGGTTCTCCTTAAGAACTTTAAGTATTTGGACTTTCGTTAAGATTTTTTTTATTCGTGATACAATATATGTATTATTCAAAATTTTAATTAAAGTGAATTTTTTTTTTATTGTTGTATAAAAAAAAAATGATATCTAGTCAGCTGCTTTTTTTATAGAAAAAAAGGAATGCTAACAATACTATTAACATTAACCATATAAATACATATATATATATATATATATATATATAACCTTTTATATTTACATAAAACAAGTAAATGCACATAGATTGTTAGGACGGATTTTCCAAAGTAACGGAACCCCAAAAAGATGCTTGGAAATGTCTATCATCTACATAAATACTTTTATCAACGCACAAAACAAGAAATTTACTATTTTTTTATATGTTCACATAGATTGACGGGAATATAAATATTGTGTGCGTACGTAATACGTAACTTCAATATGGCACTTTGTAAAAAATATCGTGTCGTATCGTTTATTTCGATTCCGGTTGACGCTAATAATTATATGATTTAAGACATAATCAGCCTATAATTTGTCCCAGCTGGACATGACGCTTCCAGGATGTCATGTACCGCAATGTAATTACAATGCAATGGAATGAGTAGATCACGCAATGAGTGCGCTAGCACGGTAACGGGGACCACGTTTCTTTTTTTCTATTTTTGTTTCACTCGAGTGTTGAACAAGTTGTCATCAATTGTTTGCCAGTTGCTACATATGTTGTTATAACAGTTGTATGGAACCATGCTGCGGCTAGTATTTAGTTACGATGTGAAAGGAGCAAGCTCTAACGGAACATAAGTGATAATAGAGGCGTAAAACTGCTGTATTTCGTGCGGTAAGAGTAACGTGGACCCGATTACTACCATCTCAGTCCTTATAGTTACAGCGCAGATACATTTTGAAACTTTGTTTATGATGAAAGAAAGTTGAAGACTGTATCGTTTGTTACCCTTTATATTATGGTAAAAAAAGTAATATACTATTTATAGTATTGGTGGTAAACGAGCAAGCAGCCCGCCAAATGGTAAGTGATCACCGCCGCCCGTGGACATACGCAATACCAGACGAGACGCAAACGCAGTGCGGCCTTTTAATACTAATCTAGAGGGCCAGTTATTCATCACAGACATCATTATTGTACATTAATCATGGGAAGATTGTCGAATTGAAATATATCGACATGATAAATTCGAATGCCTTCATAATAATTAGTCGACAAATTAAAAAAGATGCAAGCATGGTTACCGGATACAAAACCAATACAGTGTGTGTTCGTTGTGAAGATGATGAATCCGGGTGTTTGATTCACGTTAGGTAAATAGTATCAATGAAATTTGTGACTTTCTAAATCGATAGAGCTACACTGCAGTGTGTTTCTAGCTGCATAATGAATGGGTCAGCTCGACCGGGGTAGGACCACGCCTTCACAGAATACCAGCGTAAAATAGTAGTATAATGCTACCGTGTATCGTCTAGTGAGTGTAGGGTGTAAGGGACGGGGCATTCCATCTCATTCCCAAGGGTGATAACGCATCTGCATTATGATTCCTTGTCAAGGATAAATGTAGATTTCATGGGCCGCAGGCATCACTTGCCATCAGGTGAACTGTGTGCTCGTTCGTTACTAAGCAATTAAAAAAAGAAAAAAATATGTCCATTTTATACTTAAAAAAAGTGGCGAGTAAAATTTTAATCTATTTTTATGTGTATATGTTAATATTTACGTTTGAACAAAAAAATCAATGTTTTTAATTTTGCTCAAAGCTCTGATTTATTAATTGTCGATACTACTACCAATACATAATATACCCAAGCTTATAACGATGGTTAAATTACATAAAAATAAAGTTAATTTACAAAAACAACATATTAATATAAATTATGCCAAGGTTTAATATTCTGTCTGATTTGAACGCCAACACCCACTCCAGGATGAGGCATATGTTGTAGGATTTATATATATAAAATTTGTACCCAAACACTCGGTGCGTTGCGTGCGACTCCTGTACCCTAC
Organism: Teinopalpus imperialis; assembly: GCA_029286865.1. Taxonomy (NCBI): domain Eukaryota; kingdom Metazoa; phylum Arthropoda; class Insecta; order Lepidoptera; family Papilionidae; genus Teinopalpus; species Teinopalpus imperialis. The sequence goes on from JAGSMU010000054.1 coordinate 376,131, forward strand.
ACAAAAAGTCTAAAACAAATTATTATACATAAAATAATTGATACATTTCTTAACTATACCATCACCATCATCTGTGAGTCCTACCGGACTTGCCATATTATATTTAACTAATATTAATATTACTAACACTATCTTGTAAGCTTGCTTCTGTACTAACTAATATGGATGTAATCCTAGGATGAGTCTGAAATAAATGATATTATTATTATATATGTACTGTAATCCTACCCGCTTTGGAAATATGGACGCAATGATCTGTTTACAAACCAAACATGGAGATGGTATTGAAAACTGGTGCGCGTTTCGTTTCTTGTAATAATAATCCGATCTGTTTTCGCAATGTGACCTAGAGTATCAAAACATTTCATGATTATAATGCATAATATTTATTAGCGTATCGGTTAAATTATCTTCTTTTAATTTTATGACAGGTTTCAGGAGATTCAATATCGAACTATTAAGGTAGCAAATAAGTTCTATCCGTTTTCTTTTTCAATTTAATTTTCCCCATTATTTTTTTGGTATAATGTTTAAGATTGTTTCATAGGGGATGTTTTGTTTCGATCGGAATCTTTGTTACGTTTTCCATTCGAATTAATTTATGTGGATTTTCACCCCCGTCAAGATCTTGCAAATGCTATGCACGCGTTTTGATTTACTACTGATGCAGAATTGACAATTTGGTTGGATGAATATTTGGAGTCGAAACATGGTGATTTCCACTTAACAAGGTATAGAAAATCTCTTTGAACGATGGGAGAAAGTTGTAAACAAGTATTATAGTAAAAGTACGTTATCGATAAAAAAATATTGCTAAATTTTATTGAATACTAAACGTTAAAAAAAAGGATTTGGTAGATTTTTTCGTATTTCTCATGCCATGAAGTCGTGGTGGTAAAGATGCTGCTCATCATCATAAACCCGTGACTTGGCTTTAAGAAATCAGGATAATGGACTAGTGCACTGTCACGATTACGTTTACAATCAGCAGAAGACACCGCGTGGGGAATAAATTGTAATTTATAATTCTTAATATATGCATAATAACGATATAGCTGATATAACTTAACAGTGGCAGAGTCAAGATGTAGCTTATTCCTATCTATAACAGGAAAAGAATAGCAGCATAACCATTACATGACAAGACGTTCCATCTTCGTCCTAAGTGGTGATCCGCATTATGGACTCCTTGTCGAGGATGAATGTACTCGTAAGTATCATGGGCCGCAAGAATTACTTATGAACTACTCATAATAATAAACTTCTATAAATGTACAATTCTCTTCGAACTTATTACTATTATATGGGCATATGCCCAAGAAGCTTACTTAAGCATCCGTTGCCGGACTTCCCCGTTCCTGCGATAATAAAATATACTTTATTAGTAACAAAATAATACACATTGAAACAAAATAATGCTAAAAGGTTAACATACAAGAAAGATCAAGAAGAATAATATAGAGATGAATAAGAATTAAAGAATACAAAAAAAAAGAAAAACTTTCTAAGATGAAAGTTGAAAGAAACTGTTTGGTGTATTGTCCCCGTAAACACAATTATAAAAAAATCTACCTTGTCCGTGTTTATCCTCATTATCTACACATTATATATAAAGAAATATTTACTTAAACGAGCCACTATAAAAATTCTGCGAGGCTGCCCAATGTAAATAAAGAGATTGTTACAAAACGAACGAGTTGCGCTTGGCAGTTATAATGCCAAGGCTGCCAAAGTGCCCAGTTACACGTGTAGAAAGAGGTACTAAACGAATTTTTACGAAGTAAATACTACGTTTACACTATATTTGCGACTTCAATTGTGATGCGGTAAAATATTACAAAATAAATAAGCCCATTATTATTTTAAAAAAAAATATTTTATATAAAAATTGTGTAGTGGTATAGTGTGAAGAGTACTGTACGACCCGAGTCCCAGGTTCGATTCCCAACCGTGGAATAATACTTGCACACAACAAATTATTTGTTTCCGTTTCTAGATGTGTTTTACATACGTCCCGTGTACCTGACTCCGCATGTAAACCTTCCTCCGATGTCCGGCTGTGTTTGCTGTCTAATGCTTACGACACTATAAAATATCCTGCGCAGTTGATAAAAACAAAATAATTCAAGCGTCAATAGCCTAATGGTTCAGGGTAGGGTCTGCGAAACTTAAGATAGTAGGTTCGAATCCACCATTCGACTATTGTCGTGTACTATCTCCTAGCACAAGCATTTAAGCTTCGTTGCAGTGGTTAACCGGAATGATAGCAAGGTTTATAGTACTACTAGGATTCTTTAAAAAAAAACCTGACAATATTGCCGAACACGAGGACCTCATCGTCGTAATGAAATAAATTATTTAAATATTAAAATATATATGCTGTTATAGTGTATTCAGGTCTTTAATTCCCAGTGTTTACAGACATAAAAGTGGAATGATAAAGAGGAGATATAATATTCAAACAAGAGACAATTACTAATAATGTTATCTCAACAAAGTAATCTCTAACATATTTAGTATTATACAATTACAATGTAATTTAATAGGTGTAGAGCTATACTGTAGCTGGTATGTGGCTACATTATGATGCACTGGAGGAAAAAAAGAACCATATATAGTTTCTTTCTTGTTTGACCTTTATTAATGGGCCTCGGCTCGGCCCGCCACCCTGTTTCGCGAGAGCGTCCGACTCGAGGGTGCCCGAGAGGGCTGATCAGTCAGGGTCAGTCGCTTCTGACGGATTAAATAAATTAATAATATTATTATTAAATAAGTTAATAAGATTATTATTATTCATGACATTTACCTCCACTTCGGACTGCGTTGGCGCTGGAGAAGACTATTTATAGGTTATTCTTTGCGCATTTAATGATTTGGAATCAAAAAAAATAAATTTTGCACTACTCTCTATTGAGGGTGTTACCTCAATAGAGAGCTGGGAGTTCACCATGCGGCTCTACCGTGGATTCATGGATATCACGCGTCTTCAAAATATCATTTTGTTACTTCTTAGATATGTAGGTTTACTCACTATGTCCTACATCACCGTCGAGTACGTGGTTAAATTGCAATTAACAATCACGTCAGTGCCGGCACTGTAGATCGAACTTCAAATAATGTCCATCACGTACCGTAAATTAGAAGCTTACGCTTAAACACTGATCTACCATCTAATGCAGGGATCCGGAGACCTTTATTACTGGAAACGAGGCATTCCATCTCAGTCCTCAATGGTAACAACGCATTTGCATTATGATTCCTTGTCAAGGATGAATGTATGGCATTATGATGTCATGGGCCGCAGTAATCACTTAACATCAGGTGAACTATGTGCTTGTTTATTAGTCTTAATGAAATAAAAAAAAGAAAAAATTAAAATATCTAAAGCTTCTTAAAAAAAAATATAACTTAACATTTGAATCTTCGAAAGGCGTCAATAGTTTATATGTAATGGCGTTGCCCTATAGAGTTGCCCTATAGTATATAGTATTGCTCGTAGAATTGGTAACCGATGGGGAAGAAAGGTGGCGAAGAGTGTAGCAACGACATTGATTGCCGACTTATGCAAGTGTTGCTGGAAGTCGATGGATGCTGAAGATCGTGCTTTATGGCAGTCTATGGGCGAGGGTTATATTTCAACAGTGGACTATGGAAATTCTATCAGAGTAGTATATGTGTCTGTGAAAAATATAGAATGAGATTATGCAACAACGAACATATTTCCAAACTTTCCAACAAAAAGTTCGGATAATAATAAGTAGGCGAAAAGTTCAGACAGGCGTAGTGTCTGCGAAACGTCTAAATTTAGCAAAACATGATATCCAATTTGAGTTAGAATAAGTTGAAAGCTTCTATAAATATAAAATCATATTGATTTTGCGTCCCGCGCCGTACCGTTAATTCAATTGTACATACAGAAGACGATGTAGGACGACGTGTGATTATCGTGGATATTGAAGTATGTGTTATAATTTCCTAACATGCTCGGGTATGGTTCCACCCTTAGTTCACCATTAGTATCATATCGGCCCATCACTGTTTCCACTGCGTATAAGGCGTTCGCCACAGACTGCCGCGGTGAACGTACCGACGCCACCTGACGCGAGGATCGCGGGACCCAAGAGTGATAACACATATACTATGCATATTGAATCTTTTAAAATGGATGTAGACGGTATAGGCCGCCGCGGTCATCACTTGCCATAAGATGAAGTGTTTTTACAATGTTTTCGGTAAGTAGCTAATAGGTTCACTGATCACCTACCAGTCAAAAAGAAATTACATTAGTGAAAGTGTCAAGTTATTGAGGTTTTTTATTATATTATATTTTTTAAATAGTTTAGTAAAATACCTTCGACTTGGTCTTGGATGATCTTGGTAGATCATTTTGTTATTATTTATTGTATACTATATTTATAATTAATCAATGACGTTGGAAAAAGTGGTGAAAGACAAAAGATAATATTTTTTAAAAAAAGCCAGTGAAACAAACTATCACTCGGCTGCTGCTATAATTATAATTAAAGAGATGTCAAAAAGTTGTAACGTTGATTACACTTTTCTGATTCTTGATATTTTTAGAAATAATTAACTTATATTTGTCTGGTATGCGACTCGTCTTCGTATGTATTTTCCCCTTTAGTTTATCGTGCTCCTTACGGAACACCCTGTGTACATAAACCTCTAGAAAGAAAAATATACAAAAACACTTATTATAATATAAAATAATTAACATTATTTTTTTACTTGAATAATGAGCATTGAATGAAAATAATAAGACAGATTTCGTCGCGTTTATTTTAAACTTTTATACCTCGACGTTTTGAGTGCTTTACGGGACACCTAGTATATATAAATGGCCTCAATATAGATAAAATATACAAAAAACACTTATTATAATACGAATTAATTAACATTGTATTTTTTACGCGAATAATGAATTTTGAATGAATATAGTATGACAGATTTCATCGCTTTCATTTTAAACTTTTATACCTTGACGTTTTGAGTGCTTTACGACACTCATGATTACGTCGCAAGCTAAGTCGTTGGACGTCCCGTTGGTATAGTTATTAGATAAACTATAAGGAATAATGTGCACTGAATAATAATGCTGTTAAGCACTCGAGAGGCTAAAAGCGCTAAAATAAACGTGTTATTTTTCATTACATTGAGAGTAACAAACTCGCACACAGTTCATCTGATGGTAAGTGATTCCTGCGGCCGATGACATCTATACTCATCCTCGACAAGGAATCATAATAAAATGCTTCGGCATCTTTGAGGATCACTGAGATGTGAGGCCTCGTCACCAGTAATAAAGGTCCCGGATCTCTACACTCACCGGACGAAAAACACAGCACCATTGTGCTGCTATTTCACGCTGATATTCTTTGAGGACGTTAACCTACCCCGGTCGAGCTGACCCATTCATTGTGCAGCTAGATACAAAACGAACACAGCGTAATATGATAAAACTTGATAAAGTTTCCGTAAGTAAATAAATTATTCAAACAAGCGAAATTATTCAACGATTTTGCAGCTTGTATCGTGATAGGCCCTGAAGCCTATTGCGTAGTCAATGCCAAATGATACGCGCATATTAATTTCAATAATATTTACAATAGAACTAAGGATACTCTTTTCAATCATTCTTATGTCAATAATATATTGATATTCATTCCCCATCTCAAAAACAAACAAAATACTATAAAAATTAAATAATATATAATAATTAAATATATAATATATATAAAACAATACTATAGCCGTGGTATCTAAGCGCTCGATTTTAATACACGAGTAAAGCGAGATCGATTCGATCCCCGGTGCGGACCCACAACGACCCCAACCACAATCTGAAATTGTTGATTGCCATTTTGATTGCTGATTTACGACGTGCTGGGCGGTGAAGGAAACATCGTGAGGAAACCTGCATGTCTTACAAAAAAATATCCCACTGTAGATAGGAGTCTAATGCCCAGTAGTGAGATTTATATAATCTGTTACTTATGTAGTATACAATAAAACAAATATAAAAAAGCAGACGACCATAGCAGCAGTGTCGAGTGTTTCGAGGAGTATTTTTGTATGACGTATACAAGCATTTGCACTTGCCGGACTTTTGTGCGAAGCTTAATTTTGTGTTAATTTTTTTTTATTTATCTCTTAGACATTTAGTTTCCTCATGATGTTATCCTTCACCACCGAGCTCGTGGTAAATCAGCACTTCACATTGCAATTAATCCTTCCGCGGTACCGTCACCGGGGATCCAAGTCGCTTTGCTCGCGTACTAAAAGCGTTGTAGCGAAGCTTAGATAGAGACCTATCACGGCTCTACTTATATTTTATGATGAAAAACATGACATGTATATCTTCTTCACTTATCTTCAATTGGCATCGGAAACAAAAAGAACATCACAATTATGTGATCAGCCAAGGAAGAATCAGAAGTTTAATCCTCGTTAGAATTACAATTAAGCGTAATTATTTATATATATATGTTTCTAGCTGATAACATTACTTTGATTTGTTATCTTATGGATGATTATATATTGTTTTGAACGATGGTAGAGCAACGCTATACCTAGGCATTGGCTGCGCCACGAATGGTCTCTATCGGGAACCCATACAGATTACCACTTAAAAATTGCTGTGCCTTGTATTGTGATTATAGCGATTCGGAGTACATTATTGCTATCATTGAGGCATTCCATCTTAGCGACATCTTTCATTCATCATCATTCATCATCCATCATTCATTCATCATTTATTCATCTGACTGACGACACATCTGCATTATAATTTTTTTTTATTACATTGCAAGTAACAAACGAGCACACAGTTCACCTGACGGCAAGTGTTTCCTGCGGCCCATAACATCTTCATCCTTGACAAGGAATCATAATGCAGATGCGTTGTCACCCTTGAGGACCGAGATGTAATGCCTCGTCACCAATAATGAAGGTCTCGGGATCACTCACCAGACGAAACACAGCAGCATTATGCTGCTATTCCTAGCTGGTATTCTTTGAGGACGTAGTCCTTCCCCTGTCTAGCAGACTCATTAATTCTGCAGCTATAAACAAACTGCAGCATGGCACTACCACTGATAAAATCCAATCCATCTATATTTTATTTATGTTAGTATTCCTTTTTAAGTTAAACAACTCCATAAAGTATCTTATTCTATATAATTAATCTCTAAATTTAGAATTCACGATAACATTCCATTTAATAGTAACGAACCTTTGCCCTTACTATTCATGCAAAATTCTGAGTGGGCATCTTTTTACTTGACTGCTTTTGAAATGATATTATGTTATATTATAGATTGGTCTAGATATTTATAGAGAAAACGTGTCTAATGATTCTTGAGAAATATATGTTTCTAATGTCATGAGAACAACTGAACAGTACTGTATTCGTATTCGTGTATTCGTTTGTTTTTAAATTCATATTGAGGGTATCAATACAATTATACAGTGCTAAGCGAAAACGTGGCGTTACAGTTTTTCAAAACTGTTGTAGACGAAGGTTATTTATAAGATTAAGGTTGATTAAAACGAGGTCATAGTTCACGTGAAGGTCAGCTATGTACGCGACTGCTCAAGGTCGTTGACCCTTGGATTTTTATGGTCCGGTGTATTTTATCGCGCGCGTATTAATTACATCGCATAATATTGCAGGATTCTACCCCTTATATATATGCATATAATCTTCAACAATGTTTCTTTGAAATTAGTTTGTCATAATATGTTATATAAATTAAAATTTTTCTTAGACGAGTAAATTTGGCTCATTCGCTAATTGATAAAAATAAGAATCCTGCAATATTATGCGATGTAATTAATACGCGTGCGAGGTACTACACCGGTTTTTTTTTATTGTCCACGGGTCAAAAACCTTGAGCAGTCGCGTACACTTATCTGATCTTATAATATAAATCGATGTTATAATGTGTTTTACCACAGCGTGGCAAAATATTGTTGAGTAACAGTGATGGCATAGTTAGTTTCTAGTAGGACCACACCCATACAGAATACGAACGCAATAGATTCACTACTCCAGTGACCAATTCCAGTTGAGGCATTTCTTTATTATTGTATAGCTGGCAAACGAGCAGCACACCTGATTGTGAGTGATCACCGACGGCCGTGGACATCCGAAACACTAGAGGAATCGTACTATCGCTGCTATCTCGGTCCTCGAGTCTCCCAATGGATGTGGTCCATGGATGAATGGATTTCGATTCTACGTAGCGGACGTATGTGGGTATAATAGAGCGCCACTCTTCACTCATTATCGGGTGAACTGTGTGCGCTGGTCTCATATAATATTATTAAGGATTAAGAAGCGTCAATAGCCTAATGGTTTAAGGTACGGTGTGCCTGCGAAACATAAGGTCGTATGTTCGAATCCAAAATTAGACTGTTGTCGTGAAACATCTCTTACTGCGCAGGTATTTTCAGCTTAGCTGGAGTGGTTAACCGGAATATCTGTAATGTTAATAGCAATTTTTTAAAAAAAAATATTTTTTTTCTTTTGTAACAATTGCTCCGTGAGGGTCATGCTTATCCGGTCGAAACGACAAGTTTATGCTGGAGCGAGAATCGAAGAAAACTAGATTCATTGCAGCGTTACCCACGCTTGCAAATTATTAAGGCTTTTACACACTACATGCTAACCTACATCATCTATAGCCTTAGTTCGCAAACTGGTCCAGGTGGATCCCCAAGGGTCAACGGGAGACTCCACAGGGGTATAAGTTGACGTGAGAAAAAGGGGGTTCACAATTCGTAAGCGTGTCCCCAAAAATACGTTTACCCACTGTTACTTGTAAAAACTTGCATATTCCATATTCAGTAGTGTCGAGACTTGCAAAGCGTCGCCGAAAACTATTAACTCGTGGTTGGGACTCAGCCGCATCGCAAATTTCCATAGTAAGATCTAATCTTCGCATTTTTTGTCACATGTTTACAGTAGAAATATATCTGCAGGGAGTCCACCGGAACCAGCTAAATTTTGAAAGTGGTCTTTGAGGAAAAAGAAAGTACGTAAATTTCTTATCTATAGCATACACAATTTTCTGAAATAGGATGTAGTACACTTGGCGTGAAAGTGGTGTTCTGGTTGGCTACTTCGTGGATAGTTTTCGAGACCGGTAAGCTTTACGTATGTCACGTGTTCCCGACACTGCCCTTGAACGTTCCTCCAATCATATTGGACGTACTTTACATCGAAATATAGAAGGGCGCGACAAGTGAATGCCTCTGCGTTTGCACCAACGATCTGATCATGTCAATGTATCCGTTTCAGCCACTACCGGGCTCCACGGCCATTTGAGCCGAGGAGTTTATAGAGTCAAAGACTAGAACCCTATTAACATATATATATAGAAGTGACTCTATTGGTGAAGGATGTGGGTATCTTGGGCAGCAGTAATCACTTACCGTCACCTTAACTGTGTGCTCTTTTGTCACCGTAATGGAAAAAAATAAATTTGACCCTGGTATTCAATTAGCGTACTTTATTAATCCATCTTGATTTCTGTATTTAAGCCAGTTGTCGACTTGATTGTACCAGGGCAATGCGCCCCCGAACAAGTGTTTATTAAGTGACATTATTTTAGTTATATTTATTTAGGCGGGTTAAGTGATAAAAATTTAATGCAACGTGAAACATTAAGACAGTTTTATTGTTTCAATTTCTTTTTTTATAATACTAAAGATTTTAAATTACCATTCACACCTAACGGATACCAATCTACATATAGATATATAGAACGTTGGTTTGGATATATCAGTGCGTAGTAAAGACCTAGACCATTTTAGAATTTAGTAAATTGTTTAATTTTATACATTTATTTTAGTATTATGCGATATATTTTTATATTAGTTTATTTTCAAATAACGACAAAATAATGTCTGTAAATGATTCTGCCTATGACGACACCTACATTCATTTTCAATAAGGAATCATAACGCATTTGCGGTATAAAATTATTTTTATAATATTAGGGTGACCCCCGGGCACGACCCCTTTTTGACGAGCACACTTTACATCTTATGGTAAATGATTCTTGCCAGCCATAACAACCACTTTCATCCCCAATAAAGAAAAATAATGCGTTGTCACCCCTGGGTACTAAGATCAAATACCAAGCGTCTATTGTAATAAAGGTTCTGCACTCACCAGACGAAACACAGTAGCATCATAATGCTATTTTACACTAGTATTCTGTGAAGGCTTTGTTCTTCTCCCTAAGTCCCCATCTCTATGCTCCCTTAGTATCGTCTTATAATGTTACTTTTTCACCAGGTAAACTGTGTGCTCATAAGTCACACTATAATAAGAAGCAAGCTCTTTCCAGAGTGACAGATATCGGGCTGAGCCTCCCGAGTTGAGAAAATATGATTTCTCATCTGGAATATTAATTAAACTTTCATTCGCATCATCTAATTGGTTGGTAAATCCACCACTGTTCGCTTTACGTAAAATTTCCTGCCACGCACAACTACTCGGTGGAATCAGCTGTTGCCAGAGGTATTTCCGAATGAAGACTTAGGGACCCTTAACAAAGAGCCTACACCTTTCTTAAAGGTCGGATTATACCGAAAATAGCTTATAACGTTGTATTTCCAACATGTAATTTTAACAAAATGTAATTTAATATACTCTGCCTTTACGTACACGAGCCGTGATAGATCAGTGACGTTCCATTTCAATTTACGAGCAAAACTAATCACTAGAATCGTCAATAGCCCTAATGCTTTAGGGTACGGTATTCGAACCTTAAAGGTGTAGATTCGAATTCGCCTTTCTACTATTTTCGTGAACTATCTATTAGCACAAATATTTTGAGCTTAGTGAGAGTGTTTAACGGAAATGTTAGTCAAGTTGTTGATAGTAGTCTTTTAAAAAATAATAAATTATAAAAAAATAAAAATAGGCAACAATATAAAACATTGTAACGATTCACGTATTGTTTGAAGCACCACTCATAAAAATGTACATATATTATTGAATATTGCCCTCGTAGACAGACAAAAAGCAATGCATACTTTTTAATTCATCTTCAATTTATTTATAAAAAATATGAAGATTTTTCTTTTCGAATTATTATGTGTGTATATTTGGTGAATAATTTTTTTTATTTATAAATCATAATTACGTTTTCACATAGTTTTATACAGCTGTACATTATGTACATTGTGAATAATAAAAATTACATTCTTTTACATAGGAATAATTCGTACCGATAGAAAACACAAAGCCGTGCAAAAAATTCAGAGATATCCACAACGAGTGTATACATAATATGACCTAGATTTTTTTTTTGTGACAGTAACAAACGAGCACACAGTTCACCTGAATGTAAGTGATTCGTGCGGTCCATGACATCTACATTCATCTTTGGCAAGGAATCATAGTGCAGATGCATTATCACCCTTGAGGACTGAGTTGGAATGCCTCGTCATCAGTAATAAAAATCTCCGGATCCCCTCACTACACTCACTAGACGAAACACAGCAGCGTTATGCTGCTATTTCACGCTGGTATTCTATGAGGGCATGACCCTTCCCCGGTCGAGCTGATCCATTCATTCTGCAGTTAGAAACAAACTAAGTCTTTTGACCTTTTTAGTGACAATTTAGAAACTAAAATTTTAAATTTGTAAATTGTAAAATTTTGCAAAATCGAGCATAATACCTTTTATCGATATGGATCTCAAGGAACACTTGTCACTATTGTTAACTCATAATTAGTTAGCTTAGTTTAGTTTATTTTAATTATAAATTTTTATTTAACATTGTATAAATCGTTAATTTTCTCTTAATCTTAAGTTATTATACAACTAGTTTTAATTAGCACGATATAACTACCTGTAAGAGGAATTATGTGTATTTAGCAACCCATGGCCATTTTTTCGACAAATCAATTTACGTGTAATTAACAGAATTATGTTCGGTGATTCTATTCTATTAAGATAAAAATAAAAATAGGAGATGGTTCACGACAATATATAACCCTATAAGCGGATTACGTACATATGTACCTTATGTTTTGCAGATCGTACCCTAAGCCGGTTAGCTGTTACACTTTATTGTGGGTACACAGTACGATTTTGAATTGATATTATCATTTATCATAAGCGTAAAAATTTAATGGTCGGATTGTTGAGTATTCGTTCGATCAATACGGGTTGGAGTATGAGTGGGGGGATGGGGTGGGGAGTGAGCGGTGGGGTTGATGAGGGATGAGCTCCGGTAGCTCGGTGAGTAAGTGGTCACTTTTAAATACGCGGTACTCGAGCAAACCGAGTTCAATCTCCAGTACCTGCACCAATGATATTATTAATTGCATTTTTAAGTGCTCAATTACCATGTAGTCGTCAGTGAAGTATAACATAGTAAGAAAACTTAAATGTAATAAAATAATAATAAATAGATATATTTCGAAAACACGAAGTCCTCCATTTCGCACTGAGCCACTATGCTCTACAGAGAGGCCTATGTCCAACAGGGGTATATAAAGACTCTTATTATTGGTTTCTTTTCTTTATGATGTTCGATGTCATTTCGTACCGCGGCGTACGACGGATGGTTAGGTCGAAGCGTTAGTTCGTGAAGGACTCCATGGTCGAACCCAGAACTACCACCCGAGGTGTTTTTTTGTCTGTGAGTATTTCCGTTGGTCCAGAGACCTTTACAAGCTGTATTTTATAAGACTCGCAAGCGGGAGGCACGCTGAGTAGGAACCACTCGAGGAGTTGTGGCTCGAGAATAAATTCAATAATATTAAAACATGATTCACTGGCTACTTTCGCTCCTTAATATGACAGACATACATTATGATATTAATATAACATACATACATTATGATATTAATTGTATTAAATCAAACAAAGATGTCTATACGACTTCACGTGTTCGCTCTTCTCTAAATAAATTACAACGCATCAGAGCTATTAAGAATCACTTCTAGATGTGAAATTCGTTATAAATCGAATGAAATAAGTCTTATCGTTTATAATATTTATTTATTTTATTTATTTATTTTTATTTTATTATTAACAATATTTGTTACATAATATACATAAAAATAAATAAAATATTAGACAAGTAAAATCATAAGTTATAATCATACGCTTGAACCATTGGGCTGTTGGTGCCTTCGTAGAGACGTGCGGGTGTGGAGATTAAGTTTGTCGGGGGTTAGATATTGGAGCTTCTTGTAGATGATCCGAGTCAACTGCATCTTAGATTAGAGTTTTTTTTTATAACTATATTGAGAGTAACGAGCACTCATTTTATATGATGGCAAGTGATTTCTGCTGCCGATGACATCTATATTCATCCTTGACAAGGAATCATAATGCAGATGCGTTGTCACCCTTGAGGACCGAGATGGAATGCCTCGTCACCAGTAATAATAGTCTCGGACCCTACACTCATCAAACGAAACACAGCAACGTTACGCTGATATTTCACGCTGGTATTCTGTGAGAGCGTGGTCCTACCCAGTCGAGCTGATCCATTCATTCTGCAGTTAGAAACAAACTAAGTCTTTTGACCTTTTTAGTGACAATTTAGAAACTAAAATTTTAAATTTGTAAATTGTAAAATTTTGCAAAATCGAGCATAATACCTTTTATCGATATGGATCTCAAGGAACACTTGTCACTATTGTTAACTCATAATTAGTTAGCTTAGTTTAGTTTATTTTAATTATAAATTTTTATTTAACATTGTATAAATCGTTAATTTTCTCTTAATCTTAAGTTATTATACAACTAGTTTTAATTAGCACGATATAACTACCTGTAAGAGGAATTATGTGTATTTAGCAACCCATGGCCATTTTTTCGACAAATCAATTTACGTGTAATTAACAGAATTATGTTCGGTGATTCTATTCTATTAAGATAAAAATAAAAATAGGAGATGGTTCACGACAATATATAACCCTATAAGCGGATTACGTACATATGTACCTTATGTTTTGCAGATCGTACCCTAAGCCGGTTAGCTGTTACACTTTATTGTGGGTACACAGTACGATTTTGAATTGATATTATCATTTATCATAAGCGTAAAAATTTAATGGTCGGATTGTTGAGTATTCGTTCGATCAATACGGGTTGGAGTATGAGTGGGGATGGGGTGGGGAGGAGCGGTGGGGTTGATGAGGGATGAGCTCCGGTAGCTCGGTGAGTAAGTGGTCACTTTTAAATACGCGGTACTCGAGCAAACCGAGTTCAATCTCCAGTACCTGCACCAATGATATTATTAATTGCATTTTAAGTGCTCAATTACCATGTAGTCGTCAGTGAAGTATAACATAGTAAGAAAACTTAAATGTAATAAAATAATAATAAATAGATATATTTCGAAAACACGAAGTCCTCCATTTCGCACTGAGCCACTATGCTCTACAGAGAGGCCTATGTCCAACAGGGGTATATAAAGACTCTTATTATTGGTTTCTTTTCTTTATGATGTTCGATGTCATTTCGTACCGCGGCGTACGACGGATGGTTAGGTCGAAGCGTTAGTTCGTGAAGGACTCCATGGTCGAACCCAGAACTACCACCCGAGGTGTTTTTTTTTGTCTGTGAGTATTTCCGTTGGTCCAGAGACCTTTACAAGCTGTATTTTATAAGACTCGCAAGCGGGAGGCACGCTGAGTAGGAACCACTCGAGGAGTTGTGGCTCGAGAATAAATTCAATAATATTAAAACATGATTCACTGGCTACTTTCGCTCCTTAATATGACAGACATACATTATGATATTAATATAACATACATACATTATGATATTAATTGTATTAAATCAAACAAAGATGTCTATACGACTTCACGTGTTCGCTCTTCTCTAAATAAATTACAACGCATCAGAGCTATTAAGAATCACTTCTAGATGTGAAATTCGTTATAAATCGAATGAAATAAGTCTTATCGTTTATAATATTTATTTATTTTATTTATTTTATTTTATTTATTTTATTATTAACAATATTTGTTACATAATATACATAAAATAAATAAAATATTAGACAAGTAAAATCATAAGTTATAATCATACGCTTGAACCATTGGGCTGTTGGTGCCTTCGTAGAGACGTGCGGGTGTGGAGATTAAGTTTGTCGGGGTTAGATATTGGAGCTTCTTGTAGATGATCCGAGTCAACTGCATCTTAGATTAGAGTTTTTTTTTATAACTATATTGAGAGTAACGAGCACTCATTTTATATGATGGCAAGTGATTTCTGCTGCCGATGACATCTATATTCATCCTTGACAAGGAATCATAATGCAGATGCGTTGTCACCCTTGAGGACCGAGATGGAATGCCTCGTCACCAGTAATAATAGTCTCCGGACCCCTACACTCATCAAACGAAACACAGCAACGTTACGCTGATATTTCACGCTGGTATTCTGTGAGGGCGTGGTCCTACCCCGGTCGAGCTGACCCATACATTCTGCAGCTAGAAACAAACTGCAGTGTAGCTCTACCACTGACTATTTAATTTTTATTTAGACCATTTTATCCCCATCAACGTCCCACTGCTGAACATAGGCCTCCATCAAGACCTGCCATAGAGCACGATCCCAAACCACCTGCATCCGTCGACTTCCAGCAAACTTGCATAGGTCGTCGCTCCGTCTAGTGAGGGGTCGTTATATACCGCGACTGCCAGTCCGGGGTTACCACTAGGGTCTATATGGCCGGCCTTCCATATGCCACTTCAGCTTTCTGATCCGTAGAGCTGATGTTGTATTAGAAGAATAAAACATATAAAATTGAACTGTAAATTCGTATGATTTCTCTTGTGTTATACTCGCTACTAGTATTTAAAAATTACTTTTATTTCTCAATGTGTATCACGCAGGGCGTAATCGTGAAGATCTATTGATGTTATCTACAATGATGATCTAAGCGATCACGACCTGGGCCTCTTTAATCACACTAAATAAATAGTCAGAATTAAACTAAATACACATCTCGGGAAAATTATTTAACATGTTTATTTATTAAATGCTAGAGTCACGCTGCATTGTTGATTTCTAGCACAGCTTATAATAAACAGCATAATGTTGTTTCGTCTGGTGAGTTTTATTAACTGTTATTAAACATTCCACCTTGCTCCTCGGGTGTGATAACGCGTCTGTATTACGATTCTGAAGAATAAAATATACATCGCTGATTGCATGATTGCTGTTGGTCATTGGAAATGTATATAAATCATAGCAGCATTAAGATAACGCATAACATCGTCGTCCACATCTCAACGCTTAGAATGGACATTGATAACGGCATCTAGCACTTGTCACACTGATTACAGAATACCACGCGTTTATAATACGATAAGAACCCACAAACCACTAGGGAATACCGGGTTTACTGTACGGTGATAATTAATAAGTACGGTCCAAGTCGTCACATAATATCAGCGAAAATAGTAGCATAATAGTTCTGTGTTTCGTAAGGTGATTATAAAGATTCGGGGAACCGATGACAGGTAACGAGCTACTCCATTTTAGTACTCAATGGTGGCAATGGGTATCTCTCATCACTTACCATCATCATCATAATTTATTAAAAGGCTGGTGTGATCCTCACAGCCGTAAGCATTTGCGCAAACACAGATGCACTCACTCACGCATGTGGAATAAGATCGGAGGAAAGATTCAGATGCAGTGTGAGGCACACGGTAATACATACAACCGGAACACCAACAAATTGTGATTCACAAATATCGTTCCCCGGCTGGGAAACAAGCCCAGGACCCCGCAACGCAGTTGCCAAATACTCTAACAACTACATCACGTGGCCGTCATATTACTAGAAATAAGGCGGTGTGAATAAATCAAATATGTAGCAATACAATTTCCCTAACCCTGATTGCGTTCGTTGCGCCCCATTGGGGGAAGTTCGGTGAAGCGCCCCTACCTCCCCTCGCGTTGGTAGTCTTCAAAGTGAAACACCTTATCGATGAGGTATTTACCGTCTTAACAACGAGCCGAATTCACAACTTATAAGAAATTTAATGAACATCCAGGAAGTGGCAGAAATATTCCTTAAATAAACTTATATTTGTATTACAAATTCTCGGAAAGATCAAAGTATCAGGAGCAAAAATATAAACTATATTTTCCAAAACACAAACGAATCTAGATCAATAATCTTTTATAAAGTATATTACGATGTTGTTTTTGGATCAGTATTTGAGATTTTTTTTTAAGTTGACTTTTCAATAAAGATTAACAATTTTTAATCATTAATGTATTCTTCCTTGTTTACAAGCTTCTACTGCCATACAAAATGATTTTCAACTGTGGTCTACATCGTTGGTAGAAATCACCTGATTTCGACTCGCAAAATTTATTCAACCTCTCTTCACTGTATCAGTATTATTTAGAATTTGAAAGAGATTCGATAGAACCTTCGAGAAACTCCATCCTCTGACTACACCCTCACCACTCTACGAGTGTATAAGACGCCGATAGCGTAATGATTCAGGGTACGGTCTGCAAAACTTCATGTCGTAGTTTCGAATCCGCCATTCGACTATTGTAACCGTCTCCTAGCGAAAATATTTTTATAATATATAATAAGTAACAGTTAGCATTTACTTAAAAGAAAATAATTAAAGCTTGAGTGATATAGCGTTTGAACGATGTCCTTTTCTTCATTGCTTAGTTTAACAAGGCCTGCAACCGGTTATTGCATCTGGCGCACATTGCAAACACCATTATATATCTTTGCCTTTATAGCATCGGTCTTCCCAGTTAGTTGTCCGAGGTTATGTTCAAAACCACGACGATTACCTTTATAATGTAACCACACAATATAGTTAGATATGAGGTATATTTAATAAATATTTGGTATCAATATATACAGTGGAACATGTTTATATTGTTACAAAATAACCTTCAGCAAATATCCACAAATATTGTAATAAATATTTTTATACGTATATATACATATATATATATATATATATTTAACTAAGTACTCTGATGTATTAAACAAAGAAACGATTCGGAGATACAGTAAGTGACTAATTGATAAATGTTATTATTTACGATATATGTATGAATAACAGGAAATTGGTATTCTGTGAAGACGTGGTTACTTCCAGCCGTAACGTATGCATCTAAGGAAACGTTTGAATGCGTGTATTGTAAGAATTTCATTTTTACACCCTTAATGCCATTTATACGACTTATATTATTACGACAATCTAACAATTAGTAAATATGCGTGGCTCAGTGTCTACGCGGTCGCGTCGATAAAATTATTAATTGCATAAAGTTGGAATTAAAATTGAGTTCTGAATCAACGCGTACTCGGTCTTTGAATGAAAACGTCGTATGATATATACGACGTTTTCAGGGATAAAAATAAAAATCATTTTAAAACACGTGAAGCTCGCCAATCGGCAGCGGGGCCGTGTGGTGGATTATGCTTCTCCCTAACACCCTCTCCAGAGAGACGGGCAGTGCCTAGCAGTGGGATTTATAAACACAGTTTGTAACTTCGCTTTTACTATACAGGTATACGTTTATACGTATAACGGGGTTGGTATATATAGTGTTCTTTAGGAATTAACACTCACAATTTGATTAGGTAGGTATGCTAAAATATGTTATTGTATTAACAGCATTTCTTAAAAAGATCGAGCGATGTTGCAGCAAGGTTCTAATCGAAACAAGAATGGGTCGGCTCGACCGGAGAATGGCAACGCCCTAACAGAATATCAGCGTGAAATAGCATATCTATAATCTGCCGATTCAATATCCTTCAACTTCGACCAAGTGGCGAATCAGCAAATAACAACAAAAATTTCATCAGTACCGTCAACGAGCATCGAAATCTGTTTGCTCACATGAAAGCGAGCGCTTGGACTCCGATCTACTAAAGCTATACTAGATTATATTATCCACTATATTAGTATAAATATGTCAATTATCGTTGTCAGATGGAGAAGGAGCATTGCGAGCCTGAACAGCAATTCAGCCATCACTATGGCTACGAGAGGAATCTGCGCACAGCCCTGCCACAAGTCATCGCAGTCAGCGTGAAGAACCTGCTACTGTTGGGTGAGTGGATAAGACCTGACTGAGCGTAAACATTGATACTATGATGTATCAGCTTATGCTTGGTTTCATTGCTGGCATTGGTTCTCTACCGCGCTGTCGTCAGGTTAGTCCTATCAACAGAAATACATACAAGGCCTGTCTTCTATTTAAAAACTTCTGTCATCATGTCACACCTATCGATCCAACTCATGCGTGCTGTACCCGGAAGTAAACTGTGCCGTATTCCTAGAGTGCCGCCTGTGATATCGAAATCCACCCTCTATTACAACAAGTAATCACGATTGCATATGAGGAGGGGTGTCAACAATAAGCACCTCTTCTTCAGATCCATAAACTCACCAGACGAAACCCATTCGTTAGTTCAACAGCAGCCACGCCAGTTTAGTCGCAGATTCGGTGACGGCCTTAAAAGATATGTAGCTGGATGTAAGATACAGCGCATCTCTACCATTGTTGTCTGTTCCCTATGATATCTAAATCAACCCTCGATAAGCAATCACAATGCATATGCGTTGTCACCCCTAAGGGCTGTGATTTGACTTTTGTGAAATATGAAATGAGTCTAAACCTTTCTTAAAGGCCGGCAGCGCATCTGCGTCTCATCTGATATTGCGGATGCCGGATATCCTGTATAAAAAAAGGAAAAAGGTATAAAATATTCGTATATATACATAAAAAAAATAGGACAAGGACATGTCACCTCGGACATTTTACCAAAGCTTACGTAACATTATGTGATTGTCGTCGCTTTTGCAATTATTCGTCTGAGACGGATCACATTTTTGTTTATTTATAATCAATGGTGGCCAAAACCAGATACGGTCCGTGGTCGTTGTGGATACCAATCAAATCAGAAATACAGATTATCACTACTGGACACTGAGATGGATAGTTTAGTTTAGTCTATGTTTATTAAGTATATTGAGGATGAAAAACTCGCTCTCAGTTCACCTGATGGTAAGTGACTCCAGCGGCCTGTGAAATCTACATTCATCCTTGACAAGGAATCATAATGCAGATTCGTTGTCACCCTTGAGGACTGAGAGGGAATGCCTCGTCGTCAGTAATAAGGATCTCCGGCACCTCTCCATCACCATTCGAATCACAGCTGTGTTATGCTGGTATTATGTGATCATCACCTCCCGTTATCGAGCCAGCAATTTATTGGAATGACCACGCCTTGACAATACCAGCATAACGCTGCTGTATTTCGTCTGGTGAATGTAGGGGTATGGAGATCCTTTATAGTGGTGGCGAGGAAGACTGGTGATGATGGAATACCTCGACACCAGCACTAAGTTATGCGAACTTCTTTACGCTGGTATTCTGTGAGGGCATAGTCCTTCCCCATTCGGGACGAATGCTGCGGCCAATATTAAATTGAAGTATAGCTTTACCATTGATGACAATGAGACTGTCATCGGGTATGGTCCATGTCTGGCACAAGGTAATTTTTTTAACACAAACTTTTTACTTTATACAAGAAAACGTAAGATGAGAAAAGCATGTACGAAGCGAAGCGTCAATAGCCTAACGGTATAGGGTATGTACTGTGAAACTTAGGGTCGTAGTTTCGAATCCGCCATTCGACTATAAGCTGAACCATTTCCTAGCACAAGTGTTTAAGCTTAGTTAGAGTAGTTAAAGGGGATGCTAGTAATTAATAGCACCGCTAAGTTTCTATATTTTTAAAAAAAGAGACAGTTTATTTTAACAATAGATATACTACATATAGTATAGTATATGTAAATATGTTATACCGTACAATAACGCTAACATAATATTTATTCACAAACGTTACATATAAATACACAAAGTAATAAATATAAATAGGTTATACTTACATAACATAATATTACATTATATGTTACACTGTATAAAGATTAGTAGTGGTCCTTCACTAGTTTTAACTTTCTTAAAGGCCGGCAGCGCATCTGCGACTCCTCTGGCGTTGCGGGTGTTTATGGGCGGCAGCCTTCAGGTGAGCTGATTGCTCGTTTGCCAAAGAAAAGTATTTAAAATAACACTCCAGTTCCTTTAATATGCGAACACCGTGCGAATGTATATTTCACGCTTGATTTGCGAAATTGCTGTGGTTTTTAATATTATTTTATTTCCTTCTTAAATATAACCGCAAAGCGAATTGTGTCCATATGTAGCGCAGTATGCAATCTAGATATTTTCGAATTCCAATTTTGCTACGCTCAGAATGTGTTATTTTTCCACGTGCTCGATGGTGAAGGGAAATACGCGAGGCACTGCATATTGCATGTTAATTTATTTTTATTTAGTGTTTTTACACTATAATCACATAATACTTAGTTAATTGTAAAAATATATGTATTATACAATCCGCCATTTGTTTATACTCGACCATCTCCTGGCATTATCACATAACCTCAGTTGGAGTGGTTAACTGGAAAATCTTAAAATTTAAAAAAACTTAAAATTTAGAAAATCTTAAAATTTTTATTTTGCAACATGGTTTTACAACACCAAAGCGTGAGTTATTATTTATCACAAACAATTAAAAATTAGGCCAACGGTAAAAAAAAAACCAATTACTCTGAAAAATAACGACATTATAATTAACTTTCCTTGTGTACGACTTCTACACGAAGTCACGTGTAAGCCGTCCACTTTGAGACGACGAAAGAGTACCGCGCGTTACAGGTCGGACATTGCGTACATCTCTTCCCCTTCTCAGTAATATGCTTGACGTCAACGAAGTCGGGATAGACGGATGTCGGTTGACGAGTATTATTAATAGTGAGTTATGCACCTGGAAACAGTAACTGAAAAATAATAAGTCGTTTCCTACAATATACGAATGATGGATATTGTAGGATTCGAGTTATTATTTTGGTGACAATAGAGCACACAGATAAATTGATGGTACGTGAAATCCTGCGGCCCAGCAAACTCAAATTTACAACAATTATTAAAATGTACACTAGACTTTGAAATTCACGCCCCCTCCCGATTAAAACAAAATAATGCCTGACCAATATCGGAAAAAGGACAGTTACGTTTTTCGACTGATATTCGAATCTAGAACCCATGATCCTAAAGACAAATACACTAATTATCACTCCACGTAGCCGTTGACATTAATACCCATACCGCTAATTCCATTTTCCATTTCATTCCATCAGCTCATATTCCTATCATCAGCTCTTCAAAAAAAAATTTAAAACATGAACACAGTGTCAACAACAAGGGTCTCAACGAATTATTATTGAGGACATCAAACAGTCCTCCCCTTCAAGTTGAGTCACGTAAAGAACTCAAAACGACATATAAATATATAATATTACAATTTAACAGTGTTAAAGCTACACTGCAGTTTGTTTCTAGCTGCAGAATGAATGGATCCGCTTGACCGGGTTAGGACCACGCCCTCACACAATACCAGCATAAAATAGCAGTATAATGCTGCCGTGTTTCGTCTGGTAAGTGTAGGGATCCAGAGACTAAAGGTCTAAAGTAATAAATAACTGGTGACGAGGCATTCCATCTCAGTCCTTAAGGGTAAAAACGAATCTGCATTATGATTCCTTATCCAGGATGAATGTAGATGTCATGGGCCGCAGAAATCATTTGTGATCAGGTGAATTGTGTGCTAGTTTGTTACTCTCAATTTAATATATAATCTGTACAAGTTAGTTTAATATAACGCTTTTATTATGTATGTAGGTTAGCACTTGTGGCAGCTGTGCTAAGTCCAATACCTAGCTGTGGAGTTACTAGTTGTGCATCACAAATTGTTGGTTTACGAGTCTGGGTGTAATGTCCGTATCATCTTTATCATTACTTTGACCTTCCTCCCATGTTATTGCATGTGCATTACATCGAAATAGGGAAGGGCAAGATGAGTGAGTGCAATTGAAACATGAAAAAGAATTTAAACATGATATCGCAATGACCTAAATCGATCAGAAGGACATCGTCATTTATATATGTATGTAAGCTTGTATGTTTGTATGTATGTTTGATAATGTAATCTTTCTATTCATTTTTCATCCACTTCCAATCAATGATCTGTCCGATCAATTAAATATTTTACACAATGACAATATGATAAACTTTTTTATTTATTTATTAATCCTTGAACAATAAATTTTTGATAAGGTCAACGCAAAGGTTACGAAGAAAAGTTTTGGTTTGATAGCGTGTGTCATTGCTTGTTAAAGAGATTACAGCGTTATTAGTTATCGATAAACCGCTTTCGCATTATCGCCCATATTCAGTTCAAACCGTTAATATTTAGATTAAGTTATTTCCGGAGAAATTGATATCTGAATTCTACCTTTCTTAATATGTCTGTCTATCTGTAATATTGTGGTAATTTAAATCAGCCTAGGTTTTATACCTAAAAAGAAATACAATACATTAAAATAACAGGACCTAGTTATTGAATAGTATATAAATGACTTTTTAACTTAAACACCAAACGAGATACAAATTTATGAATACAAAACTAAAAGGTCACAGAGTATCAAAAGTAAGTTATTATTGCGGCCCATGTCATCTATATTCACTTTCAACAAATAATAAATACCCACACGCCTCGTCATCCTTAAGTTAAGGCGTTTCGCCTCTCACCATACGAAACACAGGTGCTTTATTCTGTTATACATATATTTGGTGGTATTCTGTACGAGTTAGCCTGCTCGAGAGACGGTCCATTCATGTACGAGCCATAATGAAGCATGTATTTACTACTTATCCAATGAAACATCATCAACAAATGTTTCTTTGAAAATAGTTTGTGCATCAAAGTATATTAAAGTCAGACGATTTCTTTTACTGTTATATTATTCACAAGCACACTTAAGAAGATTAGCATTACTCTTAGCATCGGATGTTCCACTTGGAAATCATTCACTTCCAATTATATATATTTTAAAAATATATATATCTAACAAGACCTACTTTCTATGCTTGGTGTAGTAACAATGTATTACATTTTTAACAACCGTCAAAGTTACATACGAGAACACAGTTCGCCTGATGACATTAGTGACATGCTGGTTCATTAAATTTCTAGTTATAGCCAGATGGACTCGACTGACGACTGACTATATCCTACATATATTATAAAGCCGTAAGCATTCCCGCTAACATGTAGGCAATCACACGTTCCCTTTTTCTTATTCCATAATGCAATAAGGTCGCGAGAAGGTCCATCGGTTGGGTATCGAACCTAGGATCAAAAGGCAGCCTCTAGGCTGCCACCTGATGGTAAGGGGTTCAGGGGGTCACTAACAGCAATAACTAACCATCTTAGATACGGAATGAAGAATTTATGCTCCCATGAATGTTTGTTTACTCTGCTTTTCACCTGCGACGTTTTAGACGACGGTCACAGTGATAGTAGTAAGAACCGGTTGGTCGCTTGAATGCTGATGTCGGAATTGTGACATTGCATAGTGGCGTAACCTTTGTGTTGTTGCAGGCTACGGCATGACCCTGGGCTTCCCCACCATCCTTATACCGGCGGTCAGCCAGCCGCGGGACGGGGAGGTGCTGCATTTGAACACCACGGAAGTGTCCTGGATAGGTAAGGCTTTGTTATAATAATAATAATCGAATCACCTGAAATGGTTGGAATACCACTCGTATAGTCCGCAGGTTTCTCATCCTTTCCCCTAACCATCGACCGCTTGAACTTCCCCGTCGAGGGATTACCGTCTACCGTCTTTATATATGTATTATATTGTATTGTATATATTTGTTTTATTTATAGACCAACGAGGTGGATATATAAATCTCAACAATAACAATACCAGATTAGTTACCAGGAACTTGTCTTCCAGTCTAGTTTCTTTATATGATATTAGGGATGACAACGCCGTGGTAGCTTAGTGTATAAGTGGTCGCTTTTAAATCACGGTACGCGAGCAAACCGAGTTCAATCCCCGGTGCCGGCGTAATGAAGTTGTTAGTTACAATTATGAGTGCTGATTTACCACGCGCACTGCGGTGAAGGAAAACATTTTCAGTAAAAGCAGTAATACTGCATTTCTATGAAATAAGAAAACAAAATATTTCGTACACATGTGAAGTCCGCCAATCCGCTTTGGAGCCCCATGGTGCACTATGTTCTAACAACCTCTCTAGAGAGGAGGCCTAGATGGAATATCTCACCATAACAAAGGGACTACGGTTCGCCACACTCATCAGACGAGGCACAGTCTGTCCAACTGGTCCTTTCCCGGACGAGCTGGTGTATGCTGGAACATGTTACGAACAAGTGTGGCTATACGTTTTTTTAAACGAACATAAATAAGCTTAAAGTTTATTCTATCTTGAAGAACCCTTGTTGAAGATCAGTGACCGGATGACAGCTCCTTAAATAAATTAGTCATCATAAATTGTAATTGTTACACACCTACGCAACGAAGCTATAGTTAGAGCTACGCTACATTGGGTGAGCTACGCTGCAGTTTGTTTCCACCTGCAGATTGAATGACTCAGCTCGACCGGGGTATATATATGTATTATATATTTCATAGAATACCAGCATAATGCTGTAGTGTTTCGTCTGGTGAGTGCATGCATCCGGAGATCTTTAATACTGGTGACGAGGCATTCCATCTCAATCGTCAAGGGCACGCATCTGCATTATGATTCCTTATCAAGTATGAATGTAGATGTCAGGGCCACAGGAATAACTTACCATCTGGTGAACTGTGTGCTCGATTGTTACTCTCAATGTTATAAAATATTAATAATGATATCAAAGCTAGGATACCTCCTCTATTGCCCTCTAAGTAATCATTATTCAATTATCAGTGTTAGTGCCACACTGCAGTTTGTTTCTAGTTCGACAGCATGACCGTTTTGACGGGTGAGTGTAGGCATTCGGAGACTCTTATACGGATGATGGGGATTTAGTGGAGCCTTAGTGACAACGCATTTATTATGATACCTTATCGCTGATGAATGATTTACATAAATCCTGTTATTTTCAGAGAATTTACAAGTTATTCAAAAAATTAACAACACTAGTATCCTTTTTGTGCCATAGATAAAAGTGATACTTAGAAACCTTGTAACGTAACCGACAACCGTGCAGTGTCCTTTAGGTATTTTCAATGACGTGGCTGGCGGCTAACAGGCATGAGGAAATTAGAATTTTATAAATATTAAAACTTAAATATGTATAATTTTTTTTTATCGAAAATGTCCTATGCTATCGAAGAACAGCAGCAAAGTTAGTTTGTAATTAAAACTAAACTTGGTTACAATTAACTTTACTAACATTCGCATCAACCACTCACAACTTCGTAGGCGATGGTTCATTTCAATAGTCGAATGGTCGATTTGAACTTGGAAACTTCGCCTCTTCACAGTTTCGCCTACACTAAAACTATTAAGTTTCTAATATGAGTACGCATATTAAATTATCGTAATAAATATAGCAGCTAAGATAAAGAATTGCATATAGTATATATAAATATATAATAATAGTATATAAAATAAATAAAGCAAATAAAGAATAAGATTTACTTATTTTAATAAAAAAGAATTATCCAAGCAATGGCTATTGCAATAGGACCTGGCTAGGCTTTAATATGAATAGGTCGGCTCGACCGTTGAAGGAAGCCTGACAAAACAAGTGTGAATAATATAAATACTGTTGTGTTTGGTGTAGGGATCTGGGGACCTGATGAATGATGGGTAACTGTTACTGATTAACATAATGTGACGGGTACCGTTACTGATTAACATAATGTGACGGGTACTGTTACTGATTAACATAATGTGACGGGTACCGTTACTGATTACTGTGTTTTCGTTGGTCATTAACCATAAGGTGAACTGTGTTATTGTTGGTCACTAACCATAAGGTGAACTGTGTTATTATTGGTCACTAACCATAAGCTGAACTGTGTTATTGTTGGTCACTAACCATAAGGTGAACTGTGTTATTATTGGTCACTAACCATAAGGTGAACTGTGTTATTATTGGTCACTAACCATAAGGTGAACTGTGTTATTGTTGGTCACTAACCATAAGGTGAACTGTGTTATTATTGGTCACTAACCATGGGTGAACTGTGTTATTGTTGGTCACTAACCATAAGATTGAACTGTGTTATTATTGGTCACTAACCATGGGTGAACTGTGTTATTGTTGGTCACTAACCATAAGGTGAACTGTGTTATTATTGGTCACTAACCATAAGGTGAACTGTGTTATTATTGGTCACTAACCATAAGGTGAACTGTGTTATTGTTGGTCACTAACCATAAGGTGAACTGTGTTATTATTGGTCACTAACCATAAGGTGAACTGTGTTATTGGTCACTAACCATGGGTGAACTGTGTTATTGTTGGTCACTAACCATAAGGTGAACTGTGTTATTATTGGTCACTAACCATAAGGTGAACTGTGTTATTGTTGGTCACTAACCATAAGGTGAACTGTGTTATTATTGGTCACTAACCATAAGGTGAACTGTGTTATTGTTGGTCACTAACCGTAAGGTGAACTGTGTTATTGTTGGTCACTAACCATAAGCTGAACTGTGTTATTGTTGGTCACTAACCATAAGGTGAACTGTGTTATTGTTGGTCACTAACCATAAGGTGAACTGTGTTATTGTTGGTCACTAACCGTAAGGTGAACTGTGCTTTCGTTGGTAACTAACACACCTACCCCACGCCCCCATACCGTCGCCAAGCAATAAAATGCTATATCCGCGTATAATAAATGAAGGGGTTCGGAGATCCTTTATTAATCCATCAGATGCAACTGACCGAGCCGAGATTCGGCCCTCTGAGAATATACGCGGCACCAACGCGGAATCGCGTTATTCACGTGTCGTGAAATATTTTTTACTATTTATAACGCTAATAATTGCTGGTTTGATAATTTTTATCATCACTTGTCACGTAGTAAAACAATCTAACGTGTATGTGTATACGTGCACATTTAAGATGGCACGGCTCTTATGAGAAATATAAATTATTTATTACTATTACAACCTTAGAGGAACTCTTGAGTAGTCTCTCATATCTTTGAGCCATTAACGATCAACAAGTACTATCGTTATCAGTACCTGCTTTTTTTTAGAGCCCCGATAACGGTTTAAACTAATTAGCAGTGATTATTATTAAGGGCAATAAACGAGAAAAGAATAGTCCTCTTGTGATGTTTGTTCTGCATTAAATACTAAATTATATATATACATATGTATATATATATATATATATATATATATATATTAAATTATACTATACTAATTATATTAATTTAGTCTACGTCAATACATACACTTTGCGTACCCTATGTATCTTATACTAACCATCGGATGTGTATATATACATATATATATATATATATATATATATATTTGTGGCCATAGGTCAGAATATGATAAATGCAATTTCATTACTTTCAGGAGAAGCAATTAAATTATTAAGAAATCTTGAAGGCACTATTAAAATATGAAACACTCGATATATGAAAAACAAATTATTTTTAAAATTAAGGAAATGTGTTACTTAAAAATACTTAAAGTTCATTGTGGAATGCGTAGTATTCACGTATTGTTTGCTTTTTTAAAGAATGGTTGCACTTGTAACACTGTGTTCAAAAGAAGTAGGTAGTTATCGTGTTATGATCTTAAATGAAAGACAAATATGAGAAATATACTTAATTTAAATTTAAATGACAATGCAGAATATTAGGCACATAACATTGCGCTGGAAGCAGCATTAAAAAAATAAGATAATAGACTTAATAATAGAATAATCTCTATTCAGAATCGGAATTATAATCACTAATATGTGATGCGTCTACTACGTCGTTGTCAGATTTTATTACATTCTTATAGAAATCATGGTACACTGGATCAATGTACTGAAATAAAGATAAAATATCCTTATGTTTTTCTTTACTTATTAATAATGGCTGATTGTTAGATTGGCGCCTTACGAACATCCGTTATTGGCTGATTATTTCGACTCTGGCTTTCCTCTTCATGTCACATATTTTAAAATTGTTTTCCACTCGCAGTGAATACTTAAAAGAAAAGAAACAAGGATGTTGTTTCTCGACACGTATCCAAAATATATTACGCCACAGAGAAGGTTCGTTATTCTGATCTTTGGTCTTCTTTATAAGCGACTGCTTTAGAATGCTCGAAAATGCAAAAATGTCGTCTTGTGACAATTCTATCACAGTGAACTTACTGCTGACCATTCTCACAAGCATGTACCAGTCATTTGGAATTGAAATTCTTCCATCATATTTCTTCTTGGCTCGCTCGATTGAGGCATGGTCAGCATCGCACTCTAAATGTGTGTGACCAGGAACTAGAAATTTATGATCTATAGTCTTCAAACCAAATTTCTGCATAAGTATGTAGTTATATACAACAGGTAATGTGTTGTTGCGGGGTTGCCCGGGACATGTATCTGAATAAATAATAACGTGTTCTATTTCTTCGGGCAAACTCATTATGAAAATTTTAGGCAAGATGCTATTTCGTCAGCACCACGTTGCGCAATAGCTTCATGTCACATGAAACAAGTAGTTTTCCCAGTGTTACAATTTCTGACTGAAAATAAAAGTCCATAGCTTCCTTTTGTAAAATGCTACACTATTATTTAAGCATGGTGTAGCGAGACAATGCTGTAAATCACACACAGTGACAACGATAGTATTCCCTGATGACTTGGCACGTTGTTTATCGAAAGATTTACATTCGTAATGGAATTTGCTTTATCCTGATGAGAGGCATGTTCGTCATGTAGTCTCGTTTTCTCAGTGTCATTCATTGTAATTTTTATTTTTGCTACAAATGTATCACCAGTATGGCAAGTATCGTTATGTGGCTTTTTAAATTTTAAATTGAATGTCTTTAA
Source organism: Teinopalpus imperialis (assembly GCA_029286865.1). NCBI lineage: Eukaryota > Metazoa > Arthropoda > Insecta > Lepidoptera > Papilionidae > Teinopalpus > Teinopalpus imperialis. The sequence goes on from JAGSMU010000054.1 coordinate 406,125, forward strand.
AATATTACTATATGTATTTTTGTAGTTATGTTGTCCATGGTATGTTGTCCTAGGTATAAATTATACATTTTTTGTAAATTCAACCCAGTCCCTAGGTATTTTTTCGTAGTGTGTCGTCTTAAATAGTGGCTTTCGTATGCAGGGAAATTAGAAATATGATTACGCACATAATCAATTGGTTCATTTGAATGTTTAATTTTTGGCTCATGTCTGCCTCTTTCATCCCGTCCAATGATACGTGTAGCTGACTTTTTCTTCTTGTCAATTATGCTATTCACAAAACCACGATTCTCACCATACATTTAAGAAAATAGTTTTGACAAACTTTTACTAAATTACCTTCATTTTCAATAAAGTACTCTACAGATACTTCTCTTTTCTTTTTGTATTCAACCTGTTTAACTCTAATTGTCAGTGTTAATAGTATATGGTTACTCAAATGTAAACGTTGCATATCCCTTGTTTCCATAGCGCGATAATCCGCAAAAACTCTTTGTAATTGTGCATTCGTAAATTTAGTTTTACATTTTAATCTATAGATTAAAATCACCTATAGATTTACCCAATATTTTTTTCCCATCTTGATTTACGGGTATGTATTCTTCCCCCTTTTTAATTTTTTCTGTTCTTTCTTTACGGAGTTTTCTTTGCATTCAAACCGACACCACGCTTCTTTTTTCTTCTAACGTCATCCTGTGTTTGAGAAACCAATACTGGGAGAGCAATGCTTCCAATACTTCTTCGTTCATCGTGTGTACCAACAGAGAACCAATTACAATCGTGACATCGTCATCAGAACTATAATCTCGATTACCTGACGGGTCGGGCAGAGATTGTAAAATATCTTGCTGAGCTACTAGAATACCTGACGGGCTGGGCAAAGATTGCAAGATAACCTCCGGTCAGATCTAAATAAAATCACTTAACGCAATATGACCAAAACAAAGGTTGAAATATAAAAGTTATCATAATCTGATTAGTATTCAATACAACAGTAATATATTGCATGTAGTTATCCTGATATGACCAAATGAAGAGCATTTTTCGGCGATTATAGCTATATTAATAAGCCATACTGAGCAAAAATGTACTTATCACTGTCTGATCTATGACCATATACATATATATATATATATATATATAACCTTGTTGTGTTTCATATGGTCATTTTTGGCACCGAGGACCTGATTATATGTAACGAGTTATCCGGGTCCTCAAGCATATTATCATGTATGTGTAATAAATTCACGATGTTAATTGGTAAACGAGTTACGGTCGTTACGTGCATTTCTAATATTCCATGACCAAATAGCACAATATGACTTTATGTTTTTGTATTTGACAGGTTTACGAATGAGCAAATAGTTCTCCTGCCCATGATAATCCACATAAATCTTCGATATGGAATAATAAGTGTCTAATTTATTTCCTATTAAATGAATAAACGACGAAGACATCCTTGACGTATTCAACTGTTATTGATTTTAAACGATTCGCACTAAACAAATCCATCAGGGTCAATAAACCTCATTGTGGTGCCACTGGGATGCGCGCTATCAGGCGTGGTGACGTCACCGATGGGTCGGCGGCGTGCCATGCAGACCGTGAACCTGCCCTTCCTTGTCGCCTGGCTCCTCTTCCACTTCTCAACCAGACCGGGTCACCTGTACGGCGCCCTCTTCCTGACCGGCGTAGCGGGAGGTCTTCTTGAGGCACCTGTAAGTAATTTGCGAATTGTACGTGACATTTCTTTGTTCACATTACTTCCGGTCATAATGACGTCAGGGCGATGACGTCACAGCCCGTCATAGCCCTGGTGGCTTAGTATCTAAGCGCTCGCTTCTAATTCAAACGCCGCGTGTAAACCGAATTAGACAACCGCCACCAATAAACAAAACAGAACTGCAATTTTTATTGGTGTTCAAGCACGTGCTCGACAGTGAAGGAAAACATTACTATAATAATTATTATTTATTTATTTCAAGTAACATGGACTCATTTGTTAGTCACTTTTTTTTTGCTTAATAACTATTTTTAGTAGAAAGTACATATAAATTTATACTAACTTAAATTATACTACTGGCCTGACTGTGCTTATATATGCCGCACCTATATATATATATTGTTTTATATATATCATGAAATATATATAAAAATTGAAATATTTCGTAGACACACGAAGTCCAGTAAACCGCAGTGAAGCTGGCGGTGGACCACGTTCTAACGCCCTCAGCCCATCCTTTTATTTTTTTTAAATTTTATTTATCAATTTTATATATACTCGTAATGTTATAATGTTATTTTAAGCACTGATGTACGTGGTCTGCGAACATCAAACATGATAAATTAATAAATAATAAAATATATTTTCAGCAGAAAAAGCCCTAAAATCGAAAATATATTTATACGTAATATATATAAAAACATATTTCGCGATTCGATCGGTATTTTCACGCCATAATGGAATGCGAAAGGTTATTATTTTTTAAAAATATATTGTATGGGTTGACGATAAATTGTTATAATTTATTTATTAATTTATCATGCTGTTTTACTTTCACGATACACTCTCTTATAATTTAATGATTTAACATTTGTATTTTGGCGGTTACTAGCTATAGAAAAATAATAGCAAAATAAGCAGTAAAATAACAGTAAATTACTTAAGTAACAGTACGTAAGTACTAAAATAAGTGGCATTTCATTTCCTTCAAATGGCAGCATTTACTTATTTAATTTTAGCTATTTCAATTTAATCATAGATTATAAAAATTGTCATAAAATTGACATCAAATCACTTCAAAATTGTAATATGATAAGTATACACTTGTAATTTAAAATTATCCACTTGTTGTTAACAACATTTTAATTACATAATGTTTATATACATTTGACGATCATAAACCAATACTTTTAAATTGACATTTGTAATTCATAATGTAATTATTTTATGATATTAAAAAATGTAATCTTATCTATATTAAGTATATAAAACGAATGAGCCTCGTATTTTCAAGAGAGTGTCAGACGGATCATAATCGACGAAACTGCGCCTCTCCAAGCCAACATCCTTCTATATCTAAAAACAAAAGTATTTAACCAATGCGTGTTACCACTGTGTTGACTTACGGTACAGAGATATAGCCCTGCAGGAAGTATGAGAAAGCTCAGAATCACTCAGCGAGCTATGCTCGGTGGTGCTCAGCGCGATAGAACAAAGTTGATAGACATAGCCCAAAGTATTGCGATGGAAGTGGCAGCTGGCTTGCTATACAGCTCGTGGATGAATGGGGCGGGGGACAAGGAGCATGGGGGGGGGAAGAGGGAGAGAAAGGTACTTGAGTGTCAAATACCTATCTAAGTTATCTGGAAGTCGGTGGTGGTGGTGATTATGATGAAGATTAGAACCTAAGCCGCTACGCAACTCCACATTTGATTGGCGGTCTGTGCTGTACATGTTTCCTCGCGCTGTTTTCCATCGCGCAGCACGTTAAATTGCAATTAACGATTTCATTAGTGCATGGGGTCCATTTCGTTCAGCCCGTGTATTTGGAATTGAATGCGAACGCATGGCCAAAGCTATCACAGCTCCTTAGTAGATTCTCTCTGGAATATAAAACGATTCGTATCTATTGCTTAGAGATGATAAAGTGGAATATAATTTAACTTAGACTAGATACGGCCGAGACAAAGTATTGGATGTTGCATTGATGACAGGCTCAAGATAGCGGTGACATTTCGAAATCGTTTGTTAATTTCTAGACAAAATAATATATTTTTTTTATTTGACTCGTCATTAATGTCAAAGATACACTTACAGAAAATACATGATTAAATGGCAGGTTTTCGGTTGGAATCGAAAACCAGTCGTTGTCGATATATTACATTTTATAAGATTTAATCAGGTACTATTTAATTATAAATTCGTTTAGAGTTTTTTAATTTTAAAGAAAACCCCGTGCTCGTCTGAAAAGTCGTGATAAATATGATAGTTTTTGTCTCACCTACCGTTTGTTGGGTTTGTTAAATTTGTATAGTTTGTGAAGAAAATGATGAAGATGTTAAAGAAGATAAAAAGAGTACTATTAACCTCTCTTCCTTTTTCTCACCGTATCGGCGAGCGCGAACGTCGTCTTCCTTGTACAGCGGCTTACACGCGATTTAATCGTGTTTTAGGCCGCTTCTAAAGTTATCCTGTCCTCCCTTTAGATAGCGATCCGAGTCGAGGTTTCGTATCTCACTATGAGGAGCCCTCGGATTGTATTATCGCCCCCCTCTGTTGTCGTCGACGTTCTTCGTCAACAGGGGTCGGAGCGCAACGGTGGTGCGGCAGCGGTCTTCGTGCTTCGCTTCGCAGCATCGTCGTTGTCTCCTTACTCGGCGGGCCTCCCGCTCGCGGGTCTATTTAGATAAAGCTGTAGAGGTCACTGGACCAACAGCAATACTCATACACAAAACAAAAAAAACACTTCGTATCAATTATATCATTTCATTTTTAATGTATTAACGGTGACATTGAAGCACACAGTCTCCTAGAATGGAAAGTGATTCCTTTGCCCATGACATACCTATACTATCTTCAAGAAATAATAAAATATATGCGTTATTATCCCTGAGGAGAGGGTTGGAATCGAGAGCGTTGAGGCGTTTTTTCGTGGTCCTTCCACGATAGAGCTGACCCATCCAAGCCACATGTTAAAAGCATCGAGAACTGATTGAATAAATTATCTCTTGGGCCCGTCCAAATCACAACATATAAATTAAGTTTATAACACTTACTATAAAATAATACAATTGAAGTGATAAACATTTATTGTATAATAACTTTGAAAAAAAAACCCTTTTTTTACAACATGCCAACAAAACATGTTTAATTTTTTTTTTATTTTGCCAGCTATACTCATTGGTTATTTACAGTTTTATATTGTATTGTTAAGTTATTTATATTTTTGGAGCTTTTTTTTTACTTTATGATGCGAGAGGACACAAGTGATCTACAGTACATGACGACCACGTGGTGTAGTCTCTAGAGTACTTGGCTGATGAGTCGCAGATCGTGGGTTCGATACTGTCTCAAGTCCGTGACACTGTCATGTGCATCGTAATGTGGAAGAAGGGGACAAGTGATTGCTTCCTCGTTGATGCTTATGGTACTATAAAATATTCTACAGTTGATGTCATAAGGCAATATAACTAAAAGATAACGCCGTTGTCGGATTCGAACAGGACAACGTAATTACTGGAAATAAAGAACCGATGGACAAAGAAATAAGATGCAAGCAGTACTACAGTACTGTTAAGGGTTCTACGAATAAACGCTAAACTCAATTCTGAGAAATTCTGTTTACCTACAGATACAAATTCTGTGTTCCTTCTACAGTATTTATCAGTAAATGTTTTACGTGAGAACCTAATGTCTAGATAGAAACATTATTTATATATATATATATATAACTATTATTGAGTGATATGTAAATTGTGTTTTTTGAAATAAAAAAATAAAATAAAAAAATGTTTCATGCAATGCGAATATATATTAACCTTGACCAAAATGCTATTTCATCCGTTGTGACAGGTGTTAACATACGTGGCGGAGATCACGCAGCCTCACCTGCGCGGCTCGCTGTCCGCCACCAGCTCAATGTGTATCATCATAGGCGTGTTCACGCAGTTCCTCTTCGGCACGATGATGTACTGGCGCACCGTGGCGCTGGTAAACATCACCTTCACGGTATGACTATATATCTTACAGACTGCAGGTTCCACTTGCTAATGTTTCGCTGCTGAACTTAAGCCATACACTCAAACAACAATGCTACACTTATAATTAACACGAGATCACTAACAAATATATTGTTATTAATACATCACAAACAAGGTTATTCCCGATACCGCCATGTCACTGCCGGTTGTCTCCAATCAATACAATACAGATAGAAGCGTCGCTGGAGTTTCTTGCGCCACTTCTTCTCCAGCGCCCACGCATTCCAAGTTGGTGGTTCCAGATAGCTAATAATAATAGCGATATTAATTGAGATAATCCTCTGTCAGAAGCAACTGACCGAGCCGAGGTTCGGCCCTCTCGGGCACCCTCGAGTCAGACGCTCTCGCGACGCTCTGTAACGGTCCAAGCCGAGGCTCCCTCTCGGGAGCCCTTGTTGCGGATTACACATATATAGAGGTCTCGACTGCGCTCGGTCACCTCTCAAAAAAAAGGTAGACATGAAAAGGGCGCAACATGATCATCATTTCTGACCATCACTATTCCACTACTGAGCGTAGACCCAGATGGTAATGGAAATAGATAAATATGGAAAATAGCTTAATTGAAGTGAATAATAAATTTAAATTGGTATATGTAACGGGGCAAAGACGGTCGCTTCCTCCAGATGCAGTGAAGAGTCAAGTCAGAGAATATCGATGATATAGGAAATTGATTGATTTCACAAAGAGGACCCTTATATTCCTCAATGGACTATAATAATGAGATGACAAATATACGAAAAAAAAGTGTTATTTACATAACTGAAGAAGCCCTAGATTTTCACTCATGATAGATTCTTATAAGCTTACAGTTCACCTGATGGAAGAAGATAATTACAGTCCTCGTGAAAAATTGATCAACCAACGTGAAAGATGAGTCAACCCTGTGGAATGAAATAGTTAGGGTTGCTACCTGCAATTTGGTCTCCAGATCCCTAATATCTACGTACGAAAAACGACTGTACGATAATACCCTTTCGCGGTCGAGCCGAACTATTCATGTTTTAGCTAGAAATTAGCTAAAGTGTAGCTCTATCACTTAAAATTACCAGGCCATATTGGAATGCCTCACAACGAATTACCAAATTGGCATAATTCAGCGAACGCTCAATTATGCCAATGTTCCAATTGTTTACTCTTAAGGAGGTGAAGGCGATACGCCTAATTCATCAAACGATCAAATGATTTCAATGTACCTATATGTACAGACCACGACGGAAACATTCATTATCGATAAGGAATCATAATGCAATCCTATTCTTCTTCTCAATTCATTGTGCAGGTTGTCGCCGTGGTGGCACTGTTCTTCGTACCCGAATCACCACACTGGCTGGTGTCAAAGAAACGTTACGCTGATGCCAGAAAGGTTTTTTTTATTTTCACTGGAAGTTACACACAATCACACAATTCAAATGATTCCCGCAGCTATCCATGATACTGCATAAGGGATCATAGTACAGATGCGTTATCACCCCTAAAGACCAAGCGCAAACGAGCGCACAGTTCACCTACGTGTTAACTACGGCTCATGCCCATTTCTACATTAGTGTATACATTGTTACATTAGTATGTACTTAATTCATGGTTCAATGCGTTGCTACCCCGAGAACTAAAATGGAATGCAACTATACATTATCATAATAAGAGTTGCCGGATTCCTACACCAACCAAATGAAACACGGCAGGAATCTTTACGCTGGCGTTCTGTGAGGTTGCAGTCCTTTGGGACCCATTTATGTTACAGTTAATAATTAATTGGAGCGTGGCTCTGCACAAACGAAGTTGACCTTGTGAGACGTTGAGCACAAAGCCAGCAAATTAATTATATGGATGTTTTTCTTAAACATTTTCTTAAAATTTCCTCGTGATTGTTAAATTAAATTTATGTGTCGATTTTTCAGTTTATCATTCACCAACCCTACCAAGCACACATTTATTAAAAAAAAACTATTGTTAGCAGTCCTATTAATAACTCACATTACTAATATTCCAGTTAACCACTCTTACTAAGCTTAAATGCTTATGTTAGAAGATGATTCGCGAAAAACCTCGAATGCTGTATTCCAACCTACGACCTACAGTATGACAGATTGCACCCTTAATAATTAGCCTATTGACGTTTAATTTTTGATTTACTATCAAATAAAATGCCCAATGTTTGGTAATTAGAGGGAATAAGTACATAATCTAAGGTAAATAATTCCTTCAGCTATTGGCTCCGATATCGACCCTCCATTAGAAATAACATATAGATAGGTTGTCGCTCCTGCCAACTGATCGACCATTGACCATTTCGAGATAATTCTTTACAGAGTTTACAATGGCTGCGTGGCTGGACCACGCTGCAGGCAGTCGAAGAAGAGCTGAGAGATATACAATTGCTATTCAGGAGGAAAAAAAGTTGGTATAGATATTAATATTAATTTACGTCTGCCCCAATTACCAGTAGTAAGCAAAAATTGTCTTTACGTATAACATATCTTGCAATTTTTTTAATGGTATGATTTCTCATCTCATCTTTATCATTTCAGAAGATCATTAGTCCACTGTTTAACATAGGCTTCCCCCATAGATATTCCCCATCCATCGACTTCCCCCAGACATGCATAGGTCATAACTCCATCAAGTAGGGGGCTCCAGGGGTTCGTTCTGCAATGTGTTGTCCAATTCGAGAACGTAAAGCTATTTATAATCATAACAGAAATCAGTAGTTTCTTTTATCACGTTTCAATGCCATTAATAATTCGTTCGTTAATTTCTTAATATTTCCATAACTAAAATCTGATATAACTTCCCAGCGGAGGCTGATGACACGCCAGAGCCATGGTCAGAAAAGCTGACACATTACCGAAATCGCAGTTTCCTCATACCATTCTTCCTCGTGAGCTACAGCTTCTTCGTAGGCCATTTCAGTGGTATGAGCACTCTTCAGGTAACGCAATTATTCCATAATGTTGCATAAACGAAAAAACACGCTACAGTTAGTTCCTTGTTGAACAACAGATTGGCTTTAGTGGAGAGATAGCATCCTCACATTACACCAGCTTGAAACGCTGCTGTGTTTCGTATAGAGATCCGGAGGCTCATTTAAAAGCTACCAGGCTTTCCATATCAGTATTAAGGGCAGGCAAGTGCATCCAGAATCTTTTTTGAGGATGAATGTATGACATATACGTCCATCCTGAAAATCGGCCGCAGTCAACACTAACCATCAAGTGAACTGTGTGCTCGAGACCCTAATGTAGTACAAAACAACATTTCATGAATAATACCATCATGCAGAGATATAGCATACTCGCAGCTTACACTTAAGAGCGACACGGCTATTCTAAACAGCATTGACACTGCAGACGTACGCAGTGTCGATCTTCCAGGCGTTGGAGGCACCGCTGGACAAGTACCGTGCTACGCTAGTATTGGGACTGGTGCAGATGGCGGGCGCTGCGACCTGCGTCCTGCTGGTGCGCGCGGCAGGGAAACGCGCCCTCACCCTCACCTCCACTGCTGGAGCTGCCATCTGCTGCCTGCTGCTCGCCGCGTATGATCTCTACATCATGGTACCTATCGTTGAACCTCTTACAGACACTGTAGAATAAGGCCGACGTTTATATTGCATTATATAAATTATAAAGTCATTATTTCAATATTGGATACCAAACACAGACCGCGATAGGCGAGTGCGAGAGACAGTGCGAGCCTATTAACACCATCCTCGTCTACTTCATCCTTTTTTTGGTAGGGGGGGGGGGGTAATCTTCGAAAGATACCCTGGATCTTGAGGGAGGGAGACGGTTATGTGGTATTTGTAAATACTAAAACCCCCTCGGTGGTCAACCTCAGTGCATTGAGAGGGGCTCCGGCATCTCCTACGGAACGCATCGGTGCCCCTCTGCACGGTGCGTGAGCACGTCTCAGGGTATGTGAAGCCTAACCTATCACGCTCACAGTGCTACGGCAACCCGAAAGTCTACATCACCTAAACTTACCTAGAAATTGTTTAAAACTCCTAAAGTCTTTCCCTTATTAAAGCTCATTCACGACAGTAAATATACGTTTATAACCTTATCATATTCTTCTGCAGCACGCCAGGCCGCACGAGGTGCTGCCAGTGCATGGTCAGGAGGCAGCCAACGGCACTCTGCAGAACTTCCACATGGACACGGTGACTGTGGTATGGTACTTTGTTATCTTTGAGACTAATTATCTTAAGGTTTTCTATCCCTCGAGTGACAATTGCACTGGACACTGAGAGAGTGGTCGCATCAGGTCGCATCTTTAAATTTCAAGTCGCATCCTTCCATTTATCTCCTTTTTTCACCCATCACTCCTACTACTTCCATAACATTTTTCGTATAATCCATTGGTCTTCCTCTCGCATTACATTCCTCCATGCTAATATTCGTTACCGTGGTAATATGACTTCCATTTCTCCTCAATACATGTCCAAATCATGTCAGCCTGTCACTTCTTCATCACTGTTCAACTATCAAACTTCCTCCTATGTCTTATGTTTTATTTGAGCCGTCTGCTGGTGATTTTAAATTCGAAATCATCATAATTCGCCTGGATGTTTATTTCAGATGATTTGAGCATAGTATTTGTGGTAAAATACACTTTCTCTGTTGGCTAACCAATTCTATGTATGTATTACTTGTGCTCACAGAAGAACCCGTACGCCTGGATCCCCACGGCATTGCTAATGCTACTCGCGTTCATCACGCACACGGGCATCCGGCTGCTTCCATGGATCCTCATTGGAGAGGTAAGACACTACTTCAATATTAGTCTAATGATCGAGATATTAAGACGCTGCAGACGATGGGGGTACCGTGTGGATGAATTTTCAAAATCTTGGAAATATGCTCAGACCTTTGCGACCATTTCTAATGCACAAATGGTAATTACTGGAAAATCGACTTGGCTCTGCAACTCTAAAAACTGTTAGATATAACAACAGTGTGTTTCGCAGGTGTTCAGCGCTCGCACGCGATCAGCAGCGGCGGGGCTGGCCAGTGCGCTGGGTTACGTGTTCGGCTTCCTCACCAACAAGATCTACATCAGCATGGTAGACGTGCTCTCAATATGGGGCACGTATGGCTTCTACGGGATAATCTGGTGAGTCACCGGCCGCATTAGATCATAATGTTTCTACTTAGCTTAACATCGTGACGGCGCGTGAGGACGTAAGAGAGGGTCCGACCCTTCCCCTTCCTAGATTGTACTCCTCAATGGCAGAGTGCAGAGTACGAGCTACCACAGCTCTTTAAAAACGGGAACTATATTTCGTTTCGTTCGTAAATATTGTTTATGTTTAATACTTCAACAAAAAAGCTGGCCAAGGTCGTCATCAGCGATTAGAAAGCAATTAACAATTTCAGTCATGGGGTATATAATTCTAATCGCTTTCGTACCGCGTAATTTTTAAGGTAACACATATATGTATATCGCCGCGTAGAGTATTGGTTAGAATACTTGACTGCTGCGCGGTGGGTCCTGGGTTTGTTGCTCTCAATTTAATATATAATCTGTACAAGTTAGTTTAATAAAACGCTTTTATTATGTATGTAGGTTAGCACCTCTGGCAGCTGTGCTAAGTCCAATACTCAGCCGAGGAGTTACTATTTGTGCATCACAAATTGTTGGTTTTCGGGTCGAGGGAGGTGTCCTTGACAGTGCATCTGAACTTCACTCCGATCTTATTTAACGCACATTACAGCGGAATAGGGAAGGGGACGACGAGTTAGTTCTTTTGTGTTTGCGCAAATGCTTACGGCACTATAAAATATTCTGCGCAGTTGATGTTACGTGGCAATAACCAAAAGATATCGCCGTTGCCGAAAGCGACTGTGAGGACATCATTTCGTATTCGTACTTTGTATCGTGACTGTATGTTTTTTGTTTATTTTTGTTATAGCGTGGTGGGGTGCATTGTGTTCTACTTTATACTGCCGGAGACTGAAGGTAAGAAGCTTAACGACATCGAGAACCATTTCGCCGGAGTCAAGAAGCTCACCAACGAAGTTTACCGCTCCAAGGTAAAGTCAGGTTTTTTTTTATAAAAAATAACTGATAATTGATGGTTCCACTCTGGTACAATGAAATACGTTAGTTGATAAATACTTTATATATTAGATGAATCTTCCGAATGTAAATTTTGATCATATATCTTTTATAATTAACAACAATTTAACTGTTTGCGCGTTCTGCCACCCAGGCGACGTTATTAAGTAAGCAAATTCGTCGTCACTGTTGACATTCAAAAGTTATTTTTACTTTTTAATTATTAGAATTTTAAAATGTAATTTATCCTTACTTATGAAATTACGTTTTGTCGAACTAGCCACTTTGATCCCAAATAATCTGACATTCGGTTAGGAATTCCAAATTCCAATTTATTTTAAATTTTACATGTTTCGAACTTAGTGATTCAATTGTTATCGCGCCATTTGTTTTTTCTTTGACATACTTCTGTAAACAAAATGGAAGAAAAAAATATATATTAAATCTGTATTCATTCTAAGAATTGACGTAAACTGATTTTTTATACTAGCTATGTTCCGATTTATATTTTATAATGCACATATAAATCGAAACAGGCAGGTTAATATAAGTTTAATACAGGCTTTCGCTGGGCTTAAGGGTGACCCCGAGTAAAGAAATATCTATGTCGATTATTGTAACCAAATTTATGGCAATAATTATTTTGATTCAATAAAAAATATCTAATACATCTTGAGAAGGACGTGTCTGAAAATATTAATTAATATATATATATTTCGAAGCCCACTCATCTCCAGCGTATGTTGTATTAAACTATACTCCAACACCATGTCTGAGAAAAAACTCTATCTCCAACAGTGGGATTAATATAGGCCGATACATTTGTTTAACTTTCAACAAAACCTTTTTTATTTCCAGAAGCGTAAAGTAATGGAAGTCACGAAGATGCACGAACTAAAGGGCGCATCAAACCCGACCTTTGAAGGTGTTAACACAAATCTCGAGGGCTAGACAGAATTTGAAATTACAGAACGATGATTGGAATTTTTAAAAACACATTATTTTTAACCAACATATTTAATTATTTCTTTAGTTTTTTCACTGTAACCAATGTTTAACGTTGATAGAAAATGTCTAAAACTATATAAGGTAATAATAGGTATACACATACTGGAATACGTTGGTGGATTCATTCGCCTAGCGCCCTCTTTCGACTCGAAACAATATCTTAAATTTTTTTGTGTTTTAACAAGATTAGTACACGTATTCATTTTAGATTTATTTGTTAGTTTACATAAGGTAATCTACCTTAATTAATTCTTTAAAATTAGTCTAAAAGTTACATTCCAATACGTTTTTTTAATCAATTTATGACAGCGCTCTCTATACCCAGTATATATATATAAAATAAAATTGTTGAATGCACAAGTTCTTTTAGCGGCCTAAAGATCGCGCTGTATGTATCACTGCGGCTAAAGTTAATGTGTTAAAGTTTTTATGTTATTTTATTGTTAATTTTCACGGTATTATTATTATTAATTGTCACATCTATTCATATCAAACAAACAAAAAATGTTATATTATAATCTGAATTTTGGATTTTTACTTTTAAAACATTACGCATGCATGTTAGAAAATATTTTAATTACATTATTTAATGATAGCAGTTTAATTTGATCGTTGCGTTCTTTACCATTATATAATTTTTTCCTGTTGTTACGGACGGTGTATCAGACTTCGGACGTTTGAATAGTTATGTGACAATTTTAACTGTGATTTGTACTCAATGTTTAATCATTAAGACGGACGGAAGATTAACGGATATTAACAAAGATTTAAAATCTTTGCGTGGAAATATGTTAATTAAGGAAACGACAAAATTATGGAGTTTGCTGAAGCAATTGTATCATTTTGTGTCGGTCTTTTAATCCTTCAACATAATTTAAAAAAAAACTGAAATAGGATAAGTAGGCAACGTGATTGTAAAACCAATTTGTTTGCATTTTGAGTGTTCAGTTTTTACATTCAAAGTGCTAATTAAATGTTAATATTTACCATATTTACTATGCATGTCAAGTTTTCTAAACATTTTATTATGAAGGGATATTATTAATATACATATTCTATATATTATCAATTTTGTTTTTTATTTCACTGGAAGTCAAAACAGCGGAATCCAAGCAAATTTCTAAACAGGATAACCACAAATGGATAAGAAAACTCTTTTATCTAGCATTGGCAGTAAATATTTTACCCTAGTGTCTAGACAAAACTTATTTAGGTTTAAAGATATTGTATTATTTTTTAAGTGATATCTAGGTCACACTGAATTTCTTTAGAAAAAAAAAACGGCTCAATGTAGAAAGTTGCCGATTCTTTTATTGTTTTTCGAAGTAGTCTCCGTTCCTCTCTATACATCTTCACATTCGATGGAACCACTGAGAAAATCATTGGGCCATTCTTCCTTATGGGTCTCTTCTATAGCATATTATATAAGTACGAATAGGAAGACCTACAGCCATATTTCACCAGTGTATCTGCTGCTTTAGTTCAGGCATGATGCAGTAGATGGCGCTGTTTTGAAATCTTTAACACTCCCGCCAGTGCGGTCTGCACCTATGGAGTTATTTAATATAATATGTACGTATTATATTTCTCCCCGCTGTTTCGTTTGTCGATTGCAGATGACAGCATGAATCTTGAGAAGAATCATAGTCTAGCAAGTGAAGTACGTGTTAATTTGTCACCACTTATGATAAGAAAAATACTTTTTTATTGTTGGGCAAGATCTTTTCATTCGAGATTGTGTTCTGAGCCAATACAGAGACATCAATGTTCTCCTGGTCGATTTCGACCACAGCGATATCTGCTGGTTATGGCCACGTAACATCAACTGCGCAGAATGTTTTATAGTGCCGTAAGCATTTGTGCAAACACAGTCGAACTCGTTCCCCTTCTCTATTCCGATTTAATGCATGTGCAGTAAGATGTGGTGAAATAATGCAGTGTCAGGGACACGGGGTATACATACAACGCACCCAGACGCGACGCTGGAGCCGGCTCTGACTGAAAACGCTTTCAGTGCGAAGGCGTATTTTGCATTTGGCCACTGGATTTCAGCCCTAGGAGTAAAATGGGTAAATAATTAGGGACTAGAGCAATATCATATAACAAAGAAATGAAAACTCAATTCTATTCATAACTTTTATTCATACAAATGTGACATATTCTTTAGTCACCATCATACAAGTAAAACGTATTAACGTTAAACAACACGGACATTAAGTATCGTTGTTAGCGCTTTTAACATTGACAAATTGAAAACTCAGACTGAGATAGACAACTTTTATCCTAGTCTGTCCCTTTCTTATTAGCCAACTGAAAATGTACATTGATGTGTTCAGGCAGTAGGGTGACCATCGTACAACTAGTTCTTGTTAAATCCTATAATAAGTTTGTTTACGTGTATTTTATTATAATAATAATTTTCTGTAAGATTGCACTCGATAGAAATGAAAATAGGATAAGGCCTTGTCCGAGTTAGGTTGTGTTAGTGATGTGACACAAGATGTAGTGTCATTTAATTTCTAGAAATTTTATTACTTGATGTAATTAGAATTCGTAATTGGAGTAAATCACGAAGACACCTCGCGAATACGTTGTGGTCAAAAGCAATTTATACTTTTTTCATTTCTAATAGATTAAAGCGTTGGATGGTCCACACTACATTATAAGAAAAGGACAAAGTTACATTAACGCGTGTCTTTCACGTCCCTTCTATCAGTCTATATACGTTAGCACTTACTATAGTCGACGCATTTGAAACTGAGTCGTCGGGAAATAAATGTTACGGACAGTAGGAATGTGCACGCAATGCAAACCGTTATCGATCGTTATCGGGGTCACGTAGTGATAAGACTGCCTCCATATCACTGTCAATATAACCCCATCGAACTCATCTGGGCTCAAGTCAAAGGCGAAGTTGCTGCAAAAAATCATACATTTAACACTGCTGTTCTTGAAATTCTTCTCCACAACGCTATTGATAATGTTACTCAAGAAGAATGGGCCAAATATGTGAGGACTTAAGGACAACTATTTTAAGAGACCAAGCACCACCTCTGATAATTAACCTACAGGAAGATGACACAGATGGGGAAGATATGGCTGAGGATTTTTGAAGAACTAAGAAATATCCTTAGAAAAGATAAAAACGGCCCTTTTCAGGGCCACATTACGATCTATAGAGTTTCTCTATGATTATATCGAAACAAATATTTTATTACCTTACAAATTAAAAACTTTTATTTTCAGATAGCGAAAAATTTTTTCTATTAATACTTAACATAATTTAGCATATCGATCGTCCCTATCCCGTTATCGATATGCACTACTACAATTCTTACGCACATCACTACACCTCTCCATAAGACCTGTAAGTGCGAGCGAGACAGACAGATAAATATGATTTATGACCCGAAGCCTCAGTTCATAATGCGTCGACTATAATATTTAAAAAGTGAGCTCGTGTGTGCATTAGCGGCGTGCACGGACGGTTATCTGAGCGGGCGGCGTCGGCAGTAGTGGGGCGGGTAACGGGGCGGACAGCGGGGCCGTAAGCGGGGCGGGTAGCGGAGCAGACGACGTAGCAGTGGGCGGGTAGTGTCCGTGCGTCCTTCTGTGGTTGTGTAGTGCTGTGCCCTAGAAAGTGACAATTTAAAAGTTAATGATTCGCTATATTTTTTTTTATTATTTAGCATTTTATTGCCCGATTACGCTGGACTTTGGACAGCGATGACATCACATACGACTCTCTGCTGCGATTTGTGCAATAAAATACATCACGTATCCCTTGTGGACTTCCCGTGTCTTCGAAGGGAGCATTCGCAGCTATGGGTTACCTACACATGGTAGGCCCATGGCATTCGTTGGCGGCCGTGAATGCTGGTGCAATGAGCGCTGTTCTGGTTGCAATGGGCTCTAGGTGGCGGGCTGACTCGAGGGGGGACCTGACCGTGTAAGATGGTTCGTAATGAGGGAGAGGATAGCTCACCTGTATAAATCGATCCCCGCACAACTCGCAGATGTACGGCTTGTCGCCAGTGTGTCTCCTGACGTGGAGGTTCAGATCGTTGCTCTGTGAGAACGCCTTCTCGCAATAAGAACATTTGTACGGACGGAGGCCCGTGTGCACGCGCATGTGCCGCGAAAGTTTGTTGCTGCGGGAGAAGCCTGCAAACGTGATGATATTGATGATGATGGTGATTTATCAGTGGTAGAGCTACGCTCCAGCTTGTTTCTGGCTGCAGTATGAATGGGTCAGCACGCCCTCATAGAATACCAGCGTAAAATAGCAGCATAACGCTGCCGTGTTTCGTCTGGTGAGTGTAGGGATCCGGAGACCTTAATTACTGGCGACGAGGCATTCCATCTCAGTTGTCAAGGGGCTTTATGATTCCTTGTCAAGTATGAATGAACCTACCACCATCACGTGAACTATGTAACTTGTTACTCTATATGTAATAATGAAACAAAAAGATGATTTGGTTATTTACGACCACAGCGATATCTTCTGGCTATTAACAGATTACTACTTGTGGAGCATGCGCAATAATATACGGACACATCCGGATCCGGAGAACGAGCAATTTGTGATAAACTAAAATATTGTCCCTCGACTGGAAACCTTCACTATTCTTATACAAAATAACGATTTGTTATTTTGTATATGACATTTATCTTGCGTGGTTAACTCGGTTGGTACATAATCATTTTAGCCCACCGCCCGCTGAACATAGGCCTACCCCACAGACTGCTGCAGAATAGAGATCCTGAGGCTTCTGGATCCATCGACTTCCCGCATACTTGCATAGTTCGCCCCCGGTCGTCAATACAATGTTGTTACTCAAGAAACTTTCTTACGGGCCGAATAAATAGTAAGTACCGCGGCGAGTGAGTTGCACTCTGAATCGATTATAGCGTTTTTTTATATCGATAATAAACATTGAGATACTTGTAATATTTTTTTTATTTAAGAAATATATAAATATGGAAAAAAAAATGTGAGGTATATCCATAGAGAAATAGGTAAAGACATCGAAGACTATCATTCTCTCTTGTATCCTTAAATTTGGCTGTCTAGGCATTTTATTCCTATTGAAAATTAAACTAGAAGTGAAAACTGTCTTGCGAGACTACACTCTCGTGGTTGGAGTCGCACCGCATACCGCACTTCGGTTGAGAACCGAAAATATGTTAGTGCGCATTCAAGGTCACTGTACAACTTACACGCCGAGGCCTATAGCTTTACCTACGACGGCAGCGGGGCGTCGTGGTCAGACAACCTGTTGCCCTACGACTCATGGGTTCGATACCCAGTCGAGGAACAGCATGTGTGTATTACAATCTGGCGGTTTTTCAACTTCCCTCCGACCTGCATGCCCGTGCAATATATCGGAATGGTTAGGAGACGACTAGTGATTGCCTCTATTTTTGCGAAAAAGCTTACGGCACTAGCCGGAAGATGTCGCCGCGACATAAATCGACCGTTCTATCAATAAATCATCGCCGTTACCTTTCCCGCAAACGCCGCATATGTAAGGTTTCTCTCCGGTGTGCGACCGCCTGTGGCATTGTAAATCCGACGACCTGGGGAACCCTGGAAGGATAAACTTTATGTTTTATATAACATGAGTAACAAACACTCGTGGCTTTGCCTCAAGGACCTCACGGCACCTTCATAGAAACTTGAAGATGGTTATTAAAAAGGTACTCTTTTAAAATTCCTTCTAAATAAACGAACACCTTTTTTTTAATGATTGATGACCACCGTTACCCGAGGGCTTTTACAGCTTCACCGGGTTGAGGGGTGACCGAGCGCTTATGGCGCTCAGTCCGAGACCTCTATTAATGGGTAACCAGCACAAGGGTCCCCGCGAAGGAGCCTCGGCTTTGATCGTTACTTCTGACGGATTAATAGGAATATATATATATATATATATATATATATACAAAAAATAAAACTTTTTGAATGTAAACAATGTCGCCACAGCGGCGATGACGGAGTTATCTGCTTGCCTTTTAACCGTCACTCGACCGATATGGCAGTTATAACTTTATAAACATAAGTGTGTACAACTAATTTAATGTATATTAAATATATCTTAAATTATATATGTACATTAATTTTAAATTTACATAATTAAATTGTATATTTTTGTTGATTTAATAAATGTATAAGGTAGTTCACAGGTGCATTAGTAGTAAGTAGTTCATATAGGTCTTCGTAAATGTTTTGTTGCGGACTGCCTTTATAAATGTGTTAGTTAAGTTTTAAGATTTTGCCGCTGGTGGCGCTTTATGTTCTCTTGCGAATATAGACTAATGTCACTGGTGAGAAAATATATTATATCGTGTTTATAAAGAAATCTAATAAATCCAATAATTATGTTATATGTATTTTGTCAATTTATTCTATTAATTATATTATATACTTGCGTGCAGTCTTCGCCTATAACTGCAGTGGTCACTAATCTATTATTATTAGATAGATAAATAAAAAAATCACTGCTGTACATAATTAATAAGCACGTATATAATTTCTATAGTAAAGTAACGCGGCCTATATATGATTGGTGTAATTGGGGTTAAAGTAAAGAGCACCTAATCTGAAATGTGATTTTGTGTGTGTAAAATGGTAGAGCTACACCGCAGATTGTTTTTCTAGCTGCAGAATGAATTGGTCAGCTCGACCGGGGTAGGACCAAGTCCTCATAGGAAACTATGAAACTCTCTGAATGTCAGTAATGTAAGCAGAATATAAATAATAATAATAATCTCTCAAAGTAAAAAAAAAAAACTAAGAATTACAGTTTCTTCAGCACACCGGCACGTAAAACTGACAAATTGATCGGCACCGTATATTGTGAACTTTTTTTTTTCCTCAGTCAAACGTTAATGCTCGCATCGGGATACACCAGGTCGACCGGGTGCACATCCATACCTTTGTCGCACAAATCGCACTTGTACGGCTTCTCGCCGGTGTGACGGCGCATGTGCACGATGAGGTTCGAGGAGTTGGTGAAGCTGCGGCCGCAGTACAGGCACAGGCAGGCCCCCGCCCCCGCCCCGGAGCCTCCGTGCACGCGCATGTGCGACCTGTTGGGCATGCCGTCAATTTTATTTATTTCTATTTTATGTATACACCAAGGAGATAAGATGAGATGGAGAGAAGACAGTACGTATAATACTATAAAATCACTACCAGCACGCCTGGTATAATGGCCCTAGGTAATAGTATAGTAACTAAACAACTATAGTATTAGTACATACCGCAAATTGTCGCTCCTGTGGAAACGTTTCTTACATATGTCACACTCGAAGTACTTATCGCTGGACTTGTGGTTCTTAGTGTGATTTGCCAACAGGTCCTTCCTGTAAAATTAAAAAGTTATAGATCACAAAACAAAAAAAAAGACAATATTAAAACGCCAAGGTAACGTTATAAAAGGGCACGGGCGAAATTGCGTGTTCGATTGTCACCCTTAGTTTCCATACAAAAATAAAAATAGACATAATTTAAACGCCAGGGTAAGGGCACAAGCGAAACTGTGTGCACAAGAAAAACTAAGGGTAACACCCTTAGTTTGGATAAGACAAAAAAGGTGAAGGTGATGCGAGCGTAAAATAATAAATTAACGGTTACGTAACACTACGAACCATAGGATAACGGTGCGACATATTTATTGATGAACATTATACAGAACAAGATTAGCAAACGTGGAAACTTGATATCGAACAAGGGCAAGGCATTCGGGGTACCGCGACGAGTTTCGGAAACGATTAAACCTTCGTTCAATTGGTCGATGTTTTTAGGTCGTTATAAGCCCTCTGTTGTTGACGTCGTTTCCTTCGTCCACATAGATGGTATTGCTGCCACCATACTCCCCTCGTCCTCTCCACCCGGTGCTAGCTAGTGAGTTTGGTTATTGAAGCAACTGGGGGAAAAAAAAGTCCACACCTAAAGAAGCAGCGGTTGCACGTGTCGCACTGATAGCGCCGCCCGTCGGCCGCGGCGCCGGCTACGAACTTGACGGAGACGCTCTGGCCGGCGTGGCTGTGCAGTATGTGCTTGTTGAGGGTGACCTCGTGCGCGTACCGCTGGCCGCAGGTGGAGCACTCGTGGGTGCGCTCGATCCTCGAACACTTGCCGCGGTGGCGGGTCGCCGACTTCACGGTCGCGAACACCTGCAATGAATAAATGAAATATATAACTGTAAGGCGTGACGTATAAATGACACGCCCACATTTCTTTTAATGACACACTCATTTCTTTTTAATTATCCAAGCTCACTCACTCCGACTGATTTATTGAACATTGGTAGATCGACGATGTTTTCATCTTTCTGAATAGGTCGGCGCGACACCGTGTACTCGCCGAATAAAAATGAGTAAAGTAAGAGCCTATATATATATATATATATATATATATATGACTTCACTCGCTTCCACTGGAGATTCGTGGATTTCACATCATCGATTTATATTTTTTAAATTTATTTCTTAGATATGCAGGTTTGCTCACGATGTTTTCCTAACTTAGAATCGAGAGCTTAGACGCTGCTGTGAATGTGGAAATCTAGAAACCTGGCGACGAGACATTCCTCAGTTTTCAGAGTTAACGACGCATGTGCACCTTGACTCTTTGTTTAAGATTTCTTTGTTTATTACACGAATGTGGGTGCACGACTTGGGTTTTTTTTATTACATTGTGAGTAACAAACGAGCACACAGTTCACCTGATGTCGAGTGATTCCTGCAGCCCATGACATCTACATTCATCCTTGACAAGGAATCATAATGCGGATACGTTGTCACCCTTGTGGACTGAGATGGAATGCCTCGTCACCAGTAAAAAAGGTCGAAACACAGCAGCAATATGCGGCTATTTTACGCTGGTATTCTGTGAGGGCGCGGTCCTACCCCGGTCGAGCTAACCCATTCATTCTGCAGCTAGCTAAAAACAAACTGCAGTGTAGATGTACCACTGTTAAACAGCCACGCCATCACAGAATGGCCGCATGAAAAAACATAATGCCGCCGTGTTTCATCTGGGAATCCGGGGAAAATGCATCACGATTCCTTATCGGGGATGTATGTATATAGGCTGTGTGCTCGTATGTCACCGTTACAATGAAAAAGAACCAACATCGCCAACATGATGAACGCACCTTGGTGCATAGTGCGCATCGCAACGACAGCTCCGGGTGTAGTGCGTCCACGTGCTCCGCGAGTGCGGCGGACGACGCGACCAACGTGCTACACGCCGCGCACGCCTGCCACGACGCACACGCCTCCTGAAACGTTGCGCACACACCATTACAACATATCAAAAGCCTACGTTGGACATAAGCCGAAGAGGGCATAAGCTTGGTATGCCTACGACATATTTTTTTAAATTTATTTCTTTATGCATAGTTCCTTCACTAGCAGCGCTTAAAACGTTGTGACAGGGCCGTGGAACGAATTCGTTTTGCAGTTCTCAATTATCAATCATAATGCAGACGCGTTCTCACCCCTGAGGATTGAGATGGAATGGCCTCGTCACCAGTAATAAAGGTCTCCGGATCACTGCGCCCACCGGACGAAACGCAGCAACATTTTGCTGCTGTTTTACGCTAGTGTTCTGTGGCCCATTCATTCTGCAGCGAGAAACAAACTGCAGTGTAGCTCTACCACTATGCAATCATCAATCATTCTTATAGCACATATACAGCAGATATTATATATATTTATATATATATATATCACAAATGATCCTGACCATATCGTGATTTAAAAGCATTTACACATTCCACCATATCTTTTTTTTGGTATCAGGGTAGATGGCGAGGGGTACTCTTCAACCCCGCCTCATTGGGATGGGGGCTCAGGGATGTACTGAATGTCCGTGCATCATAAGCTTACCGGATTGTTGCTCAGGTCCAACAACTGATTTAATGATGTCTCAATCATGAACTCCACTTGTCCGTTTTTGGGCAACACGATAGGTGGGTTGTTCTGTAATAAACAAACAAATATTATTTATTTATTTAATTAGCTTACATTTAAAATCTATTGGATTTGTAGAAGATAGTAGATAGTAATTCATTTATACTATTGTTAAGAAGTTTGTTTGGGAAATGCAACCGAAGCTTATCAGTGTATATTGATGCAATGTTTTATAGAAATGAGACTTTGTCGAGTTAGAGCCTGAGAATCCTTTTTTTTAAATTTTAGCTGCGTATGAGAATCTACGAATTAAACCTTTCCTGGATATCTTCTAGTTTTTGAATATTATTCTTAAGAAGGATATCAAATATTACAAACAATATTCTATGTTACAAGAACTCAATGAAAATTATTGCAGTGATTGTCTAATATACAGAAGTCTCATGTCCCGTAAGTAGAACGATAAGCTCAAGTGGAAGATAGGTTGATTGGACACAGAAAAGAAATATCTTTCTTAGTGTCACACTATTATTGAGATACTGAGAATTTTTATTTTTTTAAAAATTCCCAGACAAAAGTTATCTTTGTTACAACTTTTTAATCTCTCTCAAACAGGTAATATATTCATGCAATATGCAACAGCAGCTCCTACATTTTTTTCCACCACCAATGGCAAGAATCGAATCAAATAAATTTCGATTATTTAAAAAAAATCTTTTGTCATTCTCAACTTTTTCCAACGAAATTGATCAAAATAATATTTGAATATGGTAGATCATATTCGATAGACTGTAAAAAAAAAAAAATAGTCTACCTATTTGTACACACAACAAGACAAGTCAAAGCGGGTTATTTTTGTTGTGCTACTTGCGGGATACATTGTATATACAGACAGTTTGCAGTCGATCCCTTGTAAGGAGCATGGTTTCTGTAGGTCCATATAAGTAACAGGATAAAAGAGTTGAGTAGTACATACCTCTTGCAAATGGCTACTTTGAGCTTTGTCTTCGGCACACAAGTGTATGTCGAAATATTTCTTTTTCAGATACATTTTCTTACAAATAATACAACACAATACTTTTGTATCTGAAATAGAAACAGTTTAAGGACGAATTTATGTAATTTTCAGTAAATATAATTAAACATATATACATAAATAAAAAATGGAGAAGCATGGTCTCTGGTTACACTTATTGATTCAAACTGCACCAAGCATGATTAGCTGTATCATGATTCTACGACTTCATAATTAAATGATAACAGTAGATAGTGTATATATACCTTTATGTTCATTCATATGCGTAACTAATTCCTCTTTGGTTTTAAACTTCTCCATACAAAATGAACAATTCAACTGCTTAACTGGTACTGTTTTTAAATAATAACCATTCTCTGATAGCTTATTTAAAATTGTCTGTAAACAAAATCAATCAATACATCATCAAATTGATAATATTGTAACAATCGAATTATAGAACTGGTGTCCCTGAAGCCTGTGTGTCCTGGGATTGGGTCGAGTTGATGTCATCTCATCAACTAGAACATAAAGCTACGGTCGAAAACTCTTCCCAGGACTAGGCATCATTTTTGACACCCTTAATATCATAAAAAAAGATGTTGTTAGCATTCTTTTGAAATGCATCCTGGAACCATAGAGTAATTTGTCTTTATGACTTTATTAAACATAGACAAAATTAGTATTTTTAGATACATTCCAAACATTTTACTTACATCTGTAACCATTTTTTTGGCCTGCCCCTTTTCTTTGGACCCATAATATCAGCATGGCTCTCCCACATGTGTTTAGTGAGGCCATCGGAGTCTATATAGCATGTACCACATAAAGGACAGGATGTGCTACTATTGTATTCATATTCCACTGCAAAATAATGTCTTCATTAAATTTGTTTAAAAACATAGAAAAATAGAGTATATCTTTTTTTTTATTAAAAGAAGAAATAGTGCCACCATATGATGGTGATGTTGTCCTCCAGGTCGATTTCTACCACAGCAATATCTTCTGGTTATTGCCAGATGCCATCAACTGAGCAGAATATTTATACAGTGCTACAAGAATTTGCGCAAGCACAGAGGCACTCAAAGGAATAGTGTAACATCTTCAACAAGGATAGACTTTAGACCTGGAGAACATTATTAGCAACTTTTATCATATAAGATATATGCTGATTGTTTACCTTTGATACACTTCTTTTTGGACTGATCTTGAGAACTGTCTGAATCAGCATCCATACTGGTACTCTTCACTTGCAGTGTCTCACTTACGCAGGTTTCATTTTTAACATCTACAGAATTTAAAAATCTAATGAAATCCAGCTTATAACCACCTACATCCAAAGTAAGGTTAATGTCCAGACAATCACTTGGATAGGGTGGCATTGGCTTATCAACAAATCCTTATTCTGACACTGCTAGAAATTATAATATTATTGAAGTGTTTCTTTATTCCCTTTTATTACATTACAACCTTGAGAAAGAGTCTTTACAACAGTCTTTATAAACCGCATGTCATTAAATGTTTTTAGCCTAATGTTTAAGTTTGCAAGAGAAAGTTTTGTTCTATTGCAATAAATATTTTGTTCGAGTTCATTTGTTGTGAGCTCCATCTCTTTCGATCCCTTTCAAAATGTTATGTGCGGAGTTTCCATTAATACTGTTAATTTTTTTTGACTACTATATGCTATTTTAAAAATTACCATACCAACAAGGTGTTGTAAATTTTGCTGTACAATGGAAGAATCTTGTAATCAACAAGGGAGAATACATTACAATTTAAAAAAAAAGTTTATTTTCAATTGAAAAATAAACAAAAATGGAAAGAACTTAGGTGTCAACCTAAAAAAATTAATTACATGAGTCTTTGCTCTCAAATATAATGAATATAAAAGTATAAGGACACAGAATGGTACCATTTCTCATCTCTTTGTAACATCTCAAGATAGGAATAAAAGGGGAAAATGAAACCCTCCAATAATTTTATCACTGCCAGTGTCGGAATTAGTATTATCAGATAAGCACTTAGCCTGATGACTGTCTGGAACTGACTTGAGCTGGACGTCATGAACAGTTGAATATTATGCATATATATATATAGACATGGAGAATATAGCTGTAACATGATTCTATGACTTCTTACTTAATTGATAACAGTAGGTCCAAAGTGTATATATACCTTTATGTTCATTCATATGCGCACCTAATTCCTCTTTGGTTTTAAACTTCTTCTTACAATATGAACAGTTCAACTGCTTTACAGATACTGTTTTTAAATAATTACCATTCTTTGATAGCTTATTTAAAATTGTCTGTAAACAAAATCAATCAATACATCATCAAATTGATAATATTGTAACAATCGAATTATAGAACTGGTGTCCCTGAAGCCTGTGTGTCCTGGGATGGATTCTCAGATGAGTGAGAATATCATTGCATATATTGATGGGTTGGGATATTTTGTATGTCCCGTATGTAAAATCAGTGTCGGTGACTGATTTTCCTCCAATCTTATTTCACATGTATTTTAACAGTCTAATGAGTGAGTGAGTCTGTTTGCGTGTATGCTTACGGCACCATAATAAATCTCGATCGTTGATGTCATCTCATCAACTAGAACATAAAGCTACGGTCGAAATCTACCTGGAAGGCATCATCTTCGATAGTCTTTGAAATTTAAGATTGTAGTTTTGAATCCACCAGTTTATTATTGAGGTGAATAACCTTTTTTGGATGAAATCCTTTGAGGACACCCTGCATAAGTTTTAACACCCCTGATATTATAAAAAAAAACATTGTTAGCATTCCTTTAAAATGAATCCCGAAACCATAGAGTAATTTGCCTTTTCAATCTTATCAAACACTGAAATTGAAATTGAGAACCATTTTCTTTTCCTGCCCTTTTCTTAGCACCAATAACATCAGCATGGCTCTCCGACATGTGTTTAGTGAGGTCATCCGAGTCTATATAGCATGTACCACATAAAGGACAGGATGTGCTACTACTGTCTTCATATTCCACTGCAAAATAATGTCTTCATTAAATTTGGTCTAAAACTTAGAAAACATCATGCAAGTATAACTTATTTTTTTTATAAAAAAAGAAATAGTGCAACCATATGATGGTGATGTTGTCCTCCAGATTCGATCGATTTCTACCACAGCAATATATTCTGGTTAATACCAGATGATCTCAACTGCACAGAACTTTATAGAGTGTAATCATTTGTGCAAACACCGAGGTACTCACTTGTTGTCGGCTTTCCTATTCCAATGTAATGCATGTTTGAAATACACAAATATTGTTCCTTGGCTTGGAATCTATACTGTTGCTCTAACCTCTACCTAACCATGCGGCTGTTAAGCAATACAATACACATAGAATGCACCCATAACAATTCACTTGGATCCAAAAACCGACAATTTTTCATGCACTAACATTGTCGCTCGACCGGTGTTCAAAACCAGCACTCTGCAACATAGCAACCAGCTACGTTGAGGAGTGTTTACTCTACCTTAATAGGTAGCGGTAATCTGCTAATCAAACAATTGAGTAAATAATGTGTAGGTGGAATGATCACTAACAAAGGGATAGTGTAACATCTTCGACAAGGATTGACTTTAGGTCTGGAGAACATTGTGGTTAACTTATATAATGTAAGGTACATGATTTTTTACCTTTGATACACTTCGTTTTGGTCTGATCTTGAGATATTTCTGATTCAACACCCATACTGGTACTCTTAACCCGCAGTGGCACACTTACACATGTTTCATTTTTAACATCTACAGAATTTTAAAATCTAATGAAATTCTGCACCAAAGTATATAAGCGCCTGCATCCAAAGTAAGGTTAATATCCAGACAGTCATTAGACCAAGGTGACAATGGCTTATCTATAAATCTTTATTCCGACACTTAAAGAAAAACAATCATGGAAGGAACTTACTATTCAAATTATTCAAATAAATCGAGAAAATAAGTCTGCTCTTGAATGTGATAAAAATAAACATATAAGGCCATGGTATCATTTGATAATCTGACACTGCTACATCTCAAAGATAGAATAAAAGGGGAAAATGAAACCCTCCAATAATTTTATCACTGCCAGTGTCGGAATTAGTATTATCAGATAAGCACTTAGCCTGATGACTGTCTGGAACTGACTTGAGCTGGACGTCATGAACAGTTGAATATTATGCATATATATATATAGACATGGAGAATATAGCTGTAACATGATTCTATGACTTCTTACTTAATTGATAACAGTAGGTCCAAAGTGTATATATACCTTTATGTTCATTCATATGCGCACCTAATTCCTCTTTGGTTTTAAACTTCTTCTTACAATATGAACAGTTCAACTGCTTTACAGATACTGTTTTTAAATAATTACCATTCTTTGATAGCTTATTTAAAATTGTCTGTAAACAAAACACTCACATCAACAAATTGATAATGTTGTAACGGTCAAATTATGGAACTGGTACATTAGTGTGTGTCCTGGGATGGATTCTCAGATGAGTGAGAATATCATTGCATATATTGATGGGTTGGGATATTTTGTATGTCCCGTATGTAAAATCAGTGTCGGTGACTGATTTTCCTCCAATCTTATTTCACATGTATTTTAACAGTCTAATGAGTGAGTGAGTCTGTTTGCGTGTATGCTTACGGCACCATAATAAATCTCGATCGTTGATGTCATCTCATCAACCAGAAGATATCGCTGTGGTCGAAATCTACCTGGAAGGCATCATCTTCGATAGTCTTTGAAATTTAAGATTGTAGTTTTGAATCCACCAGTTTATTATTGAGGTGAATAACCTTTTTTGGATGAAATCCTTTGAGGACACCCTGCATAAGTTTTAACACCCCTGATATTATAAAAAAAAACATTGTTAGCATTCCTTTAAAATGAATCCCGAAACCATAGAGTAATTTGCCTTTTCAATCTTATCAAACACTGAAATTGAAATTGAGAACCATTTTCTTTTTCCTGCCCCTTTTCTTCGCACCAATAACATCAGCATGGCTCTCCGACATGTGTTTAGTGAGGTCATCCGAGTCTATATAGCATGTACCACATAAAGGACAGGATGTGCTACTACTGTCTTCATATTCCACTGCAAAATAATGTCTTCATTAAATTTGGTCTAAAACTTAGAAAACATCATGCAAGTATAACTTATTTTTTTTATAAAAAAAGAAATAGTGCAACCATATGATGGTGATGTTGTCCTCCAGATTCGATCGATTTCTACCACAGCAATATATTCTGGTTAATACCAGATGATCTCAACTGCACAGAACTTTATAGAGTGTAATCATTTGTGCAAACACCGAGGTACTCACTTGTTGTCGGCTTTCCTATTCCAATGTAATGCATGTTTGAAATACACAAATATTGTTCCTTGGCTTGGAATCTATACTGTTGCTCTAACCTCTACCTAACCATGCGGCTGTTAAGCAATACAATACACATAGAATGCACCCATAACAATTCACTTGGATCCAAAAACCGACAATTTTTCATGCACAAACATTGTCGCTTGACCGGTGTTCAAAACCAGCACTCTGCAACATAGCAACCAGCTACGTTGAGGAGTGTTTACTCTACCTTAATAGGTAGCGGTAATCTGCTAATCAAACAATTGAGTAAATAATGTGTAGGTGGAATGATCACTAACAAAGGGATAGTGTAACATCTTCGACAAGGATTGACTTTAGGTCTGGAGAACATTGTGGTTAACTTATATAATGTAAGGTACATGATTTTTTACCTTTGATACACTTCGTTTTGGTCTGATCTTGAGATATTTCTGATTCAACACCCATACTGGTACTCTTAACCCGCAGTGGCACACTTACACATGTTTCATTTTTAACATCTACAGAATTTTAAAATCTAATGAAATTCTGCACCAAAGTATATAAGCGCCTGCATCCAAAGTAAGGTTAATATCCAGACAGTCATTAGACCAAGGTGACAATGGCTTATCTATAAATCTTTATTCCGACACTTAAAGAAAAACAATCATGGAAGGAACTTACTATTCAAATTATTCAAATAAATCGAGAAAATAAGTCTGCTCTTGAATGTGATAAAAATAAACATATAAGGCCATGGTATCATTTGATAATCTGACACTGCTACATCTCAAAGATAGAATAAAAGGGGATAATGAAACACTCCAATAATTTTATGACTTCCGGCAGTATTAGAATAAGGATTTGAAGATAAGCCAATGCTACTTTGGCCTAGTCATTATTTACCTACATATTATTTACTGGACCTTAACCTCAACCTGCATCCATAATGCAGGTGGTTATGTGCTAAACTTCATAAGTTGATGAATAGTATGTTAATTTGGCAGTGAATGTTTGTTTGCCTTTGTTTTGTTTTTTATCATAAAATAAAGTCAAAATACAGATTGTTTACATACTGATAATGAAATAACATTATGTACATAAACTTCCCCAACATTGTGAGTTTCCATATTTCCATATTTTTATGTGATATCCATTTTTTTGGTTTGGCATCATGGTTGAGGATGACAAAAGAGCACACATCAGGTGAACAATGGTATTGATTCATTGGGCCTATGACACCCTCATACATCCTCAATAAGGAGTCATATTGCAGATGCATTGTCATACTTCTGAAGACTAAAATGGATTGCCTCATCAACAGAAATAAGATCTTTACACCGGACAGAACTCAGCAGCAATATGGCTAGTGAATAATGAATGTGAGTGTGATCCTCATCATCAAGTAAACTTTGCACTAGTTTGTCTAATAAGGACATATCCTGAAAAAGGTATTGAAGAAAAATTCATACCTCTATTTTTGTTCCTATTCCTAGGAACTGGCAATGCGAGGTTATATTCCAGGTCAATGTAATCTTCATTCTCGTCTGATGGATAACTTTCCATTTTAACATCAACATCCTTATTCTGTAAGGTTGGGGAAGTAATGAACACCAAATTTATAGTTTATATGAGAATTTATGTTTTAAAAATCTCCTAGCTACTGTAGCTAGTTGACTAGCATAGTTTAAACACATTGGAGAATAAAGTGCACTAATCTTAGACATCCTATGTGAAAATCAACATGTTCTAATTTTGTAATGATTATGTCTATCTTATAAGTCTAGACCATATATTTATTTGGTACTTAGCATTTTACAGTGAGAAAAGAACAAATCAAAAACCCTCCATACAATATAACGGAATGATATTTAGATAGTCTTAAGTCTGCATGCTAAAATGACAACAATTTTTTTTATGACCATGAGTCCAACATGCACACAGTCCACTTGATTGTAAGTTATAACTGCAGCCTTTAATCACCTAAATCCATCCTCAAAAAGGATTGAAAATGCAGCATATGCTACACAGGACAACTGAAATGGGATTTCCAGTTATTGGGTCTCCAGTTATACTAGTAATTCTCCCATTTTAAGCAAATAGTGGTTGAAGCAACCCATGACAAATATAATTCAAAAATTAAAACATCTTGCACAAGACTGCACATAACAGGGGCGATTTGAATGCTCTTGTTGGAGGTCAAGACCCACTTCGAGGCTTAATTATTGCTGCGCTATAAGAATAAGTAAGTAAATGGTATTCATTCCACCATAAGAAAAGAACACAGGGTAAACTAAAGAATAAAACTAGTATAGGTACCTCACTGCATATAGCTGTGTTCCCAGAAGTCACCAAATCCTTTTCTTTCCTAAATATGCCATATAGAGTCACCTCCGCCTCTTGAGATTTCCTTTTAAAGTTATATGCATTGGTAGCCTTGTCCTTGCACTCTTGACAGATCTTTGTTGGAAGGCCATCGCTTTTGTCAATCTAGAAATAAGATGTTATTAATTATTATGTATGATTCAAATATGGGTTGTGGAAATGTTCAATAAACAAAAGCAGTAGTGATGTATGTAGGCCCAATTGTCTTCTGCTACCACTTTTGAGTCTAGATTATGTATTTAGGGGAATAAAACTTTACCGATATTGACTAATGGATTTTAAAACTGTTTATATTACATTGAGAGTAACAAACGAGCACACAGTTCCCCAATGGCAAGTGATTCCTGCGGCCCTTGACAAGGAATCATAATGCAATGTAGCTCTAACACTGTTTAAATCAAGTGCAGATCACATTTTCAAATCCTTTTGGGAATGTGGTGATTCCCTATACAGCTTCACCGAAACAGACTCAAGAGCAGTGGACTCGCCAGTATGGTGTCAATCAACATTAATTTCTGATAAGTAATAATCTCTAATAGCTCTAAATTATACTTGCTACTTGACTTAATTTGCTATGCAAAAGATATTCCTTACTACCACATACGCATACTAACCTTCACCCCTGTTATTGATGTTATTACATGGTCCAGGGTAATAGCCTCCAAAAATATGTCAAACATAGAGAACAGCTCTATTTCTTTAGCTAAACAAGTACGGCATATTTCTTCTATTTTAATTTCAATCTTTTTTCTCGAAGAAGCCATATTAGTATGTGATAATTTTTTTATTATTTATTACCCCCTGAAATAATAATAATATAACCTCATATCCACAAGAAAAGAAAAAAATCTTAAAAACATTATACCTACATGAGACTAGAATAAACTGTTTATTTCAATCCGAAAGCAGTCAGACCATTTACCATAGAATACCACAGGTGACATTACTTTTTTTTTAATATATGGCAACTATCGTTGTGTTAATTCTGCCAATTACTAGTCAGAAAGAGGATGTGACAATATTGGAAGTTACTAAACAGCGAGCGGACAGCAATGTCATCAACTGTTCAAGAACAATACTCTTAGAGCAATTCAAAACAAACGAAATACAACCAAAACTGTGTTGTTTGTTTGTACACACAAAATAAGTCGCCATTTTTTTCATATACTCTAACAGGGTAAAATAATTTTTCGCGTAAATTAACTATCTCATTAAAAATTACACTATCGACAATAACCATTTAATTGTAGTTGTATGACATACATTCTCTATTCATATACATTTAAATACACAACACCATTTAGTGAAAAATGAACCTTTACATGATTTTTTACAAAAACGTAAATAAAATTTAATACCCAAATATAAAATAAAATTTACCCTATAAAAATTTGTAATGTATGTGTGTAAATTTACTCCCTTTATATTTAGGAAGAAAACCTTTTTGTAGGTATAACTGGCGTACATAAAGTAGTTATAGTATATAATGATTATCAAAAAAATTGAAATTGAAAAAAGTAGATATTGCAAAAATCTGATCTAAATCCTTCACAAGAACCAAAACTTTACAGTATCGATACAATATGATACGGTACTCCGTGTCTATATTGCTACGAAGGAATACGATACATGTTTGCATCGATACAAAGATGGCGGTATCGGAATGTAAAAAATACTTAGTCTATTTAAAATATCGTAAAGGTTTATTAATTAAAGTTGAGATGACTTGAATAGTTATTATATGAGCATGAAAATTGGTAAACTTAAACGCATGCTTTTGACAGTAGGAGGTCAGTTGCTAGATTATTATTTCCTTTGATAATAATTGTCACTAAGTTATCTAAGTACACCTGTGTACACATATTATCTACAGTAAAAGAATGAAAGTATTTCATACCTTTACATAACAGTTTAATCCATATCAGTCCCCTAGGTGTCTTTTATACGTTGATCAATACACTGTTCGATAGGATTGTATCGAAGCTTTACTGACACAATCTAGTATCGAATCGCATCGTCCCGATCCGGATTAATCCAAAGTATCAATAGAAAATACATGTATAAAAGTAAGTAAACAAACGAATTAATTCCATGCACGAGTCATATAATATTTCTGTAAACACTGGCCCTTAAATACATATTAAATACTCAACGTGAGTTAAAAATCTCATTTTTTTATTTAAAATGATAAAACGACAAAAAACTATTGTAAACATATTTTCTATCCACAAAATACTTTAAGCTTGCTTAAATCTTAATTCTGCCTTGGGTTTAACAGCGCAGTTTATTTATATTACATAAGAATTTAAGTTGATCATACTTTTAATTAATTTTGATTTATAACGAATTGTTAGTATTTAGACAAATATAATCATCATACGTTCAGAAGTTTGGCCATAGGTGTAGTTTGCAGATCCTATACAAAGTTTTAATATAAAAAAATCATGCCGACATTAATACGTTTGTGGGTATGTAGATTCAACGTGCATTTTTTTTATTACATCGAGTAACAAACGTTCCACACAGTTAAAGGTAAGGTAAATGACATCTATGACATCTACATTTATGCTTGACAAGGAATCAGAATGGAGATGCGTTGTCACCCTTGAGGACTGACTTGGAATGCCTCTTCACCAGTAATAAAGCTTTCCGGATCCCTGCACTCATCAGCCGATACACAGCAGCGTTATGCTGCTATTTCACACTAGTATTCTGTGAGGGCGTACTCTACCTCGATCGAGGTGACCCATTCATTCTGCAGCTAGACATTGCGTAGCTCTACCACTATAAAGATTGCATTTGTATGTATTGTATAAAAAGATCGGCGAATAGATTAGAATAATATGAAAAGTTCGGTATAATAAAAATATGTGTCAAATGCGCAGACAGGGACGCATAATAATATTTACGTCTCTGTTGCTCTTAGCACGCCCTGACTCAATGCATTTTGCTCACTCTCATAGTATTATTACGTTTGTATAATACTATATCAATAAGAAATTTGATCAACAAAAATGCGCACGCGTCAACCGGTACCGTACCCAAACAAACAACGTTTGTGTGACACAAGCGAACCTACTCTATATAATATAAACTATTATAAATGTTAGTTGGTGCTTTAGTGTATGTTACTTAATCACTCAAAAATAGATTTGTATGAAATTTGGACAGATAGTTTATAACCTTGAAAGACGACGTCTTGCTCTAGCAGTAGAAATTATGTACATAAAACACATTTAACATTTTCATTTGTGCCGTGGTAAATTATCTTTTAATAAATAAATTATCCATAATTGCAATTAACAATTTCATTGGTGTCGTGGTAAATTATCTTTTAATTAATAAATTATCGATAATTGCAATTAACAATTTCATTGGTGTCGTGGTAAATTATCTTTTAATAAATAAATTATCCATAATTGCAATTAACAATTTCATTGGTGTCGTGGTAAATTATCTTTTAATAAATAAATTATCCATAATTGCAATTAACAATTTCATTGGTGTCGTGGTAAATTATCTTTTAATAAATAAATTATCCATAATTGCAATTAACAATTTCATTGGTGTCGTGGTAAATTATCTTTTAATAAATAAATTATCCATAATTGCAATTAACAATTTCATTGGTGTCGTGGTAAATTATCTTTTAATAAATAAATTATCCATAATTGCAATTAACAATTTCATTGGTGTCGTGGTAAATTATCTTTTAATAAATAAATTATCCATAATTGCAATTAACAATTTCATTGGTGTCGTGGTAAATTATCTTTTAATAAATAAATTATCCATAATTGCAATTAACAATTTCATTGGTGTCGTGGTAAATTATCTTTTAATAAATAAATTATCCATAATTGCAATTAACAATTTCATTGGTGTCGTGGTAAATTATCTTTTAATAAATAAATTATCCATAATTGCAATTAACAATTTCATTGGTGTCGTGGTAAATTATCTTTTAATTAATTTTGATTTATAACGAATTGTTAGTATTTAGACAAATATAATCATCATACGTTCAGAAGTTTGGCCATAGGTGTAGTTTGCAGATCCTATACAAAGTTTTAATATAAAAAAATGATGCCGACATTAATACGTTTGTGGGTATGTAGATTCAACGTGCATTTTTTTTATTACATCGAGTAACAAACGTTCCACACAGTTAAAGGTAAGGTAAATGACATCTATGACATCTACATTTATGCTTGACAAGGAATCAGAATGGAGATGCGTTGTCACCCTTGAGGACTGACTTGGAATGCCTCTTCACCAGTAATAAAGCTTTCCGGATCCCTGCACTCATCAGCCGATACACAGCAGCGTTATGCTGCTATTTCACACTAGTATTCTGTGAGGGCGTACTCTACCTCGATCGAGGTGACCCATTCATTCTGCAGCTAGACATTGCGTAGCTCTACCACTATAAAGATTGCATTTGTATGTATTGTATAAAAAGATCGGCGAATAGATTAGAATAATATGAAAAGTTCGGTATAAAAAAAATATGTGTCAAATGCGCAGACAGGGACGCATAATAATATTTACGTCTCTGTTGCTCTTAGCACGCCCTGACTCAATGCATTTTGCTCACTCTCATAGTATTATTACGTTTGTATAATACTACATATATCAATAAGAAATTTGATCAACAAAAATGCGCACGCGTCAACCGGTACCGTACCCAAACAAACAACGTTTGTGTGACACAAGCGAACCTACTCTATATAATATAAACTATTATAAATAGTTTACATAGTTAAGCTAACATTTAATGCTATTACTATAATCTAAATACTTTTATAAAATTATATTACTATAATAAAATTACGCTGCAATAATAAATACCATTTAATGCTTTTCTCTGATAAATAAAAAATATAGACATTGTTTCTGACCTCTAGTTTTCTAATAACTTAATATTATTTTCGTTTTACTATCATTTTCGTTTATTATTTTACACATGCCGCGAAGGCTGATCCTCGTTAATATGTTAGTCTATTTAAAAATAGTTTTAATAAATGATAACTGTCATCTTGGGCGAGCAAGGTAAGCACACTATATATATATATATATATATATATATATTCCATGATAAAATAATTACCAGACGCTTGTTACAGTGATTTCGCGAACTAAGCCTCTAACATTACATACATTCATATACATAACCGCCACAGAATTGACGAGAATATATCCTAATTACTTCCTCTAAATACGAGCATTAAATAGTCATATAGACCCAAATAAATCACAACTTAACAGCATCGGTTAGGTAGTTGTAAATTGAGTCGTTTGATTTTTATCTACATAAAACGTGTTTGCTTATTATTTTATTTTAGTGATAAATGTTATTGTTTCTTCCCAAAAATTGCATTATTTAATCTGTACTTTGTTTAACAATGCATGCAAATTAGAATTTATATAAAATAAGAATTTAAGTTGATCATACTTTTAATTAATTTTGATTTATAACGAATTGTTAGTATTTAGACAAATATAATCATCATACGTTCAGAAGTTTGGCCATAGGTGTAGTTTGCAGATCCTATACAAAGTTTTAATATAAAAAAATGATGCCGACATTAATACGTTTGTGGGTATGTAGATTCAACGTGCATTTTTTTTATTACATCGAGTAACAAACGTTCCACACAGTTAAAGGTAATATTTAATCGAACAATCATTCATTTATGACGATAGATCTACCAATGACTATATTTTATCGATCTTTATCTTGTTTCAATAACAAAACATTACAATAGGGCCAATAGCTGCCGCGCCACTGCAGCGCCTCCGCCATATTCGCGGATGCTGATACTGACGGCTTTGCGGCGATCATGCGCAAGGATGCGCTTCTATCATGCATCGCACGCGTGACAGCCCCAACAGCATCCTGCGCACGTTGACGGACCGGTGGAACTCTCCGATGCTGGCTCGATGGATACGACTGCATGCAGTCGTACAGTAATTTTCCATCATCATCTGTGAGTCCTACCGGACTTGCCATATTATATTTAACTATTATTATTATTATAATAGGCTATAATGGTATAGGTTACGGTCTGTAAACGACATAGGTTCGAATTCACGATTCTACTGTTGTGAAACATCTCTTATGGTTAGATCTAATCTGTGTTAGATCTATTCTGTGGTAGATCTACCTGTGTTAGATCTATTATTCTTGTGGTAGATCTGCTCTGTGTTAGATCTATTCTTGTAGTAGAGCTACTCTGTGTTAAGATCTATTCTTGTGAGTAGAGCTACTCTGTGTTAGATCTATTATTCTTGTGGTAGAGTTACTCTGTGTTAGATATTCTTGTGGTAGAACTACTCTGTGTTAAATCTATTCTTGTGGTAGAGAGCTACTCTGTGTTAGATATTCTTGTGGTAGAGCTTCTCTGTGTTAGATCTGTTCTTGTGGTAGAGCTACTCTGTGTTAGATCTATTCCTTGTGGTAGAGCCACTCTGTGTTAGATCTATTATTCTTGTGGTAGAGCCACCTGTGTTAGATCTATTATTCTTGTGGTAGATCTACTCTGTGTTAAGATCTATTCTTGTGGTAGATCTACTCTGTGTTAAATCTATTCTTGTGGCAGAGCCACTCTGTGTTAGATCTATTCCTTGTGGTAGAGCTACTCTGTGTTAAATCTATTCTTGTGGTAGAACTACTCTGTGTTAGATCTATTCTTGTGAGTAGAGCTACTCTGTATTTAGATCTATTCTGTGGTAGAGCTACCTGTGTTAGATCTGTTCTTGTGGTAGAGCTTCTCTGTGTTAGATCTTATTCTTGTGGTAGATCTACTCTGTGTTAAATCTATTCTTGTGAGTAGAGCTACTCTGTGTTGAATCTATTCTTGTGGTAGAGAGCTACTCTGTGTTAGATATTCTTGTGGTAAGAGCTACTCTGTGTTGATCTATTCTTGTAGTAGAGCTACTCTGTATTTAGATCTATTCTTGTGGTAGAGCTACTCTGTATTTAGATCTATTCTGTGGTAGATCTATTCTTGTGGTAGATCTATTCTTGTAGTAGAGCTACTCTGTGTTAAATCTATTCTTGTGGTAAGAGCTACTCTGTGTTAAGATCTATTCTTGTGGTGAGCTACTCTGTGTTAAATCTATTCTTGTGGTAGATCTACTCTGTGTTAAATCTATTCTTGTGGTAAGAGCTACTCTGTGTTAGATCTATTATTCTTGTGGTAGAGCCACCTGTGTTAGATCTATTATTCTTGTGGTAGATCTGCTCTGTGTTAGATCCTATTCTTGTGGTAAGAGCTACTCTGTGTTAGATCTATTCTGTGGTAGATCTATTCTTGTGGTAGATCTACTCTGTGTTAAATCTATTCTTGTGGTAGAGTTACTCTGTGTTAGATATTCTTGTGGTAAGAGCTACTCTGTGTTAGATCCTATTCTTGTGGTAGATCTACTCTGTGTTGGATCTATTCTTGTGGTAGAGTTACTCTGTGTTAGATCTTATTCTTGTGGTAGAGCCACCTGTGTTAGATCCTATTCTTGTGGTGAGCTACTCTGTGTTAAATCTATTCTTGTGGTAAGAGCTACTCTGTATTTAGATCTATTCTTGTGGTAGAACTACTCTGTGTTAGATTCATTCTGTGGTAGATCTATTCTTGTGGTAGATCTACCTGTGTTAGATCTATTATTCTTGTGGTAGATCTACTCTGTGTTAGATCTTATCTTGTTTCAATAACAAAACATTACAATAGGGCCAATAGCTGCCGCGCCACTGCAGCGCCTCCGCCATATTCGCGGATGCTGATACTGACGGCTTTGCGGCGATCATGCGCAACGATGCGCTTCTATCATGCATCGCACGCGTGACAGCCCCAACAGCATCCTGCGCACGTTGACGGACCGGTGGAACTCTCCGATGCTGGCTCGATGGATACGACTGCATGCAGTCGTACAGTAATTTTCCATCATCATCTGTGAGTCCTACCGGACTTGCCATATTATATTTAACTATTATTATTATTACTAACACTATCTTGTAAGCTTGCTTTTGTACTAACAAATGTGGATGTAATCCGAGGATGAGTCTGAAATAAATGATATTATTATTATTATTATAATAGGCTATAATGGTATAGGTTACGGTCTGTAAACGACATAGGTTCGAATTCACGATTCTACTGTTGTGAAACATCTCTTATGGTTAGATCTAATCTGTGTTAGATCTATTCTTGTGGTAGATCTACTCTGTGTTAGATCTATTCTTGTGGTAGAGCTACTCTGTGTTAGATCTATTCTTGTGGTAGAGTTACTCAGTGTTAGATCTATTCTTGTGGTAGAGCTACTCTGTGTTAGATCTATTCTTATTGGTAGAGCTACTCTGTGTTGAATCTATTCTTGTGGTAGAGCTTCTCAGTGTTAGATCTATTCTTGTGGTAGAGCTACTCTGTGTTAGATCTATTCTTGTGGTAGAGCTACTCTGTGTTAGATCTATTCTTGTGGTAGAGCTACTCTGTGTTAGATCTATTCTTGTGGTAGAGCTACTCTGTGTTAGATCTATTCTTGTGGTAGAGCTACTCTGTGTTAGATCTATTCTTGTGGTAGATCTATTCTTGTGGTAGATCTACTCTGTGTTAGATCTATTCTTGTGGTAGAGCTACTCTGTGTTAGATCTATTCTTGTGGTAGAGCTACTCTGTGTTAGATCTATTCTTGTGGTAGAGCTACTCTGTGTTAGATCTATTCTTGTGGTAGAGCTACTCTGTGTTAGATCTATTCTTGTGGTAGAGTTACTCTGTGTTAGATCTATTCTTGTGGTAGAGCTACTCTGTGTTAGATCTATTCTTGTGGTAGAACTACTCTGTGTTAGATCTATTCTTGTGGTAGATCTACTCTGTGTTAGATCTATTCTTGTGGTAGAGCTACTCTGTGTTAGATCTATTCTTGTGGTAGAGCTACTCTGTGTTAGATCTATTCTTGTGGTAGAGCTACTCTGTGTTAGATCTATTCTTGTGGTAGAGCTACTCTGTGTTAGATCTATTCTTGTGGTAGAGCTACTCTGTGTTAGATCTATTCTTGTGGTAGAGCTACTCTGTTAGATCTATTCTGTGGTAGATCTATTCTTGTGGCAGAGCCACCTGTGTTAGATCTATTCTTGTGGTAGAGCCACTCTGTGTTAGGATCTATTCTGTGGCAGAGCCACTCTGTGTTAGATCTATTCTTGTGGTAGAGCTACCTGTGTTAGATCTATTCTTGTGGTAGAGCCACTCTGTGTTAGATCTATTCTTGTGGTAGAGCTACTCTGTGTTAAGATCTATTCTTGTGGCAGAGCCACCTGTGTTAGATCTATTCTGTGGTAGATCTATTCTTGTGGTAGAGCTACTCTGTGTTAGATCTATTCTGTGGTAGAGCTACTCTGTGTGTTAGATCTATTCTGTGGTAGAGCCACTCTGTGTTAGATCCTATTCTTGTGGTAGATCTACTCTGTGTTAGGATCTATTCTGTGGCAGAGCCACCTGTGTTAGATCTTATTCTGTGGTAGATCTATTCTTGTGGTAGAGCCACTCTGTGTTAGATCTTATTCTTGTGGTAGAGCTACTCTGTAAGTTAGATCTATTCTTGTGGTAGATCTACACTGTGTTAGATCTATTCCTTGTGGTAGAGCCACTCTGTGTTAGATTCATTCTTGTGGTAGAGCCACCTGTGTTAGATCTATTCTTGTGGTAGAGAGCTACTCTGTAAGTTAGATCTATTCTTGTGGTAGAGCCACCTGTGTTAGATCTGTTCTTGTGGTAGATCTATTCTTGTGGTAGAGCTACTCTGTGTTAAGATCTATTCTTGTGGTAGATCTATTCTTGTGGTAGAGCTTACTCTGTGTTAGATCTATTCCTGTGGTAGAGCTACTCTGTTAGATCTATTCCTTGTGGTAGAGCCACCTGTGTTAGATCTATTCTGTGGTAGATCTATTCTTGTGGTAGATCTATTCTTGTAGAGCTACCTGTGTTAGATCTATCTTGTGGTAGAGCCACTCTGTGTTAGATCCTATTCTTGTGGTAGAGCTACTCTGTGTTAGATCTATTCTTGTGGTAGATCTACTGTGTGTTAGATCTATTCTTGTGGTAGAGCTACTCTGTGTTAGATCTATTCTTGTGGTAGAGCTACTCTGTGTTAGATCTATTCTTGTGGTAGAGCTACTCTGTTTATTTCTGGCTCGACTATGCCACGCGTAACATTCTGCCCCTTATACTATCATTTTATAATGAAGGTATAAAGGGTAGAATGTTTAAGCGAAGCTCGTGCATCCTTTTACTTTATTGTGGATTGATGTAGATGTTATGGGCTTCAGTCATCACTTATCAGGTTAACTCCTTTTTTTAATAATAGTATTAAGGGTGACAAAAGAATAAATCTTTAGAGATGTCACCCCCGCTGCAGATAGATAGGAGCTACAACAGAAATGAGTCGGCATGACCGGGAAAGGACCACACCCTCTAAAAATGGATACTTTTTTGATGGATCAAGATGTTATGGGCTGCAGTCATGACTTAGCATGAGGTGAATTCGGTGCTTCGTGAATTCGTTTGTCACCTTATATTACAAATAAAAACATAAACGGGCTCAAATATATCGAATTAATAAGTATTAGCATCTACGCAAAGAGGGGTCGAGAAAGGGGAGAAGAAACGCGGAGTCGGCTCAGGGGGTGGCACTAGACAAGACACGCAGGCGCACTAGATAATTCGAGAAAAGTTCAGTGAGGGGTGGTTAGGGGTTAGGTTTTGGAAAGGGAAGAGAAAATCACGCTCTCAATACATAAGGTTTCAATGCAGATATACTGCGGAACATTAGGGCCACCCTCCGGAAACTTTAAATCAATAACTGAGAGCATGCGCACCAGATTCTTCTAGAATATTCCGCAGAGGGGTGCTTTTGTTAGGGAGTTAGACAGTGAATGTATAGGTTCTATACGTCGGTACAGGTAACCTAGGCAACCTAAAAGAGGTCCAGGGCGCGGAGGTGGGCGTTCTGGGTATAATAAACCAATAACTTGCAATAATAATAAACAATAAGGCACTGCACTAGATTCTTCTGGCAATTTTTTTTTATAGAATATATGGCAAACGAGCAAGCAACTCACCTGAGATTGTAAGTGATCATCAAAGTCCATGAAGATTCGCAACACCACAGGGGTCGCAGATGAGCTGCCAGCCTTTAAGAAAGGTGTAGGCTCTTTTGTTGAAGATCCCTAAGTCGTATCGGTACGGAAATACCACTGGCGATAATACGGCGGAAATACAGTTGATTCCACAGTAAAGTATTGCGTGGCAGAAAATTTCGCGTAAAGCGCATCGTGGTGGATTGCCAACCATCGAGATGATAAAGATGAAATTTTGAATTCTGTCGTGATGTACTATATTTAAACTCAGCAGGTGGTATTAATCCGAACAATTCCTCAGAACACTCCTATGGTGACTATGGTACTCGTAAATTCGATAAACAATGCGCAGAGATGCAACATGTCTGTTCAGTTATTAGTAATTTCCAGTCTTATGTCCTATGTCAATTTTGTTATGGAGTAATGCAACTGATGTTGAAATTATATTTAATTTATAAAAAAGAGTTCCCAAAGTGGTCCAGATGGACCCCCATGGGAGATTTGAAGGGGGTCTACGTTGGCGTGACAAAAAGATTGGGGTTCACAATTCGTAAGAGGGGCTTCACGAAAATTTATTTGCTTTCTATAGTGAAGAACTAAAATGGTGGCTTGACTATATATCAATGTAGGCAGATAATATTTTAAGAAGTCGGCGACTGTTACTTGTAAAAACTTGCGTATTCCACATTTTTTATCGAGTTTTGGGAATATGCTAGATATGTAGCTCCACCGGAACCAGCAAAATTTTGAAAGAGGCCTATGAGAAACAAAGTCGCGGAACCTATGATCTAGAGTATCGCTAAGGAAAAAAATTAAAGATATAGGTATATTAACGACTACCTCACAATATTGATGATAAAATATTGCTTATACGTAAGAATTTTGAAAACAAGAAACAAAAACAAATAATGACACCTATTTTTCGTTTAAAAAAGGTACAGAAATAGCTCTTTAGCAATAGCATACGCATATTTAATAAAAATCCGCGAATAATAATAAATATGTCACTAAAAAGATTTAAAATTTTGTTTAACAACTAAACAATCAAAAAATGTAATACTCTTTGTGAAAATATTTGTCTGACAAACATTATGTAGCTTGGGCTTAAGCTTTGAGCTCTCGGTTCAATACTGGACAACTCTTGAACATTTTGTAATAAGTCCTGCCTCGGTCGAGCTGACCCATTCTTTCTACAGCTAGGAACAAACTGTAGTGTAGCTCTACCACTACGAATACATTGTGATAACATAGCTAAATAAAGTGAATTAAAATAAAGAAAAATAATTTGTAAAATACCTACGCAGGTTAATAGCGTAACCATACATTTCAGCAGTTTATGAAAAAGTAACAGGGTAAATACCAATTGGTACTTATGGTAAATTTTCTATACAACAATGACTATATCCAAGTTTATCAATGAGTTAATTCGTGAGCATACCTAAAATACATTTAGTACCTCGGTGTGATAAAAATAAGCTCGTGTACAAATTTAATAATACACTTTATTATTGTGTTTTTAAACAGTTTCTTAAACATTTTTGATATGCCTATTTACTGCAAGTTTTATGATGGCAGACACGAAAACAGAATTTCAGACAATACAGTTTGGACTACTTGAAGTTTGTATATTATTTAAAAAAACGAATAAAAATCTTGCCGATGTGAAAAAGTATTCAGTAACAATGCCATGAAGCCTTAAAAAATGAGGGACCAAGTCAAGAGTACATGTTGACACAAAAGTAAGCCCTTGTCGCTCTTCCCAGCAATTAAATAAAAACTAGAGAAAAGGCCATCCATAAACGTTGATGGTTTACGAGCGTCCTATAATATA
Organism: Teinopalpus imperialis; assembly: GCA_029286865.1. Lineage (NCBI taxonomy): Eukaryota > Metazoa > Arthropoda > Insecta > Lepidoptera > Papilionidae > Teinopalpus > Teinopalpus imperialis. Next base: position 450,604 of record JAGSMU010000054.1, read on the forward strand.
TCTTTATTAATAGCGAAGTCGAGGAAATCGCACACAATTGGAGAGCAGCTTATTTTACCAGCCATTGCGGAGGCCCTTAACAATGTATGGCACAAGCCCGCTCATGATATTATAAAGAGAATTCCTTTGAGCAATAACACCGTTCAGAGACGAATAGATGAGATTGCGTTGGGATCATCCAGTGAGAAACAAATCCCATGGGTAGGATACAAAAAAAGACCATCTCAATTCCGCTGATCTGTAGTGCAACACACAGGGATAACATGCAAACCGCAACAGTCACTTTAAAGGCACCATACTACGTATCAAACAATGGTCCGATGAGCCTAGTGGGGCATCGACAGAGAATAAATATTTTTCTGGAAAGGTCAGTACAAGGTCCAACAGGGAAGGTGCATGATCCTCCACATCTGGAACCCACGTAGTATTCTCTGAGGTTGTGCTACTTCCCTAGTCTAGCCGGCTCATTCATGCAACAGCAAAACCAGGGCCCTACCTCCTTAAAATTCTATAATATAACAAAAAACTAAAATTCCGGTGAGGGGTGATTAGGATATAATATAAATGTATATTAATATAATACAGATATTTCACACAGTGTAAAAGGGGTCCAAGGCGGGGAGGTAGACGTTCCGGATATAATAAATCAATAACTTGGCGCATGTGCGCTAGGCTATTCTGGAAAATTCCCGGGTGGCGTGATCAGGGTGTCAACCAATAAATGTATATCAATGTACAGATATTCCAGGCAGTTTAAGAGGGGTCCAAGGGGGCGGACGGGGTAGACGTAGATACAATATATTAATAACTTGGCGCATGTGCACTAGCTTGATACGGAAAGACGGGTGGTTAAGGGGATGGGCTTGGAGTATTATAGATTTAACGCGCGACGCAAATGTCCCTAGAAAATGGGGGTGGCAGGGAATCTCCCGACAAGGCAATAACTACGCAGTTCCAAAAGGTTTCCCAGTGGGGGTTTATTTAACCCCCCACGGTTTATATGTATGTATACTTTCCATTGCGATGGGGCTAACTCTACCCAATTAATATGCATCGCGAATTAAGGCTTGTTTGATGAAATGTATAATTGGTTTTAAAGATAGCGTTGATATCCTTTGTTGTCTGAAAGACTACGTTCTCTTTGTATGATATACCCTGCCGGCCAAAAGTTTAAGACCGCGCATAAACAACATAATTATCCATCAATTGTAATAAAATCCCATAGGATAAATAAAATAAACGCACATCTGCATATTTTATTGTTAGTATCGATTTTTAAAGTCATTCTTTTGTTTACTTTTAAGTTATTACTTTGCTTTTGTTTCATATTGGTCAATAATTTGAATTATTTAGCTCCTGTAAACACATGTTTCCGCCTTATTATTACCCGAGTTTACTTGGGTTTGTTCATAAACAATCTCAATTAGTCTAATCTTGTGGTTTCTACAGTGAAGACGTCATAAAATGGGAAAAGCTCAAGAAATTAGCAGTGAAGTGCGTTCTGCCATCGTTGTTTAACATAATGAAGGCAAATCCACACGTGATGAAGTGGGCTCTTGCCCATCGAGGTGGGACTGAAGAAGATTTTAAAAAAGTGCTTTGGCGCGATGAATCCAAGTTTGAACTATTCGGCACAAAACGTAGAATTTACGTTCGACACAGTGCCCAAGAAAAGATGATGTCAGATTGTGTAGTCCCAACAATCAATCATGCTGGTGGCTCAAGTATGATCTGAGGTTGCTTCTCTAGCCAAGGAACTGACGATTTTATTAAAATTGAAGGAATTTTGAAAAAGGAACAGTACAAAAACATATTAGAACATAACGCCGTTTCTTCCGGGTAGCGATTAATTGGAGATGGATTCATTTTCCAATAAGATAAATATCCAAAGCATAGCTCAAAATTATGTAGAGGATATTTAGAAAAGAAAGAGGTACAAGGGGTGTTAAAACATGGTTTGGCCTCCTCAGAGCCCGGATCTCAATCCCATTGAACTTTTGTGGGAAGAGCTTGATAGGAACGTCCGTAATCGTGGCCCAACCTCGCGAGAAGGAATGCTTTATGTGAAATATGGAACAATATATCAAAAGACACCATTAACAAATTGATTGTCCGTACGCCGAGAGTTGTGTAAAAAGTCATGAAATGAAAATGAGGATTTTTTGAGGAAAAATCAGTTTAGCTAACTATAGGGATTTTGCATGGACTGTTAATATTTCTTTACGCTTTTAAAGTATGTTGTTGTTGTGTCAATCAATGTTATATTAGATGATTAAACAGGTTAATTAAACATTTAATATTTTATTGGGGTTTTACGTTATTTTCCTACTTTAATTAAGGTGGTATTAAATCTTTGGCATGCAGTGTATATATGTACGTATATAGTAAAATTTAAAATAATGACGAAAGTATGATGGATTTCTTCAATAAAGAAAGATGATGTACATCTTTCTTTATTGAAGATGACGAATGAGCATACAGTCTTCTAGATGATGCTCATGACAATTATGTTATATCATAATGCAGATACCTTTTCAACCCTGAGGACTAACATGGAATGCCTCATTACCAGCAAACCCTACATCCACCAGTTGAAACATAGCGGCGATATGCTGCTATTTTAAGCTGATATTCTGTGATACTTTCATGCCTCAGTGTGGCTTTATCAATGTTAAAATATTCATGTATACTTATTTATCTTTTTCGTTGAATGTGTTAAACATTTTATAAATCGTAGAAGCTTTGATAGCCGTAATAGCTGAGTGTCTACACGCTCGCTTTTAGTTACGTAGTACGTAGTTTTAGGTTGTAGTTAGTCGGCAATGGAAAATAGCGTGAAGAAACCTTCACGTCTAAGATATAATAAAATGATAATATATCAAAGACACGTGAAGTTTGCCATTGCGAAGTGGAGACGCGCGGCGGGCTATGCTCTAATACTAAGAATGAGTAAACATAGCGAATGTGACCTAGTTTAAACGGCTTAGTCTCAGATACAGAAAGCTAGCTAAAGCTGTCTGTAACGAATGAGTTAGCTCGACCCAGAAAACACCACGATCCCACAATACCAGCAGATTCTTTCGTGAATCTTTTTTGAGACATAATTGATTTTACGGGCCGCAGTTATCAATACATAAATATTAATATTATTAATCATTAAAACAATAACAGGAGAATGTTAGTAATTTTACTTATTCTTAGAAGAACACTTGAACAGAACTTGAGGTCATAAGTCATTACATAACCGTTGCGCTGGGTATAATAAATCCATGGATCGCGTAGTAGCAACGAGAAGGTTCCAGTAATTTTTCAGGCCATCGATCGGTCCGCGGGTGGGACGGCGTTTTTGTGCCACAGTGTCCAGGCTAGGCTCTAGGGGAGGGTGGGGTTGTGGTAAGCTTAAAATGCGCACTATATCCATCTCGTGTTCTCTCTTTAGCTTACTGGGTGCGATATACTGTACCCTATCTAGTTATGTAATTATATAATGACCACACATAGAACGACATTGAATACTTGGCATGTAATACATATACATAACAAAGACCGCTCTCATGCTCATTAGTAGTTTAACACTGTTAGAGCCAATTTATAGCTCCTACCGGGGATGAACTACACTAACGCTTACAATACTAACGTGAAATAGCGGTAAAGTCTTGCTTTCTCCCTTTCCCGTGTAGGGAACCGAATAACCGGTTACTGACAGAAAGGCATTCTATCTCGGTTCTCAGCGGCGGCAACACATTGAATTCCCTATATTATGCGATTTTTTTTTTCATTATAGTTCCTTATCAGAATGTGGCTAAAGCCGCAGGAATTATCTTCCATCACTTGGACTGTGCGCACGTCTGACATCCCCAATGGCGGCTACATTGCCACGGTCTTGTTCACTTCGTATTATATATATTTAAAAATTCTTTGAAAATAGTAAAACTTTTCCAAATTCCTATTCTATTTATTAATTAAAATGTGCTATCGACAATGTTACCGTGACAGTGCTATTTAACAAGTAAAATTAAAAAAAAGTATATTTAAAAAAAAAGTGTCCTTCAAAATTTGTGTTAGTGGCGATTCATAAAATATTCAGATGTATAAATGTGTTTTAATTCAAGTTAAATTCCTAAAACGCGAAGGCCCTTCTTCCAATAATTGAACGTACGAAAACGTACGTAACATTTTACAGATTAATAGCCACATTTACAACTAAATTTGTGGCAATGAGTTAGAAGGATACTAAAAATAATATGGACATGCTTAGTTCCGGCACTTAACAAGAGGTAGATGTTGGTTTGTTACGATCAGTGACACATTTATGGTAATCTAGTTCTCGTATCTAAGTTCGATCCCATTGCGCTAGACTTTTTGTGATATTTATTTTAGAAATTTGCTACACTGCAATAAAATACAAATAGTATAACCGATGAACTTTCAAGAATATATTTAGTACAGCGACATATTAACTGTACAACAAAATAAAAAGTATAAAGTTTCAAATGTATTACCAGAATCAAATATTTACTGGTCATGACCCTGACTAAAGAAAATAAATGGATATTAAAACGCGATTTTAAAAGGTGCAATAGCGATCTATGTAATATTACGAAGAGAAAAATTCAAATGCATCTAGGAAAAAATCTTGCCCGTTGAACATAATAAAAAGAAAATCATATGTGACATATCTATATTGTTTTTGTATTGTCTATAATGATTTTAACTCTCAAATCTTAGATTCGCACAAACTGTCAGAGATTTATTCATCGAATTAATAATTCACTTCGTCCGACAACCTATGAGATGACTAAATAAGAGATACAATAGCTTAAGAAGAATTAAAAGAAAACATGTCTCAACTTTCTTATCAGTCACTGGAAAATAATATTTTCGATGAACATGCCATAAAAGTGACAAAACAAATAGCAATATTAAAATCATTACGTAATTCAAAAAACACTGAAAACCAAAAGCGGCTTTAGTAAAATAAATAATTAAAAACTATCCATGACTGTTAATTTTCTCTCTACCATCTATACTTCGACCAGGCAGAGTGACAAATTGTCAGCAAATCCGATTAGATGAAATAATAATATGGAACAGCGAAATGGATACCAAGTTTTTAAATTTTGTCAAATTTAGAAAATGAATTAAGAATAATATAGTAGTAAATATGGAAAAATGCCTTGATATTGAAAATATTTAAAATAATGCATGCCATTTGAATGAAATACTAAAATCACGGAAGAGATTACTGGCATGATAACCATCGTATAAAAGTCCACTGAAGACGGAACAACGAAAAAATGGGGCCAACATTACCTTCCCAGTAATTAGAATGGTCAACTGGACAGTATATTTAATTACATTTTTTAAAATTGTAAATTTTAAACTAAGGCCTATTTTACCAGCCGGCAGATTTACGATTCCTCTGAAGTTGCCGATGTTGATGTTGATGGGCGGCGATAATCACTTACCATGAGGTGAGCTGCTTGTTAGTTTGCCAAATATTCTATATGAATAAAAACATAGGTTTTGTATGTGATTATAATATTAATTATTAAGCAATTTTGAAGTATACAAAAAATCCTACAATGTTTGTCATTATATCAAACACATTAAGTTCTCTGCGCGTGAATTATCTCGTTTAGAGCACATTCTAAGTTATATTCCTGATGTTTCTGCAACAGTGTTCCCATAAGTATTAAGTTTCCCAGTAGAACAGAGAACAGAGTTGCAATATACATTATTTTTAAGAGAATTAACAATTCTGATAACATGAGAAAGTCCCATAGACTTTAAGAAATATTTTGTGGTTTGATATGTACAATGTAGCAAAGATTGATACAGCAATGAAAAATTGACAATGACGATATTAATTAATAATTACTTCAAAAAAGGGGCTTGAAAATAAGTACAAAACAGGCAGTTACATATAAATACATATAAAAAAATACATTAAATAAAATCAACTACGTTACATATTAATGCTATACTGTAAAATATACTAGATGTTTCCATTTACATAGTAGGTGACTTTATTTTTCGAATATAAATTGGAACCTGAATCGGGTATTAGCACCTAGTACTGGATTATCTGAAATTTGAATTGAATTTGCTTAATGAAACATAATGATGTAAAGATACTATCCTAGATATATAGTCGATATTGTATTGTCTATGATTCGTAGATGCATTGTGAATGAAATTGTAGCACCATTAAATTATATTGATCGCCGTCATCCACCTCTTGATATAAACATATCTTTTCTCGGTGACGGTAAACTGCTGTATAATGGTGTTAACGTAAAACATAATTTCTTTAAAGCAGACTGATTTGTTTTATAAATTCTTAAGAGAGCATGAATGGGCATGAAATAAACAGTGAAGTTAATAGTTACGATATTCTACAAAATTATTGAAAATGCGATGAAAACATTCGTTGCATTATGCAAAAGATAATATAATAATTATCCACCATGGCTTAATTGTAAATTGATTAAAATGTTGAATGGAAATTATAAGATTCGTAAGCGATATATTAAATAAAAAGATATAATAGATGCTATGGAAATATAACTGAGTAATAAGCGTTGTGATAGATTAGTAACTATCTGTAACAATGGGCGAGGAACCTGGAGGAATCCATCTCAAAAAATCCCTGGAGCCATGTCCTCATGCCCAAATGTACTTGTGCCGTGTGTAAAAATTACGTGGAAGGACTAGTATATTTCCCGGTGCTATGACAGGATAGTCCGACTGCTACATCAGATGGAATTGTAATATGTGAGTTGTTTGCAACTTACTTTTCGTATGTTTATAACGTAGAGAGGAACTTAAACTATGACCTCGACTCTGGATATTAGTTAAACTTGAATAAACACAGCTAGAGATTAATTAGTTCTGTAAAAGAACGTGAGTCAAATCTCAAAAAATTGTCAATCATAGACTATAGTAAGGGGCAGGGCCTGATGGTATACCGCTAATATTCATTGTAAAATGTGCATCTGAATTAGCTCACTCACTAAAATTAATTTTTGTTACTTCGGCTTTTTAATTCCGAACGGGAAAACGCGAAAATAGTCGTCTATTCATAAAACAGAAAATAAAGCTTGCATGTAATTTTCGACGATGTTTTGCTAAGATTTTTGAATGTATGATCTATCGTTGTATTCAAAATCACCTAAAATTGTATTTAAGTGATCATCATAGTTTCGTTTATTATAGATCCAGAAACACCAATCTAGTAGTAATCTGGAATTTTAGTTGTAACAGTTAATTCAAGTTATCTGGCTGTGTGCTTATTACGTGTAACCAGTTCCGTGCTTGCGGTATCAAATGGACGACTTCTTCATATTTGACGTTCAGGGCTTTTTTGTTGTTGTAAATCAATGTCGTCTGGGATCTCATTTGGGTTCAATATTATTTAATTAATTCCTAAAAAACGTCCTCTAATCACCGAAATTTTCGTTTGCAGATGATCTAAAGTTTGTAAAGATAGTCAAATCACACGTCAACGTTACATTGTTACAAAGTGATAGAAACAGATTGGTAAAGTGGTGCAAAAATAATAATATGCCTTTAAAGTTTAAAGTGAAGTTTACGCGATACCGTAATGTTTTAAATTTTGATTACAACATTAATACCAATTTGATCTAAATAGAAACCTGTATTCGGGACCTCGGTGTTTTATTTGATAGTAAATTAACTTTTAATAAATATATAGACAACATAGTTAATAAATAGCTTTAAATTATTTCAAAATTATAAAACAAAGATTATATTGTATGAATTGAATGTAGCTGTCAAACAACACTATCAGTGTTGCGTCATATTTGTCGCGGCTGGAACGCGTACACCAAGATTTTTGTGGAATTCTGTCAGGTAAAGCAAAAAAATAATCAATTCTACCAAAAAAAGATTTCATTATTTCAGAATGTACACATTATCAGAACGTAGATTATGCAATGACGACAAAATTTACGTATAAAATCTTAAGGTACAAATTTTTGCAAAACTTTTTTAATTATCGAGTACCCTGTAAACCAATTTCACCATTTTGTTCACAACACAGACGAACAGTTTTGGGAGTAAATTCACCAAGAATGTGTAAAATTATAAACAGCATAAGTGACAAAATTGATATACATTTAGACTCACCTCGTTTAAAACTTAAATTTTTTTTAATGTTTTGTGTCACTTTATCCTTATTTATTGTAGGTTGAGATGTAGTTTGATGTAACATGTCGAGTTACCTATAAGTAATTGTTACACTTGAATTCTATCAATTATGTGTAATTTCATTTGTAAGTCATCAGTGTAAACAAATATTGGTAAACTTAATAAACAAATAAATATAAAATAAATATTCCAAAATTGTAAAAAAGCAATACCAAATACCAAAACCCAAAAGAATGTAAAAATCGACATGATAAAAGTTATAGAGATAGTTAATAGTTTTCCAAACCAATGTAGCAAATTGAAATAAAAAAGTAGCTAAAATGCTACTAACAATGTAAATTTTTTGGGATATTATGAAATTACCACAAAAATTGATTTCAAAAATTTATTACTTTCATCCAGTAAATTTCCAAAAACTATGCCAGATTTTAGTATTAAGATTTAAATATAAAACAATGATGACGTTAATAATCATCGTCAAATCACTTTAATACTTATACAGTCTTAATCATTTGAAAAATACATGTAAAGAGGATTTTAATGCAAGTGAAATGTAGATTAGAGATTCATAATTATGGTATTTATAGTATGGGTTTCAGAAAGATAAGTCCGATTCATTAGCTATCTTCTCTACTAGCTCTTCTAGCTATCTCGGTTTTAAAAACTATATTGACTAATAAAAACCTAACCAGACGGGGGAGCCTCGACAGGGGAGACAATACCTCTCTCTCATTCCCCCTTTATCGACGGGATAGGGGAGGAGGGAGAGAAACTGCAACATGATAACATCTACATACCATCCCCAACATAGATTGATCCAAAAAGCGTTGTCACCCCCGACGAATCATATTGACTCGTCACTTGTAATTGGGGGTACCCTGGGATAAGCTCAGCAAAGAAAAAGCAAAGTAAAGCGTTTTTACGCTGGTATTCTGTGAGGTCGTGGTCCTTCCCCGACCAAGTTTATAAAGCCACACTTTTTTTTGACAAAGAATATTATCAATGCTATTAACATTACTAATATACCGGTTAACCAGGACAACTAAGCTGACAATGCTTGTGCTGGGAGATGGTACAGGACAATAGTCCAATAATGGATTCGAAACTACGACCTTAATTTTCTCAGATCGTAACCTAAACTTTTAGGCTTTTGACGCTTACTCTAATAGTATCACGTCACGTTATGTGAATACGAGAAATAAGTGAGACATTTGACTTGGTGTGGACTAAATTCGTGCAATAAAAATATGTAACAAAAACCGTATAGCAACGTGTCAAATATAATAAAAATTTTAAAACCAAATTGTACAACACAATAAAATATACATAACGACCAAACCAAATTAGGGAGCTGCGACAGGGGTGACTTCTCTCTCATCCCCCTCCTATCGACGGGTTAGGGGTAGAGGGAGAGAAACTGGCGATCGATACGGGTGGTATCTGATGTACTCTTGTTAGAAGTTATATTTTAACATTATAACTCCCATGAAGAAATTTATGGTGCAATTTCGTAAGACGTAAAAATAATATCGCTGATAACATTTTAAGAGATATAGATTAACTGTCATTAGTATACTATACTAAAGTGTATATGTAATGTATATATTACATATTTATACATTATAGAAATATAACTTAGTAACGTAAGCTATATTTCATCCCACACTATTTAACGGGTGATTGTCATATTTTGAATCTTAGAGTATCTGGATAATTTGCGTGGAAATCTGGAAGGTTCCATTACAGACGCGGCTGAATTTAAATAAGCCATTGTCGTGTTTAAAATTAATGAGCTTTACTTACGCAGTGCTAAATGTGTTTTCTTGGTAGTACTGTGTTGCAGATTAATACACTGTTTCTAACTGCGTCATGAATGGGTCACCTCGACCGGGGAAGGGCCACACCCTCACATAATATCAGCTTAAAATAGTAACATAACGCTACCGTGTTTCGTCTTGTGTGTTTAGGTATTAGGAGAACCAACCTCATCACTGCGCCTGACGAGACATTCCGTCTCAATCCTTAAGAGTACCAATATACCAACCCTATCGAATTCCCCATCGTTTGCTTAAACAGCGTTAGAGCCATGTTTACAGGTTTGTTTCTAGTTGCAGCATAAATGGGCCGCCTCTACTGCGTAAGGACCGCGCCCTAACAGAATACCAGCTTAACCCCTTGCACTCGAATGTCGCCGTTCAAGCGACATTATAAAGTAAGCAAATAGCCCCGTTGTCGCCGCTGACGAAGACAACGGGGCATTTGTTGTCATTCAAAAAGATTTGAATAAGATAAGATTTTTTTGGGTTCTATTGCATTATGTAAAGTAATTTTTAAAAAGTACACACATTTTAATAGCAGAAAGATTTTCAATGGCCCATATAAAACTTTCCTAGAGTTTGTAGGAATTAATCGGGAGTTATTGGTAGGCCAAATTAAAAATTGCTCCGAGTGCAAGGGGTTAAAATATCAGCATACCGCTGCTGTGTTTCGTCAGGTGTGTGTGTAGGCATCCGGCGAATCAACCTCATCACTGGTGATGAGACATTCCATCTTAGTTATTAAGGATAACGACACATCTGTATTATGATTCCTTATCGAGGAAGAATGTGGGCGTCATGGGCCACAGCAAGCGGGCAATAATTGTGCTCTCGCTTGAAAGAACCTAAAGCTAGCAGCATACCATAATTGCGTTAGGTTGCTGCTTTTAAAATGTTAAACGGCAAAATAACGGACTCTCAATTACTTATATCGGCGTCTATAGGAGTCTCATTCATACTTATTTGTTAAGGACTTATCAACCTTGTTGTGGCACGTTTGATAGCTGTATACACCAAGAAATCCGAGTTCTATCCCCGGTGGCCGACATAAATTTAATAGTTAAATGCAGTTTACTACCTGCTCTGGACAGAAGAAGGTATCGGCATGATTTGAAGTATACTTACTACTTATCAAAACATTTACATTTCAGATTTAAAAAGCATATATTAGTTTTCTTTTTGTAATAACAATAATATATAAGATAAGTATTCTATATTACTTATTTATCATGAATCTATGATTTCGCAAATTATCTGGATACTTTGATATTTAATACAGTAACCATCATGTCCTGATCAATAACTTGGTTAAGTTGGTCCCGTGGAAGTTTCCAGACGCGTCGCTAAAAAAGGGGTGTCACGGGGACGAAGGGTAGAGATCGATATAGCGCATGCGCTTTGCATAGATTTGGACATTATATTTAGCGAATATTCACATATTAAAATGTTCACATATCTTAACAAGTTTAACTATGACATCGAGACGTCTAACGCCTCAGTCCTCGTGACCACGAGTCGGTGACCACAGGTCTAAACGCCAGGATAATTTTTTTTATAACAATTTGCTATAAACATCTGTATGTTAGTTATTATTCAATTCAGAGCATTCGCATATATATATATAAGAAATCATTATGTCGGCCGATAAACAGATTGGTCTAGGTCTGTTTTAAGAATCAAAAAGTAATTTTCTCATATTCTAGTACAGTTTTATTTACTGTACAATTTTCTTGATTATTGAATACACAGTCACTATACGAGACACGGCAGCATAAGCTGCTATTTCAAGATGATATTCTGTAAGATCGTGGTCCTACTTAGTCGAGCTGATCAACACATCCCTGTCAGAAACTAGCTAAAACTTCGATCTCCACTGTTATATGTTGTCGAGTTTACCCACATTCATCTTGGATGATGGGAATTGGATCGTAATGCAGACTAACACCATTGAGGAGTAATATGGAATTCATCGTACCTAGAAACACAGCAGACGAAGCTCCGGTCGGTGCGGTTATAGCTGCGGCCTGATACTGGCTCTAAAATCACTCCCTATCTTACTAGATTAGTATATATAACGTCATGAATAACATATTAATAAATATCATTAGTTACCTTAAAACATGCAAAAGTGTAGGAAAGTAAAAATAAATAAAAAGAAAGTCCTAAGATAATCTGTAATAAAATCTTTTAACTAAATTTTTAAAATATAGTAACTCTTATGATAGTCCATAGTATGTGTTGATGAGGGCTATTTCGACCACGGTGATATCACCACGCAGTATATTTTCTAGAGTTGTAGGCATTCGCGCCAACAAAGAGCCACTCGGGAGTATAATTAGATAAAGCTGTAAAGGTCTCTGGAACAACAGCAATACACACACAAAAAAAAATAATCCGCTTTCCTATTCTGTAATGCATGTGCGCCACAAGATCGTCAATGTGTCATGTCATCATCAATTTGTCATGTGCAAATATTAATTCTTCGGCAGCCAGTTGCTCTAACCTTTGCGCCATTATAGTGTATAAAATGTATATGACGCTATAGCTTCAGTTTTTAATAGCTTACTGAGATAATATAAACACTATTCGGTAAGTATTTCTAAGTTATGAAGAATCATCTAAATTGCGATTATTCCAGATGCTCGAATATAAAACGCCTTGCTTTGTGTCACGATCAATACCATCGTCGGGGTCGCGTCGCCCTCGGAAATTTCTAGACGCGCGTTCAAATGAGGGGATGCAGGCGAAGGGAGGGTTTTGCGCATGCGCATTGTGTTAAAACGCCACACCTGGGGTTATATTCGGCGTCGTTATTGCTTTCCCCTCTTGCGGGGTGACCGGGGGAGGGGGGATATCTGCAATGCGGCAAACTCCGGGTTATGATTTTTTTACCTATCCATAACGTAGGCAAATTAATTTGCTGTTTTATATCGAAAGCAACGATTATTTATTTGTTTATGCATGAGCAATGTCATATTAGTAATTGAATTATGTTGCTTTTTTCTACTAAAGACAGCGATTATTTAGGTGTCAAGTAATAATAATTTGTTTTACATTAATAACAACGATAATTTATATGAAACACAACAAATAGTCAAATAGTCTTCTAAATTTTATGTTATGCACAACGATTATTTATTAGATTTGTTTGTTAATCAATAGTACTTGATTTTATTAAACAAATAGTCTTCTAAAATTTGTGAGCAAATTATCTTGCTGTTTTATGTTATGCACAACGATTATTTATTAGATTTGTTTGTTAATCAATAGTACTTGATTTTATTAAACAAATAGTCTTCTAAAACTTGTCAGCAAATTATCTTGCTGTTTTATGTTATGCACAACGATTATTTATTAGATTTGTTTGTTAATCAATAGTACTTGATTTTATTAAACAAATAGTCTTTTAAAATTTGTGAGCAAATTATCTTGCTGTTTTATGTTATGCACAACGATTATTTATTAGATTTGCTTGTTAATAAATAGTACTTGATTTTATTAAACAAATAGTCTTCAAAAACTTGTGAGCAAATTATCTTGCTGTTTTATGTTATGCACAACGATTATTTATTAGATTTGCTTGTTAATCAATAGTACTTGATTTTATTAAACAAATAGTCTTCTAAAATTTGTGAGCAAATTATCTTGCTGTTTTATGTTATGCACAACGATTATTTATTAGATTTGTTTGTTAATCAATAGTACTTGATTTTATTAAACAAATAGTCTTCTAAAATTTGTGAGCAAATTATCTTGCTGTTTTATGTTATGCACAACGATTATTTATTAGATTTGTTTGTTAATCAATAGTACTTGATTTTATTAAACAAATAGTCTTCTAAAATTTGTGAGCAAATTATCTTGCTGTTTTATGTTATGCACAACGATTATTTATTAGATTTGTTTGTTAATCAATAGTACTTGATTTTATTAAACAGTCATCTAAAATTTCAAATTCTCTGTACGCTGATTTGATTGATTTATATTTTCGAGGCAACATATACTCACCCGTACTTAAACTTTACCCTTAAATTAACACATATCTCAAAATTAAATGTGTTCTTTCTCATAATAATTTCAATGACTATTAGTGTACGTATGTAGAAATAATGCATTAATAAAAATATAAATGAACTGTAAAAATTGGGCCATAATATTTTAGTACGGTAGTTCATCACGGTGCAATCCAAGCTCGGTCCCAGGTCCTCCACCGATACATTTGTTGAAGGAAAAGGTAAATAAATATAAGGAAATAAACAAAACAACGAAGACAAGTGAAGTCCGGTAATTCGCAGTGAAACTTGGTATTACGATGGATTATTCTCTATTTTATTTTTATCGTTAGTGCATTTTCTAGATTTCTGAATAAATTAGCCAATATTAGGTGTACAGATCGAAAACTGTGGGTTATGTAAAAACACAGCAAGCGACTCGTTACGTTCAAGATATTTTTATTGAGTTTGTTGACTCTCCCACCCTCTTGCTAGGGTGGTGGTAGCATTGCAACTGCAATGTAGCTAACCATGCTGGTAACTTATTTTATGCACATGCGCCTTATATGGTTGCTTGGCAGCCCTAGCTTCACACTGTTGTTTCAACGCGTCTCGTAATCGCTCGTTTTTTGCAGTGCGTCTTATTTCATGGATTATATCTTACCGCTAAAACTGAATCGAACAAGGGAATAATGAAAGGTAAGTTGTTTATTTTGTAGAGTATTGTATATACACTTTCATTTCTCTTTGTTCTAGGGTTGTCAAAACCGATTGTTTTTAAGAAAATTAATTTAGGCCATTATTTAATTTTTAATTCCTGGGAATATTTGTTTTATTATTTGGGTCGATAACATTCATCGTGACTCCATGGTATGCGGTACCTTAGGTCGTATCTAAGTTTGATTGAGAACATCTAAAACTAATTGTTCTCTCCGCGAAGATCATTTATTATTAAATTATTAGAATTTTCCTAGAAAAAATATATTTAATTTAAATTAGGTTATTTCTATATTATATATATTAAGGTTAAGACTATATATATCTATGATGGTAAAGAAAAACGGATAGCACAAGATGGCTCAATAAAAAGGTTATAAACGAATTCAAACTTTGTGGTTGAATAAATGTCCCTGTATTAACTTAGATAATTGACTTGCTGCATGTATTGTGTTTTAATACAATGAGCTTTACGAAATGATAATTTATAAATAAATATCTTTCTTTTCTTGTGATTCGCGTCTTCAATTATGTAACACTGCGTACAGTTAGGTTACGCGGTCTTTCTCAATAAGCATTCGAAACTATTTAATGGAATGTGCACAGAACGAAACCTGAGATCCATAACAATACCACACCTCATGTTAGAGCGTTCAGAATCGACATAAAACCGAAAACAATAAAAAAGTGTTATACCAAATTCCTTTCATGAGTGACTTCTCATCAAAATAGTTCACTCCAAATTTGGTTACAGCGTTTCTTAGAAATATGTAAGATTTCGGAAAAATACGATTTTAAATTAATATCATCGCTAACTACTGCGTTGTCCAGGATATCAGCCTGTTAGTTGTAATGCACTGTAGTGTAACTGATTTTTTTCTTTTGGACAGGTTTTGTTTCAAAATAGTATAGGCTATCGGTGTTCCTCGAAAATTCTAGGTACATCGAGCCACGTGCTGCAATGCGATTTTAGCATCGGTAACTATAACAAACTTATCATAATCAACACAAAGTCAATAAACTCGTCGTCCCCGCTACCCAAATAGCCATTAACTCAGCATGCATTGTATAACGAATATTAATATTGCAGATCAAAAAATGCAGCGCTTATATAACACTACCTTTTAGATGCGTCTGTGAATATATTATAGTAATTATGATAATTTTGAGCCAAATACCGACAACACAATTCTTTTAACTTTACCTTACTATAGCAAAATTTCCCCTGTCTACATGATCTATATCACATTCAATACATAAGGAGAGATGCACATTGCTTACCTATGAATCTTATGAAAACATAATCAACTGCTTACATTGATATCTATAGGTAACTAGCTGATCGAGGCACTCATGTACCTTAATAAGGACTATGATATAAACTTACGCAATCAAGTCGTTGTTTTGAGTTGATTTACACTCAAACAAAAACTTTTCTGCTAAATACTGTCGTCTGTTAAATAGTTGTTGAATACATAGTTCATTTTGCATAACACGAATAGGTGTAGACTTTATAAACGTTCCAATTATTAATTTTTAACTGTAAATTTCCTCTTCTGAAGCATCTTTTAAATATAAAAACTTTGGTTTAATTGGGAGAAATCTCTAACTCTAATTTTATTAATATATTATAAATTCTATATTAATTGCAATTGTAATTTATGCGATCCTTCCGTTAAGGTATCACATATTGTATATAAAAAGAAATATTCAGTATACTGAGATAAAACCACGTTATTGATATTATTACAAACTTTCCGGGATACATTGTAAAAATATTGGTGATAGAGGAACGCCTTGCGCTGGACCTAAATTAGTAACTTCTAAAAATTACTGAGTTATCTAAGACAATTTTTGGGTTTTAATGAACGATTCGAACTCTTTTACTAACGATGTTAGGTTACTTACTTCGTTCGGCGCTACAACCCTTTATGGGTTTTGGCCTCTTCAACAGTGAAACCCATCAACGTTTGTATATCGGGCAAATTAGGTTATCATAAACAGAGAGGGATTTTCTAAAGCCTGTCACTAAACCAATCAAGTCAATTTTAAATTATACGTAAAACTTTACATAAACTGGCGGCTTTTATTTGTCAGATAAGAGAGGTCCGGGATACTACAAGGGTAATTATTTAGTCCACTATTGCTTTGTACGTCACAAGCGTCTGTGGTAGAGAAAGTTATGAATAAATTTTAACATTAAAAGTAGTAATGAATTGTTTTAAGTCAACCTTATTCAGTTTGATTTGTCTTGTATTCAGTATGTGAAGTCAACCCAATCCACTTATAGATTTGTATAATACATGTTTGTATGATTTATATTGTTTTATTTCCAGTTTTACTGTTGCCGATAATATTACTGAATAAACAAACATGTTTATAATTACAACTGTATTCTTTGTTAGATACTTTATTTTCTTATAGGTAGTGCACCATGCGATTTAATTAAAAAACGATTTCATTTTAAAACAATCTTGCAGTGCGAACTCTAGGGTTTGTCACTATTATTTTATCATATCTTTTATATTTTTGCTGATCCAGCATCATGTATCTATTGGGGAACCCTTGAGCTTTAACAGAATAGAAATACTATAGTTGGTGTGGCGGCTGTGCATAATACAGTGATTGAAAGAAACGTTATAACTGGCTATGGAATATTCCGTATTAGTACGTACACGTTAATGTGACGTTTCTTTTTGACAATTGTACTGTGACATATTTTTATAACTTAAATTTTATAACTTTATACTTCATCACATAAATTAAAAATAATTAAACTTTCGCAACATAAATTCGCCTCAACATGCAATATATATATATATATATATATATATATATGTATATATATATATATATACACCCGGGCGACGTCGGGCAAGAACAGCTGGTTGTTCTTGCCCGACGTATTTGTAAGGTTAATATGATTGTATCACTTTCTTCAATTTCAAGTTTCATATATATATACACACAAACAGTAATCCCCCCTATAACACGGTAGATAGGTTCCGCGTTATTGAAAAATGCAATGTAGGAGTATTCCCGTATAACGCGTTACGTACGAATTATAAATCTGCTGTAGCGATTGGCTGGCGAATTAATGGAATATAAAGTTTTGTAACTTCCGGTTTAGTTGTGTGCTTGAAATCTGCTCTCCAGTTATATCTTTTGTTCTCGTTAACATCCTCATCATATCAACAATGGTAGAGCCACGCTGCAGTTTGCTTGTTGAATGCATGAAATGAATGGGTCAGCTCGACCGGGGATGGATCACGCCCTTACAGAATACCAGTGTGAAATAGCAGCAGTGCATAGTGCTACTGTGTTTCGTCTCGTGAGTTTAGGGATCCGGAGACTTTTATTACTGGTGACGAGGCATTCCATCTCAGCTTTCAAGGGTGAAAACGTATCTGCATTATGAGTAAATATACTATTAATTAAAGATGAAAACATTTTTTTAAAATAAATAAAAATAAATATCCACTTTTTTATTTCATAAAGTTAAGTAAAGTTAAAACCTATATTTATATATGTATATATATATATATATATAAATATAAATCCCACTGTTGGGAATAGGCCTCGGGTGTCAGAGGTCCCACCCTCCACTGCTGATTGACGGACTTCATATGTCTTAAAAATAATCTTTTTTTTAAATTATTTCTCAGACATCCAGTTTTCCTTTCCCCTCGAGCATGTGGTAAAATTGACACTTTAAATACCCACTACAATCGAACAGTGACCGCTTGCGTACCGAGAAATAAAAGCTAGTTCTTAGACACTGAGTTATTGGCTCTATTACTCTATTATCTTGTAGCGTAACGCTGCTTCATTTGTTCAATATATAATTTATATTCCCGTAATCGATCATATACATAGATAATTCTTGTTGCTACGGGCGGTCGGTAGCGCAGTCATGGTAACGGAAATTATCCTCCTATTTATTTCAAGTCATATTTATTTCATACTAAGTTTTTTTTTTTAAATTATTATTTTGTGCTTTGCGATTAAATATTATAAGATTATGGATATCTCCAAATACAACACTTAAAAAACCTTTTTTTTTGAAGTTCTTTCTTTAATATTTTACAATACTGCTTGTTTGCAACATACGGCCGTGAGTTATAAGGTAACAACGGTACAGACAGACGGGGGAAGGGGAGATAAAATAAAACGTTCGCACCGAATTCCCTTTTTGGTTTTGCGTCGTGATACATATCCGCTATGTAGTGATGGATATGAGAATAGTGGTTATAGTAGTAATTGGATGTTGTGTTTGACCTGCGGTCCGATTCGATACCCAACCGTAATGTACAATATTTGTGCATCATATATTGATTGATTTCATCAGTTATTTCCGAGGGCTTTTACAGTTTCACCGGGTTGAGAGGTGAACGAATCCTTTGTTGGGGTTGTAACCTGTGTAGGCGCTTGGTTGATCATACTGTATGTATCGAAGTTTGAAATAATTATATTTTTGACATTCAAAATTAATTTCAATTCATTTCAAAAGTCTTTTGTCAGGCATGTCACATGTCAATGTATTTAAAGATAAGTAGAGCCAGTGTGAAGCCGGAAGTAATTCACGGGCAGTGCTTTTAATATTGCCAAAAAGTTTTATTATGTATTAACAAATTGTGTGACTCTTAGCGTCGTATCGATATCGATACATCATATCGATAGCGAGGACAATTCATGTATTTTTCATTATATTTCGGGAGTAATAATACACTAAACTAAACAATATGAGTTAAACTTTCATAGTTTGTATATCAAAAATAATAGTCACTATAAAATAAAATTAAACAATTTTTTTTATAATATTAGAGGTGGCAAACGATCAAACACTCAAGGGCCAACCATCCATCAGCAGCTAAGTTTCAGGATATACATGCATTGTCAACTGTGAGGACTAAGGTGGAATGCGTAATTACTGGTAATTGGGACGGTTGTCACCCTCAAAACAAACATATATATATATATTCCAGGCAATTATGTGATGGATGTAACATCTATTGCGATTTTAAATTCAGCTACTGGACGATTCGCGATGGATCAATACTCACAGACGGTGTAGGCTATGGCGCATTGCAGATGATGGGCGGGAGAAGGGGTGCGAGCGAGGGTGGAGGCTTGGGGCCAGCCATTATACGCATAGCGAAAATGGCGTTCGAACTATGGAGTACAAGGGTTTTATTTTATAATTGAATTGATGACAAACGAACAAACATACCCATCGGATGATGATAATAATAATACTGCATGTAATAATATAAAGCTACAATTGCTACACCGTGTCCGTTCAACTATTTTTTTTAATACTTTCGGCAAAATTACTCGCTAGTAATAATTATCTTTTACACGAGAGTACTGATGAAGAATATGATTAGAAATGCAGTTTGTATCTTGTTGCACTATGAATGGGGCTGGACAGGGGGCAGAATATCAGCGTAAAGCAGCGGCATAATACTGCTGTGTTTCGTCTGAGTGTATGCGCAGATCTTTATAACTAAGAAGAAAACCTTCCTGAACGAGAACGAAGAAGAATTAAATTAAACAAAGGGGGGACCGTATGTTAAATGCTTTGTTATTGTTTATTTCATCTATGCCTTTATTTTGGTGTTCAAGTAACTTTTGTGTGATCATTGTGTTTTTTTTAATGTTAGAGGTTTCAAATAAGCACATAGTTTATATCTAAATCCATCAACAACAAAGATTTAAGATGCACACGTGCGTTGCCAACCCAAAGGGTCCTCGTCTTCCTATTATTTGATGTTGTAAATGCGTGGTCCTTTCTCGATCGTGCCAGTCCATTCACACACGTTGCCACCACGTTAACTGTTAGTAAGTAAGGACTTGTTAGAGAATCTTCATGTTTCTTATCATATAATGTTTGAATCATAATCTTAAAATTAAGATAACGACACTGTAATCTATTACCTAAGGATCTGTCTTTTTTTTCCGCTTTTATATAATAATTCGAGAGCCGCTCCTTTCGATAGTAAATAGCGTTATGTGAGAGCCGTCGGTGGCTCAGTAATTAAGCTGACGCATTTTAATCCACGATACGCGAGAAAAGAAGATTCCCGGTGCCTGAACCGATGATATTATATTGAGCGTCAATAGCCAAATAGGTCTAGGGTACGGTCTGTGAAACTTAAGGTCGTAGATTCGAATCCACCATTCCACTATTGTCGCTAACCTACTCCTAGCACAAGTATTAAAGCTTAGTTAATAGTACTGCTAGTAAAAAAAATATAAAAATAAAATATTATTTCAAATGATGTGAATTACTCACATCATTTGAAATAATATTTTATTTTTTTGTTTTTATCCCTGACGCAAGTTGTTTCCTCAGGACGTTTTCCTACACCGTTTTCCGACGACGCGATAAATCGGCAGTTAAAATTGCAACTGACAATTTGATTGGTACCGGCGCCTGGGACCACAAAACGATCTTATAAATTAAAAAGTAAATGAGGCAATCGTTACGCTGTAACCACGTGTCCATATTTGTCTGTAATCATGTTTGCGTGACTACACCCAATTGAATCATTATAAAACATTTTGTTTGGAAATCGTTACATATGTTATTATCCAATTGACATATAGGTATTTTGCTTACCAGTCTTTTGACATATATTTGGCATTTAACAATAAAACACAGGTTTGTCAGGCAGGTCACCTGATAGTAAGTGATTACCGCCGCCATTGGACATCTAAAAACTCGTGGCCTTGCAGATGCGTTGCCGGCATTTTAGAAAGGTGTAGGTTTTTCTTGAAGTTCCCTAAGTCTTACTGATGACTTCCTAATAAATATAATGCCTTTTCTTGGAATGTCCGTTACAATTTTCGTTTCGTTTTCGGTCGTTACCATTGACTTCCATCAACCTTACATCGTTCCTCACTGTTAAGGGTATTTCAAATCTATGCTTTTTTTTCATATACACAATGTGTCTAGAAAGTAGCACGATAAACTTAATGGGAAGATTGGTTGATGGGTCACCTAAAAAAATAATACCTAAGTAAAGGTGTCACCATTTTCGAGATATTGAGATTTTGTACTTTTCTGTTTCAAAAATCCCCACTTCGAGCTATCATTTGTTACTGTGTGCATATATAGGTAGATAAATTTGTTACTTTATTTTTAAATACTCACGAATAATTGTTCTATCATATTCAAATATCATTTTCATTATTCATTTGTAATAAGTTGGGAACAATAGATTTTTTTTCAAAACAATTCAGTATCAAACTTAAATAATTTCATTTAACTTTTGCCTTCGACGGTGAAAAAGAGAAATGCACTTAGCTTCTGCTGCATATTGCATAAATAAATAACCGGTTTAATAGAGATTTCAGAAAGTTATAGCGCTCATTACTTTTTCTTGGTGCTTGATTCATATTAATGTGGTGAAATGAGTCCTCATTTGCCATCCACATTAATATGAATAAAAAAAATGCTTAGATAGAAAGAGACGGATAGTTTCGTAGTTTGGCAGTGCTCTCGCCCTCGTTGGCAGACATAAAGCTCCAAGCCTCCAAGGACTGATATCGTAAAATTATGTGAAACTCGCACTAATATGGAATCAGCTGTGGCGGTGTTACCGAACCGATACGACTTAGGGACCTTTAAGAAAAGAGCCTACGCCTATTTTTAAAGGCTGCAAGGCATTTGCGATTGCTCTGGTGTTGCTGCGGTTAAAACACCGGTTCAATCGGTTATTTTCGGTAAAATGCTGAAAGTATTCCAAGCGCCAACTTAGCGACTGCCTCTTGCGTATTTGAGTTCTTTTTTATTTTATTTTAATCTCTATTTAGTTTATATTTAACAATATAAACTTAATAATTATTAATTATAATTAATATTTTGTCTTTTGTTAGTTTAACTTTTAATTTAATTCCCACTTAATTTGACTTTGATTGTGAGTTCTATTTTATGTATGTTATGTATGTTTTAATTACTTTTATTATGATTCAATAATTATATAGTTTTCTCCATTAATTATTTTATAATTAACACGATAACCGTTAATATGTAACAATTGATGTCTTTAATTGGCGCATGCATCGGATTTGACTTTATGTATTTGTGCATTTAGTTTCTTTTGATGTATCATGTTTGAAAAAAATACCCACTAGAATGGAGGACTGTTATCAATTTATGTTATAACACGTACTGACGAACAAAATAATAAATCATACTAAGGCCATTTCTCTCTGGAGTCAATACTAGATAGTATACAATAAAGCCAATAACAGCAAGCAAGTACAATAGCCTTATCGTTTAGGGTGCGGTCTGCGAAACTTGAGGTCGCAGGTTCGAATCCACCATTCGACTATTGTCGTGAACTATCTCCTAGCACATGCATTTTCAGCATAGTTGGAGAAGTTAACCGGAATTAGTAATGTTATTTTAGCATTGGCAATATCCTTTAAAAAAATACTCAAGTCCATGGATACGCAGTCGCGGGCAGATGCCAGTTATAGTATGAAAATATTATTATAAAAATATAGTATAAAAAAGTTATAATGTAATATATATTACATATATATATTATATATATATATATATATATATATATATATATATATATATATATATATATATATATATATATATATATATATATATATATATATATATATATATATATATATATATATATATATATATATATATATATATATATATATATATATATATATATATATATATATATATATATATATATATATATATATATATATATATATATATATATATATATATATATATATATATATATATATATATATATATATATATATATATATATATATATATATATATATATATATATATATATATATATATATATATATATATATATATATATATATATATATATATATATATATATATATATATATATATATATATATATATATATATATATATATATATATATATATATATATATATATATATATATATATATATATATATATATATATATATATATATATATATATATATATATATATATATATATATATATATATATATATATATATATATATATATATATATATATATATATATATATATATATATATATATATATATATTACTTTATTTTTT
Source organism: Teinopalpus imperialis (assembly GCA_029286865.1). NCBI lineage: Eukaryota > Metazoa > Arthropoda > Insecta > Lepidoptera > Papilionidae > Teinopalpus > Teinopalpus imperialis. The sequence continues at coordinate 474,423 of JAGSMU010000054.1, forward strand.
AAATACTCACGAATAATTGTTCTATCATATTCAAATATCATTTTTCATTATTCATTTGTAATAAGTTGGGAACAATAGATTTTTCAAAACAATTCAGTATCAAACTTAAATAATTTCATTTAACTTTTGCCTTCGACGGTGAAAAGAAATGCGCAGCTTCTGCTGCATATTGCATAAATAAATAACCGGTTTAATAGAGATTTCAGAAAGTTATAGCGCTCATTACTTTTTCTTGGTACTTCTAGAGAAAAAAAAAATGTCGATATGTTTAAAATGGTGACACTTGAATAAAGTTAATTTCTTTGTCTGGTACGTCGGCTGTGGCGCAGTTTGTAGTGCTGCCTGAATCTGTGTAATATAATAGGTGTATGAATAGATGTCATACACTGCTCCGCTTACCATAAGGTGAAATGAGTCCTCATTTGCCATCCACATTAATATGAATAAAAAAAATGCTTAGATAGAAAGAGACGGATAGTTTCGTAGTTTGGCAGTGCTCTCGCCCTCGTTGGCAGACATAAAGCTCCAAGCCTCCAAGGACTGATATCGTAAAATTATGTGAAACTCGCACTAATATGGAATCAGCTGTGGCGGTGTTACCGAACCGATACGACTTAGGGACCTTTAAGAAAAGAGCCTACGCCATTTTTAAAGGCTGCAAGGCATTTGCGATTGCTCTGGTGTTGCTGCGGTTAAAACACCGGTTCAATCGGTTATTTTCGGTAAAATGCTGAAAGTATTCCAAGCGCCAACTTAGCGACTGCCTCTTGCGTATTTGAGTTCTTTTTTATTTTATTTTAATCTCTATTTAGTTTATATTTAACAATATAAACTTAATAATTATTAATTATAATTAATATTTTGTCTTTTGTTAGTTTAACTTTTAATTTAATTCCCACTTAATTTGACTTTGATTGTGAGTTCTATTTTATGTATGTTATGTATGTTTTAATTACTTTTATTATGATTCAATAATTATATAGTTTTCTCCATTAATTATTTTATAATTAACACGATAACCGTTAATATGTAACAATTGATGTCTTTAATTGGCGCATGCATCGGATTTGACTTTATGTATTTGTGCATTTGGTTTTTGTTTGAAAAAAAAATACCCACTAGAATGGAGGACTGTTATCAATTTATGTTATAACACGTACTGACGAACAAAATAATAAATCATACTAAGGCCATTTCTCTCTGGAGTCAATACTAGATAGTATACAATAAAGCCAATAACAGCAAGCAAGTACAATAGCCTTATCGTTTAGGGTGCGGTCTGCGAAACTTGAGGTCGCAGGTTCGAATCCACCATTCGACTATTGTCGTGAACTATCTCCTAGCACATGCATTTTCAGCATAGTTGGAGTAGTTAACCGGAATTAGTAATGTTATTTTAGCATTGGCAATATCCTTTAAAAAATACTCAAGACCATGGATACGCAGTCGCGGGCAGATGCCAGTTATAGTATGAAAATATTATTATAAAATATAGTATAAAAAAGTTATAATATAATATATATTATATATATATATATATATATATATATATATATATATATATATATATATATATATATATATATATATATATATATATATATATATATATATATATATATATATATATATATATATATATATATATATATATATATATATATATATATATATATATATATATATATATATATATATATATATATATATATATATATATATATATATATATATATATATATATATATATATATATATATATATATATATATATATATATATATATATATATATATATATATATATATATATATATATATATATATATATATATATATATATATATATATATATATATATATATATATATATATATATATATATATATATATATATATATATATATATATATATATATATATATATATATATATATATATATATATATATATATATATATATATATATATATATATATATATATATATATATATATATATATATATATATATATATATATATATATATATATATATATATATATATATATATATATATATATATATATATATATATATATATATATATATATATATATATATATATATATATATATATATATATATATATATATATATATATATATATATATATATATATATATATATATATATATATATATATATATATATATATATATATATATATATATATATATATATATATATATATATATATATATATATATATATATATATATATATATATATATATATATATATATATATATATATATATATATATATATATATATATATATATATATATATATATATATATATATATATATATATATATATATATATATATATATATATATATATATATATATATATATATATATATATATATATATATATATATATATATATATATATATATATATATATATATATATATATATATATATATATATATATATATATATATATATATATATATATATATATATATATATATATATATATATATATATATATATATATATATATATATATATATATATATATATATATATATATATATATATATATATATATATATATATATATATATATATATATATATATATATATATATATATATATATATATATATATATATATATATATATATATATATATATATATATATATATATATATATATATATATATATATATATATATATATATATATATATATATATATATATATATATATATATATATATATATATATATATATATATATATATATATATATATATATATATATATATATATATATATATATATATATATATATATATATATATATATATATATATATATATATATATATATATATATATATATATATATATATATATATATATATATATATATATATATATATATATATATATATATATATATATATATATATATATATATATATATATATATATATATATATATATATATATATATATATATATATATATATATATATATATATATATATATATATATATATATATATATATATATATATATATATATATATATATATATATATATATATATATATATATATATATATATATATATATATATATATATATATATATATATATATATATATATATATATATATATATATATATATATATATATATATATATATATATATATATATATATATATATATATATATATATATATATATATATATATATATATATATATATATATATATATATATATATATATATATATATATATATATATATATATATATATATATATATATATATATATATATATATATATATATATATATATATATATATATATATATATATATATATATATATATATATATATATATATATATATATATATATATATATATATATATATATATATATATATATATATATATATATATATATATATATATATATATATATATATATATATATATATATATATATATATATATATATGCTTAGATAGAAAGAGACGGATAGTTTCGTAGTTTGGCAGTGCTCTCGCCCTCGTTGGCAGACATAAAGCTCCAAGCCTCAAGGACTGATATCGTAAAATTATGTGAAACTCGCACTAATATGGAATCAGCTGTGGCGGTGTTACCGAACCGATACGACTTAGGGACCTTTAAGAAAAGAGCCTACGCCTATTTTTAAAGGCTGCAAGGCATTTGCGATTGCTCTGGTGTTGCTGCGGTTAAAACACCGGTTCAATCGGTTATTTTCGGTAAAATGCTGAAAGTATTCCAAGCGCCAACTTAGCGACTGCCTCTTGCGTATTTGAGTTCTTTTTTATTTTATTTTAATCTCTATTTAGTTTATATTTAACAATATAAACTTAATAATTATTAATTATAATTAATATTTTGTCTTTTGTTAGTTTAACTTTTAATTTAATTCCCACTTAATTTGACTTTGATTGTGAGTTCTATTTTATGTATGTTATGTATGTTTTAATTACTTTTATTATGATTCAATAATTATATAGTTTTCTCCATTAATTATTTTATAATTAACACGATAACCGTTAATATGTAACAATTGATGTCTTTAATTGGCGCATGCATCGGATTTGACTTTATGTATTTGTGCATTTAGTTTCTTTTGATGTATCATGTTTGAAAAAAAAATACCCACTAGAATGGAGGACTGTTATCAATTTATGTTATAACACGTACTGACGAACAAAATAATAAATCATACTAAGGCCATTTCTCTCTGGAGTCAATACTAGATAGTATACAATAAAGCCAATAACAGCAAGCAAGTACAATAGCCTTATCGTTTAGGGTGCGGTCTGCGAAACTTGAGGTCGCAGGTTCGAATCCACCATTCGACTATTGTCGTGAACTATCTCCTAGCACATGCATTTTCAGCATAGTTGGAGTAGTTAACCGGAATTAGTAATGTTATTTTAGCATTGGCAATATCCTTTAAAAAATACTCAAGACCATGGATACGCAGTCGCGGGCAGATGCCAGTTATAGTATGAAAATATTATTATAAAAATATAGTATAAAAAAAGTTATAATATAATATATATTATATATATATATATATTATATCTATCTTATTGACTGTATATATATCTATATATATATATATGTATCTTCATTGACTGCTGTGCAGGCCACCCAACAGCCTGGACCTAACTCGTAGTTATTACTTTCTGTTCCCCAACCTTAAGAAAGATTTTCGAGGTAAGCATTTTTCCGACGATTTAGAGTTGAGGGCGGCAATTGATGAACATTTTTTCATAGTGATAGAGCAAGCATCAACTTCTGTTGTTACATGAATGGGCGCGCTCGAAACAACATGGTAACATTAATGTCGGAAAATTTACCCCAGGAGGGTACCAGGACTTAAAATTTTGGAGAACCCTCACTGGGCTACCCTATGCAACCTGAGCGTGTACGCTCAGCCTGCCGGCATATTCTTCAGCCATCCTGTCAGGGGCAAATGGAGCAAAAAGGCTACGACAGACCCTGCCACGCTTCCTGTGGATTTCTGCAATATCAGGGGACTTGATTCCAACCTTAACGCCGAGCACTACCATCTCGAGACAGCGAAGCCGGCCTTGCTTTTCTCACGGAAACGTAGATATCTTCCCCGGCTGACACCTCATACCTCTCCTACCCGGGGTACAAATTGGAACACTCGTTAGTGCCGCGGGTCGGAGTGTCTTGAAGGTACCGACGGAACTCTTTGTTCCGTCCTTAATAGTCCCAATCGGGGGCAGATTCCAGATTTGCTTTGGTCGCCCCCGTAAAATAGCGTCACGCTATAAGCAGGAGTGTTACCGGGCCTGGGCAGATAAATCGGCGACACGGGGTGCAAAATCTGTCTTGCTTAAAATAAACTACAAGGACCTCACAAAGAGTTATTTCAGAAGCAAAGTCTATGCACATGGGCAAAAGGCGAGAGTCTAGTTGGTCTCCCTTCAGGAACCCGTGCATTTATGTCTCTCACTAAAGCTGTCAAAGGGTACTTTTGCCAGCCATCTCTTCCATCTCTGCACAAAGGAAACGACACCCTGGCCCATGACGCAAAGGAGAAAGCTGATTTCTTAGGCTCTCTTTTTGCGTCCACCTCGACTCTTGACGACAGGGGAACTCACCGCCGACCATCTTGCGGTGTGAAAGCTCTAAATCGAAATGCCAGATGTCCGATTTCTGCAGACATCAGTGCGCGAAGCACTTTTGTCTCTGGACATCCACAAGTCGAGTGGGCCTGATGGTGTCACTCCAATTGTGCTGAGGACGTGTGTTCCAGAGTTGGCACCGGTTCTTACGCGTCTTTTTAGATACCCCTACTTTTTAGGTGTCGTCCCAAATTGCTGGAATACAGCTTTGGTGATCCCGATCCCTAAAAAAGAGGATAGCTTATATCCGTCCAACTACAGGCCTATTGCTATAACGCCCTTTTTCTCGAAAGTAATGGAATCAATTGTAAACTGCCAGCTCATGAGTTACGTAGAAGAGCACGAGCTGATTAGTGACTGCCAGTACGGTTTCTGTCAGGGACGCTCAGCTGGTAACCTTCTGGTCTACTTGACTCAACGATGGGCGCAGGCAGTCGACTCCAAGGGAGACGCCTTGGCGATTAGTCTGGATGTAGCGAAGGCCTTCAATCGGGTCTGGCAAAGATCGCTTCTTGCGAAGCTCACTTCCTATGGGCTCCCCGGGAAATTATGCAAGTGGGTCACCACTTTTCTCTAGAACCGTAGCATCAAGGTCGTACTCGACGGTGGATTCCTAGTCTTCAAACTAGCGAATGCTGGTGTTCCACAAGGCTGTGTGTTGTCTCCTACCTTGTTTCTTCTGCATATCATTGACATGTTGCAAATTAATAACATTCATTGCTATGCGGATGAGAGCACAGGGAATGCGTTGTACATTGGCCGTGCCAATATTTCTTGAAAAAACGTCAATTGAGTGCCGGAACAAACTTGTGCCTGGAGTCGGGACTTTGTTCAACAAAGTTTCAGATTGAGGCCGACAAAATGTAGCCCAATTTAACACCACGAAGACTACGCGTTTACAGCTAAAAAGATTCCCCTCGTCGCATCTCTTTATTTTGAAAACACTTACCTTGCTACCTCAGCTGGTATCGAAATCCTTAAGATTGACATATCGAGCGACGTTCAGTTCCGCGGTCACTTGGTGGGTAAGACCAAATTGGTCTCTAAAAAACTGGGCGTGCTTAATAGAGTGAGACAGTATTTTATGTCAGCTCACTGTTTGCAACTTAGTACTTAACTTGTTAACTTATTACAAAGCGCAAGTTCCGCCTCAAATGGAATACTGTTCTCATCTCTGGGCCGGGTCACCCCAGTACTAGCTTCTTTCATTGGACCACATTCAACGGAGAGCGGCTCGAAACGTTGATGACCAGATACTTTCCGATCGGCTTGATTAATTGGCGTTGCGAAGAGATGTTGCATCTCTTTGCATTTTTTACGGAATTTACAATGGGGAGTGTTCTGAGGCGTTGTTCGGATTAATTCCAGCCGCTGAGTTTAAACATCGTACATCACGACAGAATTCAAAATTTCAACCTCATCATCTCGATGGTTGGTAATCCTCCACTGTACGCTTCACGCGAAATTTCCTGCCACGCACAACTACTCTGTGAAATCAGCTGTCGCCAGCGGTGTCTCCGAACCGATACGACTTAGGGACCTTCAAGATAAGAGCCTACACCTTCCTTAAACGCCATCAACGCGTTTCCGACTCCTCTGATGTTGCGGATGTTCATGAGCGTCGTTTGCCGCCTATACTATTAAAAAAAAGACAAGGAAGAAAAATATTTTTTAAGAGGGTATTGAAAAGTTACTTTCCCGCTTAAATAGGTGTATTAAGGGGATGGGGGACTATAATGAAAAATAAATTTTATTCCGAAATTTCTGCTTATTCTTTCATGCCTATTATACTGAGATTACATTAAACGCCCCTCGTTTATTATAAATATCTCTTAATATTTATATATAAAAGGTTACCAAGTATGTAAGGGGTCGAAGATCCCCCTGCGATAATGGGGTTGGGGAGACGTGACCTTTGAAATACATTGGAGCCTTAACCTCTCAGTCTTCACGCTTCATTCTAAACATTTTCTCGTGTGGTGCGATTGTGTCTGAAGCGAGTTCTGTTTTTTCTATCTAATTTTATCTAATAATAAAGTGACGTGTCGTTATAAAACAGCGTCTAGGTAAGTCCTCAAATTGTTTAAACGTTTTATATATATATATATATATATATATATATTATATATAAAACGTTTAAACGTTTAAACTTATATATATATATTATTATTGCGAAGACCTATGGACGCTTGATGACAAATAATATTTCAATTCGATACTGTTCTTTAATGTCATACTTACATATTTTTTATAAACAAAGCGAAATAACATGTACAGTTAAGATAAGTTAAAGACTAAAATCCGTCTATCAGCTCGATAGGGAAAAGCCACAGCCAACGAAACACATCAGTCTCACGCTGCTGTGTTTCGTGTGTGCAGTGTAAGGATCCGGAAATCCGGTTACAGATGAAGAGGTATTCCTAGTCTCGGGGACAACATTCGTGAATTTTAATTTGAGGATAGATGTGGGACATCCACATAAAAAAAAAAAATGTCACATAATTTAAATAATATTATATGGTACATACAGGGTTATTGGTAATTCGACGTATTCCCGTTAAGAGATGATTGGGATGATTGGACTATTTGTGATAATTTTAACCCCATATGAATAATGCCAAAGTGAACCATTTGTGAGTTATTATGTTTTTTAGCTTTTTCAAAATAAGTCAAAAATACAACATCAAAAATTTATTTAAAAAATAGTATCAATTTAAATTTATTTTTTTCTTCTGCTTTATAATAACAATTAAACACTGTTTTCAAGTTTTGTGAGAAAACAATGATCAAATTAATGCTAATAAGTTACTCGTATTTACTAGATAATACGGGTAAATTGGTGTGACAAAATAAAGTAAATACTTTTTTCATTACGAAACTAAAGGTTTTAAGGGTTACGAAGACAAACGAGCAAACAGTTGAAGTGACAGTGAAGGATACTTACTATCCTAGACTCATAATATCAATCCTATCAATCCTATAGTCTGATTTCTAATTCGACGGAACTATGAAAGTTTATAATATCTGAATTGTTTAAGAATAACTCTTAAACAATTCAGATAATATAAACTGCCTTGAATTTTTTTTGTATAAAATATAGTAAATAGTCTTTGTACAGTGCACTCAACACACTAACTAGAATCTAAAAATTTGATGTGTAAATGGAAAATGAGTAAAACAACATATTTCTTAAATAACAATATTTTTTTTTTATTTTTTTGTTGCGAACCTGCAGATACTAGGCAGAGAAGCTGACTTTGACTGTTTCACCAGATTGACAGGTGGCATAGCTCTTAGGTCGCTTAGCCTGAACCTCTATTCTTAGTACCTCGACACAAAGGTCCCCCCGGTGAGGGGTAACCTTCTTGGGAGAGAGAGAAAGTCAGCCTCTCGTAAGTTATGCGACGAAACCGACATAAAATGACACGGCGTAATTTTTTTTTTAATTTTAGGTTTCACGTCTTGTTATTTTGACTCTTACACGAAACGATGATTTTACTAATAAGAAGTTTTCCCTAAAGGGTTTGTTGCAACTTATGGAATATAGGACAGGGATTCCCGTGATAGAAAAATAATTTCCATAATAATTATAGTAACTTCTATAATATGATAATAAACCACTTTCTTTCTTATTACCATTTCAGAATAATCACAATATTTTAAGTCTTAGTTTTTCTAATTGAAACGATAAATTCAAGAATGGTTAATTTTTTATTGAGCAAAAATGCTTTCCGTTTTTAGTGGGAATGTTTCAATGTTGGCAACTCTTCTGAAATGTCAAAATTCCGTCGAATTTAAAATCAGACTATAGATAAATAATCGAGACGCAGATATGTAATAATTACAACTATTGGAAATGGTACATGACCAATAACAACGTCTCGGGTTGTTGTCACTCACCGAATAAAACATTAGCGTATTACGTCGTTCTGTTTTGTTTATCACAATAGTTTCTGTAAATATGTTCCTTTATAAAAAAAAATTATATGCATTTGAGATTCAAGATGATTTGATTGATGATCCTTCTTACCTGCTTACCTGTTAAATGTAGGACAGACTTTTCTAGGCGCCAACAAGCTTTCAGGACTTATAAAATAATGAATATACATCACCTATCTTCCCGGGATAGTAAAAAAAATATTAAAAGTGGTTATTAAAGTTAGATTATGAACATACTGAAAGGCTATAGAGGAACGGTCTGTATAGCAGTATTTTATAATTCTGCAATTATATATACACACGCACACATACTTACTTACACGCATTCACATAACCTCATACTTACCCTTCCATACACACTCACACACAATTATTTATTATATTTTATTTACATAAATCATGTGTACAATTGTTTTGTCAAATTTTTCGTCTCGCATTTTTAAATTTGGACCGATAATTGTTGTTTTAATATTGATAAATAACCAGTGTTTAATTGTTTTAATAAATCAGAAGAAAATATGAGATTTGAAGTGATACTTTATTTTTTAAATTTTTGATGTTGCATTTTTGACTTATTTTGAAAAAGCTAAAAACCGTGATAACTCAAAAATGGTTCACTTTTGCATAATGCATATGGGGATAACACTATCGGAAATAGTCACTCCTAACAGGAATACGTCGAGTATCATTAACCCTGAGTATTAATGAATAATAGCCTTACTAAATATGTACAATAAGTATCAAAATTCGTATTCAAACAAATATTATTTGTATACAGTTCACCCAATGATAATTGATGAGTATGTATCCAAAACATCAAACAGCAAACATTCAATATGCATATGCAGTGTCACCTCTGAGTACTGCGATGGAATGCCTCTTCACCCATAATTGGGTTAGGTGGCATTAATCATGCATCTTCATGTTGTTTAAGTCTCGTCTATGGATTCGCATATCGTTCCTTCAATTAATACATTTGTTGTTGCCATATTTCTCGACACAGTATATTCAATTAAAAAAAAAACTAACAAAAAGTTGAAGATGCATTGCAATGCATGCCTGGCATTGCCTTGCCAATGTGATGAACGACAACACAGTTCACCAGATACTAAGTGATCAGTTCTATGACCATTTACATTCTTCCTCGACGATTGGTTGATGAATTGACGTGTCATAGCGGCCGGTCTGGCTAATCTATTATTACGTCTCCATATCGTTAAAGCTCAAGCCGTTAATAAGCCTTGTATTAAGTTACAATTGAATTACCTTATTATCATTAAATATATCATCAAATTAAATAATAGGGGTCAATCTGTATATAACGGGAAATATCAAAAATATTACCCATAATAAAATACCGATACAACTTATGGGTATTCATGAATAGAGCCTAACACCTTTACCAAAGGACGGCAGAGCATCTGCGACTTCTCTGGTATTGCGGATGTATGGGCAGCGGATCACTCACGATCAGTTGAGCTTCTTGCCAGTTTTATTGGCACATCGTGAGATTGAAGTTAAATCGCCGTCCCTCAGCCTCCACCAACTCATAATTTTAGACGTGTTTTCGCGTAGGTCACATGCAACGTACTGCGTTCTTTTTTATCTGCATAATTGCTCGTATTAAAGTCTTAAAACTTATTGTTTCATATTTTTCTCATTGCTGAAATCATCATTTCATTCAATCATTATTTATCTTTTTTAACGCAAGATAAATAAAAAATTATAATTTGCTCTAAAGAGGCTTTGGATTTAACTAACGAGCACACAGTTCACCTGATGGCAAGTGAACCTCAACAAATATTCGATATACTCATGCGTTTTCTTTCCTTAACTGCAATATATTATACTAGATTACTACTACTACTACTAGATACTAGATTAGGCTTTCATACGACACACTGTTATGCGGCTTATTCATTGGTATTCTGTGGTGTTGTAGTTATATCATTTGAGCCGATACTATCCCAACTAAAAAGTAGAATAAAATAGAACGAAATTTATACTCAAACATATTTTTAATTCACAAAGTCTTTAACACAGTATTACACGTAGAACAATCAAACAGTATTCGCATGATAACAATTACGAAGCTTTTATTAATATTGTAGCATATTATATTATATTATATTATAGCGAATGGATGGAAAAATGGACAATAGATGATAGATGATACGTTTGTTAAAACTTTTTGGATGTAACAACCTAAACAAAATTGAAGGTTCACAAACGGCGGTCCTTATGCCAATAGCATTCTATCATATCACCCAAGGCGTGGTGACTTTGTGATAGTAAAGTAATAGTGTGTTTAACTGCCTGTACATAAATACCATTTATGGGCACAGGCTTCTTGTTATACACACTGAAAGTCTTTAGAAAATAAAAAACGGCTCAATGTAGAAAGTTGCCGATACCTTTATTGTTTTTCGAAGTAGTCTCCGTTCCTCTCTATACATCTTCGCATTCGATGGAACCATTGAGAAAATCAGTGGGCCCATTATTCCTAAGGGGTCTCTCCTATGGCATTTTCGAACGCACTCACCGCATCTTCATGGCTAGTAAAGCTAATGCCTCGAAGATTACCTTTGGTTCTTGGGAATAAATGAAAGTGGTAGGGCGCCAGGTCAGCGCTATATGGCGGATGACTCATTGTCCCGATACCTGCCATAGTTATATATTCAATTGTTCGTTTTGCGGAGTGTACTGAAACATTGTCGCGGTGAAGGAGGATCCTGCTTTGAGGTCGCTGCTGTCGAACATTTTTCAAGACAACAGACAAACAACTATTAATATACCAGTATGCAGTGACTGTCCTTCCATCACAACTACCTCGATGACCTTTATGACCTTTCCGACCAAAGAACGAGGCGATCATCTTTTTCCTTGACTTCTTCCTTTCTTTATCTTAGTGGGCCAATCCTCGAAGGGAAACACGCACTGAGCAGGTTGATAGCAATATTGGATATATTGCCTCATCACCTGTTAAGATGTCAAATACAGCATGCGAGTCACCTCCGTTGAAGTTTTCTAACATATTGCGACACCAGACGAAGGAATTTATGATCTTCGGTCAAAGTATGGGGAATTCATCTAGTGCAAAGCTTCCTGACGCCTAAATGTTCCTGTTTATATTTTTTTTGTACTTGACTCATACTAATGCCTAAGCTTGCTCGCATCTGCTGGTCACTCTCTTATCTTCCTCTATCACGTGTCGCACAGCACTGATGTCATCTTCAGATGTCGCTGCTGAAGGACGTCCCCACGCAGATCATCACTGAGATTGCTAGGCCCACGGTTAAACTCATTAAACCAATTGTATACAGTGGCGCGGGATTGGGCTTCATAACGAAATGTGAATCGAAGTCTATCATTGCTTTGTCATTTATTAAGACCACAACGAAAGTAAATCATGGACCGAAAATTTTGTGGTGTAATAACACTATTGGTATTGCCGCCAGTTTACAAAAACAAATGACAAATGAATGCAATATAGCGCATTAGGTAACCAAAGAGTTTTATAATCGAAATTTAAAAGAAGTTTACATTGCCAATTGTTCTAAATGGCCGATTATAAAAACTTTCAGCGCCACCCACGTAAATGTTGTTAGTCCACCATGTGGTTCCAGTGCGGATCGGCGGATTTTACATTTCTTCGTAATATCTCTCACACGTGGTCACCTTCCCCGTTCCGATTTAATGCAAGCGCAATCGGAGAAGATTTGATGCAGTGCCAAAGACACAGCTCATACATACATCACATCCAGACCAGAAAAACAACAATTTATGACACACAAATATTAACCCTCCGCTGGATATCAAACGGAGGACCCGTGACGCAGCAGCCTGGGACCTCTGGGAATCTCTGAGCCACGCGGCCGTCTGTATATTCAAATCATTGCAAATTCTGTGAACGGAGTTATGAAATAATTAAAGTAAAACTGTTTTCTTTTCGTACATTTTTATATGGCTGACCATACTGAAGACTGGAAGTCTAGCTTGAAAAGTGTTGTAAGGTTACACTATGTGTACATATGTATGGCTTACGTATGAATTTTTGTTTATATTTTTATATTGGTAATTTTATTTCCTTTTTTATCGATTGGTTATTGATACATCTATCGTTATCGTATTCGAGATCTGATACCAGCAGTAATGAAAGCGCTAATTTACCGTGTCCTCTATTTCGAAGGAAAACATCACGTGGAAACCCTCATGTACCAATTGATAGGCACAAATAATATTTCTATACGTTAAGTTCACCAATCCGCGTGGACATGCCCATTTTAATTATCATTACATTGTTAAAGTCTTAAAACTCAATAATACTGAAAGATAGGTCATATTTACGGCTTAGGGGAGATAGGGAGGCGGGAGTATCGTGCATGCGCATTGCTTAGTACGGGTAGTCGCCCCAGACCTTGCAATATTATTGCATTTAGAGTATTAGTTTGCCTTCATTCGAAGGTGACGCGCTGATCTACTGTTTCACAAAAAAAAATCTTCCAGATCCCGGAAAGTATGTCGAACCCGCCAGTCCTGAAGGTATCCATGGTTAACCAGATGTGCTACGTGTGCGCCATGCTCACATTGAACTACGTGCTGTGGAATGTTTACGGCACACCAATTGATCTGGTAAGATATCAAATTTTTTTTTGATGTTCCATGTCGTAGACGATTTAAAAACAAAACTGCCTTAATTTGCATCTAGACAGTTGCAAGTTGCTTTTATATGAAGTATCATTTGTACAATATTGTGAACATTATCATCTTCAGTAATGATCAAGATAAACTAGACTCATTGGTATTGTGTATTATATCGTTGATACTGACCATTCACATCTGACCCCTCTAGTGATTTATTAGCAGGTAGCTATTTCGTGCATCGGTGCTGTACGGAAAACACATCTGTATATAAAAGCAGACAGGGTGCATATTACCTTGACAATATCGTTTAAGTCCTTAATTATTTTAATGTACGATATTAAATTATCAGTAGGAGCGTCGTGCTTTTCAATAATTATACATATCGATCGTAAATCGCTGAAGGCAGCTAATTTTGACCAGTTGCACTACACTTCCGACTATAACATAAATATTGGAATTGAGCAGAATTAAAAACTTAACAATGTAAGAAGCATGTATGATAATTTAATCAATCACATAAAAGAAAATTTAGATGGGAAATTATAGAAATGTTTACAGAGTTATGTGATATTTTGCATTCATTCGTTCAAAACACACACACAAACGCGCGCGCGACCACACAAACGCACACACATACACACACACACACACACACACACACACGAGAATACGGTTCAACTGATGGTGAATCCTGCAACCCACATTCATATTCGATAAGGAATCATGATGCCTCGTTCTTGTCATCCCTGAGGAATATAATCGATTGTCTCGGCTGCAATAATAAGGGAATCCGGATCTCTATGCTCACTAAACGAAAAACTGCAGTGTTATTGTTTGCTTGCGCTGGTGTTCTGTGATGGCGTGGTATTCGTACCGCACTTTGAAAATAACCGCAGTATGGCTTTAGCACTGTTAAATGTCACTGCAGTTAGAAAATAACTAGCACTGTCAAATGTTTGTTTATTTTTTTTATTTTTATTTACTTTTAAATTATTTTAGCTTTTTTTTATCTTAATTCATGTATAGGTAACAACGAAATTTCTCTACCACCCTTAGGTTGAATGTCATTTGCACATCACAAAACTACAAGATCTAGTTTTGCTTAAAATATTAATGTGACAGTAAATACTCCTGTCCGTACTGCATTATATTATATTTGAACTTATAGTTGTTATGTCGATTCGTGCATATTCACTGATCTGTCTGAGCTTTAGTAAAGTTTTAACTTACAGGAAATTGTTGTCACAAAATGTTAACGCAATTATATGGTCGAGTTTACAAGAACATATACCGAAAATAGTTGCTAATGCCTAGCACGCTGCCCTTACTTACAAACAGAAAACACATTAAGTGTCCGTAATGGAACATATGCCCTTTATCTCTTTTATTTAAATACAATTGTGAGCAAAAAAAATCGACTCACGCCGTACGCTTATTCTCGTAAAAAATCTGTTGCACAGTTTTATTTTTAGACTACAGTAGATTAAAGTGAAGGCTTTAAAATGAGATGACATTCATATTAATTAATTCTTTTTTATTAATAAAAAAATAAAATTTATACACAGTTCGGTTTAAACTCTAAAATAAGGAAATATTCACTCTAAAGAAAATACAGACAAAAAAACTAAATAATCATAAAATAAATAATAAAAAACAATTCAATATTGAGTGTTATTGTTGTTGGCTCTAATTACAGCTCCTAATGGGTTATTCATAATTAAATTTTTCACTGTTTCATGAGAAACGTCCCATCCCATTCTCCAGCGAGTGCGGCTTGAAACTCCAATCTTGTAGCTGGCGCTGGATTTCTAGACCGAACTTTTGTTTGAAGCTCGACACATAAATGCTCAATAGGATTTAAGTTCGGTCTACAAGCTGACGACTCCATGTACTCAATTTCTACTTCCTGTAGGTACCACTGAACGCAACTTTTTTTGCACCCAACCCATGGGTGCGTATTTGCTCACACTGTATGATTCCAGCGCTATTGCTGGTTCTGTCTCCGGTGTGGTATTTGAGGGGACTCTTCATTCTATCTTTAATAGTCCAGTTTTGCTTTTGTCGTTCCTTCATAACAAGGTCAATGCGCACAGCACTTTTCTTCTTGCGTCATCACATATCCACAGGTCAAGTGTGCCTGATGGAACTCTCAAATTGTGTTGAGGACGTGTACTCCAGACTTGGCACCGGTTCTTATCCATTTTTTTCGGCACTCCTACTAGGGACGAAACTGCTGGAAGACAGCTTTGGTGCATCCGATCCCTAAAATTGGTGATCACTCAAATCAAACTACTGGCCTATTGTAATTACCCATTTGTTCTCGAAAAAAATGGTATCCATTGTAAACTGCCAGTTTACAATGGAGGGGTGCAGGCAGACAAGACCAAGGTCAAGTAGTCTGCGTAGTAGCGTAAGTTTCCTTCCTATGGGCTTCCCGCAAATTATACAAGTGGTTCACTAATTTTCTCACGAACCGTAGCACCGAGGCCGTAGTCGACGGTGCATGCTCCGTGTGAGTGCTGTGAAATGTGAACAAATGTGAAAAACCAGTGAATGCTGGTGTTCCCCAAGGCTGTGTGCAATCTCTTACCTTGTTTCTTCTGCATATCAATCTCACGTTGCAAATTAATTTATATTGAAGTTGCAAAAAAAACATTAGTTCCTACGCGGACAGTACAAGAGACGCGTTATACACTTGCCGCGCTAATTTTCGCGCGTTTCTCAGGAATACGTCAACGAGTGCCGGATCATAATTGAGTCTGAGGTCGAGACTTTGCTAAACAAAGTCTCAAATTGCTTCCGACAAAATCTAGTTCAATTGTACCCCACGAACGCTCGTAAAAGTTCCCAAAAAGAGGGCATTTGCACATTTAGTGGCTTTACTCGAATCTACTCATTAACAACATAAAGGCGTTAAGGTTAAGATTAAATTAATTTAGCAAATATATGATTTAACTTTTGTTTTATATTGAATAAATAAGGAAACTTTTTAATGTCCAATATGAAATTTACTGCGTATTTGTGAATTCTATATACAGAATACAATTGCCACAAATAAAAGGCAATACATATTGACTTCTGGTGATGTGCTGAGATGTAGATTAGTTACCATTGGAATAAAAAATTAGCATATCTGCTTACATTACGTAGCTTTTGAACCTGTGCGTTTACACCTAAAAGGAACCTCTTTGTCGCATCTTCTAATTTTGAAAACCCTTGTTACTTCAGCTGGTACAGAAATCGTTGTCGTTAACATATCGAGTGTTTAGTTACGGGTCGTTTCGAAGGCAAGACAAAATTATTCTTTGAACAACATTGGCGTGCTTAATAGAGCAACACACTTATTCGTGTAGGCCCACGTTGTGCAATTTTACCAGGTGCAAATTCGGCCTCACATGGAATATATTATCTCTTGTCAGGGGTACTCCGGTATCAGCTCATTTCATTTGAACGCATTCAACAAAGAGCAGCTCGTATCACCGCTGGAAAACGCTTCTTTCGAAGCTCTATACGAGAAATTATGCAACTGGGTCACCAGTTTTCTTTCGAATCGTAGCGACGGTGAAATACAGTTTTGCCTAATGTGGAGGCTAAAACAAAGGACGCCATGACTTATTTTTAGTTTAAGAAAGCAAGCTGTGTAAACAAATTGTAATTAGTCAGTCTCTATAATATGTTTCTCTTTGCTGCATTAAATATTACTTTTTTATTTTTAAGTGAAAACAATGTATTGAAAAAAATTGTATATATTTATAGACAACCAAATTTGGGCGACGAAGTAGGGATAGGTGGATTTGTACATGCGCAGTGCGTGTTTAGGGTGCCATCCTCCGACCGGTACTTCTTACTGTTTCGTTATTCCGCGGTGTTGAAACCACGACGCGTCGTATAAACGCTCACATTAACCTCCGTCCACACTAAGCTCTTTGTATGTATTCTTTGGACTCCTTGGAAGTCACTAATAAACTCAAAAAAATTATTAAATTATTGTTATTTACATTTGGATTGACTTTTAACCTCCCTGATTTGTACATAAATACTAATAGATTGTCCAGATTAAAATAAACATGTGCACATCTGCAGTTATCCAGATACACGTAGCTTATACAACAAGTAGTATTCCGAGACCGCGCTCCAGTAATGAGTTGGCGTCCAGATCAAGATCTGAACGCACGATCTGGCTTCTACCTAGCACAGACAGCATTGGATTCTTGACATAATACGGGTCTTGCTTATGTTCTTCACACTTGACTATTGTATATACAAATTCGTATAATTTTCAAATCATAGTCAAAAAAATACTCTATTAGTTCTGGAAATATGATAAACACTAGATAAGTTAAAAGTTTTCTTCGTTACGTGGGAATATATTTGATGTTTGTTACAAGTATGCTGAGTTCTGTTTTGTTTAACTACATTGACTTTTGAACCCAATCGGAATAGTTAAGATGTTTTTTTGTTTATCCTCACAATTTAATAAGATTGGTTCTCCATATTTGGCTAGCACCTAGACTAGACGAGACGCTTCGATCGTTATCTACGCGCATGTGCAACACGCAGTTATTTTAGCGGGACGAGGGAATGCAATGGAATCGCATATTTGAGTACCGTCCTCTGATCCGATACGTGGAGGAGACGCATTATTAGTTTTGCTCTTGATCCACCATGTCGCCGCGCGGATTCCTTCGAGCAATCATTTTGTTAATGCTCTACGTGTTCTTCTTTTTTCTCTGGAAAGCATTCCTTAATCGCTATTACCGTACGAGGCGTTAAGCAGATCTTGGTGAGTTGCACAATAATTAATTTGTCTAATAATTTACTAAGTTAACGAGCGAGTGCGTCTTGAAGCTCCGATCTCGTAGCTGGCGCAGGATTTCTAGTTCGAACTTTTCTTTTAAGCTCGTGTCAGAGAATAACTTCTGTTTGGCGTCTACGTAGACGGGCATTGTCCTGCATTAGCAGTTTTCACCGGTAAAGCCCGCGGATGACTTGATCGCTTTATATCTCTTCAATATATTGGTTCGCGTCAAACCTTCCAACCACTAGTTTCGATCGAAACCACCTCGGTATTTGTCTCCATTAGAATACCCACCTACACCATCCAGGAACCACCTTCAAATGCCACATTTTCACTTATGCAGCACTGGGCGAATCGCGCGTTTACACTACCTACTATTTTTAGATAAACAGGTACATACCTATACACATTAGGGGTTATATTGAGTTTTCCATGCAAGTTCATTTGCAGCACAATATCAGGGACTAATTGGATACTTAAAGGCTACTTTGTTGTGTTTTCTCAAATATACCAAAGTACAATTTGTTTTATAAAAAAATTCTTGTAAAATTATAACAATCAATGTTTTAATTGGTACAAAAAATTGGATTTTCATAGTCATTATATTGTCTATATTATACTACCATGTAAAACTCGAATCGTTATATTTAAAAAAATAGCTTTGTGTAGCGGGGTTATATTCACATTCACAAAGGACAGAGCCACGCTGTCTACGGCCAGGATATATTTAGGATTATAACCGGCTTGTTTTTTAACCGGCATCGCGGCATTACTCTCACCTCAAGTGTGTGGTACATATTATTTATTGTGGTGTAATGATTAAAGTATCTGGCTGATATGCCGCAGGTCTTGTGTCTGATATTCAGGCGAGGAGCAATATTTTTTTAACACAAATTGTGGGTTTTCACATTTGTGATGTATGCCATTCTTTTTATCGAATTTACCATGGAGAATGTTCTGAAGGGTTGTTCGGCTTAATTCCAGTCGCTGAGTTTAATCATCGTACATCACAACATGATGCAAAATTTCGTCCTCATTATCTCGATGGTTGGCGATCCGCCACTATGCGCTTCGCGCAAAATTTATCTGCCGAATTTGTTTCCGCACCGATACGACTTAGGGACCTTCAAGAATCATCGGGTGGGCTGCAGGCTCGTTTGCCAATTATTCTATTTTGGGTTGACCATGCTATGTAATATTGCCGGACAAATCTAGAACAGTATTTAAATTCTTTAGAAATATCATGAAGTGTAATATAACATGATATAGTTATAGGAAGGAAGATTTTTGAGGTTTTTGTATCAATTTGTATTACCTATAATACATTTTTAGTTTAATTCGTAATGTTTCGTAAAGTAACTTAATACATTGAACTTGAGTAAAAGATAATAAGAAAATACGCTAAACTAGAACAAGACGCCACAACAAATAATATTTCGTATGGTACGTACTTAGGAATATGCACGAGACGACTTAACAGCGCAAGTTCAAATGTGATAAAATGAAATGGTGATGATGGTATAATAAAATTAGTAGTTTACGTCACATTAATAATGTGCGAAAGGGATAAAGTCATCTGTTTGGTGAGTTTCGCTCGGACATTCTTTGCTGTTCATCTATGGTTAGTGCAAATATAATATGTATCATAAGGTGATGATTTCCTTGACAGTGGTTAAGAAGCCTTCTTGTATTATCTTGTACAATTTACTTCCATGGATTGATCTTGCCTCTCTCAAAGATAACGTGTTGCTTAATTGTTCACACCTATGATTGTCATTGGCGATGTTAACTTTGATATTGACTTTTCAACTCTGTAACTTTGTCGAATTGGAACAGTTCGTTGTCTTTCTTTTATCAAACTGAACTTCGAAAGAGCGCGCAGTACATCTGACGTTCATTTTAAATACCGTAGGTAGAAATAAAAAAAATATATTAGTTTCAGTACTGTCACAGTACAAAATATTACATAAAAAAAAACACTACAAAAACTTTACATCAAACATTTTTGTGATGAAGGGGTGGCCAGCTCAGCTCACAGCGCTGGTTATGAGCTGGTCCCGTATTGACAAGTCGAACGATGTATCACAGTATCGCATCATAATATTAAAATAATAATATTACGACGGGGTTATATAAAAACAAAATAAAAATAAAATGAAACGCATACACATCCTTTACTTGAGACATATTTCTTATTGCTAAAAAATTGTATCGAATCAGTTCATAAACACTTCAACGGAAAATCGAGGAGCACACGCATTTTTTTTTATTATCTATAAAGTATCATAATGCATTGTCACCCTTGAATGGGGACTGCGACTGAAAGCAAACATGGCACAAGCAATGTTTCGTATAGTTACTTAATACTTTTAACTTGAGCAAAAGATTCATAATAGGTTATATATATCGCTAGGGTTACCTGGAATCCATCAGGTTATAAAAGCGTAGCTAGATCAATATTAGCACGCGTGTACAACCTGTCTCAGGGCGTACCGGAACGACTACCGGGTCGTACATGCGCAGTTTGTTATAAGGGTGACGCCTTACATCAATCGTTACTAACTGTAGTGTTATTTCCGCTTTCAACATGACGCGTTGTATTGTCGTACACACTGAGCTCTTTGTGCGAGGCAATCACTGTGAACTTTTGAATTTCGTAATAAGAATATAATTTTTCTGGCGTTCTTGTTCGGTTCAATCCTTTTGATTGATTAGTACTCGATTGTTGATTACACTTAGATTGCTTGGTTCAATAAAACAATAATAAAGCGCCTTGATCGTTATGTGTATACCTCCGGCTACCGAGATCCAAGACCCACCACACGCAACAAGCGGGAACACCCAACCGCCCGCCGAGAACGAATTGGCGCCAAGGCTGACAACCGCAACGCGCTGTCTGGTTTCTTTTTGGTCCAGCCTGCACTGGAGACTTAATATCACGCGCGTACTGATTATGTTGTTCGCATTTGACTTTCGTATATGTATATATAGAACCGTATAAAGTGTAATCATTAAAAATATAAATATATATATCATACACATTAGTTAGGTGAAAACATTTTTATATATCTTCATAATATCTATGAATTTATACTCCCTGTGTGCATATAAGTTATTTGACTTTGAAAGCTGATTTTGTGCCATTGGCGAAACTATTGGACCAGGTGAGAATTTTTTTTTAATTTCGTTCAAAACTGATATTATGTATGTTTGATCGAGACCTTCGTTTCCGTATGTTTTTTTTTCTTTGTCCTTTGCTATCGGCAAGCGTGATATCTGTAGATATTTTATTATTGACGATAAATGAGCATTTTGCAAGACAAAATACTAGTGGCATGTTGGGAGGTTTCAGGCGCATTGTATAGTTCAGAGTGCCGTGTCTCCGTTGCTACGTACTTGTATGAGGCTTTCGCATTATTAATCTCAATGTTTCGCAAACATGGTTTTGATTTAAAGAATACTGCCAATGCTATAATTAGTTACATTCCCGTTTACAAATAAAGCTTAAATTTAGGCTTAAATTGCTTGTGCTAGAAGTTGGTTCACGATGATAGTCGAAGGGCGGACTATAACCCTCTAAACTATTAGGCTATTGACACTTTATACGATACTGATGCGATGAGTTCTCCTTTATTTTTATATTTTTATATTGAAGATTTACACGTCGCGCGCTTAAGATCTATCTTGATGTGATGATGTGCCTTTTATAATTCAATTGGGTTTTTGTCTATGAATATTTTACAGTCGCTAGTGATGTAACAATAATCAGTGCTGCTAATATTATATAATTATTTGACTGTTTCTTAATAAATTGTTTGGCTACAGATTCCTTTCTAGCGAATACTAAACATTGTCCTTATCTGTAGAAATTATATTATAATAGATAATTCTAAGGTAAAATTATGATGCAAACAGAATTTACCTGTATATCATTATTAAAAGAAAAAATGTTATGGCATTTGTGCAAAATATAACTGCTCTGTGAAATATACTATGTCGCATAACTTTCGCGCCATTATAATTATAATTATAATCAGACTTTAGGGTGCAATAATAACCCAGCAATTTAAACATATTATTAACCAATATATCAGTTCAGGGAGATCCTTGTAAATTTCTAATTATTAAAATTAAAATTATAAATTAATGTTAATACTAAATCCACAGTATAACCTAATTATACCTCTAATGGGAAAACTAAACTTGGTTGTTTACGTAGTTTGGAAATTTATACAGTAGACTCGTCTATATTACCTTTTGAGATGGGTCTCCAAGACATATTGGGAAAAGCCGCGAACGTTAAATTGGTATTTATTTTCCTATAGCGTTATTATTATATTTTGTTATATTTATTATTTATTAAAATTGTTTATTTTTACTTTATATCCCTGAATATTGTCTTAATTTTATAAGACATAAGTTTATAATTGTCTTTTGTAGATTTTTGTATATCTAAAGTTATTGTATTTAAATGGTATTGAATAACATTCGCAATGTGATAAATTCGGTCGGCACTGACGCGAAGATGCGGTATGTCTGTCTGACCTGGGTGTCCTGTATCTGTGAGTGATGACTGAGTGGTGGGTTAATTGAGCGACGACCAATTTTATACTGCTCTTACTGCATTGCTCGTTCCACTTCGTAAGATCAGGTCGACTCGTCTAGTCTTTGGAAGCTCTTTCTTCAAACTAATAATATTATTAACTTATAAATTTTATCAATTATAAATTCACCGGTGCCCTTGGTACCGATATAATGGTTAATAATATGTTTAGATTGTTAGGTTATTATTTCTTTTTGCTTATTGATGAACTTGGCATCATTAAACTCACGTAAAGAAGAATTCACACACCAACAAGAGGACTGTGTAGATTTGGACTTAATGCATGATTTTCGTATAGATGGTATCCTGTAGATGGACTTTGTTTCGGCAGTTCGCTATCGCGACCCTAAAATGAGCGCGTCTCAATTTTGCTCATTGTAATGTGCACCTTCATAGTGGCAAAATCAATAGTGATCCGGAGGCTATTCAATTTAATGTTGTTATTAGTTGTAATTTTTTTATTAATAATAAAATTAATATAATCGATTATGATTTTCTTTCTGTTTCAAACGAAAGAAAGAGGAAAGAAAGAAAGAAAGAAAAGAATTGATTGCTGCATTAACAACTAATTTAGTAAAATTATTTATAACTAAATCATCATATAATTTATATGTATATGGAGAGGATTTACATAGTGACGACGTTAATATGATGTTTAATTAACTCCTAGCTGTCTTTGTACTTCCTGTATTTTCCTAACAATCTAATTGCTTCTCGATTAAATGTGAGCATGAAATCTAAAAATTCTAATATTAGTAAATTCGTGAGTTGCATCGGCTCGATACTTACGCGTGTTTGTAACATCCATACAGTTTTGGTCAGGGATGTGCCGCAATGCATTGTTGAGTGGGCTCCCTCCGCTAGCCTAGTGAGCTTACCGGTTGTATAAACAAATCTATAAATCCACGGACAAAAATACTAAAAGAGATGTTTAAAAAAAAAAAAAAAACAAAATATATAAATTAATTGATAATTAATAAATAAATTAATCTTAATTATTATTTTAATTAATAAATTTTAAATCCAGCACTATTTCAGCCACCATAGACCACCATCTTGTCACGATAGATAATAGAAAAATCGCTTTATACGCATTTAAAAAGGCTTTTCACATCACAGTCACGTATATCTGTAAAAGTATAAAGCTCAGTAACACTAGCTTGTAGGGAACTGCCCACAAAATAATTACATCATACCTTTCAAACAGTATAAATTTGGCGATGCTAAGAGTAATCGTAAAATCATAACTTACGGTTTGCCACAGGGTTCAATCTTTTACCCTATTCTTTTTTATTGCATATAAAAAATTACCACCAAATTGGTCTAAAAGTGAGTAGCATCTTACTCTATATTAACCATTCCATGGACGCTAATATAAATAAATGTCTACATTTTACATTCACATACTACATTCAGTAAACTTTGTATGTAACAGCTGGGTACCTTATGTTTGTTTGTTCCTTGTCGGTCAGTACTAACTTTGCTGTTAAAAAAATGACGTAGCAGTTATATATATATATATAAACTAAAAATATCACTTTCCACTTATATATATATATATATAAACTACTCAAAACAAAATAGGGCCCACCATGTTTTATAAATGTATTTTACAGATTCTTTTTCTTTTTTCAGTTTTTATGATTAGGAATGAATAAATTAGTAAAGTTTGATTTTGATTTTTATTATTGATTAAATCAATAAGTTTGATGGTGCTTAATAGCGAGTAGGTCCTCCTCTGTTCCGTATGCACTCTCTGAATCTATCTGGGACACTTTCAATCAAGTGGGTGATGTTTTCCTCGGGTATTCGCTCCGAACACAATTTTAGGGCGTTCATGAGCTCTTGTCAATTAATCACATTACTGAAGTTCGATTTGAGGCTTCTTTTCCCATAAATGTTCAATGGGGTTAAGATCGGGACTCATGGCCGGCCACGGTAAAACTGTAATATTGGCTTCAGAGAGCTCTCTGGGCTGTTCGCGCTATATGTGGGCAAGCATTGTCTTGCATAAAGGCGAAGTTTTCACCTACTCTTTGTGAAAATGGGATGACATGGGGCCGAATTATTCGATCGACATACCGGGAGGCAGTTATGGAGCCTTCTGCCAGAATTACCAGCTCAGTTTTACCGAGCAAGCTTATTCCAGCCCACAACATAACATTTGGACCTCCAAAACGATCCGTTTCATGTATGAAAAATCGTTTTGCAAGGTTCTAAAAAACGTTCTCCTTCTCTTCTCCACACACGCACTCGACAATCATCGCTGAAAAACTTTACTTTACTTTCGTCCGTAAAGAGTACATTTCTCCAGTTGTCCATTGACCTTTACCATTGGACCGTTACCCTGTTTCACCAGAGCGTCTGACTCGAGGGTGCCCGAGAGGGTCGAACCTCGGCTCGGTCAGATCAAAAACTCATTAACTCGATTTTATTTGCATTTTCCGTGACATTCGAGTTATAGAGATTCCACTGATTACTAATCACATGGACACGTCTATTGAAGAAGATGAGCTCAAAATATTGAATTGTTTTTTATAAATATTGTTTTTTGTTATTTTTTTATATCTTATGTAAGTGAATATGTGAGAATAAAGTTATCACAGACACTTATTTGGACATATATTACTATTACTTCATTTGAAATGTTGAAAAATTTTAAATATATGTACATATGCATTTATTCCTCTCTATGAGATGAGTTTGATCAGTACTAACGCGCAGGTGTAACGGGTCAATGACCAGGTCAGAAGTGCTAGGGAGTGGTTGAGGTATTGAGAGACGACCTATTTTATATTGCAGCATTGCCCGTTCCGCCACCGTACAATTAAGTTGTTTCGTGAAGTATTTAGCTAGAATCTTTTTGTTCATATTAATAACCATATTAACTTTTAAATGTATTAATTATAAAATAACAATACCTCTTGGAACCGACATAATGGTTAATAATATGTTTGGATTGTTCGGTAATTTTGTACTTGGGTTTGGGTTTCATTATCATCTTTGTGTCATGGAACTCGCAATACCAAATTGTGACAAAGGATGAGAAGGACTATGGAAAGCTGGACTTACTGCACGACTTCTATAAATATGGAATCCTCTAGATGGATTATATGTGTTGCTAGTTTGCTATCGCGATACTTAAACGCGCGCGTGTCTCAATTGTGCTCATTGTGCTACTTCAAAGAGGCAATATTTAAGCGGTTAGCTAATCAATCAATTTACACTTAATTTTTATTTAATAAATATGCGGCGGCAAACATGCGGATTATATAAATTTTTCAAATTAATATAATCAAGCATGAAACATCTTTCTGCCAGATTGGAAGTTACATATTTCGCATTAAAAATAAACCTTGGGCACGTATTGGATTCAATATGCTGCGCATGTGAAACATGGAGAAAATCTCGTAATTTATTTTACGTATTATTTTATTAGATATTTCTTATTGCTTCATTTAATGTGCTTAAACGATTAAAATTATTGATGAATTCGCCCCGCCGACGTTGAGGTCGTCGCAAACTACAAATTATTCGCGATACCGCCATGTCACAGGCCGGTTCTCACGAGCCACTAGATTCAGTCGCTCTCGCGCAACAGGGTAACGGTTCAAGCCCACGTTGCCCAATAATTAAGGTCTCGGATAAGCGACCTAACACGGTGAAACTGTAAAAGTCCTTGGGCTAACAGGCTAAATAGTTAGTTTGTCAGCCTGAGTTCGTAGTTGTAGTTGGTTTAGTACAATTTAGCCGGCTAAATAATGAAATGCCAGAAAAAGCAGTGTGGAATCTATCCTACCCAAAGTATTTCTTTTAATTTATTTAAACTTCATCGTGTGAACATACACATTACAAAAAGGGTACAAACGGCCAGTCAACCCGTGGCGTGGGGAAAAATTTTGATTGGTCCGGTGGTATACATTTAAGAACTAATAATTAAAATTATTTTAATAATATTCATACAAAAGTAATAAAAAATATACACAATTAAATAAATATATTCACTTTTAAATAGCAATAAATATATACTTATAAATATATAATTTAGCAAATAACCGTAGCAAACAACAAGACTAAAGTAACATTTTAATTTAAATAATGCTCACGTAACAACCTTTTAGACGACAGCTTATTCGTTGCTTTTCTTATATCTTCGGGCAAGGAGTTTCAGTGTAGTTTAGCCTGAACGATGACGGATTTGCCAACAAAATCGGTGAAGTGATGAGTTATAATCA
Organism: Teinopalpus imperialis; assembly: GCA_029286865.1. Taxonomy (NCBI): domain Eukaryota; kingdom Metazoa; phylum Arthropoda; class Insecta; order Lepidoptera; family Papilionidae; genus Teinopalpus; species Teinopalpus imperialis. Next base: position 502,352 of record JAGSMU010000054.1, read on the forward strand.
TTAAATTCAAATAAGGAAAGATATTGAAACTTATCAAAAAATATACCCGCTGCAAATATTGTAGACGCGGTCTAGCTTGTTAAGAGAAATTTTGATGACCATAATAGGTACTCAAACTAAGTGGACACTTTTTGTTCATCTGAACAAACATGGAAAAATGTGTCATTGTAGTTGACGGCAAGTTTGCATTACTTAATTTTAAGTAACGTCCTACCCACAATGATAGCTTTCCAGCTTGCCATTTGAATGATTAATGGATACTCCAAAGCGCGACGATCCATTATGAACCGCTAAAAGGTTCATAATTATTGCACTCGCGCTGTGATATTCAATATGGGCCTGCACAAGTTTTTGTACGTCTGCATATAGGTGGTACAAGCAATCCTGTGGATTAGGCCGGCGTTAAAAAAGAGCCTTTTTTTAACGACAGCCTGATCCACAGGAGAGTTGAAAGAGTGGAATGTGAGAAGAAAAGATGAGATGCTACATAGGCTTTAGTTAGAGCTACAGAGCTCGGATTGTAGGGTCCAAATAGAAGGAAGGTCATCCACGCTTGATTACTTCTCCACACCAATAGAATTGAGAAACCACAGCCGTCGACGAGTTACTTATTGTATTATGTTCCATAATAAGTCTTTACCTATAAAATTGCCATTTTGTATGAAATAAGTTATAGTATTTTTTTTCAAACTTTTTTATTTCTGTTATTCAAAGTAATCGATGCATCTGCCAACGCAGAGGTAGTTTATTGCCGCCCTTCTTGTAAAAATCAGCTGGACGGGAGGCAACAAAGTCTTCAAAGGCATTTTGTACTGCTTCTCGGGAATTAATTTTTTTCCCGCTAAAAATTATCCAAATTTTGGCACAAAGTAATAGTCAGTGAGTGCAAGGTCTGGTCAGTACGGTGGATGAGGGAGAGCTACCAACCCCAACTCTTGCAGCTTGGAGATTGTCTGTTGTGCAGTATGAATAATGGAATATGTTATGATATATTATGATAAATAATAATGAAATATATGGATATAAACTTGGATATGAAACAGTAAAAGAATCGTGTTATTCAATACAGACGCCTTTTTGTCAACCGTAGAGGCCAAGGAAGCATCAATTAACAGCATTTCATCTTCGATCCTTCTAAAATTGCATCGGAACAGACTAGTTGGACAACAATATTTGGAGAATTTTAGCTTATATGCGGAATAAATAAGGTCATGACGTTAAAAACCGTTGCATTTGAATGATCATTCTGGAATGTGTTTAGAGTGAAAGAAGAATAAGCTAGAGCATAATAATAATTTAAAGGCAGTTCAAGTTGATTATTTCACGGGTGGGGCTAAGGAGTGTAAGGCGCATGTGCGATATGCGGTCAGCCTAGGGCGGGACCACGCTACGTGTTCGTTCTGCATATCTCGGGTGTTTGCCGCAGTGACTGGTCAACACCTGAGATATCGGCACAATAATTCTTTAATCTTTTTGGTTTTATGTGGCTTAATAATATAATTATTGTAAGTTATTATATGTTTCATTATATTTATATTGTATAATAAATTATAAATATAAATATAATAAAACATAATATATATATATATATGTATGTATATATATATATAATAATAAATATATATATATATACATATGTATAAAGTATTTTTTTTTTTTTACGGTTTACTCTTTCTCCGCAATTTGAATATTCCAGGGATGAAATAAACCGTCCGCTCAGAAATCCAGACATTAAAAAAAATTGAAGAAAGACTTTCGAGCGTGAAATTTTAAAGACGATGAGTAATGAAGGCAGTCGTATAAGGGCAAACACGTTTTATTGAAGTATATATATTTATCTCATTTTTTAATATCCTAGACTCAGAACTTAATAGCCGCCCCACGTATGCGATTTAAATGATTGCATTATAAGGCACAGTAGTTTCAGCTTATTAATTTGTATTCACGTCAAACACCACTGTTTTGCCAGAGCAATATACAAAAGTTTTATTGTTCGTGTAACATGCGGTCAATTAAGACTTTTATTATATGTTCCTGATACTCAGATAAATAAAAATGATTTATTGCAAATTAAATGAATCCTCTTAAATCCGAACCAAAGGCTCGTAAACTTGTTGGTTTGAATGTACTAAAACAGCACTATTACACTCCATTCGGGATTGATTTACGTGTTTGGATTACGAACAATGAGGTCCTAGAAAGTACCACTGAATACATTAAATACGACAACGCAGATTGCACTAGGCGAGGCAGCGTGAATGTTAAAAAGACGTTGACGTAGAAATGTGGGAATTGCCTTTTCTTTGACGAAATCCTGACCAATACTCACCCAGATAATAGACGTGTCCGTGTCTAGAAAGATGCATGAGATGAAAGCATACAGACTCCGAAATACAAAGATCTCTCTGGAACCATTCAGTACAAATCAGTGTCGTTTTCGAGCTAGAGAACGCCTTTAATTCCATACAAGGCATCATGATGGAAAGTTAATTTTGTTAAAAGCACAAAATAATATTAATTTATTTTGTAGCTCAAATGGCTACCTCGTTAAACAAGACAAAGAAAAAAGATTTTTTCGTATATTTTAACATAACCATAAAATATGTTCAGATTTTCAAGTGAATGTGAAAATCTTTTTCGTAGGAATATTCCGCTTAGACCGTTTTGTCCTTTCAATAATAGTTAGTCCAAAAATATGTATATTAAAGCAAACGAGCGGCCATTTTAAAGGTTCAAGTTTATTGATTAATCTTTCGTAGAAGGGAACTCGCGCATGCGTAAAGGGATTAGCTCCACAGGTACGGGGAGGAGTGATAAAGTGGCACAATCGGTGGATGCGTGTGGGTGGCGTGGCACCTATATGGCCGGGGCTTATAATGCAATGCGGAACTAACCACAATCATGCGGCTACTTTGTTTTCAATCAGTAATAATTATCATTCCCAGGCTAGGAGATTCTTTGGATCTGGATTTGGAAATTACGTTCATACGTAGTCCATAGTTAATCACTGTACTAAATGCGTTGTTAGTTTCATTGCCTTAAAGCCATGCATGACACGCAGCGTAATATGCTCATTTTTGTGAGCTTTTTATATATTGATTATCTGTGTATCGTTTATATAAAATCAAAATTGATTCGGTAAAACTTGCTTAATAAAAATAATATATATGTCTAACTGCAAGCTCCCAATAATATTTATTAATTTAATTACGCACATACACATATTTAATTTAATTTAATTAAAATGTTTTTTTTTCGATAAGACGAGTATTGATATGAATATCTTATAATAATAATTCCTGTTATATCTTGAAATCAATCAAATTGCATCAAACACTTATATCATTATTGTAGACAATTTAAGAATAATTATCAAGTCTTGTACATATCGGCGTTTTCTGACGGGACTGTAATTTCTTGACAAAGTCTAATCTGGGTCTCAAAGCCTATTCCTTTGCAGGATCTTTGTATTAGTATCGCAATTTTCTTCGAATTGACACTAATACTGCGCTTGTCAAATCTTTACTTTTCCTAATTTCGACTATGCTAACGCCTTAATGTAACCAAAGTCCTACTATTACTACTAAAACGAACGAATTTAAAAAAAATCATGAAGGTCCCTAAGTTGTATTGGTTCGAAAAAACTACCCAAGACTGCTGATGCTATGAAGTTAATTCTACGTAATATGACGTCTCAGATTAATGTGCCAGTACTCAAGTTGCTTTTCATTCATTCTGCCCAATACTGTAATGATTATATCATATCATCATCATATCCTTGATGATGGACAATGCCTGATGACTCTACCAAATTTATGGACGCTTCTTTAACAAGGGTTTGTCCGTTTATGCAACACTCAGGCTATGAGACAAGCTCCTACTCTGCCGATTTTCAAGAATCTTGTGATGTTTCAAGAACTCTTCTGTTTTTGCTTCAATTCTATCCATCGAACGGTGGCCAAACAGAATATTGCTTTAAGCAAATTATATTTAAATATGATAAAAAATATATTATTAAAATAATTAACATAACAAATGAATAACTCTGTCTCTTGTATTATTAAAATAGTTGCAATTTATTTATTAATTTTAGTCAAATTAAACTGTTCAAATATCCTTTTTGATTTATTTAATTTTTGCAACAATTGTTTTTACTGTTTGATTTTTTTATGCTACTTATATAATTTCAATAATTTATATACAATGCAATATATTTTTTTAAAACTAGTCTCTATCTTAATTTCTGTTAACATCTTTTCTGTTTCACAACATCTCTCTTGCACTCAGTGACTTGGTAATTTCGTTCCCACAAGGCCATAACGCTTGACATCCCATATGTGTATTTTTTTTAATTTTATTTCATGTGATTATTTAACTCTGAATGCTGCAATAGAATCTTGCATATAGAGGGTGTAGATGAATAAAAATATTGAAATAATTAAAATATTGAAGTAAATATCTGAGATTTGCTAAATAATTCCACCAACAAGAGTAAATAAGTCGATCATCACTAAAAGCTTACTGACTAATGAAAGTCTTACTTACATTAATTATACCAAGCTAAACTATAATATAATTAATAAATAATCTGCTTTACTTTTAGAATATGTTAATATTAAAAAAAACATATGTTTTTGGAATTACCTATAGTCAATATTTCCCAATTACCTAGCTCGTTTATTATACATCAAAAATTATAGTAAAAGCATATCTTCGAGCTTCGAGATTCCTTGTTCTATAAATAAGCGTTTAAGCAATAAGCAGTTAGCATGGGCGTCCCTGCGCGCACCGTTATGCGCAGCACGTGTCTGGGGAGACCTTCTCGCTAGTGGTAACCGCACCGCCATTTCCTGTCCTCATTAGAACATATCGCGCCGTGTAGTCGTTCATGTTTAGCTTGTTGTGCTGATTTTTTGACGAAGAGAATTAAATATAACTTTTAACTCCCTAACTGCCGATTCACCGGTGATCAAGATGTGGGATTTTTTCCTTGGTTCTTTGATAGCTTTATGTATAATTTCAATTTTATATTTTCTCATATCCGCTTGTTATTTACTGATGTTGCACAAGATTTTCACTTAATCGATTTTGCTACCGTGGCACTCGATCGACCATGATGACCTTTTCATTGTTTTTTATAATTTTGTTTACGTTGTTCTTTTATGTATGGATACTATTTGTAATCCGCTCATGGCGAAGACTTCAATAACTTGGTAAGTAATACATTTCTTATGTACTATTTAACTGACTAGCAAGATATACGTGTAGTATGTATGGGTTTGTTGATTGATCGTGAGGTTGGATTAGGTGATTTTGATTCAAAATGAATGCAACACTTTATCATGACAATTGTTTAATTTATATTAGGGTGATTTTTTATGGATATATCCATGAACTAAAACTTAATTATTTTACAAGTCAACAAATTGCGGAACATAGTTCGGAACTAACTTAATAACGGCCTAAATTTTACATTGTGTGCAATAAAATCAAATCAAGAGTCATGGGTCTTTAAAAAAATAACTGTGCCCTGAATTATAATTTTCTATTAGAATTATTAAAGCTGTATGTTTTGGCTTCTAAATATTTTTATTAAATACCCGTCCCACCTCACGCTTGGACGGTTAGTGAGCACGAGTGGGCGAGGGATCCGGAGGGTCATTGTGGTATATTGGGTGAGTGTGGAGCGTGAGTGATGTTTACTATTCGACTTTTTTTAAACTAGTTTTTTTAATAACTTATCTACCACGATGTATATTGTACAGTTTCTTTGATATTATTATGTTTTATTAGATGTTTCCTTATCGTACTGTCTGTATTTACTATAATGCTATTGAATTTTTTTCCAAAAGTAATAGTTACCTTCAAGTACAGTTCAGGAAATAAAAGAATATCTAGAAATATTCTTTTATATATATTAGTCAATTCCCGTCCTAATTATTGATTGCCTGTTAAAGTTGCATCGGAATCCCTAAACTATAAAAGCAATAACGATTCGGTAAGACTTACTTACTTAACAAAAATGGCTTTAATTACTGAGTATGGTCAGGTTTCACCAGGTCAAACAATAATTATTAATTATTATTTCCTTTACATAGTATAGTTTTTTTAAACACCGAGACGAGTATAGAAATGAATATCTCGTAATAATAATTGATAAATCTGTTGTAGAAAATCATTTAAGCGTTCTAGTCGTATATGATGCTGCGATATGTAACGTCAATATCATTAGGTTAAAAAAGTACCGTTAAAAATTTATAACAATTAAATCCCCGGAATAATTATAACTCCTTTATATTGTATAAATTAAAAAAAAAAATTAAAATGATTTAAATCGCAGTAGTTTTATCTCTGTACTCTAATAAGTAATTAATAAATATCCGAGGTAAATTATGCAATATTATTATGCAAAGGTAATAAACATTTTTCTTAAATAGTTGTAATTTTATCTGAAGTAAGCGCAGTCTATTTTTATGTCTAGATCTACTATCGCTCCATTGTGGGTGGTTTTTTTTTTACAAAGATACATATTTCTAGGATGAATAGGCAGGGCAACGGTAAGATTTTATATTTTTTTAAAAAGTGGATTGCACCTGTCGAGGATGTGTGCACCACATATTGCTCTGATACATTTTTTCTGAGCTTTAAAGACTTTATGCCTAATTCTTGGAGTCATGAGTTAATTAAGAAAACCCAAAAAAATAAAAGCGGATGAATACAATCCAATTTTGGGCAACGAAAACAAATACTTTTAGTTTTCTTCGTATTCAGAATTATAGAACATAAGCAATAAGAACATAATATCTAAAATTTTATAATAAGGAATCATGCTTAACATAGTCAAATGCTTTTGACAAATCACAAAGATACCAACAGCATTTTGACAAATCACAAAGATACCAACAGCATTTTGACAAATCACAAAGATATCAACAGCATTTTGATAAATCACAAAGATACCAACAGCATTTTGACAAATCACAAGATACCAACAGCATTTTGACAAATCACAAGATACCAACAGCATTTTGACAAATCACAAGATACCAACAGCATTTTGACAAATCACAAGATACCAACAGCATTTTGACAAATCCACAAAGATACCAACAGCATTTTGACAAATCCACAAAGATACCAACAGCATTTTGACAAATCACAAGATACCAACAGCATTTTGACAAATCATAAAGATACCAACAGCATTTTGACAAATCACAAGATACCAACAGCATTTTGACAAATCACAAAGATACCAACAGCATTTTGACAAATCATAAAGATACCAACAGCATTTTGACAAATCACAAGATACCAACAGCATTTTGACAAATCACAAGATACCAACAGCATTTTGACAAATCATAAAGATACCAACAGCATTTTGACAAATCCACAAAGATACCAACAGCATTTTGACAAATCCACAAAGATACCAACAGCATTTTGACAAATCACAAAGATACCAACAGCATTTTGACAAATCACAAGATACCAACAGCATTTTGACAAATCACAAAGATACCAACAGCATTTTGACAAATCATAAAGATACCAACAGCATTTTGACAAATCACAAGATACCAACAGCATTTTGACAAATCACAAAGATACCAACAGCATTTTGACAAATCATAAAGATACCAACAGCATTTTGACAAATCACAAAGATACCAACAGCATTTTGACAAATCACAAAGATACCAACAGCATTTTGACAAATCATAAAGATACCAACAGCATTTTGACAAATCACAAAGATACCAACAGCATTTTGACAAATCACAAAGATACCAACAGCATTTTGACAAATCACAAAGATACCAACAGCATTTTGACAAATCACAAGATACCAACAGCATTTTGACAAATCACAAAGATACCAACAGCATTTTGACAAATCACAAAGATACCAACAGCATTTTGACAAATCACAAAGATACCAACAGCATTTTGACAAATCACAAAGATACCAACAGCATTTTGAGAAATCATAAAGATACCAACAGCATTTTGACAAATCACAAAGATACCAACAGCGTTTTGCGCTGTCCGACATAACCTCAGTATTTCTAAATTTAATGATTTTATATTAATTTGAATTTACATTTTATAACTTCTATGTAAATAGTTATATGTTCAAAAGAAAATCACCCTCATTCTCGGCAACTCAACGCTTCAATAAACTCGGAAGTCAAAACATTATTTTGACGCGTTCAATCCTCTAGTTGTAATTTTTTTTATTACTTTATGAGTAATAAGCGAGCACACAGTTCACCTGATGTTAATTGATTCCTGCGACCCATGACATATCTACATTTAGCCTTGACAAGGAATCATAATGCAGATGCGTTGTCACCCTTAAGGACTGAGATGGAATGCCGCGTCTAAAGTAATAAATTATATATTAAACAAATAACATTATAACACAAAATTAAATGCTATATTTTTATAACCGTGCCGCGAGTTCTTTTACAAGCCAATTCTTCGGCTTCGATTAGCATCTGATTGATCCGCGCGTATGCAATATGAAGGGGGGGGGAACACTTTGCGTACTTGCGCAGAGCAGGCATCTTGACTGAGGTCGTCCTCTACTCTATACTTACTGCATTGCTAGTGTCGATCTTGCCGCGCCGTGTTTACTGAGTTTTTGGTTCATATTAATTGTATGAACTTTCTGACTATGTAAAGTGTACCGAACGTAGGATTACGATCTGTTAAGATGTTATACTTTTTAGTTATTTGCATATTATTATGTTTCATTAGCTTTTCAATCGCCTTTGTGCCTCTGATCACTTTACTGATCATAATTTTTATTTTGGATAATCTTTAATTATATTTCCTGTTAAGTATTGGCATACGCGTTATACACACAAATTCTGGTGTATGTCTATTCCCGGGCTATGAGATACATCGGATCGATGCTTGCGTACATGCGCAATGCGTAAGCGAGGAGGCGTCCGCCCTTATTTATATTGAGTTTTGATCCATAGAAGCTGCACCAAAATCATCTATATAGAAGGCGTTGGTGCTAAGGTAAGAGTTTTACTAAATAAAAGTGTTTTGTTAATTTATATTTATATATATACACACACACACACAAACATATATATATATATAGCACAGTTAATAAAACCATTCGTGAGGTTGTGTGTTGTACACACAAAATGTTGAAAATTCAACTCTTCTAATTAACGTTTTTAATGGTAATACCTTCCTTATTAAGGATGAATGTAGATGTCATGGGCCGCAGGAATCAATTAACATCATGTGAACTGTGTGCTCGCTTATTACTCATAAAGTAATAAAAAAAATTACAACTAGAGGATTAAACGCGTCAAAATAATGTGATGACTTCCGAGTTTATTGAAGCGTTGAGTTGCCGAGAATGAGGGTGATTTTCTTTTGTACCTTTTTTATACTCTCTCATACATATTTTAACGAGTTTCGAACATAAATATAAGTTTTAACTCCTTTTGATGTGTTCCAACTAAGGTTTGCTATCGCTAACTCTAATAGGTTTGGGATTGTGGACGTTAAAAGTAAATTAACGACATGTAGTCTGACTAATGTTAGAATTTTTATTAATAGAAGATTTTTGATTTTTATTGTTTTCGATAAATGCGCTGTGTATTTACAATCTTTTCTTTATCTTTCCCAACACTTCTTCATTTAACATTGGTTTGCGAAAAAAATCATTGTGTTTATTTATTTATTACTATACCTGTATCTACACCGATTGCGCCAGTACTGCCTGCTGTGATACTGTAATGCTAGCGATAACTAAAACTACCATTTTCAATTTAGTTACACGTATGTGCAACATTTAGGGCACCTAGTTGGCAGGGAGCCTTGACACATGTGCAGCGCACGGCTGAGGTCTTATTCTTGGCTGCACTAGCTCGACTGTGGAAACTGTTTCGTATCACTAACAATTCGTTAAAATGTTAAATTGTTTGTTTCTTGGATATTCTTACTTTAGCACTGCTATTGCCTTACCGAGTGTGCCTGTGATATATTAACTGCTATTGTTGCGTACTGGTACAAGCGAAATCTCCTAATTGTATTTCCTATTTAACTTACTAATTCTTTTTCCGTACTACGAGATATTTATGATAGCGGTATCCTCTGCTCTAATTCCTATTTCTTTGATTATTTAATTGTGGAAGCTGTAACATAATCGTTTATGTAGTTTTGTTAGTTCGTTGGTGATTATTGTAGCATCAAGCAATTGGTGAGTATTGTAGTAGCACCCATCAAGTGCACCGTATCACGGAGCACATTCTCAATAAATTTCTTCAGGGCTACCAAACTGGGGCACTTTTCCTCGACGTGGCGAAAGCTTTCGACAAGGTCTGGCACAACGGGCTCATATACAAACTATATGAGCTCGGTGTGCCAGATCGAATCTTACTTATCATATGAGATTTTCTCCGAAATCGAAACTTTCGTTACCGCGTCGAGGGAACGCTTTCTGAGGTTCACCCCATTTGTGCCGGAGTACCACAAAGCTCCGTCCTAGGTCCTATTTTAAACCCACTCTACACCAACGACATACCGCGCACTCGTGGTGTGGAGCTAGCTCTTTTCGCCGATGACACCGGCCTCTACGTGTCTGGATTCAAACCAGACGCTATTTGTAAACGCCTCCAACACCTGAGGGAAATGGTTTCGGAAATGGAGTATCAAGGTTAACCCCACCAAAAGTGCAGCCATGTACTTCTCTCGGTGCAACAAAACGCCACATCTCCCAACTATAGAGTTATTTGATCGTCCAATCCCCTGGGAAAAGACAGTCAAATACTTAGGCGTCACATTAGATGAAAGACTCACCTTCGGTCGGCATATCAACCGCATACGGAATCGAGCAGCGTTCGCCCTAGGTCAATTGCACCCGTTACTCAAACAAAATAGCAAAATGTCCCTGCGTAATAAAATTACACTATACAAAGCGTGCATTCGACCCATAATGACATACGCAAGCCCCGTTTTTGCGCATGCCTCCCCGCGTCATATTCATCGGCTTCAGGTTATACAAAATCGTTTCATGCGTAAGGCCACTGGTGCGCCGTGGTTCTTGCGTGATGAAAATCTACACATAGATCTTGAGCTGCCAACCATAGCTCAGTACCTGAAGCAGGCTTCTCGCCTATATTTCGACTCTGCCGTCACACGCGCATAATAGATTCACCCGCGTCCGAAGGAGAGCGAGGCACGTCCTCGACAACTCCGACTACGCGACCACCAGGGCCCAAGCTCTTCATAAAACACTACACACGTACATTGCACCCTCATACCGCCCCCACCGACGGCGAGGGTGTCGCAAACAAGGATATTCGTGATACCGCCATGTCACAGGCTGGTTCTCTCCAGTCAATACAGTTAGAAGCGTCGCTGGAGTTTCTTGCGCCACTTCTTCTCCAGGGCCCACGCATTCCAAGTGGTGGTACATATAGCCAATAATAATAATAGAGATTTTAATGTAGATAATTCTTATTCAGAAGCACCGAACCGAGGTTCGGCTCTCTCGGGCACCCTCGAGTCAGACGCTCTCGCGGAACAGGGTAACGATCCAAGCCGAGGCTCCCTCTCGGGAGCTCTTGTGCTGGTTACCCACTAATAGAGGTCTCGACTGAGCGTCATAAGCGCTCGGTCACCTCTCAAGCCGCCGAAACTGAAAGAGCCCTCGGGCTAACAGCGGCCATCAGCCGAAAAAAAAAGTCAAAAATAATGACACAATTGCCCCAAGTTTCCTAGAATTAAGACTAATTTTGTTAAACTATGAATTTAAAATTTTCTAAATTAGTCGACTTTGAAAGGCCCTCCTTTATAAAAAAATTACTAGAGTGCCTTGGCAAGTGGCATTAAAAGTTGGCGCATTTAATCAGGAATCTAAATCTTTCGCTCCATGGTTCGTTTCGATGTGGTGTGAATTTTATTCGTAACAGTCAATATGTTCAATTCACTTACCTTTATTTTGTTTTTTACTTAATTAAATAATATTTTATTAGAATATCACCGCCGCATCGAATAGTGCACGTGCGATACTCAGTGAGCATAAGACGGAACCAAGTGATGCGTTCATCATGCATCATATCTCGGGTGTTTGCCTCTGTGGGAGGCCTGTGATATCGGTAAATCAATTCTTTGGAAATTATTTAAGCTTCGTTACTTTATTACTTAATACTTACTTAACTTTCATTACTTTTTTTATTTAAATGTTTCATTTAATTTTGAAATATAGACCCATCAAATATAACATAATAGATGCGGTTGCCTGAAAAAATATTCCATCCCTTGACAAAGGTTCAGTTTGGTGATGAAAAGTCAACTATTCTTTTAAAAGGCCTGCAATTCACTTGTTTATTTTTCAAATTACGGGTCACTAAGAATCTTTTCTCTTTAACTCACAAAGGGAAATGAATAATATAATTTGAACAGCGATATTATAAGGAAGTTTAGTCGGTCCATAATTTTAATCTGATCGAATTAGAATTTATATCAGATATAAAAATTACGTGCTCGCGTCAGTTGCTCAAATAAGTATAAAATGTGCACCTGTATATTCTAGAATACTTGTATAAGCGGTGGATGGATGATGGTTTTTCTCGTTCTCCTCGCGTTTGTTGTTTGGTACTTTTCGGTGTGGTGTGTTATTTTATTCGTAACAATATGTTTAAATCGCTCTTTGGAATTAGCTACAATCAATTTAAGATTATTACATAGCTCGCATCAATTATAATCAGAAATTATATTATATTGGCATATACCCGGGATTCGAGGTGCATTAAATCAATACATACGCGCATGAGCAATAAGCAGGTAGCAAGGGCGTTTCCCCCGGCATGCGCAGTGGATACCTCGGGAGGCATCCTCCCCGGCCCTCACTGTGGCGCTAGTTCGGTAGTCATAAGAACGTGTCGCGCCGTGTAGTCGTTCATATTGCTACCCTGGGACTTGAATAAGCAGCATGTCGGTTGAAATGTTTTTTACATTTTTGATTATACTATACTTTTTTGGATTATTTTTAGTGGCGAGGAGACTGTGGCGAAATCGTTTGTAATTCGGTAAGCCTTGAATAATTTTTTTGGTTATTAATTTAATTTATAATTAGATTTTTTTTGATTTATTTAGTAAGATATACCTATAGTACTTATATGGTTTATTGTTTAATTATGAAAACTGAATAGGTAATTTTGATCGTTAATATAAATGAGAAATTTCCTCATCACTTAATTTAAATATGGATAAATTACAGAACTAAAACTTTTTTATTTAACAAATCAATAAATTACAGAACTTTACACCCAGGACATATGGTATTCATTTACTTGCCTTGTTGTTTAGTCTTAGTTGAAAACTTTTTTTACCGTTCATTTCTAAAAAATTCTGTGCTAAATGTCTAGAAAAACACTTATTAACCTAACCAAAACGTTTGCTGTAAGATGCACCGGATCAATACATACAACATGCAGTTAACATTGGCGTCCTATTATTGTGGCCTAAATACTAAGTTGAAAAATATATGGATTTATATTTAACCATTGTTAATATGGCTGCCGTGAAATATCTTAAACTTTTTTATTTCATCAGCAACAGATAGAGAATCTGCGCGGGGTATCTGGGGTGAGAGCGAGCATGCAAAGCATACACAGCTCTGCCATCGATCGTTTTCTTATTCGTTATTACGAGTTCTGTTCGTACCTAACTCTTTGGGCTTTTAGTTATATCGACTTATCGACTTTGTAAATTTCTAAATATCCTGGTATCCGTTAAAGCTATTTATATTTCGGATTGCTCCTATTTCGATTACTGCATTCTGTTTCCTTATTGTCCTGGTTTACGGTTTATTTTTATTGTGAATCATCAACATGCGCCTTTATGTAATTTTGCTAATAAGCCTGGGTCTTATTTCCGACCGGCCGATATAATCACGAGGCCCTCTTATTCCAGCTAAAGTGTTGGTAATTAACGTAGAACCCAAAACCCGTTGGTTATTGTCATAACACTTAATACAGTCCCGGGTAACAGTCCAAGCCGAGGCTCCATCTCGGGAACCCTTATGCTAGTTACCCTATAAGGAAAGTTGAGCCCACGGTCATCCTTGGGTCCGGTGTAGTTGTAAAATTCTTTGGGATAACAGCATCAATCATCAGTAAAAAAATCAAAAAAGTAAAAAAGTTTAGGGTCGACACTAGGTAGGATATACATGCAATTTCTTGATTCTCAGGGACTGTAGCTTCTGCTTATTTCTTTATATCATGTCCATGTCCCTGAATTTTCTAGACTACTTGTATAAGCGGTGGATGATGGTTTACTCATTCTCCGCGTGTTTCTTGTTATTCCATGGTACTATACGGTGTGGTGTGTGATTTTATTCGTAACAATATGTTTATTTCGTTATTTGGAATTAACTACGGTCGATTTAAGATTATTACATAACTCGCATCAATTATAATCAGAAATTATATTATATTGGCATATCCCCGGGATTCGAGGTGCATTGAATCAATACAAACGCGCATGAGCAATAAGCAGTTAGCAAGGGCGTTACCCCCGGCATGCGCAGTGGATACCTCGGGAGGCGTCCTCCCCGGCCCTCACTGCGGTGCTAGTTCGGTAGTCACAAGAACGTGTCGCGCCGTGTAGTCGTTCATATTGCTACCCTGGGACTTGAATAAGCAGCATGTCGGTTGAAATGTTTTTTACATTTTTGATTATACTATACTTTTTTGGATTATTTTTAGTGGCGAGGAGACTGTGGCGAAATCGTTTGTAATTCGGTAAGCCTTGAATAATTTTTTTGGTTATTAATTTAATTTATAATTAGATTTTTTTTGATTTATTTAGTAAGATATACCTATAGTACTTATATGGTTTATTGTTTAATTATGAAAACTGAATAGGTAATTTTGATCGTTAATATAAATGAGAAATTTCCTCATCACTTAATTTAAATATGGATAAATTACAGAACTAAAACTTTTTTATTTAACAAATCAATAAATTACAGAACTTTACACCCAGGACATATGGTATTCATTTACTTGCCTTGTTGTTTAGTCTTAGTTGAAAACTTTTTTTACCGTTCATTTCTAAAAAATTCTGTGCTAAATGTCTAGAAAAACACTTATTAACCTAACCAAAACGTTTGCTGTAAGATGCACCGGATCAATACATACAACATGCAGTTAACATTGGCGTCCTATTATTGTGGCCTAAATACTAAGTTGAAAAATATATGGATTTATATTTAACCATTGTTAATATGGCTGCCGTGAAATATCTTAAACTTTTTTATTTCATCAGCAACAGATAGAGAATCTGCGCGGGGTATCTGGGGTGAGAGCGAGCATGCAAAGCATACACAGCTCTGCCATCGATCGTTTTCTTATTCGTTATTACGAGTTCTGTTCGTACCTAACTCTTTGGGCTTATTAGTTATATCGACTTATCGACTTTGTAAATTTCTAAATATCCTGGTATCCGTTAAAGCTATTTATATTTCGGATTGCTCCTATTTCGATTACTGCATTCTGTTTCCTTATTGTCCTGGTTTACGGTTTATTTTATTGTGAATCATCAACATGCGCCTTTATGTAATTTTGCTAATAAGCCTGGGTCTTATTTCCGACCGGCCGATATAATCACGAGGCCCTCTTATTCCAGCTAAAGTGTTGGTAATTAACGTAGAACCCAAAACCCGTTGGTTATTGTCATAACACTTAATACAGTCCCGGGTAACAGTCCAAGCCGAGGCTCCATCTCGGGAACCCTTATGCTAGTTACCCTATAAGGAAAGTTGAGCCCACGGTCATCCTTGGGTCCGGTGTAGTTGTAAAATTCTTTGGGATAACAGCATCAATCATCAGTAAAAAAATCAAAAAAGTAAAAAAGTTTAGGGTCGACACTAGGTAGGATATACATGCAATTTCTTGATTCTCAGGGACTGTAGCTTCTGCTTATTTCTTTATATCATGTCCATGTCCCTGAATTTTCTAGACTACTTGTATAAGCGGTGGATGATGGTTTACTCATTCTCCGCGTGTTTCTTGTTATTCCATGGTACTATACGGTGTGGTGTGTGATTTTATTCGTAACAATATGTTTATTTCGTTATTTGGAATTAACTACGGTCGATTTAAGATTATTACATAACTCGCATCAATTATAATCAGAAATTATATTATATTGGCATATCCCCGGGATTCGAGGTGCATTGAATCAATACAAACGCGCATGAGCAATAAGCAGTTAGCAAGGGCGTTACCCCCGGCATGCGCAGTGGATACCTCGGGAGGCGTCCTCCCCGGCCCTCACTGCGGTGCTAGTTCGGTAGTCACAAGAACGTGTCGCGCCGTGTAGTCGTTCATATTTAGCTTATTGTGCTAATTTTTTCAATTAATTTTCTAATAGTAATTTACTTCATTATCTCTGACTAATAATTGATTTTGCTACTGGACGGGACTCAATCGAGCAATATGTTAACTTTATCTTTTTTTATATTTTTATTTATAGTGTATGTTTATATGTTGTTATTGTTGGCGATGATCTTGTCTCTATCAGATTATTGATTCGGTAAGCATTGAATACTTTTTTCGTTATTAATTTAATTTACTAGTAAGATATACTTTTTGTATTTATATGGTTTATTTCTAATTATGAAGTCTGAGGTAATTTTGATCAAAATATAAATGAAAAACTTAATATAAATTACAGAACTAAAACTTTTTTATTTAACAAATCAATAAATTGCAGAACTTTACACCCAACAGGGCATATGGTATTATTTTACTTGCATTATTTTTTATCTAGTCTACAAACATTTTTTTACCGTTCATTGATTTTCAATTCTCGGACGGTGCTAAATCTCTGGAAATTTCCTAATTAACCTAACCAATACGATTGCTGCAAAATGCACCGGATCCCGCATTTTTCCCGCAAATTACGCGTCCAGCGTACGGACGTGTGTTTAACGATATCGGAACTAAGTAAATATTAAAATGTTGGAATGCAAGAAGTGTGTAAAAAATTATAAACTATTTTCGCAAACTGAAATGTGTGATGAATGCCAAAAAGGTGAGAAGAATCCTAACGCTCCAGCACCCCGTTTGAACTTGGATTCGGTGAAAGCATCTGTTGAGAGTTTGTTGCCTGAAGTAAACAATAAGTTGGAAATAATACACAAAGTAAACGAGAGATTAAATGAAGCTGTAGAAGCGATTGACTTTTATGCCGAACAGTATCAAAAATGTTAGAATTTAGAGTGCGGAGAAAAAGTTTGCGCATGTAGAACAGAAGAATATCCTCCTAGAAAAAAGGAACAAAGCCTTAGAAGAAATAATTGAAGGAATAGATAGAGCAACGAGAAAAGGAAAAAATATTGAGATAATCGGAAAACAAAACGAAGAAGATATTATGGAGGTAGTGAAAAAATAAATGAAACTTAAATCCCAAAGAAATCGAGATTGCCATGAGGGTAGGCATAATAAAAACCAGCGGCAAACCGCAAGCGGTAGTCGTTACGATCCGCGCGAGATAAATGGTTATCTATGCGCAAATCTAAAACTACTAACTCTTTCGTGTATAATAATAGCAACTCCAATCTAATTCACATTAACGAGGATCTTACTAAATATAAGCGGCAGTTGCTCTGGGAGACAAAACTTCAACTAGAATCAAAATGTAAATACATATGGATTCAAAATGAAAACATATTAGTCAGAAAAAATAACTCGGAAGAAACTATTTACAAAATACCCGCGGAGATCGATATTGAACAAGTTGCGGGTAAGAGAATAGGCGCCGAAGCCGCGAGACAGTTCATTGAGTACCCTTTTATAAAATTCGATTCTGAACATAATATTACTACGGATATTAACTTCTCGAGTTACAGTAACGCAAAACTATGAGGATACACAAAGAGGAAATTTTAACTTTAATATTATGCATCTTAATATATATACGCTCACTTAGAAAACACTTTAATGAATTATTGGTAATACTAAACCGATTAAACTATAAAATGCAAATAATAGTCCTTTCGGAAATTAATATTAAGAAACATGAATTACATATGTCTGTCTGTATGATGTAAAAGGCTATAATACGCACGCGTAGACGCGGGAGAAGTCAAGAGGAGGAGGGCTGTTAATATATGTCAACGAGAACATTAACATATCAAACGCTAGAACGCTAGAAACCACCACGGTGGAAGTTATTTATGCAAAAATATAATTCAACACCAAAACTGTTCATATGATATGCTTGTACAAGCCACCAAGCAAAAGTCGAAATTTATTGAAGAACTAAACTTAATTCTAAAGGATCAACACTACAAATAGACCTCAGGAAAAAAAGGTTATTAGTGATAAGTTGGTTAAGGATAAGTTAAAAGAATACGACTGGTCACAGTTACTGCAGGATACTTGCCCTCTCGTGCTGTATGAGAATTTGATTTGTGTGTTTGATAATATTTACGAGAAATGTACTTTTATAGAGAAAATAAATAATAGGAAGCGGTGACGGAAACCTTGGGTTCACAACAAACTGTATGATATGATAGCAAAAAGAGACTTTCTTTTTCGATCCTGGAATGCCTCTCCAAATAATATGAATAAGCGACTAGAATACACAACATATATATATGCTCAATAAATTGATTAACAAAGCGAAGAATAAATATAGACGGACACAAGTCAAAAATTGTAATAGAGACATTAGGACGACATGGGCACATATAAATGCATGGATTGGCAAAGCTAAGGGAAACATAGATAATACAATAAAAAAGTACCTGGGACAAAATGTAAATATATTTAATATTTGCTCTAACTTTGCAAAGACATTTACAAAAGATATTAAGGACATAAAGCAAGTGTGGAAACAAAATTTCTAAAACAGAAACGATTATGTCGAGTTTAGTAATTTGTCTTTTCGATATAAAAAAATAAACGAATTCATGGTCAGTAAAATTTTAAATAAATTAAATCAGAATAAAGCGCCGGGACTTGATAAAATTAGGGTACAGGACTTAAAATACATAAAGAATGACATAAGTCCTGTTTTATCCTGAAAACAGGATATTATCCTAATTTATTTAAAAAATCGATAATTCGTCTTATTTACAAAAACGGCTCACACTTAGATTACAGTCATTATCGTCCTATCGCCATGCTTTCAGTTATCAATAAAATCGTTGAAAAAGTGGTGGTGGGACAGATTAGCACGTTCTTAGAACACAACAACATATTACATGAGCGCAAGCACGGCTTCCGGCCGGGGCGGACACAATCAACGAATACCTAAACAATGCAGACAGAAACAATGCGAAAGCAGGTGATAGCACTGTTTATTGATTGTAAAAAAGCGTTTGAAACATTAGATTATAAAATATTATTGCTAGCGATGAAGGAGTGTGGAAATAGGTGCCCAACAAATATTTTTTTAACAATTATTTAAAACAAAGAACACTACAGGTTGTGGGCGACAATATTAAAGGGAAGGAGGCCAGTGTCAGCTTAGGTGTCCTTACTGGGTCCGTCTTCGGCCCGACTTTAATATGTATGTAAATAGTGTCGTTAAAGTAATTAAACACTCCTGTCTGTATATGTACGCTGATGATATGTGTCTCCTATATGGCGACATGTAAATGTAAATGTAATGCGAGATGTAAACAAAATTATAGATATCTAGGTTTAATTGTAGATGAACACTTTAATTGGAAATGTCAAATAGATGCGGTTGGTAAGAAGCTATCAATAAATCTCTTGGGAAAATTCTATAATTTAAGACACATTGTAGATAGAAAAACCTTATATATGATATATTATGCACTGGTAGATATCGGTATAAATTATGGTGTTGGTATTTATGATAGGACTTTCAAGACATATTTATTAAATATTGAAAATTTGCATATGAAAATAATTAAATAATTTGTTAACAAGAATATATTAGAAACGTGTGAAAAAGACTACAACGAATTGTTTAGAAAATGTAAAATTTTGCCTTTAGAAAACACAATCAAATTAAAGACAATATTAGATAACCTTTTCAGGGAAGAATATAAAATTAAAGTAAGCAATACTTACAATACTAAACGGGTCAGAGAGGGGCAATACGTAACGGCATCGGCAACAAATTGCTACGGGGAGAGAAACACTAAATATTTAGTAACAAAACTATGTAACGATTTTAAATGGCTGAGAACTGATCATAGGGTAGATTCAAAAAAGATTATTAAGAATAATTTTAAAAAAATATTTCTTTGAACACTAATGTAATGTAGTGTAAGAGTAGGTTAGCAATACACGAAATTGTATTAAATAGTGTATATGTATTGTGTAGGTTTTAAAACGGAATGAGTGTTTTTTTGTTGCCATCAAATTAAATTGTAGTTAGTCAACATACTTAAAATTGTTAAAGTAAATTTGTTGAAATATTAAACATAAACATGATTATTGAACGAACCAAAATATAGTACCCGTTGTCTACACGTGTGGCGCTGGCGCGCTTATTATAATTTCTGTGTCTCTGCATTCTTCTTCCGCAATAAACGTATTATAAATCTATTCCGTGGGTTTAATTATGACTTTCTACAAAATTAAAATAAAATAAAAAAAAATACTTGTGCGCATGTACAACATGCAGTTAACATTGGCGTCCTATTATTGTGGCCTAAAACCTAAGTTAAAAATTATATGGATTTTTATTTGACCATTGTTAATAAGGCTGCCTTGAAATATCTTTAACTTTTTTATTTCATCGCCGATAGAGAACAACAGATTGACCACGAGGTTCATTTTTCTAATCAAAATTTCCAGAACGGAACCGGGCAAACCAATAACGGGTTGTGCGTTCGTTTGTAAAGTTCTCTCCGTAAACGTTGTTGATGTTACGTGCCGTTTGTGTCGCGTTGATGCCACGACGGAACTCATATTCCATAATTATGGATATTCCATGTGTAATTACACGAATTTTTTAAAGTATCCATTATGACGAAATAAAAGACTGACTTTGTAAAAAGAGTGTCATGTTTTTGAAATAAAATTAATTTGGATTTATAATTCACAGCCAATCAAAACTTTTTTTTTGTTTGAAATGATCAATACTGAAGAAGGGCAATTTCATAGGTAAAGACCTTATACTAACTTATCACTTTGTAAATTTCTAAATATCCTGGTATCCGTTAAAGCTATTTATATTTCGGGTTACTCCTATTTCGATTACTGCACTCTGTTTCCATATTGATTTTCCGTTATCCTGCTTTACGGTTTATTTGTATTGTGAATCATCAAAATGCGGCCTTATTTAATTTTGCTAATAAGCCTGGGTCTTATTTCCGACCGACCGATATAATCACGAAGCCCCAAATCACAGTCTTTTTAGACCAGCTAAAGTTCTGGTAATTAACGTAGAACCCAAAACCCGCAGATTATTGTCATAACACTTAATACAATCCCGGATAACTCCATTCGGCTCCATCTCGGGAACCCTTGTGCTATTCACCCTATAAGGAAAGTTGAGCCCTTTGTGTCCGGTGTGGTTGTAATATCCTTTGGGATAACAGCATCAATCAGTAAAATAATCATAAATAATATAATATGATATATTCTCCCAGTACCAATAATGTTGTATTTAGCTCACCTGGTCATACTGTAGTATTCTTCAGCTCCGGCGTATTCAGTTTTACCCGCAAGAGTTAACTTGAGACCGGAGCGGAATGCGCGGTCCCCTCCCGACCCCCGCCTTGGTAGTTTGTAAATGTTTGGTTATGTAAACATGGGTAAGATTATACACGATGCTGAACGAAATCTTATTTTAATAGTGATAACCTATTTTGAAAATGAAAAGAAGAATCGTGCTAACATTATTCCAGTAGAACAATCCATCAAGCGAGCATGGCTACCGGGTATTCAAAGGCTACTTTTAAGTACTTACCTATGTGCCCTCAGAAATCTAATTAATAGTTTCTATGTAGTGAAAAAAGAGGAACCGAACATGAAAAAGATTTTAGCTGCTGCAAAATGAAGGAGATTTAAACTTTCCCGGAGGAATACAAACTCTACGACTAATTATGAAAAAAAAACAACTCAGGTCCAAATTTAAAAAATGTAAGAACGCACGGGTATTTCTAACACAAAAAGCCGACATGGCGGCGTGGCGCGATCATTACCTGCGGCTTTTAAAAAACAATGATTTGGGAGTATATAAGAAATCGGTAATTTACCTACATGAAATCTGGATCCACTCTCATTATACGGTTAGCAAATGCTGATAGAACAGTTCGGATCCGGGTGTGAGAAAAATATAAATAGTGAACAACGTTGCATACTCGTTCATGCGCGGGGTGAAAATGGATTTGTTCAAGGGGCTGATCTACTCCATATTATTATACAGATGTAAAAATAAAACTGGTGATTACCATGATACACAGACAATTTTGTTTAATGGGAAGCTTATTCCAAATTTACCTAATAATTCTATTGTCGTCATTGATAATGCGCCATATCATACAAAACACTGTGAAAAGCCACCAACAAGCGCAGCGAAGAAAGAAGATATTCGTAGATGGTTAGAGCAAAAGAATATTTCATTTGAGGAGAGTATGACTAAAAGAGAATTGTGTCAACTACTGCTAATAAATAAACCAGAGAAGAAGTATGTG
The DNA here is from genome assembly GCA_029286865.1 of Teinopalpus imperialis. Taxonomy (NCBI): domain Eukaryota; kingdom Metazoa; phylum Arthropoda; class Insecta; order Lepidoptera; family Papilionidae; genus Teinopalpus; species Teinopalpus imperialis. The sequence continues at coordinate 525,021 of JAGSMU010000054.1, forward strand.
GTTAATTAAATTTTAAAGATCACGGAGACCAAGTGTTACGTCTGCCACATTTAAACCCCATAGACTCTATGGCATGTATACTCTTACATGGAATTTAGTCAAGCAAAGGGTGGCAGACAAAAACATTAATCAATCAGAGCGGGAAATTGAAAAGTTAACGAGAGACGCAATTCCATCGATAGTATAGTATTTGCTGCACAAAGTTTAGGTCTATACATGCAATTTCTTGATTTTCAAGGACTGTAGCTTCTGCTTATTTCTTTATATCCATGTCCATGTCCCTGAATTTTTTAGACTACTTGTATAAGCGGTGGTCATCCACCATCCATTATGGTTTACTCATTCTCCGCGTGTTTTTTGTTATTCCATGGTACTATACGGTGTGGTGTGTAATTTTATTCGTAACTATATGTTTATTTCGTTATTTGGAATTACCTAAGGTCGATTTAAGATTATTACGTAACTCGCATCAATTATAATCAGAAATTATATTATATTGGCATATCCCCGGGATTCGAGATGCATTGAATCAATACATACGCGCATGAGCAATAAGCAGTTAGCAAGGGCGTTTCCCCCGGCATGTCATAATATATAGTCATAAGAACGTGTCGCGCCGTGTAGTCGTTCATATTTAGCTTATTGTGCTAATAAATTAAATATAACTTTCCGCTTTTAACTACCGATACACCAGTGACCAGTTAATATAAGTTTAGTATCGATTTTCTATTCTATTTTTCTATAATGGTACTTTACTTCATTTTGTCGGAATAATAAATTGATTCTCCTACCCTGGGACTAGAATGAACACCATGTCGCTTAAAATTTTTTTACATTTTTATTTATTCTGTATTTTTTTGGATTAAACATAGTGGCGAGAAAACTATGGCGAAGTCGTTTGTCATTCGGTAAGCCTAGAATCTTTTTTTTTGTTATTCATTTAATTTACTAGTAAGATATAGCTATAGAACTTATATGGTTTATTGTTTAATTATGAATTCTGAATAGGTAATTTTGATCAAAAATATAAATGAGAAACTTCTTCATCGCTTAATTTTATTATGGATAAATTACAGAACTAAAACTTTTTTATTTAACAAATCTTTTTTTACCGTTCATTTCTAACAAATTCTAAATGTCTGGAAATTCACTTATTAACCTGCACCGGATCAATACTGGTGCCCATGTACAACATGCAGTTAACATTGGCGTCCTACCCCGATTGACAACTTAATATAACTTTTCTCTTTTAACTACCCATACACTACTTATTAATATGTAATGGTTTTTGTTGGTGAATTGATAGCTGTTACACAGCTATGTAGTGTATATTTTGTATTCTTGTATTTCTGTTTTTAATTTACTTTCAATTAACTTATTTATCAAGAAAAAATAACTCATCTTGGTATATAGTCCGCGAAATCTTTAAGTAATTCCACCATTTTTAGAACCATTAATTAGCTCGGATCGATAAGTACGTGTACAATACGCGTTTAACACTGGCGGTACTTCATGCGCAGTACATTGTTAAGAAGTCAGAAGTCAACCGCCGTTAATTTCGTGAACTGATAGCTCTACCATAGAACGCTATCAATCAACATGACCATTGTTGATTTATTTATTACAACCTATTTATGTTGTTTTTTGTCTACGGATACTGTGCCTAAATTAGCTAGTATCGAATAGACTAATGTCTCCGTAGGAATTTAATTTATTTTTCTTGTAATACTTAATACTATTTAAATAATAAGTGTTTATATGGTGTAGTTTAATTGATCTAGTGTGAAGCTTAGATAACTGATCAAAATAATGGGTGAAAAACTTTAAAAACGTTTTTTTAGCACTCATATTCCTTTGTTTGGCTAAGTAGTGTGAGCTTTTATTCAGTACGTGTTTCGTTTCAATATGGCTTTTGGATTTACCATAAAGCGTCGATGTTAGCCATTTAACTGACTATTTTGTTATAAATCGAATTACCTAAATACTATTATATTATTATTAAGTATATCCGGGCTTCACACCCCGTACTGATCATATTTAGCTTTTGTGTTAATTATGATTTCTTTCAATTACCGTTACGCTAGTGATCAGTCTTAGTATGTATGTGTATTTCGTATTTTCACTTTTAGTTTACTTTTTGTTAAAAACGAATAGCTGACGTTATATATAGACGTTCCCAAAAATTTAGTAGAGCCGTCATTTTCCGAAACTATTAATTGATAAGTACGCGCATGTGCAATAGGAACTCATTTTTAACACTTTTCATTCATCATTTAACTATTTTTAAATCTAAAAAAATAACGACTGCGTGGTTACAAAAACTTAATTATGACGAAACTGAAGCTCTAATCCAACCTGTTTCTTAACTTTCTAACTATTAAATGAAAATGTGAGGCTAATATGCTTGCATGGGCAAATACACAACAAACACACTTATACACACACACACACGCAGACACCAAATACAATTTTATTTTTTTCCGTAGCATTACTTGTGATTTAGTTAATTTTGGTGAGAAATAAAGAATTATTATTATTGCGAATTATAACTATCATCTACTATAAAACGTTCTTGCAGTGCGTGCGTCCATCGCCAACCCAAACCTTCTTAGTAGCCTCAGTCTGTCAGCTAGCCATGACCGGCCACCCTATTAGAATCGCGTCTGTCTACCTCCCTTGCAGACGTGACGCTCTAATGAGAAACCAAACCCCGCGGTGGTTGGCTTTAGACTCGCTAAGCGATGCATTCGCCTCGCCGCCGCTTCGAAGCGCCTATTGCCCACACTGGGTCACGCACCGAATATGCTTGATATTGCTATCTGCAAAAACCTTCCCGCCTTTCTGGGATATAGGTAAGCCATGAGATCGCTTTCGATCATCACCCCGTTCTTTTTCGGTTAGGGCCCTCCGCCCAACCTCACCTTCTTCCAGAACTTTCACAAACTCAGAAACAACCTGAGGGAGGCCACATCACCGCATCTAGATGCCATTCCTAGCAACATATCTTTAGTCAACGGCACGAACCTCGCAGTTCATATCCTCACAAGGCACATCCAGACTGTCGACGAGGACCACCAAAGGACCGAGGCACGCTCTCGAAGACCCTGACGATGCTACTAGCAGGGATCTAGCCCTGATCAATACACTACACTCCAATGCTGCACCAACCTACCGCCGACGACGGTTAGGACGTCGCAAATAAATTATTCGCGATACCGCCATGTCCCAGTCAACACAGATGAAAGCGTCGCTGGAATTTCTTGTGACACTTCTTCTTATTTATATTCTTATTCCACTTCACTTCACTTATTCTTATTCCGTAGTCAGAAGCAACTGACCGAGCCGAGGTTCGGCCCTCTCAGGCTCCCTCGAGTCAGTCGCTCTCGCTACAGGGTAATGGTCCAAGCCGAGGCTTCCTCTGTGGACTCCATGTGCATGTTGCCTACTAATAACGTAGTAAATATAATAACGATAGTATAAATATACTTCCCGGCTTCGAGGTGCACCGGATCGATAAAGACGCGCAGGTGCAATAAGCAGCTAGAACTGACGCTACCCCGCGCATGCTCCGTGCAAACCTGGATAGGCGTCCATCCCGGCACTCGCAGCAGTGCGGGTTCCATTGTCTGTACGAACGTCTCGCGCCGTGTAGTCGTTCATATTTAGCTTTTTGTGATAATTAATTAACATAACTTCAACGTTTAATTAACTATACACGAATAATTAATATGCTTCCGTTGATTGCTGGTTCTTTAACAGCCTTATGTGTCATTTGTGTCGCGTATTGTTTTTTTTGTATTTTTACTTTAATCTCAATTTACTTGTTTTTCAAGGACCATTAGCTGACATTGCTATGGGACATTCGTGTAATTTTTAGTAACTCCGCCATTTTATAGAGCTATTAGTAGGCGCGCATCGATAAGTACGCGCATGTGCGTATTGGCGGTTCCTAACGCGCACCGCATTGGTGATAGCTCTACCGTGGGACGCGATCAATTATCATAACTTTTGGCGACTCGGTGAGACTTTAACTTATTTCTCTTATATTATTTAATTTACTAGTAAACTATACCTGCAGTATTTATATAGTGTATTGACATTTCATTTGATTAACCATATGGATGAAAAAGTTTGTTATCGATTATAGATCCATGTTCGGTTATCGAAACCACCATTTGACTATCGCTGTGCACTAACTCAAGTATTTTAGCTTAGCTAGTTGGCGTGGCTACTTTAACTAATGCTAACACGATGGCATTGTTTAAATATAACCATAATATAATTTAGTTGAAAAGCGTAGACATAGTGGATTACATATGTTCTATGAAGAGAAAGAAAGTGCGGAAAAGATCGAACTTGGACCCTTGTTGTGGTAGCATTAAAACTTACGGCCATACTTAATGGCCATAGTAGGTTTTGCAATAATAAATCCTTGTGGAGGTATTATTTTGAATCACCAGGGAATGTTTACGTGTTTTATACTATAGTATAGTAGTAACCTACAAAATACTTTTAAAACGGCTGTAACTGCAATATTGTCTTATTTGGACCAACCCTTAATTATATACTCTATAAAAATGGGATTTTAAACGAACGCTTAAGTTAGATGTTTTATCATCACATCAAACTTTACGCATACATATATCAAATATGTGTCACTGTAACTTTATAAAATTTGCACAAATAAGATATTTTTATTTGTACAGTTTAATGTGGAATTGATTATCTCAAATGTTTAAAATCAATTATTTGTGGACGTATGTTGTGTCTTGTTCAATTAGATTTTTTTTGTATATTAATACAGCTTGCTTTAAATTATATTATTTTATTTTATTGTATTTTAAAGAGTGCTACTTGATAAATCATGTTATACTTAGTATTATTTTAAAAAAGATCGTATTTTATATTATATTGCGAGTGAGCACGAAATAGGTATGGTGCGCTACGCTCACAAGGTTTACAACTAGGCCAGCAACGAGATAGTAAACTTACTATAACATTACCAACAACTCCGGTTATCACAAACAATGTTGGATCGTTCACAATGGCGTATTCGTACCTAAGGCACATGCAAGTTTCACAGACCACAACTTAAGCAATTAGGCTAATGACATTAAATTTTGTCTAAATAAAACTGTAATTTGGATATATATAATTTTTTATTTTACTTTAAGTACGACATAAAACGAGATGAGTACTTAGTTATTTCTGTTATAAATTTTGTTTGAGAGATATCGTGTAAATTCTGTTGCTTTTAAATTAAAACTGATCCTGAATTACATACGAGGTGCGCTTGTAAGAGTTGCTACGAAGTACACCACATCATCACACCATCTAGCCCAGAGTATGCCATGACATGTATGTATGTATACTGTATGACATTTGTCACGTGTGGCTTTTTTGTGTGACCATTTAGAATGTAAATCTTTTATTGTTAGCAAGATAGCGCTGCTGTGTTATCTTGCTGTTTCAGGCTGGTATACTATGAGGTCGTGATCATCCCCATATCAATAAAGCCCAAAACCCCATGATTTATTACTCACATTTACCTCTCTTTTGTTACAGTTCTGACTCGCGCGCATTCTTTCAATTCTTATACTTATTTTCAATCACCCACGGCCCGACCACCAAGAAATCCCTAAGAGAAAACCCAGGAGTGACCAACCACGCTCGCGGGCGGCCATGGCCGGGGGAAATAATCGAGCTGACCCGTACGACACCCTGCCTGGTAACTCCAGAGAGCAACCGATGTTCAGTGCGCCAGACGACGTAAGTACTATATTAACTTTCTTTATTTTATAATATAAGAGGTAACAATCTAAGTTTATTGTTCATCTGATGATCATTATTATTCACTTAATAACGGCCCAAGACACATCAAGAAACATTTAAGATGAACGGGTGGAATCCCTATACCTACTACACCAGCAATGTGTGTCACCATGCAATAATCGTATGGTTTTCAACTTTCGGGCAATTAGTCTTTGCTATACAGGACTTCCTTTTTTAAGGCAGCATCGAGGCTAGTATCAGCATCGATACCTTCACCGCAGTAATCACCAAATCACTACGTATTCAATATGGTTCTACCTTGTGAATCGATGTTTTATTAGACTACAATCTGATTGTTATGTCTCATTGCGCCCTTTTAATACTACGCCACGTGGCTCTACCGATATATTATTATCAAACGTGATAGTAGGCGAGGCTATTTCCGAATAGCCGGTTACCATAAAAGAAAAAACACATATTTATAGATCCGACTAGGAAGCATAGATTTCCTATAAAGAGAACATGTACAATCAAGCGGCCCATTGCTAATTTGCGTATGTTAATCAAATATTCCTTATTTCCTCATGATGTTTTCATTCACCGTGATAAATAAGTATTCAATATTGTAATTAGCCATTAGTGTGGCGTCTCCCTTATTGAACATGAAACTGAGCTAATTCAAATTCTTTTGCAGGAAAATTTGAAACACGCTGCACTAGCGTCTGTCAAGTGAGTGTAATTTAGTTATTTATTTGTTAGACTCCATGAGCTTTTGATGAGTCCTGGACCACGACGTCTGTTACGTTGAGACAGTTTGTCCATATACTTCACGACTAAGTTAGAGTGTTTCTTTTAAAGATATGTTCTAATTCACAATAATATCATAGAATACAGAAGCAATTGCTCTCCGTTTTTCTCTTGGTATTTGAGAGCACAGTCCGTATCCAGTCGATCGTTAAAAACTATTACGTTTTGGTCATTCAAAATTATTGTGCAATCGGCTAAATTACGATAAATTTATTATGACAATACTGCTACGCTACCTAAATATTAATTAGATTTTTCATTTTTTTTATTGTATTGAGGGTGACAAACGAGCACACAGTTCATCTGATGGTATACGACCCCTGACATCCACATTCTAAGACGTGAAAGCATGGCCAATGATTGAAGTTGTCTATTCGTGCTACAGTTAGTCACTAAATTCCTATGTATTATTTTTTTATTTTTGTGTGAATGTTTATTTCCTATTATTTTCTGTGTTTACATTACTGTACCTAATTGAAGATGATGAATGAGTTATCTCCAACACCGCCCTGATATTTGGAGTCTGTTAAGGAGATATGCTTTAGCACCATTTCAGAAGTCATAATTAACACTATCGGCTCAGCTCATCAATAGTCCACTGCTTGACGCACTTTCACTGCTAAGATAGACTTTCAAAGAGTACGATGCTGAGCCAACTGCCTCCACCGACTTTCCGCAGATATGCATCATCATTCTATCTATAAGAGTAGAGAGTTTTCTCACATTGCAATGGCCAACATGAGGTGGCCATTCGTGAACCTTTCTCTCCCGTCGGTTATCTATCCTACAAGCTATATGCCCAGCCCATTACCACTTTTGACTTCTGATCCTTTGAGATATGTCGGTTACCTTTATTTAATATGTAAGAATTTCAAATTTGATTATCTTGCTCCACAGGTTATGTGTAAACGAAGCCTTTGACAAATGTGAAGTAGCTGTAAAAGTTATCGTTAATATGGAATTCGAGAAGGCAACGAATAGGATGAAACAGCGGTGAGTAATATTTCCAAAATATTATACAAAAGCTGATGTATCGCTATCAATACAAGACACAAAAAATATGGGTTACCTATTTTTCGTTTTAAAAAGGTACAAAAAACATTCTTGGGAATAGCATACGCATATTAAATAAAATAATAACTGATTTGCCATTAAACAGATTTAAAATTTTCTTCCAAAACCACCACCTAATCAAAGCATCCTACTATTCTTTGTCCGAATATTTGTCTGACAAATATGCTTGGATTTTAACTTTCAATTCCGGGTTCAATATTGGACAACTCCTGGATATTTTGTAATTTATTATTTAAAAAAAGAACAACTAGCCCAGTTTCTTGTCTCATAAGCGGTGGTCCTAGTTATCTTGAAAATTCAAAAGTGTTTTGTACAAAACTACTTGAATTAAACTTCTATTGATTTTATCTGATTTGAGTAAAAAATGCACTTGTAAGTCTAGTGACAAGCTGAGTGTCTGTGGCAAAATTAGGGAAAAATAAATAGGAGTTATGGTAGAATCCTAATTTACTTTCCATCTCATCAAGATGAAAAAGACTTGGACTGAAAATATTAAACTCCCCCTCTCCGTTGGGTACGAAGACTTTTATTTATTTATGAGTTGATTGCTACTGAAGTGCCCTGATATTTAAATCTCAACCGAACGAAATATTAGTTTTCGAGGCTATACAACTAGAACGTCCATGTAGTGAATGTACAGACTGGTAGGACGCGGTCATTATGATTATAACTTCTTGCAATTTTTTATTGGCTCAAGCTATAATCTGTATCTCACAGGATTCTGCTTATACGATGAGGATGTCATTCTCATCGTCAAAGGCTTTCCTTTTCCATTGAATTTCAATGTACCTATCATAAGCTGTACTTCACTATACCACAGCCTCAGTGAATCCATTTTTGAGTTCATTTCTGCAGTTCAAACTCTTGAATTCACTCACTTAGATTGCCCCATGAAGTCGACGCTCGCGACTCGCCCAGAACACAGGCGGCGGACATGCCTAGTCTGCACGCTTCGCAGCATGATTTGGAAGGTATGTTGTTTTGAAATTAATATCATCGATAATCGTTATTTGTTTCGTCATGTCGTCGTCGTCTCCTTTTCCTAAGTACATACCCCTAACGCTATTCTTTTTTTACTTTCCCTTTTATGCATTTAATTTACTCACGGTTCACCGTAACACCGGGCGTCCTTTCTCTTAACATTGCATTTTTACGCTTAAAATTGTATTGCCCTGTTTTTTTTGCTGTACTCTGCTTTTTTTTAATTATTTGTTGACTTAATTATTACTTTTTATATAACATTAGTGGTAAACTAGAACATAGTTCACCTGATGGAAGTTATAACAGCGGCCCGTAACATCCACATTCATTCCCAACAAAGTTTCATCATATACATAGGTTGTCTTGACAAGTGAGACAGAATGCTTCGTTACCTGCATTTCGGTCGTTGGATAACCACTCACCATACAAAACACAGCATTATTATAATTCTAAGAGGGCATAGTCCTTCCCCATTTCTTTTTACTCTCCTTCTTCATTCCTCATTCGCGCTGTTTCTCAAAAATAGCAGTAGTGTCGTTATACCACTGATACCAAATTGGTGAATTACAATAGTGCTGCTTGACGTGTTTCACACTCAAATCCATGCCATTCAAAAAAATTCCATCAAAAACCGTTCCACTGTCTCCATCTGAGTATAAGTCTAGTAATTTCAAATGTGCTTTCATTACTTTATTTTGCAAATCACTTGTTGTTGTTTTAGTGGTTTAGTTTTATTATTGCATTATTGTTACTATACCTTTGTTGTTTATAAATTATCTATTAATTTGTAAATGGGATGAGGAACAAGTACAGAGTTCACTTAATGTCAAAGGTCACGTCGGCCTATATTTGTGCGTTATTATCTCTGAGAAAATTTTGAATGCTTTCTATCAGTAGGTCTCGGGAAAAGCAACTTAAAGTTAATTATTAAAAAAACTAGATAAAGCCTAAGTGAGGAAGTCATTCCATATTAGTTCTCAAGGTTACCGGGGTCACTTTAGTGGACGATAAAGACTTTTAGTCGCTTTATATGACATACAGGGAATACTTTAGCTATGTTCTATAAGCCTGTGGCTACGTGACTGATTATAACCTACGTTTCCGTGATAGGCGAAGCACTTGATGATATCGAACATGGAAGCACACGCCAAATTAGTTTAAACCGACGCGAAAATGCTCCTCGCCCTAGATGGACACAATCTAACGCGTTGCCTCCGACATACCGTGAAGATCAAGAGATCGCTGAAAATATGCAAGTAAGTCACGTGTCTCTAAATCTTTGATAATAAAAAAACTTTAGTACGTTTGCTTCAGCACAGTGACGCCTAATAGCAAAGTTCTGTTATTTTCTCGCTGGTTAAATAACTACTTTTCCGTTCTTTTTGCGTCTAAAACATTAAAAGTTGAGTTCTACGTTTCTTCGAGTATGGAATATACTCAACTCAAATTTGACTTTGAAATTTTATTCTCACAGCTCTCAAAGAAATTTCCCTTCAAAAATTGTCCTAACGGTAACGTAAAATATCGGTAATGCAAAAAAATCAGATTGCTGGCATATCATGAAATGAAAACTTTATCTGTACACTGTGCTGCCCCGGTTCTGCAGTCTAAAGAGAGAGTGAGAGAGCAAGAATAGCACACAATTCACCTGATGGTAATTGATGTCTCCTTATCAAAAATTTAAGAGGCACTCACCTTCCATTTGTGTGCCGCGAGATACACAGGCAGATATGAGTGAAGAGTTTTGTGAACAAATTGCAGGTGTATTGAAAATCTGTCCAAGATTTGGCTATTTAGCCCTTATACTACAACGTTGACGATGAAAAAGTTAACTTGCGTATATTATTCGATTTAAAATCATTTTCATCTTTGGTCCTCATGATCTCATGAAACGATATTAGATAGATATTTCTCTGGTTGATCTGCTTCAACAACTGCATTAATTATTTTTTATTTAAAAAAATCGAAAAAAAATACAATGTTCACATGGTTCCCACGGCCTATTGCACTCCTATATGTCTTCGATAAGTAATGCAATGCAGATGCGTAGTCACTCTTGAGTAAAATGAATGTCTGATCTATAAAATATCATGTATATTTTTTTTTATAGGAGGAATTTCCAAATTCTCGACAACGAGGCCTGGGAAACGGTCAACGCCCGCGAACATATTCACGGTGGAGTGCGCCTCGTAATCGTGAACATCATCATAGATATGCCGGCACGTCTTCTAACGCTACTGGAGCTCAAAGGGTCCACCGGGACCAAGGTAAATAACACCCCATTACATTTATCTCTTTAGAAATTCGACGGGAGTAGAGAATACGCCTTGTGGCATTCAAGAACGAGTCACCTAGATCTACGACTGTATTTTCATTTTGTTTTGTTTATTTTTGTATACTTTTACATTTCTTTTACTTTACTATATATTATTATCATATAAATATTCTCTAATTTTATGATATACTTAACAACGTTTTAATAATCTTAGTCTTTGATACCATATTTCGGATTATTCTTAATACCCGAGTTTATTACCACACCGTTAGTTTCCTCAAATTGGAGACACGTTTGCCTAGTGTCCGAACGACCATTTATATCTCCGCTGATCGCGAGCCCTCTAGTTCGATACCTGGTGGGCCAGCACTAATGGGATCTAGTGACTTACGGATTTACCATTTAGGTAATGAAAGGAATCATCGTAAGAAATCTCGTGGTAGGCTATCTATCCATCTGATGCTAAAAGCTAGCAGTGAGTAGGCTGTAATTATATTATTTTTAACTCTTATTTAAATTGAGTAGCAAGTATAAATATTTAGGTCTTAAATTACAGGCGGATTTATTTTTATTAGAATGCCTTAAATAAATACTTTGTCATCATTAATATATGCTATATTGGTGAACGGTTGGTTTGAATGAAAAGATTTCTGTACATATCCCAAGATAGTCATGCTTGACGATCACGTTAGTTATAACCACGATTTTTTATGTATATATATATATATATATATATATATATATATATACATATATATATATATATATATATATATATATATATATGTAACTTCGGCAATTAATAATTTAAAATCCTTATCTAGCCACCGCAAAGATTTAAAGTTATTACTTATTATTATCCTTGAACTTATTACTACCTTGAATCGTCATTTCATACGATCCTTCGGGGAATCTTCGAATCTGGTGACAGTGTTCACAAGCCATTCGCTGCTATCAGCATCCGATTTTCTTCGACAGACGAATTGTTAATAGAGGAGTTATATGATACTATATGTGTCTAACTTTTGAAGCATTTAAAATAAATGTTGTCCCCATACTCACTTTGTGCGAATCACAAAATAATGTAGCTTTACTTTTGTGAAGCCCCACAAATTATCACTGAACAATAATATCTGAATATTATAGTTCTAAGTTTCATACATATTTAACACAATCGAAATTATAATTCTGGAAAAAACACTTTACCTAGTAACATAATTTGTAGCCAGGTTACTTATATAGATTCTTTGTGATTATAACTAACCTAGCCACAAATGTATAATAAAAAATAATGTCTTTATCGTTAGAGTATTTTAGTATAGTTTATGGACTAACCTTGTTGAGATACACCAATCTATTAGTCAACCATAGAATTGCATCATCGAATACTGAGTACTGACGTGAGGTTCTTTTAATTTGTGCGGTTATGATAACCTCTTTTGTTTTACCTAAACCTAAGCAACTTTCTCTCATCTTAACTCATCATTAAAATACAGTTCTGTATTTTAGTGTATTTTGTTCTGTAAAATGACCGCAGCAATAATAATAGGTTGACTCAATTGAATGAAATAAAAACCAACTATGGCTCTATCTGGCTTAAGCTGAGGAGTCTGGTGGTCAATTGAGGCGATTCACGCGACTGCATATATGCTGACAGTTCCTTTTCCCCCAACGGATATACTAGCGTGTCCACGATCTTAATTGGATAGATAAGTCACTACTTTATATAGAGAACCGAAGCCGTCTTTTGTTTGTATGATGCACAAGCAGACCTGGCAATATCCTAAAGTGCTCGACACTATTCATCGCTGAGGGTTAAGCTAACGATGACGTAGTTTTGAGCTTGAAGCACAATAATTCTGTCAGAGAGAGTTGTGATGTAACCAGTGATATGATGAATGATGATGACCATTAAAATATGAAGGCGTTACCGGCAACATCTAAGATCCTGTGATCTTAGTTATCTTAAGTGCCAGTCACCTACTTCACGTGAGCTTGAATTGTCGTCTCTTTCATTTGTATGAAGTTACGGTCACGTGTTTCATGTAACAATTACTGGTATTTTATCGTGCGCTCCTTTTATCTTTTTCTTTTAGGACACCAGACAACTTAGCTAGTAGAAAATAATGATATTTCACTTCTTTTTTTGTATTCGCAGTAGGTGATTTTTCGAGAGGTCTCAACTTCTAAAAGGATAATGAATCTGAAAAATTATAGATAACAGGTCGGTCGAACGATTTTGGTCTTTTTAACAGCTTTGCTCTTGGTTGCATGTAGGAAGATTCATAGATTTCGAAGATTTCAGGCACTACAGGCATCATAGAAAGTTGTATTGGCATCATGTACACAGCAAACGTTGGTCTTACCTTACTTAAAGTGATTTCCAGGAGGCTGGATTGGTTGAACTGCAGGTTGGTGCGCTAGAGCCAGGTCTCCGTGGGATTCTATGCGAATTGACTTTATTGAGTTACCATCTGATCGTGAGTCATTTTGCTGGAGCTATACCGGACTTCGGCCTATGCCAGCGTATTCTAGACAAACAGCTGAATGTAAGTCGGTCTTAATGTTTTCTAGCGCTTATCGATTTTTAGCGCTAACATTAATAGTTTTTTTTACTTAATTAACAAATCTTCAATGGCGACGCATTAGAAAGGAGTTTTTATACGCTATTGCTGGGCGCACTCACGATATTGTTCGAAAATAGGACATAACCGTTTTTTTTCAAACTAACAGACCCATGGTAGTTTGCTTAGCTGCTTAGCACTTGCTAAACCGCTATCTAAAATTGCCATCAACATAACTGGAACCAACAGATCGCTAGCGTTCTGCGAATTTTAAGCTAAGCGTTTGGACGCAAAGCTATCGTGGTACATTTAACTGTCTTAATTGCATTTCTAATTAACTTTCCGCCGATATTTTCTCGTCCAATCGCAAGCGATAACAATACTCTCAACTAACAATAGTTATGCTTAGGACTTAGTATTCTAATATAGATTTATGAGCGTGATTTACTAATCGTAAATAATAATAATTACTATTATATTATTAATTAACCAACCAGACGAGGATGACAATGTATATAAATAAATAATAATAATAAACCATTCCTTCACAACATGGTACAATGCAAGGATCTATCATTAGGAATATTTCGTGTATACTGGATGTCCCGTAAGTAGTGGACCAACGGAGATAGAGGTGGTCATTATGTAACGGAAACACTAAACTTTATTGGCCTTCGTTGAATAGTTTAGAAGTTATATTATTTTAGGACTTCTTACCATCTACACAAACACTTAAAAGTGAACTAAAACAATTTTGTATTCTTTATTTTTTTTATTTAAATTAGTTAAGAAAACGCATGTATTTCTCATTAAAATTAAATTCATTTCTAAATTAGGGCAACATAAAAATTAAAAGCGAAAAAACAAAGCAGAGCATATCCAAATTCTTAGTTATAAAATGTGCACTGTGATCAAAGGTGGAACATTGTTTTAAAAAAATCTTCAGTTCTAACGGATTCTAAAAATGTAACAGGCGTTAAAGTTACAGTTAAAAATCATAGATTTCGATAAGATCCACGCTTCTTTAACTGCATCATATGGAGCGATGAAGCATGTTCCAAAATGGTTGGAGTGTTTAATACACATTTATTAGATGCTGTTTCTTGTGCTTAAGAGCTAGAGGAAAGCATTTTGAGACCTTCTGTAATAAAGAAATGTTTTTCTCATATGTATCTACAATTAATTTCTTCGATTACCTGTCGAAAAAATGCTCGATATTAACTTATGAATAAAACTATTTTTTAATTCACTTTATTAATTATAAGTTTTTGAAATTTGTAATATTTATATGACAGTACATTTGTTTTCACCAGCTTTGAGTGCATTCCATTCCATATTTTGTAATTTAGAATTTGCTTTTAGCTTTTAATTTTTATGTTGGCCACAGTTACATATAATTTATCCAAAATTCTGTTGGTCCACTACTTGCGGGACAACCTGTATACCGGTATGATATACGGTATGATCCGCGGGCATCGTCAATAACCAAATCGTCAGTCAGATAATGGTAGTAGGAAGATTATGATATCATCTCAAGATTACTCCAAGAATCTTGAGATGATCTTTAGTACCGTATATCTCATACGTTACACGCTGCAGCTTATCACGTATTAGTTGTTACCCTTAGGAATTAGGAATACTCTCTATTATAGATCTCTCTATCATGCCCCTAATCATTGATATTAAAATAATTATAAAAATTTCGTTTCGTTGTACATAAACCATTATTCCGCGCGCCGGTCATTAATGAACAGAGCCGTAGTCCTATTTCATCATTCAATAATCCCATTTCATCGTTCGCTAATGATACCGCTTTCAGTAATAAAATGTATTATACATATAATAGATAAATAATAATACACCCTGTATAGATATTCTACATAGATAAATATATATGTATGATATTATATGAGGTAAATCAAATCACTGTTGGCTGAACACTGATATTTTTGACGACTTATACTGCAGCGCGAGAAGTGCTAAACCTTGTTTTTTGTTTGTATACTAAACTTTCTATTTATGTATTACATTTAATATTAATTTTTTTTCTGTTTTTTTTACTTTATTTTTTATTGTTTGGGCAATACAGCTACATCTCTACTTCGTTACGAAGGTAAGTGATCATAGCAATGACAGGTGTCATCATCGTATTCTTAATAAGGACTTGATATACTAAATCCTTCGAGGTTCCTGAGGGCTAAGTATGAATATTTTATTTATAAGGCTATATCGAATTTCACTCATGTAACAAAAATCAAGTTCAAATCAAAAAACCCTTTAGTTACTATTTCACGATGCTAATCATTTAAAGCTTAATCCATCATCTCATCAGGTCTTTTCTCCAGTTCTTCGTTCATTTTTGTACAAATGCCTCTTTCATGATCATCTCTGTCTATCCTTACCCTCAAGCATAGGCCGCTCTCATCAGCACCTTACTCTATCCTTCGTTTCTATTTTCAGAAGCACTCTCTCCTCCCTGACACATCCCAGTATATCATTCAATTGAACAGACTGACATCTGCCATGTTATCATGTTCACCATTCATCGTAGGACATAAAACTTTCCAGACATCATTTCAGTTCAGCGGTCACTCTTAAACATAAGCTTTTCCAGCTGCTGAAAATATATGTTTCACATCTTTGTCAGTATCACACTACTAAAATCCAGTCATCATCCTCTTCCCATCTTGCCGTCGATGTCGGTCGTTTACTGTTTAACATCTGTATTTCACCTCGTGATTTCTGTCCATCACTTTCTTTTTAGCATTGGTCTCTCCGGTCTTCATCAAGTCTATCAGTCACTGCTAAACTCTGAACATAAGCCACACATAACAAATGTTGGCCGTCACTAGAATAGACTGTTGAGCAGAAAGCCCGAGAGTAGAGCATACAATGAAGATGCTGGTGATAACAAATATTTCAGCGTTGCCTGACTCTTGTAGACAGAGAGGACAGCGATAGCAAGACAAGTTAGTAGAGATCCCTCTTAAAGAGGTTTGACCCTACTTTTCGACCGCTATCAAAAGGGTGTCTAAAATGTGGAGGAACTATAAATATGTGTACTGGGTTATGTAAGAGATGATGTTACTACGCAATTGAAGCAATCAAAGTTTTTTGGAGTTGTTGCAACAGTCGAAACTAGTGGGAAAATTTTTCACACTAGTCCGTGTTTAGGTAATACCAGTTTAAGTTGTTATTAGAAGTGCTTAGAGCAAGGTTGTATATATATTTTACCCAACTCGCTCGCGCATTGTCAAGGGAAATTGTTCTTTGTCTTATAGCGTATTCTTTCACCAGATATACCCGAAGAGAGTGAGCTTCATTCTTTTCGGGGGCCGCCTGCAAGTGCTGATGAGCCATTTCGCTATGGCGATAGCTTTCTTCCGACGATCAACAGTAACAACCCATTCGTGGAAACTCGTCCATCATCTCCGTTATTGGGCGCACGCGTAAGTTATTATAGTAATCGATCCCCGCGTTTACTAAATGAAATTTTGTTGGCAGGACATCCAGGGCCTCTTATTAATAATATGTTAATTTAAAATTTACAGTACGCCAAGAAAAAGAAGCATTCAGACAATAAAAAAATGTATCATCCTAGCTTCACTGAGAATTGTTACATACTGTATGTTTTTCTTTCACTGACATACTGTAGGAGAAACTATAGTTACATTAGCCTGACATAGTTTTTAGTTGTATTGTTATAAGTAATATTCATTTTGAATATATTGCATATTGCCAATTGGTCTCTTTTAGCATAGATTGGCGCTATACTATTCCTTCGTAGTAGAAAGACTCCATGTGACCATAGGTATATATTTTATATATATATATTTAAGAAGTTGAACGAAGTAAAAATAGAGTCTTGTACTTTCTGGTATAAAGCCGATAGTGTAGTAGTGGATATTTACTACGATAGTGAAGGTGAATCATGTATCAATTGGCAAGATAACGTCAGCTCCACATGGTGTATGTTATAGTGATTAAAGTCATAATATCTCTAATTCGTTGAAGCTAGGTAAGACCCGAGGTTGTTTGAGACCATGTCCGCGATACGGCACAAAATTAAAATATACAATTTCACTTTATTGACATTTCATACATTAGATTCACTTTGCCATTACCATGATTGTACATACATGTTTACATTCCATGTACTTATACATTTAGAATTAAAAAAAGGCATCTCTCATGGTCTCTAATTGGACGGACTTTTAGCCGGGTAATAACTCGTCGATCGCAAAAGATGTTCGGTAAAGTAGAAAAATTATGTGCATACAATGCCGCCGCTAGTGAATGAAATTTATATCCATTAAAATAACATTACATTACTTTCATGTAATTGCTACTTACGGCTAATGTTGTATTTACTGCAAACAATGGTGAGAATAAGTGATATAAATATAAAAAATAAACTCTTATTTGCAATGTGTTCAAGGTGCAAGATATGCGAAAAGTAAATGTATTTTTGCATGTCACCTTGAATGTGCAAGACGTTCAATATGCCACTTATATCATATTCAACATGGTAAACGAATCCACGGTTCACCTTATGGTAAGTGAAGTTGTCGTTTGGCATGTGACATCAACGTCCGTCCTCAACTAACAATCAAAATTCCCATGGCCTTGAGGATTGGGATGGAACGATTCATTTCCTCTAACAGCTAAGCCATACACTGTAACGTGGGTTCTGCTAGTATTTATGGTCCCCGGTCATCACTCACTATCAGGTCAACTCGTAGACTATTAGACCCCTAATATCATAAAAAGTCTTGTCCAGAGATTTCCTTCTTAAACATTTATAAGTGTAAAGCATTTATAAGTGTATTTTCTTTTAACAAGCTCTACATAATTCTTTTTTCTTTTCAATGTTAATGCATGTTCTTCGTTTAAAGTGAATCAAACAATTAGATTATTCAGATCGTTCGCGAGCCTGCATAGAATACGCTATTGCAGTGTACAAATTATTCTTAATGTCGCTTAAAGTAGTAGAGTATTATGTGTATATTTATTTTTATTTGATTTGTGTTTAGATGTAAAGCTGTTCAAATTTATTAATTTGTTTATTTTATTATTAATTCGTAGATAATATAGTACTTACAAAATTATTTATATAGTCTAAATATCTAATTTATTCGAATACATTTATGCTATAGGAGAAATGTAGAATATTGGTATATGTAGCGTTTTCTTTATTAGGCAATAGACTCGGTAGACATAGAAATTAATAAATCATTTTATAGTTCCGAACATATTACTTTCATTCATTGTCAATTTCCACGTTCGTCGCTATTGAATTAGATGAATAATTATTATTATCTATTAGTCATGTTACGTCTCTTTACTGCAGCACACAGCATACAAAGTTCATAAATTGGAAAAATATGATATATATATATATATATATATATATATATATATATATATATATATATAATAATTTTCCGAAAAATATATATGGGATTGTTGTTGTTCATTTTGATTGACTGCTGTTATTATATAATTATTTATTTCTTTGTTTACAATATTAAATAAATCCGACTTTTAAAATTGACTTTTAAAGATAGTTCGACTATGCAAAGTATTTTTGTTAAGTCTAAAAATTACGGTAGGCCAAAAAAATATGGTAGCGAAAAATTAGACTCTCGGGATTAAATGATTTCCTTTTATTTTATAATTCAATCTATGTATTTATTTTATTTATCGACTTGCATGAATTTGTAATTTTTAAATGTTTCGTGTAGTAGCATGATGACGGAAGTGCGCATGGCGGCAGGATTCCTCACGCCATCTGATCAAGGGGAGCTATTGGTCCCGCATGATATACGCCTATGCAAAAGCAACTTTATTTCTGCATCGCGGGGAGAGGGGAACCTCCGCCGAACCCCGTAAGGCTGAAGAGTTGCTCGAGTAAGCGGCGCACGTGTTTGCTTACGTGCAAGTCAACAGGCATGTCCGTTTGTTCGTACACAACGAACCCGCTTGTGCACACCGACGAACTCGATGTATGCTTACGGCAGTATGCACATAATTGCCTCCTCGAGCTATGGGGATGTTAATGTGTCTTCGGAGTGCTTACGTTTAACAGACTTTATGTGACAATAGGGTTAATTATTTTTCCGTTATTTTACGATTAATTAACTCTCAGGCAACAGACGTATCCCTTGGTTATTCAAGTAGAATTTAAGGTATGTAAAACTGTACAATACACACAAACATAAACTGCTTCGGAGCGCTTCGTGGTTTGGTCGCTTTAAGGTAGCTTCGGTTGGCTTAGGGCTATTTCGGTTTGCCTCGGGTTACTCCAGTTTGCTCCGTAACATTAATCAGGGTAATTTTACAGAGATGCTCTCCAATGCAGCCAGAGGATCGTCAGGAAACCGATGACAATGGAGGAACGGCTTATCAACCACAAGCGTTCCCGCCACGCCGCCCTAGGCGACCGACTCCAATTCCCAGTTATCGCAATCTTGTGCCTGTGGCAAATGTTCGCAGTTACGAACGTCGACGCTTGCGGGATCCATTTAATTCTTAAGGTACAGTAACTAGGAATATTTATATATAAATGCGCGGGGCATACCGAAAGTGTCTAGCACTGGCCGCTTGCAAAAAAAAAGTAATTACACAATTCGATAATATATATATAAATATATATATTTATATATATTTTATATATATATATATATATAAATATAAATAATATTTAGCTGGCTCCGGTGGACTATCGCTGAGCTTCTTAAAATATTATCTGCCTATTATTATAGGTGAAGTCAAACCAACCTTTTCGTTCTTTACTATCGAAAGCAAATAAATTTTCGTGTACCCCCGCTTACGAAATGTGAGCCCACATTTTTTGTCACGCCAACATAGACGCCCGTTGAGCCTTCCGTGACCCTGAGGGTCCACCTAGACCACCTTAGTTCCTAAGGCTCTAATGCTGTAATGTTTTACTTTTTGCTAAATTCTAAATATTGTTTGTCTCTAGGAAGCACATATCTCTGGAGCCACGCTTGCTATTCCGCAACCACATAATGCTTGAAATCATACGCGGTGGTCCCCTTATCAAAGGCGGATGCCAAAGAACCTCATAACTTGTCGGGGCCGTCACGCCAGGTGGAGCAGGCTTAAGCAGACACCTATGGATTATTTTCAGGATTACCTTGTGGAAAAAAAATGCAAATTTGGTGGAACATAAACTCCAATCTCTCAAACCCTCTCAGCCCCCCCCCCCTCCGTACGTCATTATATTTGTAAGTAAAATATCTTTTCATTAACACGTTTTATTCAGCTTAAGCAGACTTGAACTCCGGTCCCACGGCTTCCAGATTGAGAGACCATTGAATATTTGGCGTTTTTCTTTTTGATTTACCAAGTTTATATTGAATTGAATCGCATTTAATCATACACTTTTTAGGAGATGGACATAGGTCTAACAATGGCCGCTACCCTAAGTGGGTCATAAGTTCTGTCACAACCACTGTATTAAATAAACTGATTAATCAATAATGTATTCTCCCTTCTCATTAACAACTTCTTTCCACCATTCGGCTTCTTCTCTTTCTCTCTTAACTCCATTTTTTTAATACAACAAAATCAATTTAGTTCTTATTTTAAGATTGCCCAAAAGTTCATAATTAAAAATCAAGTCAAACATTTCTGACCAGTTTTCCAAATTTAAATTAAATAAGGATGTGACAGAACTTATGGAGGAGATAATTATTTTTCTTCTTTTTATTTGTTTTATTCTTATTTAATTAAGCTGTTCATTTTATGTATAAAGTGAGATCTGGTTTATCAGGATACAAGTTCATATTCGTAGTAGTGCCAAAATAGTAAGTGGCAACTTCACAAACCAGATTAAAGTAGATTCGATCATTTTCGTGGAGAGATGGTTATTATTAGTATCTTGTGGACAGAAAAAATAACTTACGGGTGGGGGCTCAAAGAATGCGTTTTAGTGGACCTGGACGACGGTATTTATAGATTAAGCCATATTTAATCGCATTGTATTTCATTAGTCTAGAACAGAGGCTTGTGCCCAGCAATGGGAGCTATATACATAGGCCATGTTAAGTGTTTATTGTGTGTAAACTTAGTATGTAAGATCTAATTAACTTCTACTTTATTTTATATTCTTCTTTCCACTTAATTCGTTTAAAGCTTACTCTAGGCACACGGGACCGTATAGGGCATAAATCAAAATTAACTAACTTTCAGCATCAAGACCATTCAGATCAATATTAGGTCTTTTATTTAATCGCATTTAATCATGCACGTTTTAGGACTTCTATGTCTAACAATGGCCGCACCCTAAGTGGGTCATAAGTTCTGTCACAACCACTGCATTAAATAAAGTAATTAATGAATAATGTATTCTCCCTTTTCATTTACAACTTCTTTCCACCATTTGACTTCTTCTCTTTCTCTCCTAACTCCTTTATTTTAATAGAACTAAATCAATTTTGATCTTATTTTAAGATTGCGCAAAAGATCATTATTAAAAATCAATTCAAACATTTCTGACCAGTTTTCCAAATTTAAATTAAATAAGAATGTGACAGAACTTATGGAGGAGATAATTATTTTTCTTCTTTTTATTTGTTTTATTCTTATTTACTTAAGCTGTTTATTTTATGTATAAAGTGAGATCTGGTTTATCAGGATACAAGTTCATATTCGTAGTAGTGCCAAAATAGTAAGTGGTGGTTGTTCATGGTTAAGCAACTTCACAAACCAGATTAAAGTAGATTCGATCATTTTCGTGGAGGGATGGTTATTATTAGTATCTTGTGGACAGAAAAAATAACTTACGGGTGGGGGCTCAAAGAATGCGTTTTAGTGGACCTGGACGACGGTATTTATAGATTAAGCCATATTTAATCGCATTGTATTTCATTAGTCTAGAACAGAGGCTTGTGCCCAGCAATGGGAGCTATATACATAGGCCATGTTAAGTGTTTATTGTGTGTAAACTTAGTATGTAAGATCTAATTAACTTCTACTTTATTTTATATTCTTCTTTCCACTTAATTCGTTTAAAGCTTACTCTAGGCACACGGGACCGTATAGGGCATAAATCAAAATTAACTAACTTTCAGCATCAAGACCATTCAGATCAATATTAGGTCTTTTATTTAATCGCATTTAATCATGCACGTTTTAGGACTTCTATGTCTAACAATGGCCGCACCCTAAGTGGGTCATAAGTTCTGTCACAACCACTGCATTAAATAAAGTAATTAATGAATAATGTATTCTCCCTTTTCATTTACAACTTCTTTCCACCATTTGACTTCTTCTCTTTCTCTCCTAACTCCTTTATTTTAATAGAACTAAATCAATTTTGATCTTATTTTAAGATTGCGCAAAAGATCATTATTAAAAATCAATTCAAACATTTCTGACCAGTTTTCCAAATTTAAATTAAATAAGAATGTGACAGAACTTATGGAGGAGATAATTATTTTTCTTCTTTTTATTTGTTTTATTCTTATTTACTTAAGCTGTTTATTTTATATATAAAGTGAGATCTGGTTTATCAGGATACAAGTTCATATTCGTAGTAGTGCCAAAATAGTAAGTGGTGGATGTTCATGGTTAAGCAACTTCACAAACCAGATTAAAGTAGATTCGATCATTTTCGTGGAGAGATAGTTATTATTAGTATCTTGTGGACAGAAAAAATAACGTACGGGTGGGGGCTCAAAGAATGCGTTTTAGTGGACCTGGACGACGGTATTTATAGATTAAGCCATATTTAATCGCATTGTATTTCATTAGTCTAGAACAGAGGCTTGTGCCCAGCAATGGGAGCTATATACATAGGCCATGTTAAGTGTTTATTGTGTGTAAACTTAGTATGTAAGATCTAATTAACTTCTACTTTATTTTAAATTCTTCTTTCCACTTAATTCGTTTAAAGCTTACTCTAGGCACACGGGACCGTTTAGGGCATAAATCAAAATTAACTAACTTTCAGTATCAAGACCATTCAGATCAATATTAGGTCTTTATAAGAGCAGTTAGACCGACGTTTAAAAAGTCTGTATTTATCTGAAGACTAAAACTTGGCGGAGCCATGTTACGACCTCATATTTTTCTAATTTCCACTTGTTTACAATGGTTAAAATAATTGCTTTGATTTTGTGAAGATACACTAAGTTCTGGGAATATATAATACATTTGTATAAATACATTTTTAACTGACAAGTCATTCTGGATTGTTTTGGAATTTTTTTCTTTGAAAATGATATTACACTTATTATATTTCATGATAATATGTTCCTCTTGTCTTGTCTAAATTCAGTTCCACATCGCGATTTTGCCACATTGTTGAGTTTACTGTTTTTAAAGTTTTCACTCTTTGACCTTTGCAAATTTTATGAAAGTTGATGTTTATTAGATCGGCGTTGTCTGGGCTTGCAGGGACCGATAAGTTAGTTGTACTAAGGTATCGGGGTTCGTAAGTCTTCGTGGTTATCGCCGAATTTATTGCATTGTTTGTATTTGTCTGTAAGAAAATTTATTGTGTTCTGCCAAGGTATGTAATGTATCATGTATGGACCATTCACTGGACTGGCTTGACGGCATATATTTATTTACCTTGACTTTCTTTTTTGTATTTATTTGCTTTTTGTATTGTCTTCTATCTTTCTTCCGTTTTCATTTTATCTCATTGTCTTTATATTAATTTTCATATATTTATTTATCCTTCAAATATCTTTTAAAAACGTTTCTGCTGATAAATTCGGAATACAGTGAACTCATACAATTTGACAATCAATTGAGAGTCTAGTTAATTTAATAGTAAACTGAAAACTAATTTACGTACCATCTTCATTTTTATTTATTTATTTTTTTTATTTCTATTTGATATTTCTAAATTATAGTCCAGAACCAATTATAACATTTATAATCAAAATTTGTTTATTTAATGATTTTATCTGTGTATTATGTAAATTATTACTAATTCTATTTAGATATACTACATTGTTGCATAAAAATATATTTTTTTATTTATTGTTTAAATATTTTTTCTTTTATTTATTTCTCTTGATCTTAAATTGACTAAAGACAACCGTTACAAGTTTTAAATCAAGTTTTCAATCTCATTTCAAGTCAATTAATTTCGACGTCAACTGTTATTTTTATTTATTCATATCGTTTTTTTTACAATATATATATATCAAATCGAAATTATTATAACTTTATAGTTCCAGTTGAAATGTATGTATGCCTTGTTTCTCCCTACTTGTTTAAAATATTTGTTACATACTAGGTGTTGCTAGGGCTCACAAACAACTAAGAATTAGCTCATTATCTTACTAACTCTTCGGGTTTTGTGAGTCGTCGCAACACTTACGTTATTAATGATGTATGTTATTTTGGTCTGAACTAGTTCAGACCAAGGGCGTTCACCGCTAAGCCGATAAAGTTAATAATAAACGTATATGTAAGATAATGAACTGCATGGTTGGTTATACCGAAGTTGGTGGCATTCCGCGAATACATGTTTATTTGTTCTTGTAACCATTTTAAACTGTGAACCGTGTACCTTCTGAAACATACCATTTCAATTTACAAATGCAGCTATCAATTTTGGAACACTGAATGGTCTATCTTTTAATCTATGACTTTAAGTGAGCCTATTTTACTTTGCATGGTGTATTTTGCGTGATGATTATTTTGTTAATTATTAAGGTCGTTTATTAATTTGAATCAATTCAATTCATATACTTCATATGGGCATTGGCCCAATTAATCGACGTAGTTTTAAGCCACATAGGTTAAGAAGAAAATTGCTCTTAACACCACAAGACACTTTTGACTGATAACGCGAATGAATTCGCGGCGGTATCGTGTCAGGCAACAATAAAAAAAAATGTTTAGGTAAGAACATAGGATAGATTAAGATGCTTTAAACACCATAAGACACTTATAATTTGACCGGTAACGCATTTAAGCATCGGTATCGTGTTTGGCATCAATAAAAGAAAAATTAAGTATAGATTAGAACAGGCTATGGACAACGACACAGCTAACTCCGCTAAGAACTACTCGTTCTCTATTAATTCTCATTTGAGGGTAGCTCTATCACCAGTTGTCCATAGACCATTTCAATGTTAGTATACTAGCCACGTTATAAGAGTGGCCGCCATATTTATTGGATTATGTGTATTTAATGTTCCTGAAAGTTTATCTTTACATTTAGTTTTGAGATCCCACTACGCTTAATAAATTAACTATATCTTTTATATTCTGCTACATGCATTCAGACGCAAGCGCTCTTTTATTATAGGACGGATGTTTAGGGTAAAAGTGTATTCAATATGCAACTATCTATCTACTTCTTCTATGTGTGATTTGTGGTTCGGAATCATCGGTCGTGCAACATCCGTGATGCTCTGTGCTTGGATTGGAGGAAATTGTCGAAAAGAAATTTACGAATATATTTTAGAGGAATTTATCGAATTTAGGCTCAAACTTTGTGAAAGTGCAGAGCTGAGAAAGGTTATGTCACACTATTATTTTCGATTATGCTTGCGGCCCTCTGGCAGCGACGGTTGTAATATTGAGGCAAATTTATAGCCGTTATAAGACTGTTTTTTCGCAATTTTTCTACTTTTTACTAGATTATATTGGAAAATAATACAGGAATACGTCGCGAAGGATGGCCGCTATCTATTTATTATTTGCTTTTGTGATACCATCTAATCTAAATTAAATGTAATACAGTGCTTTATAAAAAAAAACCTTTGTCTCGATAAGAGCTTATAATGTATTGGACGTCCATTGAGTTTGTTTAGGTTCGGCATAAGGAATTATTTCACGGCTTTAAATCTATTTATGAATTATTTTAATCCTTGTCAATTTTGTATGTCGATTTAGTATTAAGTTGATTAAATATAGATACTTGATGTATGTACAGTGCTGTTTCATTTATATACCCCAAAAACCTTTCAAAAGAAACCTTATTTTCTCTTATAAGGATAATTAAGATTACAATCACTTGCATTAAGGACTATCTAATAAATAATCGTATGCACCACTACTGTGCTATGCATATAACTGTGAATTAAATGAAAATATTTTGAATACGTAAGCACTTAAAATACACATTAAACGTACATGTACACAATCGATAAAAAAAAATCCCGACACACATTTAAACAAATCCAATCCATTCTGCTGTACTTCGCCCACTCAATGAAACCAGCCCGCTTTCACGAGATCAAACATTTTGTTAACAAAACCATTAATCGCCTAATCAATATATATTAAATTATTATATAATAAAGAATGCTTCGTTACATGCAATTGGAACTCACCATACGAAACGGTGTCACAATCACTTGACCCTACAAGGAATCATTCAACTTTCTATCTCACCACATTATTTCTTTACCAAAACCGTCACTCTCGATCCTAACCACGGCAAACGCAACTTATTAACGAATACACCTCTTCATCCTGATCACATTAACTCTCAATCTTCAACAAAACTACGCTCCACCCCGTCGACATTAATCATTACCATTTAATAAATAATCATTTTTCATGTTATCCACCATACTAAAACAAAACCATTACCATTCAACAAATCAACACCTACTATATCATCACATCAATCTCTCGAGCCCCACATTTACTCTACCTTATCCATGTTAACCACACGTTTTGAAAAAATAAGTCGCTCCTCTCTTATTACACAAAACCCAACGATTTATCAAAGCAATTTTTTTCTAACTTATCACGTAATTCAATATTCTTCAACCATACAATCACACTGCCTCACCCATTTCATTCTTTACACCCTAAAACAAGGCAGAACTTACTACCTCTGTATATTAACTCTTCTTACTAAAACATCTAAAAACCATCACCACATCGACCAAAACTCTTCAACCAAACCATCACTTCACTTTCATCAACTCAAACCCATTTTATATAACACGTCCACCATCGCCCACGTTAACAACCACCCTTCAACAAAGCAGCACTTTATGTCACATCATCACCACCGCACACTACAACCCCGCATCACTTTCTACAATACACTACATCAACACATCACCAGAACCATCATACTCCAGCCTTACCAAGTTAACCTAAACTCTTGATGAAATCTACCACTCACCCAAACTAACCAATCTATTAACATAACCGTCACTCGCAGCAATCCCAATTAGGAAGGAAATTATTGAAATTCACAATCACTCCTCATCCCACAGATCAATCACTCTACCCCATAAAAAGCATCACTTACTAAACCCCCACATCAGCTCTTCACTAAAACCACAATATTTTGCCACATTGACGATAATTTAAATCCAATAAAGTGTACCGGCATTGCCCGAAGGGCATTCTGCATAGTGGTGCGTAACTTCACCTAGACTGTATAGGCTTTGAGAATGGGCCATAAAGATAATGATCTTTGCTTGTTTCGAATTACTTGCCAAATCTGCTAGCCATACGGCACAGTCGCATTCTTTTTACGCAGACATCGACACTCCATAGTGGAGCCAATACGAGTATTTCCTGCCACTCGAGCACTTCGGTTCTTTAAGCTATTTGGCCAGGGTATTACTATATCAGTTTTTGGGATCCTTTAATCAATTTCGGTTACTTCAGTTCAACTGCTGATGCGTTCCACGTTTCTTAACATGCGGAGAAACACCTAGCAAATTCCTCTAAATAGATCACTAAGTAACTTTGACCCTTGAGAATTATTTTCCTAATTTGTGTGAAAAACATCGTGTGAAAACCTCATTCTCTAAGAAATTATTTTACAAAACAAAGAGGTGATGTTTGATAATTCAAGAGTTGACACTTTCACTTGAAAAGAAGTCTATTCCCAAGTCTAAGCCCCATATCTGTGGTATCTATGTTATATACAGGCTGTTTACGAGCACGACGACACGCTCAGTTTATGAGCGCTTGTGTAAGTAAGAGAAACAAAAACCAGCTCACGGACCCCTCAGTTCCGTGTCCGATGAAGCTGTAAGAGCCGTCTAGGCTAACAGTATCAACATCAACAGAATCTTGTGTCAGAATGTTAGTCAGCGCAGTCAATGCTCTCCGTTCCTTATCTTTTAGGTCATCATGGACAATATATCCCGCATATTTAAATTCTCTTAATCCGTTCAACCCAACACAATATGGGCGGTACGTTACTAAGACACGTATTATACGGTCCAAAGACGACGTACTTGGTTTTAATAGGGCTGTATTCCTTACCATTAATCGTATCACAGTGGTAGCGTTTGCTATGTAAACATTTATTTTTCACGCAACATCTGCAAGACGGATTTCCACAAAATTTAACGACCCTGGGTGACATTTACACCACTTTCTATTCAACTACGAAGACGCAATAATAATGGTTATGTCATTTGTTTCTTTTCCGAGTTTTACTGCACTCTTATAATATCGGATTTGGAGCGACTTGAAGAACTAACACTACCGTATGATCATATATAATTAGATATAATCAAATTCTCTTAGTAGTAGAAAATATTAGTTGGAGTGTTTGAAAAAGAAAACAAGAACTATAGGATTCAGTTTGTGTTAACGCCTAGTGGTATCTGATAATTGCTGCCGTCAATGTAATTATGATACGGTTGTTGCTCTATTTTTTGTACAGGCGCTTTAATTTAATAACCTTAAATTCTTTTAATTATATTATAGTCTTCTAATTCCACATCTATATATTTATATGTATATATATATATATATATATGTATATATATTTTAATTAATACCTTGTATAATGGCAAATAAATTAATAATATAATGAATACAAATACACAAGCCAAGGTTTAAAATGCATTTTCATCAGCGGCCAGTTAGACAAAACGCTAATTGATTTCTATATGTACCTATTTCTTGACAATACATTTAAGTCGGAACCAGTATCTAACTTAAAACAATGTTTCACATCGGTATTCATAATTAAAGATTCTAATGCCATTTTAAATATACCTAGTCCGGTCATTATTCTATTCATCATGTTCATCGGTCATGTTCTATTACAAATGAAAATGAATTTTTTTTAATGAAGTAATGTAATATTATGAA
Organism: Teinopalpus imperialis; assembly: GCA_029286865.1. Classification (NCBI taxonomy): domain Eukaryota; kingdom Metazoa; phylum Arthropoda; class Insecta; order Lepidoptera; family Papilionidae; genus Teinopalpus; species Teinopalpus imperialis. The sequence goes on from JAGSMU010000054.1 coordinate 554,571, forward strand.
AATTTATACCTACATATTTATTAGTATCAGCAAAAAAATAAAAAAATATTCTATTCGAAAGGTGGCCTTTGGCTTTGGCTTTTATACAGGCGTTTAATCTGTTTGCCACGAATCTATGGATTTACGCACTGTTTCCAAGGGAAATTTCGCCACTGCTTGCTCAAAGGATTTTTTAAGAGACTCAATGTCGCCGTGTCGTTTAGAGCAGGCCATTTCCTCTAAAACTGACCATAATTTGAAGTCTAGGGGTTGAGGTCTGGGCTAGATGAGGGCCAGTCTTCAGCCATATTTCAAGCCAGGCTTGAGTAGTTCGTGCCTTGTAACCAGGTGCAGAGTAATGCTGGAAAGTCCACGGTTTATTTTTAAAAAGTATATTACTGAGAGGTTTCACAACATGATCCAAGACTGTATCTGGATACACTTTGTATGAAACTTTCACTCCTTTTTCACAAAAATGTAGTTTTGTGATTCCTTGATAACACACGCCCCACTAAACCATCACTGACGCAGGATGATGACCACGTTGTACCTTTCCGACCACTTGAGCAGCTTCTTTAGAACTGTGAGCGTTCATTTTATCATTTTGCTTATTGTAGTATTCTTCAATCGGTAAAGAGGATATATCTGTGCCTTTCACCTGCGTATCGCGACAGAAGGCGTTTTGATTGATACACTCTCTTTAATTGTAAAGATTGATTTAGGGCATGTCCTATTTATCGAGCTTCAGGTCTTGTTTTATAATACGCAACAGAGACTTAGCGGGAATTTTCATTTCTCGCGATAAGGTTATTTACTTCCTAATGGGGTTTCAACGAAGTTTTAGACAGTATTAACAGCCTTTGTAGTTCTAACAGCACTCGGCCGCCCCGATCTTTTCTGGTCTTCGATAGAGGAAGTGTTGTTGTGTCTGTTGATAGTACGATATACGAACATACGGCTGATACCAAGCTTTTGAAGTGTCTGGAATATGAACGACGGCTCCATACCCACTTTGTGCAAGGCGATCACTGCAATCCTATTTTGTTTAACACCCCATTCCATATTCTAATTTGATTATGAACACGAAAAAATATGTGAAATGGCGCAAAATCGAAAGAAGTTTATAAATTAATATACGTTTTCCAAATTCAAAATAATTAAAAGGTAGAAAAAAATAAAAGTTTTTATTAACAGTAACAGTAAGTATTTATGGCGGAACTATTTACATTTACATTTTTAAAACTCTCAATCTGCTTTCTTTCGTCGATAGAAACTTCCTTCGGCTGACACATTTTTACAGCCTTATGGAGTGTTAGGTCACCGAATAAGCCAAACGTTGGAAAGAAGCCTTATTTCAATTTTAAAAAAGGTTTGGCGTAAGAGAATTCATTATTGTTTATTAAACACAATATGTGACAATTAAATCGGGCAATTTCCTAAATATTTTTGATATTAATAGATAAGTCAAACTAAAATCGGGTTGTCTATGCTTTGCGTATCCTTACGATTCTTCGTAAACGATCTTACGATCATTCTTTTCGGAAGATGCAATAAATAAAAACAAAAAGATTTAACAGTGTAGAGCGATTGCAGCTTGTTTCCACCTGCGGCATGAATGGACTGCTTGACCGGGCAACCATGCCCAGTTTTTAGAAGTCAATTTGGCCCTATCATCCAAGTGACCACGGAACTGAACGTCGCACGATATGTCAACACCAAGAGTTCCGATGATAACTGAAGTAACAAGGAAGTTTAAAACTTTGCTTCTTTATTATATTGTGGATAACGGGCACATAGAGAAACACTGATCATAGCCCTCTTCATAACTCTTGAATTAACTTTGAGCTTCCTCATTCGGCTAGCAGTGTTACGTCTCAGATCCGTAGGTCAACACTGGCAATATAATACTGTCAGTCTTTAAACATTGCGATATATTCGACGAGATATATACCACAACAACATAAATAACACCGTATTTGTATTGAAAAGAAAGTTTTGAAAATTTGTATATTTATTTATTTAGAACAAATAAGTAAATAAGAATCACCTAAGCTACATTTTATTTTAGTAACTGCATATGTATTATACATACTTTCTTACTGTTGAGCACTGCACTTTATGGTATTAAATAAATCCTTAAAAATATAGTATCCAGTTATATAAAAATAACAATTAATACTGAATTAAAAACTAAAACAGTACAATGGAATTATAGTTTTTTTTAAAAACAAATTAGAATTCGCGCCAAACAAAACCAAGGCGACGGTCCTCACAAAGAGGACCAAATACGACTCCGCGTCTTATCATGGGCGGGAGACCCATTGAACTAGTTAAAGAAATAAAGATCCTGGGCTTGACAGTTGATAGACTCACCTTTATGACGCACATTGCGAACGTATGCAACAAAGCGCAAGGCCTCTATCGTCAACTGTCAAGAGCAGCCAGAGTTTCGTGCGGTCTGAACCCGGTGATCATCAGGACCATATACGTGGTGGTGGCTGAGCCCACCATCCTTTATGTGGCCAGTGCATGGGCGCCTGCGGCGAAAAGGAAGGAAACTTTGAAGTTGTTGAACCTGATGCAGCGGGGATTCGCGCAGAAAATTGTAACGGCGTATACGCCCGTGTCTTTGTACTCTGTCCTAGCACTTGCTGGGTTGCTTCCTGTGGACCTTCGGATCCAAGAAGCGGCACTTATTTATGAGGTAAGGACAGGTCACACCCAGCAAGTGCTTGGAGACCTCGAATTGCAGAGGCCGGTCCTGTACGCCCAGACACTACACCCCGCGCACCTGGAGGGGCCGCAGTTCGGCTGCCTGGCGGACGGTGAGGAAGTGGCCCGATGAGCTGCCGTCGATGTAAACATTTACACCGACTGCAGCAAAATTGAAGGCAAGGTCGGCGTGGCGTTATTCGTTTGGGATGGCGCCGCGGAGATTTCTTGCTGGAAATTAAAACTGGGGCACTTCTGCACCGTATACCGAACTGTTGGCCCTGCATGAGGCAACCCTGTTCGTAGTTAAAGGTGCTCGAAAAACGTTCGGTATTCATTTCGATTCCAAGTCCGCCCTGGAAACAATATCTAATGGCGATTCCCTACATTCCCTCGCGGTAAGGGTAAGAGAAAATGTGAAGAGAAGTGAGGAACAAGGGTAAGAGGTTAAATTGTACTGGGTTAAGGCGCGCGCAGGGATGGAGGGGAACGAGAGGACGGACGAGTTAGCAAAACAAGCTGCAATCGGAATGAAGGCCAAACCAAAGACAGATAGCCGACGTATAAATAAAAATGAGAAAAAGAATAATCGTAGGAAATTTGGAAAATCTAATTAGAAACAATGAAACAAGAATAGAATAGAAGAAGTAATCAATAGAAATAGGGTGTAGTATTATTATTTATTTATTTTAACATAAATATTATTTTAACTTTTTACTTGTATTATTATTGAAATTATGTATTTTTTAATATTAAAATCTTATTTTATTTTAATGTAGCAAAAAGAAATGTTTTTATCTAGAAGTAGAAATAGTGATAAATATATAGGCATATTAGAAGTTAGAATTTTTTGTAAAGTTTAAGATTTTTTATCAATAAAGAAATAATGAAATACCCGCACCCCAGGTCCCTGACCCAAGAACATGTTAGGGGGAACGAGAGGGCGGCATAAAGCCGCCACTTAAGATAAAAATAAAAAAATATTGAAATGTTGTCCACCCTGGCACAAACTCTAGTGCTGGCACCTATGAAATTGTAACAATGAACAATGAAATCATATGCATCCAAGTCCGTTTCGATTAGCACATTCATATTGACACATTGCGAGTCGGGTTCTCCTATCGTACTGAATATTGTTGATTTAAATGTTTACGGCTCACTATTATTATAGTATATATATGTTCTATGCAGTTCATGTCATCTGTTAATAGACTAAACATCACGCTGTGGTCGTACTCGTCTGAAAGGACATCATGTATTGATGATAATCAAGACCAGATTAAGTACAGTACTTCCTCGCTTTTATACAGTTCGATTTGCGAGTTTCATTTTTCCTCAGTAAGAATGAAACTCGCAAATTTACTAGCAACTTGCTGGTTTGCACACTATTCCATAAAAAGTAACAAAATCTACTTTGTATTGTGTACAAACACAAAATATTATACAAGCAAAAGTATATAAGAAAATAACAAAAGATGTCGTTCAAGTTCTGAGCATCTTTTCGGTATCATATATACTTATGTAATTTTCCAAAATCTTAGTACAAATAGGATTAGCATTGGCAAGTAAATGTTTGTTAACTGTAACTTAAACCTTATTTTTGAGTAAATTTTAGAGATTTTGTGTTTCTCAACAACGGTTTGTTATTATAAATTTCACAAATGAAATATAAAAGAAAAACATTGAAATTAATAACAAAATTCTGCAATTTTATTTATTCATGGGAAAAAACAATACTTATATATAACTTTTATTGGTTAATGGTTCTGCTTGTATGAAGCAAACAAGGGTTACATAATTAATCGCTGAATTGATGAATATACTGGTATTATGAAAGATGTTTATTGAAATTATAAACTTAATAGCAGAGTCTCTGTGTTAATGTCGATTCAAAACATAGCATATATCTGTATACAATATTGCATTACACTTACTTATTGATTGTCAAAATACTACAACCGATCAGGAAAAAGAAATTCACAAAACTTGGAATAATCGGCGAAAGAAAGGCAGCGGGAGTATCTATTACAATAATATAGGTTGCCACTTGATTTATAACGTGTAGTGTAAGTAATTACGAATATTATAGTAACTTTTAACACACAAACGTTCCTTTACTAATTTTATTTGTTTTGAATTAATTTTTATTTGTCGCGCTTGATACTCCTTTTCTGAAATACGACGATCATCGGCTGCGTTTTCCAAGAGTAGTTTTGCATCTAAAAATATTATATATGAATGACATATTTTTTTTTTATAAGAAATGTTATTTAAAGGTAGCGTAATTCAAAAGCGAATTAAGTTTGGAAATGTGTGAAAAATCGTGTAATAATCTTTAAATTAAATAAACACCTCTAACGATCATCTTGTACAGATGAGCGGGGTTTACTAGTTGAGTACACGGTGAGCATTGGGCGTACAGGCGTGGAAGTGGTGGGAGAACATCAAAGGAGAAAATTCCCTTTCATTACCCATTCTTTCGGCATGTCCTAGATGAACACTCGTAAGCCACAGTCCACCACCAGGATATACGTATGAATAAGAAATTTTACCCTGATTAAAATTTATATATATATATATATATATACCAATTTCTTCAAATTCTGTCATCTTATCCTTCAACCACAAACTGGATTAAAATTATTTCGTTTCAACATATATTTTTTTAATATACAAGTCCTCCAACTGCAGTGCTGTCCTCTACTCTATATTAACGCCATTATTATTATAAAAAAAATTGTACATAATTACTCGGCGATGATTGGATTATTGGAGAGATGATGGATGATAACTAAGATTTAGTATATATATATATAAGTATAGGTATCAAGGGAACTTGCAATTTCAAAGTAAAGCATCGCATTGAAGGTATAGAATATTATAGCTATTCTGCAATTATCCGTAATTCCATTTCCAAGATATAGAAGTTATTTGCTGAGTTAAGATAATGGAAGATGATTTAGCGATGAGAATTATGAGAATAATGATGTTACCTAGTCTTGAGAAGTGCATCGATTGATCCTTCCTAAAAGCAACATGGTAGCAAACATATCTAATATTTGTTAGATATAAAATGAGCGCCTGGTATATGAAGTTTTCCTACCCAAGCTTTAATTACTTGTATTATATTAACCACCTCAAATCTGGCGAGGTTATCTTTCATTCAGTTCATCCCTACATTTTTCGGTGAAGTAACTCTCTTTCTTTTCATATATATCTATATCGTTCACATATTTTTGAAGATGGAGCAACAATGCCTATGAGAAGATTGTTTTTTCCACTGTTTCTGTCTATGCAAGTTACTTCGGATACATCATGTGAGAAGCATTTAAACAGGGTCCCCGTTTATTGTAAAGGTTTACTATTTGGTTGCGTACAAACTACAGACAGAGAGTATTTAAAAGACGGAAGATGAGGATTTCGGTATACAACAGATGTTGATTATTTAATAAGCTTTGAAACTTTCCAAGCCTTGATGCAGCTTCATCAATACGTAAGTCTATCACCGTGTTGAGGTACAGGTTACGAGTGACGGAGCCCAGATAATGATACCGGACAGTATTTGCCTTGAAACTACAAGCATTTTAGTTTTATCTTTTAAGTATGTTGTACTTTGTGTATGAGATTTTTTTTGAGTATGTGTAATTCTGTTTTTCCTAAAAGCCAGCTTAAAGACAGCTTCAACGAAACAAACTTGCGCGCAAGAGGCCTACGAGTAAGGAGTCCTGTATATTTTGCAATCGGAGACTTTGTTCTTGAATACATCAGTATTATACAACGTATTATAAAAATACATTATAATACATAATATCTATATGAATCCAAGCAAAGTTCTAGAAATGTCCTCAAAAAGGTGGTGAGAAGTTATACTTGTGTGCAGAGGCTCAAAGAAAAGAAAACAAGAAATCAGGCAAATATGTTTATTTAATATTGAAGCATTATATTTAATTATTGACTAATGCCATATAGATATTGCCAAAATACTACTACCGGTTCGGAAAACGGAAGCCACATCTGAGAAGAACCGGCGAAAGAAACTCAGCAGGAATATATTTTATCTCTTTTTTTTTCAATTTCATGTTTTACAATAATACGTTTTACACATTTGAATAATCACTAAATTTAAATAAAATACATTACTACTAACATATTTATGTCATCGAGGCGGTCATATTTGTTTAAATTTCTCAACGAGTTCTTTTTAAATGAACGATCACTATTTTGTAGTTTTTTATTATAACTTGGTTTAATTGGATTTATGGAAGAGGCCAGTTGAACTGAGACTTTACTTGACTCGAGTTGCTGAGCCCTGAGGTAAATTTATAATAATTGATTTATTTATTGTTTTACAACATATTGTCATGAATAACATGTTGTCAATACAAGTTGTTGAATCAATAATTGTAATTGGTTCAAAGTATACATTTACAAGGTTTAGCGATAAGGTTAAATTTGGGCTATTCCACGGACTTGATACGCACTACGAGTTGGCACGCACTAAGTGATTGGATATTGTCTCATGAGATTTAATTAAATATTACAATCCGAACTCAAAGCCGTACTCGTAAATCAGCAGGTGTGCGATCAGATCATAAGCTGAGACATAGGTAAAGAAGCAGTAAAGAAAGTAAAATCCAATAAGCACTAAGCGACTAAGCAGAGGTTAATCCCTAACCCGGATATAAGTCTCAAGGTGACGAGCTGGAACTGATGACTAATAACGCCTAATAACGGAAAGTGGGAATAACGCGTGATTACGACTTCGGCCTTGAAATACGTTCATTTAAAGTTGAATATTTATTTAATTAATAGAAATAAAATGAAGACAGTGGCCAATTACTTATCATGTACCGTACTTTTTATGCCATTGACGAATGGCATAAACATGATTAAACGCCAAAATGTAACGTTCTACTTCAATTTAAATGTGTTACTAATTAGGTGCGCGTTTTATCACGGAGCGCCTTTATTAAAAAAATTACGACAGAAATACAGGTATTAGTAATGCATTTTAAACCCTCTCTATTTAACGTATGTAAAGTTAAATAATTGATAAGGTATATTCTTATTGCTATAATTTTAGTACTAGTAATAGTTTAGAAGCTGTAGTAGTAATTGTCTAAAGTGGTGCTGGTACAGCAGTCTCGTGATCTAATCGACGATCTTCTCGATTTTGTTGTTCATGCTTGCAAGGGTTGTGAACGAGCCTGTAAAGAGAAAATCTTTCTATTAATCTATAACAGATTTCAAGTGTTACTGAAAAATAGCAATAAAAATAGCATCGAGTTAAAAAGTATATATATATAACAAATATATAACATAGTTGTTAATAGATACATATATTTTATACCAATATATTCTTCAGAAGGGGCGTGATAGTCATTAAAATGTTATGTCTTGTAATCTCTAATTCTTTTTTTAAAACCGTTATGTTCACGCACGTTAAACTGTGGCTTTTGGTATCTATGACATCTACATACAAATCCTCGGGATGCATACGCGCTGTAACCCATGAGGACTGATTCGTCATATGAAATTTGGATCCAGAACCACACCGGTAATAGATTACATACAGTATTCAGCTGGTATTAAAATTAGTTATAGTATTTTTTATTTCTTTTCAAGCGTTTTAAATTATTGATTGCCAGTAGATCAATAACATAATTATGATCACGAGCATCATGTCTCTACCAACATACAGATAACTTGAAGATATGAATATGACAAACTAGAAAAGGTTCTAATTATTAATGTTTAATTATTTTATTTCATTTTATTTTATTTTTAGGAATAGAACTACAGATATATTGAATCATTTACCTTGCTCTTTCTGTGTCTGGGTCTTTCACGACGTTATATTTATCCTGCGAACAATAAATGAAAATAACCATTTATAATTGTACCATATCAATCCTAACATACATTTTTTTTATTACTTTGAGAGTAATATACGAGCACGCAGTTCACCTGGTGGCAAGTGATTCCTGCGGCTTTATTCATCTTTGACAAGGAAACATAATGCAGAGACGGTGTCACCATTGAGGACTCAGATGGAATGCCTCGTCTCCAGTAATAAAGGTCTCTGGATCCCTACACTCACCAGACGAAACACAGAAGCAATATGCTGCTATTTCACGGTGGTATTCTGTGAGTCGTACCCCGGTAGAGTTGACCCATTCATTCTGTAGCTAGTAACAAACTGCAGTCTATGTCTACCACGATCATACATTTAATATCTTACTGAATTAATCAATACACATGATAGCTAAACAATTCGTCAGATTTTTATTTACAGGAATAATGCCCTAATGATCCCGACGCCGGATATAATTTGTTCGTTAAATCCATCAGAGTAAGTAGTTAATACCTTTCGTATACGTTAATATACTATTTACGCATCCTACTAGAATATTACTAATGATTACGTTTCCGAATAAGTATTTCTAAATAAACGTTTTAAGCTAACTACTATTAAATAAATCAAAGTGATACCTTTTTGTCCTTTAATAATGAATACACAAACGCTAATGTTGGCCTAAGCAATCATCAATAAATCGCTGGAAACCACATTCAGAATAGTTCAGCCTTGGAGTAGATTAGCATGCATAAACGCACACACAAACTGACAAAATGTCTGTTTCCTTGCGGTAGTATATAATATTTTACCATTGTCGTGATTGATCCTCGCTGATACTCTTGATACGACTTCTGCTCCACTGTGACGCATCGCAGCGCTGCAACGCTGCATTCTTCTCCCCTCCACTCCATCGCAGCGCTGCTACGTAGCACTCTTCTCCGTTACGCCCCACCGCAGCTCTGCTGTATTACATTTTTCTCCACTGCAAACCACGGCAGCGTCGCTACGTTGCACACTCCGCTGCGATGCACTCTTCTCCGCTACGCTTCTCTGCAGCTCTGCTATGCTGCCCTCTTCTCCTTATTGCAGTTCCGCTACGCTCCACTTCGCTGTGCCCGGCTCCACCGTGATCTATGTTGAATTTTCGCGCTAAACTATTTCTAAAAGGGAGGAAGAAGACGCGACACATACACAGAGACAGAAATATTTGTAGATATAGAAATATTGACTTAGAACAATTAGCAATTATGAAACTCGCATTATCTTATACGCAATAATACCGCAATTTATATTATAAGTAAAATATGCGCACGCAGCTGCGAACTTATATCTATCGATAATAATAGAAATAGTTTGGTCATTCACAGTGCACAATATTAATGCAAATAATCTTTAAATTTATCTTCGCCATTGATATGTAGATAATAATTTTGTATCACCATTCATTTGTTACAGAGAGTAGCTAGCTGGGTCCACCGAAGTTTTAATTTTGTATCACCATTCATTTGTTCCAGAGAGTAGCTAGCTGGGTCCACCGAAGTGTTAATTATACCTTATTAAGTAAATCATATAATTGAACCTCTTGTTATCTGAAATATATTAAAACGAAGGTGTTAATTATTATTTATTTATTAAAGAAATATAGAGTAAGACATAGCAATGTATAAATACTTTTTTAGAATAAATGAAAATAATAAAAAAATGGTTAGAGGAAAGAATAGTAAAGCCTTAAGAAACCAAGCCTTACCTTAATTTCTCCTTACCTTTATAATATAAATCATCTGTTTGTTTTGATGCAGAACGCGAGTATTCAGGCCTCCTGAATGCTTGGTTGTACATTGTTATGCTCTATTTTTTTTCATATTTCGCATGCATTATCATATCCATAAAATTGATTATATGACATAATCTTATACATGGCATGAGCTGAAATAAATACATCTGTTGTACGTGTGTTTATGATATTCATTGAATATATACCAAAATATGCACGATTTTTAGTAGATGTACCTTTTCAAAATACTTTAGTTACGGTGTATGGCAACTCGCAGGCAAATATTCGGGTAATCTGTCTTAACTGGGGGCAAATTAGAAACAAACACACACACACGCACAAATGAAACAATTGAAGCGAAATCGAAGACTGATAATCTGACTTATTACTTCATTCTTTTTGTTTAAACTTAGAGGTTTACATGGCAATACATAACTTTTTTTATAAGCTATTACTACTAAATAATAAGGTTTTAATCTAATCCCCATACGTAGCCAGCCCGTCAAAGATGTTCCAAGCATTTCCTGGGTCTCGAATTCTAGTCAACTCATTTCGAATACCTTTGAAGTAAAGCAATGATGGAGCAACCGAGAGCTTCACCTTTCAGTATGGCGTAAATTTTGCAGTTTTTATAGAGCACTCAGGTACCAAAATAAAGGACACAGTTTTACTGTAGAAAAAAATTGCTGAACAAATAACAGACCCATGTTACGGGGAATGAACATTAATTATATACCTTTCTTATATATACATATATATATATATATATATATATATATTTACCTTACCTATCCACGTACAAAACAAGACGGTTAGTGATAGTTATAACTTCGCCTTTCAGAATGGAGTAAATTTCGCAGTTTATAAAGATCACTCAAGTACCTAAAATAAGAACTTTTATATTGTAGAAAAAATTGCTGAACAAATAATAGACCCATGTTACGGGGAAAGAACATTAATTATATACCTTATTTATGTATACAAATGTATACCATACCTTTCCGCATGCAAAGCAAGACGGTTAGTGATAGTTTTAACTTCACCTTAAAGTATGGCGCAAATTTTGCAGTTTTATAGACCACTCAAGTACCAAAACAAAGGACACAGTTTTATCGTAGAAAAAAAAATTTTAGAACAAATAATAGACCCATGTTACACGAAATATATATATATGTATACCATACCTTTCGGCATACAAAACAAGACGGTTCGTGATACTTTTAACTTCACCTTTCATTATGGCGCAAATTTTGCAGCTTTTTTAGACCACTCAAGTACCAAAACAAAGGACACAGTTTTACTGTAGAAAAAAAAATTTGCTGAATACATAATAGACCCATGTTACGGGGAATGAACATTAATTATATACCTTACTAATATATACATATATATATACCATACCTTTCCGCATGCAAAGCAAGACGGCTAGTGATAGTTTTAACTTCACCTTAAAGTATGGCGCAAATTTTGCAGTTTTTATAGACCACTCAAGTACCAAAACAAAGGACACAGTTTTATCGTAGAAAAAAAAATTTTAGAACAAATAATAGACCCATGTTACGTGGAATATATATATATATGTATACCATACCTTTCGGCATACAAAACAAGACGGTTCGTGATACTTTTAACTTCACCTTTCATTATGGCGCAAATTTTGCAGCTTTTATAGACCACTCAAGTACCAAAACAAAGGACACAGTTTTACTGTAGAAAAAAATTGCTGAATACATAATAGACCCATGTTACGGGAATGAACATTAATTATATACCTTACTAATATATACATATATATATATATATATACCATACCTTTCCGCATGCAAAGCAAGACGGCTAGTGATAGTTTTAACTTCACCTTAAAGTATGGCGCAAATTTTGCAGTTTTTATAGACCACTCAAGTACCAAAACAAAGGACACAGTTTTATCGTAGAAAAAAAAATTTTAGAACAAATAATAGACTCATGTTACGCGAAATATATATATATGTGTACCATACCTTTCGGCATACAAAACAAGACGGTTCGTGATACTTTTAACTTCACCTTTCATTATGGCGCAAATTTTGCAGCTTTTATAGACCACTCAAGTACCAAAACAAAGGACACAGTTTTACTGTAGAAAAAAAAATTGCTGAATACATAATAGACCCATGTTACGGGGAATGAACATTAATTATATACCTTACTAATATATACATATATATATATATACCATACCTTTCCGCATGCAAAGCAAGACGGTTAGTGATAGTTTTAACTTCACCTTAAAGTATGGCGCAAATTTTGCAGTTTTTATAGACCACTCAAGTACCAAAACAAAGGACACAGTTTTACTGTAGAACAAAGATTGCTGAACACATAATAGACCCATGTTACGTGGAATATATATATATATATATATATAAATATATGTACCATACCTTTCCGCATACAAATAAGACGGTTCGTGATACTTTTAACTTCACCTTTCATTATGGTGCAAATTTTGCAGCTTTTATAGACCACTCAAATTACCAAAACAAAGGACACAGTTTTATCGTAGAAAAAAAATTTTAGAACAAATAATAGACCCATGTTACGTGGAATATATATATATACCATACCTTTCGGCATACAAAACAAGACGGTTAGTGATAGTTTTAACTTCACCTTTCATTATGGCGCAAATTTTGCAGCTTTTATAGACCACTCAAGTACCACAACAAAGGACACAGATTTACTGTAGAAAAAAAAATTGCTGAATACATAATAGACCCATGTTACGGGGAATGAACATTAATTGTATACCTTACTTATATATACATATATATATACCATACCTTTCCGCATGCAAAGCAAGACGGCTAGTGATAGTTTTAACTTCACCTTAAAGTATGGCGCAAATTTTGCAGTTTTATAGACCACTCAAGTACCAAAACAAAGGACACAGTTTTATCGTAGAAAAAAAATTTTAGAACAAATAATAGACCCATGTTACGGGAATGAACATTAATTATATACCTTACTAATATATACATATATATATACCATACCTTTCGGCATACAAAACAAGACGGTTAGTGATAGTTTTAACTTCACCTTTCATTATGGCGCAAATTTTGCAGCTTTTATAGACCACTCAAGTACCAAAACAAAGGACACAGTTTTACTGTAGAAAAAAATTGCTGAATACATAATAGACCCATGTTACGGGGAATGAACATTAATTATATACCTTACTAATATATACATATATATATATATACCATACCTTTCGGCATACAAAACAAGACGGTTAGTGATAGTTTTAACTTCACCTTAAAGTATGGCGCAAATTTTGCAGTTTTATAGACCACTCAAATTACCAAAACAAAGGACACAGTTTTACTGTAGAACAAAGATTGCTGAACACATAATAGACCCATGTTACGGGAATGAACATTAATTATATACCTTACTTATATATACATATATATATATATACCATACCTTTCCGCATGCAAAGCAAGACGGTTAGTGATAGTTTTAACTTCACCTTAAAGTATGGCGCAAATTTTGCAGTTTTTATAGACCACTCAAGTACCAAAACAAAGGACACAGTTTTACTGTAGAACAAAGATTGCTGAACACATAATAGACCCATGTTACGGGGAATGAACATTAATTGTATACCTTACTTATATATACTTATATGTATAAACCATACCTTTCCGCATGCAAAACAAGACGGTTCGTGATAATAATAACTTCCAGTATGGCGCATAATTCGCAGTTTATAAAGATCACTCAAGTACCAAAACAAAAGACACTTTTATATTGTAGAAAAAAATTGCTGAATACATAATAGACCCATGTTACGTGGAATATATATATATACCATACCTTTCGGCATACAAAACAAGACGGTTAGTGATAGTTTTATCTTCATCTTTCAGTATGGCGCATAATTCGCAGTTTATAAAGATCACTCAAGTACCAAAACAAAACTTTTACTGTAGACAAAAATTCCGATGTTTTGAGACGATGCTTGGGCTCATTTAGCAATATATCACTGTTGTGTTTCCAATAGTTAAAAACGGGGGAACCTGGCTTATAACGAGGTGTTCCTTCTTAGCGGTATTCTTTTAAATGTAACGGTGACTCATCCTCTTTCCCAAAAGCGATGAGTGGAATGGCAATAGAATATATCTTGTGGTAATCTGTCATAGTAGGTGTTTCTAATTTTTTGAGAGGATGATTGGTGATGCTCAATTATCAATATATCACTAATATGTTTACAATAGTTAAAAACAGGGCAACCTGGCTTATAACAAGGTGTTCCTACTTAACGGTAGTCTTTTAAATGTAGCGGTGATTCATCCTCTTTCCCAAAAGCGATGAGTGGAATGGCAATAGAATATATCTTGTGGTAATCTGTCATAGTAGGTGTTTCTAATTTTTTGAGAGGATGATTGGTGATGCTCAATTATCAATATATCACTAATGTGTTTACAATAGTTAAAAACAGGGCAACCTGGCTTATAACCAGGTGTTCCTACTTAACGGTAGTCTTTTAAATGTAGCGGTGATTCATCCTCTTTCCCAAAAACGATGAGCGGAATGGCAATAGAAAATATCTTGTGGTGATCTGTCATAGTAGGTGTTTGAAATTTTTTGAGAGGATGATTGGTGATGCCCAATTAGCAGCATATCACTGTTGTGTTTGCTATACTAAAAAACGGGGGAACCTGGCTTATAACGAGGTGTTCCTTCTTAGCGGTATTCTTTTAAATGTAGCGGTGACTCACCCTCTTTCCCAAAAGCGATGAGTGAAATAAATCTTGTGGTAATCTGTCATAGTGGGTGTTTGTAATTTTTGAGAGGTTGATTGGTGATGTTCAATTAGCAATATATCACTAATGTGTTTCCAATACTTAAAAACGGGGCAACCTGGCTTATAACCAGGGGTTCCTTCTTAACGGTACTCTTTTAAATGTAGCGGTGACTCATCCTCTTTCCCAAAAGCGATGAGTGGAATGGCAATAGAATATATCTTGTGGTAATCTGTCATAGTAGGTGTTTCTAATTTTTTGAGAGGATGATTGGTGATGCTCAATTATCAATATATCACTAATGTGTTTACAATAGTTAAAAACAGGGCAACCTGGCTTATAACCAGGTGTTCCTACTTAACGGTAGTCTTTTAAATGTAACGGTGACTCATCCTCTTTCCCAAAAGCGATGAGTGGAATGACAATAGAATATATCTTGTGGTAATCTGTCATAGTAGGTGTTTCTAATTTTTTGAGAGGATGATTGGTGATGCCCAATTAGCAGCATATCACTGTTGTGTTTGCTATACTAAAAAACGGGGTAAGCTGGCTTTTAATGAGGTGTTCCTTCTTAACGGTACTCTTTTCAAGGTAGCGGTGACTCATCCATTTTACCAAAATTGAAGAGTGGGATGGCACATGATCTCTACCTGTTCTTTAATAATCTAAGTTATAACTGGACACTTTAGTATTTATAACTAGTATTTGCTAGTAGATCATCTAAGTAAGGTTAATTTTGGGTCCCGACGGCATTTGTCCTTGTTGGGGTTCTTATAGAGAGTTTTTATCTAACTGAAACTTACCTTGAGTTTTACTTGTAAGGTTAGAAGAGAAGGTAACTCACGCATCTGACAGTTTTCCATCGTGAGAGCATTGAAACCATCCATTACGTCTCTTTGAAAACGGAAATCATTCCCATCGCCACGTAGACATAGTAGATAGATATAGTAGATCGTCCTGTCCCAATTATCTGATTCTGAAATTATTTCATTCAGTAAAGCCTAATAACTAATCATTAGCACGCTCCTGTTTTCTTAGTTTACTATTTTTTATCTATTATATTTACACCATGGTATGTAATATAAAAAGGAGAGCCCATATCATTGTTAAACGTTTATATATTTTATGTGCTTTGATCTTTTATTCACAACAATCTTCAATTTTTTATCACACAAACTGTAAGTTAATGGATACTGTATACACAGTATCCAACCACTAAAAGTTGGCAGACTGACGGCACCGTAACAACAGCGGGGTTATTTCACACTGATCTTCTTTATCTCAGGATGTGGCAGGAGATCTCTTGTTGTGTGATCTCTGACAGCTGCTGGTCTCACTTCTTGCCGACACTGTGTGTATGCATAAGTCATACAGCTTTCACTGCTAATACGTGGAGCATCCTTAATGAGGTCGACGATTCTCTACACTATTGTATCGATCATGTATTACATCGACACCCAGGATTTATGCGCTTTTACGTCTCAATCTCAAGAGCTCAATTGCTGCAGTCCTTAGCACTTCATTGCATTTGATTCCGCAACTGAGCTCTAACCCCTTGTTCATGGTGGCGATCAGTACCCGGACCCTATAGCCTCCAGAAGAGACAAAGTTGGTCTGCAATGACTCGTAGTGAGCATAAAATAACATAATTATGTACTTTAGTTTTCACAACGGCTTCTCACTGCGGGCGATAAGTTCTGCACAAAATTGTTCCATCGCGAGGTAGTATTTTAACATGCGACTCGTATGTGTCTGTACAACTAATACCTCAAGCAACTTGAGATACCTAATTTTTAGGTGAGGTTCTCTTCAAATTGGTTACTTCTTGTTTGGCCTTCTTGAGTAGTTTCATAGAGGTCATCAATCATCAATCTGTTCCACTATTATATAAAATTTTGTGATTATCCGCTTCGGCCGAGTTGACTGTTAAGCTTCTAGCAGGCCTCTGTGCTGTGTATAGCGTTAAGTTTTCTGAACTGCCAATTGTTTATCGCCTTCAGTTTGCTGAACTGCCAATTCTTTATCAGTTTGCTGAACTGTCTGAAATTGAGCCATAAGGCTATGCCAAATGAAGGACTTGCTGTACCCGTTTCCCAAATGCTTGCTGGATTTTTCGCAGATAACAGATTTTCCCCTTCTTTCCGTCTTGCTGCGCCCTGTTATCACACCTTTATACGTAGCATCTTGTTCTTAGCGTAATCTTCAAAATGTTGACACTAATTTTTACGGCATAGTGCATATCGGGAAGAACAATCTGAGCTCCGAGTTTAGATTTCAATTACAGTAATAGTACCCAGTATCGAATAACTAAAACAGTTAATGTAGTAATTATGGCAGAAGTCGTATTTCTTATCTCCGGTCGCATTTATGTATAGATGATGAACTTCTCTAATTATTCTTGAATTTCTCTAGATATGTATGGATTCACGTGTATGGATTCTAGACAGCATTTTGTATTATTTTATAAAATGGGTTTCAAGATCTCACGTCGGCGAAGTATGACTCCTCAAGCTTTTGTATCAATATTATATCTAATCATGAAAGAATCAAACCAAAATTGACAGATTTGGTTAATTCAATTTCTGCAGTCTCATTCCAACTCTCTTCATAGAACACAACTGATGTGTCATAAGCAAAAGCAAACACTTTACCATTCTTTAGATTAAGTTTGCGCAACTTATTAATGTAAATGAAGAAAAGGCTCGGGCCCAGAACACTGATTACGTGGCGCCGTACGTAACTAGAACATCACAACTATAAAAATTACCGATTTAACAGATGGTTCAATACCTTGACCCCAATTTGTTTTAATTTGCTTATCGATCTAGGAAAAGAAACAGTGTCAATGCTTTCTCAAAGTCTAGGTAGGTTTCTTTTAGGTCAGATATAGCAAACCTTCTTTCGGAACCGTTCTCCTACGGTCAAGAACCTGAAGAGAATACTATATCCCAAGTAGTTTTCTTATATTCGAAAGACAGAGTGTAGCTCTGCAGTGTACTGCCATTTATTTCTAGCTGCAAAATGAATCGGTCAACTAGCACGGGGTAGGACCACGACCCTCACAGAATACCAGCGTAAAATAGCATCATATTGTTGCTGTGTTTCGTCTGTGGAGTGAAGAGATCCGGAGACCTTTATTACTGGTGACGAGGCAATCCTCAAGGGTGACAACGCATCTGCATTATAATTTCTTGTCAGGGATGAATGTAGATGTTATCATGTTCACTTAACATCAGGTGAACTGTGTGCTCTTTTGTTACTCTTTGTGTTATAATAAAAAAGATGGCAAAATATTGCTTAGATGTCGGCAGCAATAATGATAAATACCATGATAATAAAAATCACGTTCATCATAATTTTCGTTAACCTAAATAAAATAACCGAGCCCTCAATAATAATATTCTTTTCGAATTATAAATGCTTTATATTTTGGTTTCCAAATAATGTAGACAAATGTTATGTTTTCCAAGAATACGCCCCAACAACATGTCGTTAATGCTAATCACCATTTTTGCACCATAATGTTAAAATTCCGCTGTATAGCTATCTCGCCGGTGGCAAACGGAGCATAGATGCTACGACTAACTCTGGCACACTCACCGTGGCTTTCTGACACATCAGTGGACTTCATTCCAACCCATTTCGAGACAGGGAAATCAGTCTTGCTTTTGCTCACTGAGAAGCAGATATCTTCTACGGCTGACACCTCTTACCGGGGGTACAAATTGTAACACGCGTATATGTTTCTCTTCACGAGTCTGCAGAGTGAGACCGATGGAATCCTTCCAATTGTACTGAGGACGTATGCTCCAGAGTTTTTACCTGTTATTATACATCTTTTTCGTTACGCCTACTAATTAGGCGTTGTTACAAACTGCTGAAAATAAGCCTTGGTGCCCTCGATTCCTATCTGAGTGCCACCTTAGTTGCCAGTTCCCTAGTTATCGGAAGATTCTCCTGAGTGGAGAATAGATGGTGATGTCTACTGACCGTCGAAGGTTAGGTATGCGGACCTAGCCTCTGACGGACGCCACCTGTTGTCTGGTCAATCGGAAGCTGTGGGCAGTGAGAACCGCCCTGATATGCGGTCCACCTAGAGTACGCGGTGTCATGAAGATTACACCGTGCGACAGGGTCTACGGTTTCTAGTTGCCGGATTTGGTACCGCCTCGTAGGTTACGGCGTTTACCAGTAGCGGGTTGGAGGACGAAAGCGCTTTCGCGAAGAAGCACTGCGAGATAGACTGAAGGTATTCCGGAATGGTAACGAGATGGAATTCACTGTGCAGATTTATGTCGCACTGGTACGGTTCTGCTCCAGTTGCTAATCGGGTGTAACAGTTTTGAACCGTATGTTGAAGATTTAATTTATCCGTGGCTACATGGGCGAAGACGACGCTGGCGTAGGCCATAATTGGTCTTACGCAGGACGTATATCACTGGAGTTTATGTCTTAGGGACATTTTTCTTTAAGCGCAGATGAGCTGATGAAGCTGGCTCATGACGAACGCGGCCTTATTCCTCGCATTTCTGATATGCGGGCGGATACTAAGTTTTCGGTCAAAGGTGACCTTTGGTATGTGACACATGGAATGGGTCGGTCGAAGATCGTGATTTGTCCTAGCTTTCTACAGCTACTGGTAGCAGGTACTAGTGCCGTGCAGAATAGATTGGCTGTGCTTCTCCAGAATAAGACGGCTGCACTTTTATCCGGTTTGATTCCGATTCTTCATAACCGAAACCTTACCTTTTGTCCTTATCAGTCGACGAAGACTCGAGGGAAGGACCTCGAATTGATCAGTCGACGCGAGGACCGTCTTTGTCGAGTCTTCTACGGCCGAGGTAAGGTGTGAAGTTAAGGAGTCGATCGCCCGATACGCCTTATCAGGTGAGTCGATCTCGATAGGAATAGTGCCTAGCTGATTGGTGGTCGTGGCTCTGAAAGTACGCCAGTCCACGATTGTTTTGGTCTGAGGTCCTGCCGACTGGCCCAGCTTGAGGCGCACCGGCCTGTGGTCCGATGACAGTTCGTGTAGCGGCTTGATGGAGTTCACCGCAAGGGTGATATTTTTAATAAACGCAATGTCTAGTACGTCGGGTATTTGACGTGCAGTGTTTAGAGAGTATCATGTCGGGGAGTCGGGGCTATAACATCGAAGCTATATGAGTCCATAAGGTCGTGAAGCGACCTGCCGTTTCGGTTCTCCCTTGTTGAGTGCCAGGAGGCATGTTTACTATTTAGGTGGCCCGCTATCCCGAGGGACCTCGGTTAATTAAGTTTCTGATGTGCGATTCTAGATCAGTTTTCATCGGTGATAGATAAACTGAAGCGAGAACTATCGGGCTTCGACCGGTCATAGCCACACTACACGCAGTATCTTCGATATTCTTTAATCGTGGAACTTCGAGCGATACGCAGTTCAAGCACCTTTTGTAGTAGATCAGGGTGACGCCTTTGGGGCAGTCAGCCTGTCACCAAGGATGATGTTGTGATTTGTGATCTTAGGATCGCGGTGGCCAGGTTTCAAGAAGGTTTCTTGCACTAGCATAACGTCGATGTTGTGATCTTTTAAGCGGATCACTACTTCATCCCTTTGGGACTTGAGTCCGTCCGCGTTGAAATACGAGACAGTCAGAGAGCGTGGTTTCAGCCTACTTTTAGGTGTGTTATCCATTTGAGACCAAGACTAAGGGGTGGCTCGGCTGGGTATTGGGTCATTTTGAAGTGCCCAGAAGGTGATCTGCAGCATCTCTAAAGGGCTTTTAGCCTGCTGGAGGTGGATCCCCATGTTGGTGAGGTCCTCCAGAGGGTTAATGTCGAGTGAGCTAATGAAATTGAGAGAGTAAATTAGGGGTTTTTGCATGCCCTGACTTGGAACAGGTGAAGCCTGTGCTGGAGTAGCAGACTCCACCAGGGAAGGGATCAGCCTTGAGATAGTAGTGACTTGTTTGCGTGCTATTGCTGGTGGTATTGCTCAGGCTGACTTTACAGGGGCCTCAGGAGCTTGCAACGGAGTAGCGAGTTGGGGAGCTGGAGATGGAGCTGCAGCTGGAGTGGGGACGAGCCTGTGAGCAGGCGCAGCCTTAAATGTGATGGCAGGGGCCGGCTGAGAAGCCCCTGTGTTCTTTTTGACCTTGGCTTTTTTGCCATTGTGGCCTTGCCCGCCGCGTTGCCTCTGCGGACCTTTGGCGTGCCCGCGATAACTGGGTTTATATTTTTCTAGATATTGGAACGACCCGTCAAGATTTGCGCCAATGTCGGCGTTGTCGTTCTTCTTGTTAAGATCTTATGTCTTCACTTCATCTGGAAAAATAGCTTTGTGACTCTAACGGTGGGTCCGTTTATGTATCTATTTTGCCTCTCTCGTTTAGTATTTAGGCTAATTTTTCTTTATATTAATGTTATAGATTGATCATATTCTACTGCTTATGTTTAATATAGATCCGATTATATTGGTAATGGTTTTGTGTGTAGAGGTTTCACAACAGTTATAATGCAGACCGTGAGTAGCTCAGTATTGATATTTTACTTACTGGACTTACAACTGCTTGCTTAGATGCTTCTTGCAGGGCAATCAGTTTGATTTGAAACACTCTATAAAAGCTTCCCAAATTTTGTACATTTAATTTCTCTATTCTCTTTCCACCATGAAAGCGCTGCTTCGAACCTTTCCTCCATTCTAGTGTTATCTGTGTATATTATTGCTTTGACGTCTAACTTTCTACTATTTCTTATATGATTTGGCGTCTAACTATTTACTTTGGCCTCGTTTGCATCAACTGATTCAGGACTGCGGGCCACAATGCATTTTCTATTTCGCCCTATATGTCCAAGGGTAAAAAACTACTATATAAATAAAATAAATAAATAGAATAGCCTTTATTTACTTACTACTAACTTACTTTAACAATACTAACTTAATTAAATCCTATTTATAAATCTAGAAAATATATGTTTATAATTATATTTATTGATGTATGCCGGTAGTAGTCGCCTCTGCGACGTAGGCCTCCCCTAAACCTTTCCAAATATCTCTTTCCCGAGCCATTTGCATCCAGTTATTACCACACCGGCGGCTGAAAGTATCTCTCCATTGTTTGCCTGGTCTCCCTTTTCTCCTTGCGTTGTCCCTTGGTATCCATTCTATTAGACATTTCGTCCATCTGTTATTCATCCTGCAAACATGTCCTGCCCAGTGCCATTTGAGTAATCGAATTCTTTTTCTTACCTCTATTACTTTTGTTTTGCTTCTAATGTCACTGTTGAGATTTTGTCTGATAGATTAATTCCAAGCATGTTCCTTTCCATTTTCCTTTGGCATATAGTAATTTTTTCTTCGTCCTCTTTTCTTAACGACCACGTCTGACACCCATATGTTAGGCATGGTAATACTGTTGCTTCGTAGACTCGTTTCTTTATATTTATATTTACTGTATTATTTTTCATTATTTCTCTCAAGCTCCAATATTTTTTCCACGCTAAAGTTATTCTTCTTTGTATTTCTTTTGCGGTGCTATTTCCAAAAGATACTAATTGCCCTAGATAAATGTATTCCGATACGTATTCAATTTTTTCATCCTCTACAATAATGTCTTGCGGGTCTCCATTAGTTAGAATCTTAGTTTTTAATGTGTTGAGTGATAGTCCCACTTCATCCCCAATGCTAATTCCCTGACCATGCTCTCGAGCTCTGTGGCACTTTCAGCGAATACCACGATGTCGTCGGTGAAGCGCAGGTGGTTCAATAGCTCTCCGTCAATATTTACTCCTTTCTTTTCCCAGTGCATACGTCTGAAGACAGATACAAACACAGCGGAAACTCTGTACCTTCACGTTCTAACCGTACTTTGGTGTGGCATTTGGAGGAGATACTATGTATGATATTTATATACGTTGAATTAACGCCTTGTTGAGTCAGTGATGTCCAAATAGCTTCAAAATATAAAGAGTCTTTGGCCTTCGTGTAATCTATAAAGCATATGTACATTTTTTTTTTTTTTTTTTTTTTTTTTTTTTTTTTTTTTTTTTTTTTTTTTTTTTTTTTTTTTTTTTTTTTTTTTTTTTTTTTTTTTTTTTTTTTTTTTTTTTTTTTTTTTTTTTTTTTTTTTTTTTTTTTTTTTTTTTTTTTTTTTTTTTTTTTTTTTTTTTTTTTTTTTTTTTTTTTTTTTTTTTTTTTTTTTTTTTTTTTTTTTTTTTTTTTTTTTTTTTTTTTTTTTTTTTTTTTTTTTTTTTTTTTTTTTTTTTTTTTTTTTTTTTTTTTTTTTTTTTTTTTTTTTTTTTTTTTTTTTTTTTTTTTTTTTTTTTTTTTTTTTTTTTTTTTTTTTTTTTTTTTTTTTTTTTTTTTTTTTTTTTTTTTTTTTTTTTTTTTTTTTTTTTTTTTTTTTTTTTTTTTTTTTTTTTTTTTTTTTTTTTTTTTTTTTTTTTTTTTTTTTTTTTTTTTTTTTTTTTTTTTTTTTTTTTTTTTTTTTTTTTTTTTTTTTTTTTTTTTTTTTTTTTTTTTTTTTTTTTTTTTTTTTTTTTTTTTTTTTTTTTTTTTTTTTTTTTTTTTTTTTTTTTTTTTTTTTTTTTTTTTTTTTTTTTTTTTTTTTTTTTTTTTTTTTTTTTTTTTTTTTTTTTTTTTTTTTTTTTTTTTTTTTTTTTTTTTTTTTTTTTTTTTTTTTTTTTTTTTTTTTTTTTTTTTTTTTTTTTTTTTTTTTTTTTTTTTTTTTTTTTTTTTTTTTTTTTTTTTTTTTTTTTTTTTTTTTTTTTTTTTTTTTTTTTTTTTTTTTTTTTTTTTTTTTTTTTTTTTTTTTTTTTTTTTTTTTTTTTTTTTTTTTTTTTTTTTTTTTTTTTTTTTTTTTTTTTTTTTTTTTTTTTTTTTTTTTTTTTTTTTTTTTTTTTTTTTTTTTTTTTTTTTTTTTTTTTTTTTTTTTTTTTTTTTTTTTTTTTTTTTTTTTTTTTTTTTTTTTTTTTTTTTTTTTTTTTTTTTTTTTTTTTTTTTTTTTTTTTTTTTTTTTTTTTTTTTTTTTTTTTTTTTTTTTTTTTTTTTTTTTTTTTTTTTTTTTTTTTTTTTTTTTTTTTTTTTTTTTTTTTTTTTTTTTTTTTTTTTTTTTTTTTTTTTTTTTTTTTTTTTTTTTTTTTTTTTTTTTTTTTTTTTTTTTTTTTTTTTTTTTTTTTTTTTTTTTTTTTTTTTTTTTTTTTTTTTTTTTTTTTTTTTTTTTTTTTTTTTTTTTTTTTTTTTTTTTTTTTTTTTTTTTTTTTTTTTTTTTTTTTTTTTTTTTTTTTTTTTTTTTTTTTTTTTTTTTTTTTTTTTTTTTTTTTTTTTTTTTTTTTTTTTTTTTTTTTTTTTTTTTTTTTTTTTTTTTTTTTTATGAAGGGCTTGGGCCCTGGTGGTCACGTCGTAGGGGTCATCGCGGGCGTGCCTCGGTCTCCGTCGGACGCGGGTGAATCTATGATTCGCGATGGGATTGTAAGTGGCGGCACTTACAATCAAGGGGTTAGAGTGTGTGACGGCAGAGTCGAAATATCGGCGGGAAGCCTGCTTCAGGTACTGAGCTATGGTCGGCAGCTCAAGATCTATGTGTAGATTTTCATAACACAAGAACCACGGTGCACCGGTGGCCTTGCGCATGAAACGATTTTGTATTATCTGAAGTCGGTGAATGTGACGCGGGGAAGCATGCGCAAAGAAGGGGCTTGCGTATGTCATGATGGGTCGGATGCACGCTTTGTATAGTGTAATTTTATTACGCAGGGACATTTTGCTATTTTTATTGAGTAACGGGTGCAAACGACGAACGCTGCTCGATTCCGTACGCGGTTGACATGCGGACCGAAGGTGAATCTTTCATCTACTGTGACGCCTAAGTATTTGACTGTCTGTTTCCAGGGGATCGGACGATCAAATAAGTCTATAGTTGGGAGATGCGGCGTTTTGTTGCGCCGAGAGAAGTACATGGCTGCACTTTTGTCGGGGTTAACCTCGATCCTCCATTTCCGAAACCATTTCCCTAAGTTATTGGCTGCAGATTGGAGGCATCTACAAATAGCGTCTGGTTTGAACCCAGACACATAGAGGCCGGTGTCATCGGCGAAAAGGGCTAGCTCTACACCGCGAGTGCGCGGTATGTCGTTGGTGTAGAGTGTGTATAAAATAGGACCTAGGACGGAGCCTTGTGGTACTCCGGCACAAATAGAGTGAACCTCGGAGCGCGTTCCCTCGACGCGGTAACGAAAGGTTCTATTTCGGAGAAAGTCTCGTATGATAAGTACGAGTAGATCTGGCACACCGAGCTCATATAGTTTGTATATGAGCCCGTTGTGCCAGACCTTGTCGAAAGCTTTCGCCACGTCGAGGAAAAGTGCCCCAGTTTGGTAGCCCTGAAGAAATTTACTGAGGATGTGCTCCGTGATGCGGTGCACTTGATGTGTGCATGAGTGTTGGGTGCGAAACTCGAACTGCTCATTGATTGGTAGCCCTCGGGACAGCATGAAGTCCTTGAGGCGGGCGAGGATGAGCCTTTCATATACCTTACCCAAGACTTTGAGTAGGCTTATGGGTCGATAGGCTGATGGATCGGTTGGATGTTTTGAGGGCTTGAGAAGACGTCGGCTTCCTTCCAGGTATTCGGGAAGGTGCCTTTGGATATGGCCGCGTTGTAGATTATCACCAGTAGGTGTAAAATGGACATGGGTAGGAGTTTCATCACCTTGTTGATGATGCCGTCGGGGCCGCGAGCCTTGCGTGGTCGCAGGTTTTTAATTATGGACTCAACTTCGGTGCATGTGACTTGGGTAACGGAATCGCGAGGTGGTTCCTTACTCCTCCGGTCGACCTCGCTGTCAACCATTGCAAGGTGAGCGGCGTCGATCGGTAGGGTGCTCGGTGAGCATTGGAGCTCCAGATTGTCAGCCAGACATTCGGCTTTCTCTTCGTCTAAGAAGGCGGGTGGTTTATTAGGACGCGCTAAGGGTTGCATTGTTTGTAGGGATTTGGGAAGTCGCCAGAAGGCGAGATGGGAAGGTTCGATATTGGAGAGGTGATTATCCCACCGATCGTTCCTGTACTGGGCTATGCGTGACCGGACTTCACGCTGAAGGGTACGTAGCACCAGTCGGTTACTTTCAGTGGGAGAGTTATAAGTCGTGGGCATGAGTCGCTGCATTCTTGCGCCTCATTAGGTCCTTTATGTCTTTGGCAGGGTCCATCGGTGGTCTTCCACCGAGGGAACCCGCCTCGAGCAATCCTCGACGACTGTCTGGATGTGCCTAGTGAGGGCGTGAACTGCGAGGTTCGTGTCGTGGACTGAAGATATGTTCCTAGGAATAGCATCAAGGTGTGGTGATGTGGCTTCCTTCAGGTCGTTCCTGAGTCGGTGCCAATCTACTATGGTTTTGGTGGAGGGTGAGGTTGGGGCGGAGGGCCCTAACCGAAGAAGAACGGGGCGATGATCGGAAGCAAGCTCGTGGATTACGTCTATCCCTTGGAAAGCGAGGTTGATGTTCTTACAGATGGCAATATCAAGCACGTCCGGTGCGTGACCCAATATATGTGGAAAATGGGTAGGCGTAGTAGGCGCTACGACGTCGAAGTCGAGTGCGTCGCTTAGCGAGTCTAAAGCCAACCCCCGGGGGTTGATTTTAGTTGCATTCCACCGAGTGTGCTTGCTATTGAAATCTCCTGCCAAAATGACTGAGTTTCCAAGGGAAAGGAGTGTCACGAACTCGCTTCGTAATACTTGTGCGTCACGTCTGCAAGGCAGGTAGACGGACGCGATTGTGATGGGGGCATGGCCAGTCATGGCTAGCTGACAAACCGAAGCTTCTAGAAAGGTTAATGTTGGCGTGTTGACGGACACGCAGTGCAAGGACTTTTTGTAGTAAATAAGAGTTCCGCCATTAGCGGCAGAAGTTCTATCATTCCTAATGATGTTATAATTCGCAATGTTGGGATTGCGAGTATGCGGTTTGAGGAATGTCTCCTGCACTAGGAGCACGACGACTTGGTGATCGCGAACGAAATTGAAGATTTCGTCGCGTTGATTGTTAATACCGTTCGCGTTAAAAAATGCGACGTTAAGGGAACGCGGTTTTACTCTGCCGTTGTAAAGGCCCTCTATGCTTGAAAGTTGACGATGGCTGACACTACATGTTGGTAGCGCATTGTGGCGGCAATCCTGACTTCGGGCTTGCCATTAGAATCCCTTAAGGCTTTTGCTAGGGCTGAGACGTCGGCGCCGTTGAAGACGGCGGCGAAGCGACACACTAAGTCGAGGTCCCTTTCGCTAACCGGCCGTCCGGCTGATGGAGGGGGCTGCTCAACCGGTTGAGCAACGGTCGCTACGCCGATCGGCGTATGCCATGCGGGGCGTAGAGGTCGGACAGGGGCGAGAATTGGCGCGGGGGCGGCGGTCGGGGTAGCGACCTTGGGCGCGATTTTTAGTGCCGGACGTTTCGGCTTGGGGGCTTTTGGGCAGCCAAGGTTTTGCTGTGTGTCCCACTGTGTTGCATAGGACACATGCGGGGGGCCCGAAAATGGCCAGAAGGGCCTTGTCCTTGGGTCTCGGACATTCGGTGATGCCATGGTCACCCAGGCACTTGACGCATCCGGGTTTGCCGAAGCAATTGCGAGCTGAGTGGCATTTGTGGCATTGGCCTGGTGGGCCGTTTTTATGTGGGCGCTCTATAGTCAGCCCAGAGAGGTGGCAGCAGGTTTTCAGGTTAAATACCTGCTTCCCGGCCTCGGATCCACAGGGCCACAATCACCATGTTGAATGGCTTTTTATTATGGCCACTGTACATCCTATGCACAGATAGGACAGGGAGATTCTGGGCCTGAAGGTCCTCTTTGATTAGATCAGCTGGGATTTCCCGCGGGAGGTTTTTAATTACTACTCTGAGTTGGCGCTCTTCCGCCAAGGTGTAGGTGTGAAAGAAAACACCTTTGTCTTGCAAGAAGCGAGTTACCGCTCTATGGTCATCCGTGGTTTCTAGCTGCAGTTTAATACCTACAGCGGTGGGGATCGCTTGATATTTGTAGCGATTGGGTAGGGCCGATGCGACAATCGGCCACTTGTCTTGTGCCTGAATGAAGACAGGCGGCGGGCGTTTCGATGGCTGTGAGACAGCCGAAGGTTTCTTTGAGCCAGCTAGGGCGCGCTCAGGAGCGGCGGGGGCTTGCTGTGGGGCAGCTGTGAGGGGCCCTGGGGCAGGGCCGACGTAGATGGCTGGGGTGATGGGGCCTTTATTTCCCGTTTTTTCGCCTTAGGAGGCGGCGTCGGGGCGGGTGAAGCCCGCCTTTTTCTTTTTTTTTCAACCAGCGTGAAATTGCTGGTGTCTTCGGCTTGGGGATCCTCAGGGGACGCGGCATTATCCAGCTCCATTTCGGAGACTGCGGATGAAGTTCAGGATATTGAGGAGGCCCTTGAGGAGGGACTATCAGGTAGCGGTCTTTCTTTAATTATGTCCTGGAAGTAATCGGGGTATTTATTTTTTAATATGCTGATGAAGTGCAGCAACGACTCTGAGGAAGAGTCCTCCATTGTGCACTCTGTTCACTTTTATTTTTTTCTACTTTATTCGTGGGAAGTGTGGCCACCGGTGGGATGCCGGGGTGAATAGCCTACTTCCCTCCCTGCCGGGTATAGGCAGGGAGGATGTGTGCCTAGTTGTGTAGCCCTAGTGCGTCCAAGTGCCAGTCTTATTGTGCACTTGGGTGTGTGCTTAGAGCTAACTAAAACTACGCGTGGGACTATATTATAAGTCCAGCGGGTTGGTCAACCTTGACTAGGGCACTACCCAAGGCCAAGTTTTGCGTCGACTCCATCCGGTTTCGCATTTCCCAGAAGGGGAACCACGGGCGTACGGGGCTAGCCCTACACTAGCTAAGTTAACAACGCAAGGTATCCACTAGTGTAACCACCCAGGTGGCTTTGCAATAATCTTTCTTGGAAATAATTTCCGATTACAATAGCACCCGCAATAAAAATTGCTCGGTGTATTGTTCTCGGAACAATGGGTGCGCAGGTGTTTCGCTCGGGGGCAGGTAGCTCGGGAGGGTCGCGGCGGGGCGCCGGGCGACCGTTCTCGGCGACTGCTGAGCGTCGAATGTGCATATGTACAATGTCTTTCTATATTCTTTGGCTTTTTCTATTATTTGTGTTTTGACTTGCATGTGATCTTTAGTTGAGTATCCTTTGCGAAAACGGGCTTGTTCGCGCGGTTGATTTTCTTCTAAAGTATTTGTTATTCTACTTAAAATTATTTTTGAAAATACTTAATATAAAATCGTCGTGAGACTAATCGGCCTGAAGTTTCCGAGATCACTTCTGTCCCCTATCTTGTGAAGTAATATAATTGTATACTTTGACCATTGCTCTGGTGTGGTTTCTCTTCTAATAATGTTGTTAAATAACACCTGCAGAGTTTCTAGAAGTGAAATCAATAGTGATTTAAGCACTTCATTAGCAATGTTGTCACTTCCTGGGGTTTTGTCACTTTTTTGGGTTTATCCCATGTTCGATTTCTGATATAAGAACGTTTGGTGTCTCTATGTCCTTATTTACAGTGTTGTGATTATTCTGTATCGTGATAGCATTCTGAAGAGCATGTGTTATTATCTATATTATAGAGCTTTGCGTAGAAGTTGGTTGCTTCCTTTATAATATCGAGACGTCTATATTGCTTAATTGACACATTTCTATTACAATAAAGTACAGAAATCACAGTCGCAATAAGCACCGGGGCGCAGAAAATAATAAAACAAAAATTCAATTTCTACTTGATGAAAGCACATCATAAAATACAATTAATATTTCGCAAAAAATTGCAATATATAATTAGAAAAGTCATAACACAAACCAAAATTATTGATATAATTTGTGCAATAGTCTATAAGATGAAACAAACTGAATAGGATAGTAATCGGTATCCACCTGCACCTTGATTACAGTTGGAAAACTTTTGAGAGGTTTAGCAATCGCTAGCCACGGTAAGTGTTATGCATAACTCATACGCTAAAAATTCATAAGAAAGTTCGGATGCAGTGATACAGTGAGACAGAATATTTTACTAACACAATCATATTTTATCTTACATTTATGTTACATCCTCATATGCTGACACAAATATTTATTTACTTACAATTGGATTGAAAAAATAGATCATCTATACATACAATGAAATCGTAAACAGTTTTCTTTCTGTATGTACGCACTGATCTCAACATTGGCCACACAATTTGTATATGATTGTCGGTGTTTCATTTAGAAACATTAACAAATAAATAATATTAGTCCGTTTTGATCCGCGACATGCATGCACAGATGAAACATGATCGTCCGTCTGAAATCGCAAGAACAGCTAGTTTGCACTAAAAAGATACTGCTTACCTAGCTTACCCCGCGAGTCAAGTACACACGGAGAAATGCTAGTGAGTTGATGCTGCAGCAAGTCGCTTTGTCGTCCAGACCACAATCGATGGATTTCTGTAGAGAATTAGTTAGTTAATATGTGTGCGTATATAAACTATTGTTGTATGAAGTTTGCCTACAAACGGTAACGCAAAAAAGTAAATTCATCAGTAAAACCTATGAACTCATAACTGAGCGCTTTCACTGACCACACAAAACATTCGTCCATTCCTTGGTTGAGTCGAATCATCCAGTATTCTACCTACAGCATGCCTTTACAACAAACAATTTCAATCAAGGCGATACCTTCTGGATGGTATCTATTACGCAGAATATATTATAAATTAGGAAAAACACAGAGAAGATATGTATTTTATAAGATATATGATTTACATCGCTATTAAAAATTCGAGTATTGATGTATGGTACAACACAAATAGTATTTACTATAGGTAATATTTTTTCAAAATATTAGAAAATTACCGCCCTTTAAAAGTTAAGTACAAGAGAAAAACTGTACTGAAAGCATCGAATAAATTATTTTGTAAATATACCGATAACACCAACAGTGTGATAAAAGATATGTTCTAAATAAATTAAAATAAAATATATCAGTGATTTAAGTCATATTATGTTTTGTAGTAGGCGAAATAAGATTAGTGTAGAGTGTTTCTTTGTTCTCGGACACGGAATCGCACAGCGGGGTCATCATTTAATTTTGAACGCTAACAGGCTGATCTATTTAACACTAAACACTACTTTATTTCATACACCCACACAGCCGACTTGTGAAAAATATTTTAAATCCGACACTAAATAATTACATAATCCGTACGTATTAATTATGCTACAGGGGTTTTTATAATGAGACGCGTATCTGTTGGAAGATTGCACATGAAACATCCACAGAGTGCGCCGCTAGGGTTGCTCGCGTCTGGTACATACACCACGGTAATGATCCGTTCTCGGAACCTAGGTAACCGACCGTAGATGGACAGAAGGGATAAAGTAATGCCATGTTCAAAGTTAGCATATCATCGAAATTAACGAGTAACAAAAGTAGAAATCAAAATTGTGCTCATATATTTGTATAATGTTACGAACAGTGCCAAAGAAGCAATACTACGAAACAAATAGCATAAAAAGGTATGCTTTTGAATTAATTAAATCACCAAATTATTTAACTTAACACAAACATACAAACACTAAAATGCCAATATTAGAAAATATTTCAACGCAAATAAATAAAACAAAATTGTTACTTTTTTTTGCAATCAATCTCAAAGACATTTCTATACAATCAAACACTTTTGAATCATCAAGATAGCCAATAGGAAGGTAGCTGCTAGCGAGCAGGAACCGCAAGAAACTGGCGGTCTTTTTCTTTTTTTTAATAATAATTTACAAAATTTCCAAGAATTGTCAAATATAGAACCCAAAGCTTAGATCCAAGAATATTTCTGAGACAAATATTCTGACAAAAAGTTGTAAGATTTTTTGATTCATTGGTTTTTAACAAATCGATTAATATTTGACGAATTTTATTAAATATGCGTATGCTATTGCCCTCTTTGTGCCTGTTTTAAACGATAAATAGGTGTGACAAGTTTGTTTTTGTTTCTTGTATTGATAGCGTGTACATCAGCTTTTGTAGAATATTTAATTTTTCTTTATAAATTTTTTGTAAATTAAATATAATTTCAATATCAGTTCCATTACCCCATAGCAAAATTCCATAGAACATAAGACTGGAAATTACTAAAATAAACGAGTATCGCAGCGTAAATATCTGTGAGTTGTCAAATACTGTCTAGTCTATTGGACAGATAAATGGCCACTCCACTGAAGCTTTAAGTCGAGGGTTATTCCTAGGAAATCCTTCTACTCAATTAACTCATCCGTTCATTATTTAAAATAATCAAGGAAAAATTCAATGTAACGTTAGGCAACGAAAACAAATCACACTTAGTTTCCGTCGTAACTAAATTATTATAAGTAAATTATTAAGCCAGTATAAAATACGTAAAAGAGCACTGTTTATAACGCCGTAGTTATTTTCTTTCTACTAATTTTAAAAATAAAAAAATAGCAACAGTATTTTGTGGTTTCTCCGAACCATTATAAATATGCCCAATAAAAGATAACCTTCTGTAGTTGAACAACCCTTTTATAAATCCAAATTGTTGAAAGTAAAAAAGCATATTTTAATTAAAATATAATAACAGTAATTGATTTATTTTAAAATGTTTTGCTTAACATTAGCAAAATAGAAATTGGTCTGTTCTTTTCTGCATCATTTTTATTACCTAGCTTCTAAATCGGAATTAATTTACTTTTATACATTAGTTTAAATCGATGCATTTATTAAATATTTGACACAAGATTGGAGTAACTCGTCGCCGCCGTCTTCAACGGCGCCGACGTCTCAGCCCTTGCGAAAGCCCTAAGGGATTCCAATGGCAAGCCAGAAGTCACGATTGCCGCCACTATGCACTACCAAAATGTAGTGTCAGCAATTGACAACTTTCAAGCATAGAGGGCCTTTACAACGGCGGAGCAAAACCACGATCCCTCAACGTCGCATTTTTTAACTCACTCACTTTCCTAGAAGCCCCAGTCTGTCAGCTAGCCATGACCGGCCATGCCCCCATCACAATCGCGTTCGTCTACCTGCCTTGCAGACGTGATGCACAAGTATTACGAAGCGACTTCGTGGCCCTTCTTTCCCTTGGAAACTCATTTTGGCAGGAGATTTCAATAGTAAGTACACTCGGTGGAAAGCAACTAAAATCACTGGCTTTGGACTCGCAAAGCAACGCACTCGACTTCGACGTCGTAGCGCCTACTACGCCCACCCATTTTCCATATATATTAGGTCACGCACCGGATGTTCTTGATATTGCCATCTGTAATCTCAACACCAATCTCGCCTTCCAAGGGATAGAGGACGAGCTCGCTTCCGATCATCACCCCGTTCTTCTTCGGTTAGGGCCCTCCGCCCCAACCTCACCCTCCACCAAAACCATAGTATACTGCCACCGACTCAGGGACGACCTGAGGGAAGCCACATCACCGCACCT
This sequence comes from Teinopalpus imperialis, assembly GCA_029286865.1. NCBI lineage: Eukaryota > Metazoa > Arthropoda > Insecta > Lepidoptera > Papilionidae > Teinopalpus > Teinopalpus imperialis. The sequence goes on from JAGSMU010000054.1 coordinate 588,155, forward strand.
AGATGCTATTCCTAGGAACATATCTTCAGTCCACGACACGGACCTCACAGTTCATGCCCTCACTACGCACATCCACACAGTCGTCGAGGATTGAATGAGGCAGGTTCCCTCGGTGGAAGACCACTGCCAAGCGACATAAAGGACCTAATGAGGCGCAAGAATGCGGTGACTCGAGCCCACGACTTATATCCCACTGAAAGTAACCGGCTGGTGCTACGTACCCTTCAGCGTGAAGTCCGGTCACGCATAGCCCAGTACAGGAACGATCGGTGAGATAATCACCTCTCCAATATCGAACCTTCCCATCTCGCCTTCTGGCGACTTCCTAAATCTCTAAAAGGGGGCACCACCCAAACAATGCCTCCCTTAGCGCGTCCCAATAAATCGCCCTCCTTCGTGAGGGAATCCAAGACGACGAGAAAGCTGTATGTCTGGCTGACAATCTGGAGCTCCAATGCTCACCGAGCATCCTACCGATCGACGCTGCTCATCTTCCAATGGTTGACAGCTAGGTTGACACCTCACGATTCCGTCACTCAAGTCACATGCACCGGTCCATAATTAAAAACCTGCGACCACGCAAGGCTCCCGGCACCGACGGCATCACCAACAAGGTGATGAAACTCCTACCCATGTCCATTTTACACCTACTGGTGATAATCTACAACGCGGCCATATCCAAATGCACCTTCCCAAACACCTGGAAGGAAGCCGACGTCATAGGTATTCTCAAGCCCTCGAAACATCCAACCGATCCATAAGCCTATCGACCCATAAGCCTACTCAAAGTCTTGGGTAAGGTATATGAAAGGCTCACCCTAACCCGCCTCAAGCACTTCATGCTATCCCGAGGGCAACCAATCAATACGCAGTTCGGATTTTGCACCCAACACTCATGCACACATCAAGTGCACTGCATCACGGAGCACATCCTCAGTAAATTTCTTCAGGGCTACCAAACTGGGGTACTTTTCCTCGACTTGGCGAAAGCTTTCGACAAGGTCTGGCACAACGGGCTCATATAAAAACTATATGAGCTCGGTGTGCCAGATCGACTCGTACTTATCATACGAGACTTTCTCCGAAATAGAACCTTTCGTTACCGCGTCGAGGGAACGCGTTCCGAGGTTCACCCCATTTGTGCCGGAGTACCACAAGGCTCCATCCTAGGTCCTATTTTATACACACTCTGCAATAACGACATACCGCGCATTCACGGTGTAAAGCTAGCCTTTTTCGCCGATGACACCGGCCTCTACGTGTCTGGGTTCAATCCAGACGCTATTTGTAGACGCCTCCAATCTGCAGCCAACACCTTAGGGAAATGGTTTTGGAAATGGAGGATTGAGGTTAATCCCATCAAATGTGCAGCCATGTACTTCTCTCGGCGCAACAAAACGCCGCATCTCCCAACTATAGAGTTATTTGATCGTCCAATCCCCTGGGAAAAGACAATCAAATACTTAGGCGTCACATTAGATGAAAGACTCATTTCCGGTCCGCATGTGAACCGTGTACGGACGAGCAGCGTTCGTCCTAGGTCGTTTGCACTCGTTACTCAATAATAATAGCAAAATGTCCCTGCGTAATAAAATTACACTGCACCCTACCCATAATGACAGACGCAAGCCTCCCCGGGTCACATTCGCCGACTTCAGGTAATACGAAATCGTCTCATGCGCAAGGCCACCGATGCACCGTGGTTCTTGCGAAAATCTACACATAGATCTTGAGCTGCCGACCATAGCTCAGTACCTGAAGCAGGCTTCCCGCCGATATTTCGACTCTGCCGTCACTATTTCTAACCCCTTGATTGTAAGTGGCGCCACTTCAATCCCATCGCGAATCACACATTCACTCGCGTCCGAAGGAGACCGAGGCACGCCCTCGATGATCCCGACGACGTGACCTCCAGGGCCCAAGCCCTTCATAAAACAACACAACACACGTACATTGCATCCTCGTATCGCCCCCGCCGACGGCAAATAAGGTTATTCGCGATACCGCCATGTCACTGGTCGGTTCTCTCCAGTCCATACAGATAGAAGCATCGCTAGAGTTTCTTGCGCCACTTCTTCTTCAGCGCCCACGCATTCCGAAGTGTTGGTACAGATAGCTAATAATAATAGCGATATTAATGTAAAGAATCCTCTGTCAGAAGCAACTGACCGAGCCGAGGTTCGGCCCTCTCGGACACCCTCGAGTCAGACGCTCTCACGAAACAAGGTAACGGTCCAAGCCGAAGCTCCCTCTCGGGAGCCCTTGTGCTGGTTACCCATATATAGAGGTCTCGACTGAGTGCCATAAGCGCTCGGTCACCTCTCAACCGGTGAAAGTGTAAAAGCCCTCGGGCTAACAGCGGCCTTCAGCCCGAAAATTATGTTATTACATTGTGTAAATATATTTTTTATAAAAATTTATTTTTTTATTATTTAAATTATTTATTATTGTGATGTTTTTCTTAAGAAGAGTTATGGATGATGTGCTGAGATTGCAGTGGAGTGAAAGCGACTGTTTTTGTATAGGATTGGTATGGTAATTTAAAACGTGATGGTCATGATTTGTAGAAGAGTGTGAGTGGTGGTGGTTGAGGATCAGGATATTGACTACGTAGAGAGACATATTTTATTGTGTCATAAACATTTTCGCAAATACAGAAGTACTCGATGTAATGGAAGTATTTTCAATTTCACTACTATAATCATTATTATAATAGTATAATATAAAATGGGACATCGAGACCCGAAAATTAAAAATTTGTAATACAATAAAATGATTCTTCGGCTGGTACCTGAACACAGCACCTGCAACGAGGCTGCTAGCTATTCTAACCGGAGCAATACACAATATAAGATTAACACAGTAATTGGACCCTTATGCGTTCCGCAGCTGGCAAACGAGTGTCCAACTTGAAAATGTTTTTGCCTACGTTGTTTGTCCATTAAATTGTTATCCCTGAACTTTAAACTAACATTTTATTTTTGTATTAATTACTTGCATGATACTTATATCTTATAACAACATAGTTCATAACCGTATAAGATTGAGTACTTTAACTTCAGGGCGACGTTGACTGCGGCAACAACCATGATTCGACTTTATACGTCTATCTTATGAGCCTATCCATACAATTTTAGTAGAAACTTCTTTGAATAATTACCTCGGCTTTTATGAATCCATCAAAAGAATTGAAATATTCTATAAATATTACATAACCTTCCTAATTGTAAACTGTTAAAACCTGAGATTGAGACCCGGTCAATAAGATTTATGACTCGAAACTTTACGGTGAATGACAACGCCACTCGTGTGATTTTGGGACGGGGAGTTAATAATGCAGGGGTGACGAGTCCTACACAATGCGCCATACCATCCACCCCTCGTTAACGGCTCCCCTAAGGTTGCCTCTGATAAACCACGGTAGGAAACGTTAACATTCAAACGGGGAATTTATTTGGCACGTAATCCACAATAAGAATCTATCTGAGGTACTCGTATCTTACTTGAAAACCGCTTGAACATCGAGATATTCAATTATTCAAGTTTATGTTGGTGATTTTCGTATTGTTATATTAAAAAAATGCCTACTGTCAAAAGCAAAAAATAAACTTGATAAATTTATGTGCAAAAATACTTGCATGAATCTTTCATAGTAGGATGAAACTGTAAAAATAGCAACAAAATCTAAAACGTTATGCAATACGACTGAAGATTTTATCAACGACGAGATCAATCGTGCAAATATAATGAACAAGAACAGACCGAAAATAGCACGAATGTTAGGAGTCACCTAAAAAGTAATTTATACTAAGAAAACCCTAATCTAAGAGTAAGTCTTAGCATAAGATCATGACTAATGTTCGTTGTAGCGGTGAAAAGTTTTATATTATTGTATTGTTGTTATTATACCCGGGGTTCTGTTTTATATTTATACTAATTCTATATGCCTATTGCATCATACAGTTGAAGCGTCACTATGGCACATTACATTTTGCATGAATGAGTTTTTATAAAAAAACCTATACGACTTACCTGAGTGCAGACTATTATGTGACGATTTGCAACAAAACGCCTCTGACGGACGCTACCTGTTGTCTGGTCAATTGGAAGCTATGGGCGGTAAGAACCGACCTGATACACGGATGTACCTAGAAGGCGTGGGCGACGCGGCGAGATGTCTGCGTTGTGTGTTGGTCCGGGGTCCGTTGAGGACGGACTGGGGCTCGGCTCCCCATGAAGTGGGGGTCGTCGAGGACGTGATGGGGTCGACAGTTCCTAGTTGCCGGATTCAGTATCGGCTCGTAGGTTACGGCGTTTACCACTAGCGGGTTGGAGTGCGAAAACGCTTTCGCGAAGAAGCGCTGCGAGATAGACTGGAAATATTCCGGTATGGTGACGAGATGGTAGTCACTGTGCATATCAATATTATGCTGATACGGTTCTGCTCCGTTATATATTAGCTCCGGTATATATAGTATTTTTGACCTGGTTAATTTCGATTCTCCGTAACCGAAACCAATCGGCGAGGCGATTAGCTGCGGCTTGGAGACGAATGCTAAAACGGCCTTCGTGTACGTTTGATTAATATGGGGCGGTATCTGCAAAAAGCGCGAGACTGACCTGCGGATCTTTTGGAATGTCACTTGTGTAAAGTGAGAATAACAGGGGGGAGAGAGAGGTTTGAGGTTTTTGATAATGTCTGTGAACTCATCTGTGGTGAATCAAGCAGTTCGCCCTCTGGTGGTAACGGTGGCCTAAGTGACACGTCGACGTCCACCTTACGAAGGTGGTCGGGGTCCGCGGGGACGTTTGATGGGGAACATTGGCTCTCTAGACTATCCGCGTGATATTCGGCTTTCTCCGAGTCGTTGAAGGCGAAAGTAGCATTGTCCGGTAAAATTAGCGGGGGCATTTGTGTGATGCTGTCCGCTTTGAGAACCCGCGCCAACTGCCAGTAAGCAGTATTCGAAGGCTCGAGGTCCGCTAGCAGGTTGCCCCATTTGTCGTTATTATAAAATTTAATGCGCTCTTTGATCTCCCTTTGGAGGTGGCGCAGTCTAATACGATTAGCGACTGTCGGATATCTATCGTGAAGTTTCGCCTCTTTTAAGGGTTAGCAGCTACCAAAGAAGAAAAGATTAGATAGTACAAAGTGCCATTAGAAGATTTTAATACTATATAAATAAAGGCGAAGGTAGACCTAAAGTATGCCAAAAAAATTTAACTGCTACTTTAGATGTATCATTAAGGTTTATTCCCTATACTCTAGATTCTATGAATGATGGTTTTGCAATGGAACGTGGTCGCAGAAAGATCGGCGGTGGGTGTAAATTGAACATAAATATGTATATGTAATTGAGGATGCAAAGAAATTCATTCTTTATTTACATCTGTTGCCATCTCATTACTGTCGCAGACTCAAAGAAATTATCTTCCTGAAGAATTAAAAAAAATCACAAACTTACATTGTGTGTATCAAGCTCCAATTGTTGCAAACTCCAATAATAAAATTATGTATTTTAAAGTATTTTCTATTTGGTTTCATAAAATATTTAACATAGGTTTCCACATTCCTAAAAAGGATAAAGGTCCTTTGTGCTTTTCAAGTAAAAGTTATAATTGTAAGACTGATTAAGAGATAGAACAAATAGCATAATAAAGAAAAAGAGGGATCTTATAAAAGATTTATATTTCACCAGAAACAGAACAAAGTAGATAAAGGAACCGTATGTGCCAGCTTTGATCTTCAGAAAGTTTTAAATACATCTTGTGGCTCCTATATTATAGTCGAAAACTTTATAATTTCACAATTAACGAAAGCAATTGGAGTTTGTAATGTGCGGACAGCACAAAGACAATCAAATTATTATTAACATTTCCAAAATATCAATTGTCACTTTACATAAAAAACATATCAACAAAATGTTTGTAAAACCGCAATGATATCGGATGCTGAGGCTAGTGAAATCACCTCAATCCTTTGAACGATGCAGTTGAAAGGATTGAGGTGAAACTCAAGTTGTACCCGTCAAAATGACCAATTAGTCAAAAAATATATAATGATTTAAAAAAATTGCTTGACAAAACACAATTCAAAAAAGATTTGCTAAAGAATATTTGAGCCTTAAATTCAGCATGTTGAAAATCTAGAGTCAATAAAATATTTGTAATAATAAATACAATACGATTTACCTAAACGACTTGGAGTGTATTCCTGTCCTCAAATGCAGATTCTGTTGTGGAACTCAATGGACTTAGATCCATAACTCACGTTCGTTTCGTTCGCGCAAAGGGCTTATACTAAGTTAGTATTACTAACTACGCAGTAGCTACATTGCGCGTCTCCCCCGCGCCCCACCTGCCATCTTCACCCTAACAAAGCCCAAAATACTGTGTCCGCATCTGCGCTGATTTATTGATTTTGTCTTAAAACTCTAAACCAAGGCGGCTTATTTGAACAAAATTTTTACACATAATTACGTATGTTAATAATGAGTATCTATAAACTGTTGCGATGCTTTCCAAATATTATAGACAAGTACTTCATTGAATAGTGCATTTTCCTTGAACTAAAATACTACTCACCTTGTATGTCGTTGTAATATGTTTACTTACAACTACAAAGTACTTATTACCTTTTCATAAACAAGTTTCAACATTTTATAAATAAAACTTTTAACTATTTAGTTTAATATCGCACAGGCTTAACTTAACGTACATCCGTAAATTCAGTTACTTTCTTAGTATTTGAAACAACTCCTCGGAATAATAATAAAAAAAAAGAACAAAAGAACGGTCTTTGGGAAGAAGGAAGTTCCACTTAAAACTGGTCATTGGTGAGGCTACGCTAATGTACGAGTAAAGTGTTATGATTCTTTATCAGGTAGAGGTTTGTTCGACTCGCGGCCGATGAGCGTTATTGATCCTGGTGAATCGTTGTCTTTAACACAATTTGTACAACGTATGGTGCAATCTGTGTAAGAGTTCAAATGTATAAAACATTATCATTTACAAATGTTTTGTTTGTCATTGTTTACTTAATTTAAAAATATATTAAAGTTCCTTTTTGTTTAATTTTGACTTAATTTGATCTCTATTTGTGTCTGTCATTGTAATAATTGAATATTTTAGCTATCGAGGATTTCTTATTTTACAATGAATATGTTAAGTAAACTATATTAATTATTAAAGTTATGCTTGTAGTTGTAGCAATAAGTTACAAGTGATCATCAAGAGATTGTTATTATTCAATTCAAAGTGATTGTCTAATGTTAAATGTATTTTTACCATAAGATTATTTTTATAGTTGAAGAAGGACTCTCGTTCAGTAATGACATGGTGGGCGGTATGTTTACGATCGCCATTGAAGTAAAAAAAATATACAACTTGTCAAACACGCGGTTTGTCAAACGGTTTGACCAAGCGGCGTAGTATAAGGTCATCGAATGTTTTCAGTTCAATATACCAGCTACAGACCAGTAACAGTTGCTGTTTTATTTAGCATCGCTTCGAGTGTACACAATCAGTTCAAGTCGCGAAAAGTAAATTTATTACCTAGACAAGGCTTATTGCTAAAGTCATTGGCGCGGACATAGTGCCAGAATAGTGAAAATCATATCAAACGCCTTAATTTATTAATGAGTGAAACAAAAAATATTTTTGCAAAAGATATTGTTATAGAGAGTTTTTACTATTTTTATAGAATGGGATGAATAGAATATTAATAATTATTGATTACTAGTGATGGTTACTAATTACAATTTATATTGTCTACCGTTGATAATAAAGTTTAGCTACTCGGAAATACATGATTTTTTTTAATATAATTCATAGTTAGTAAGAGAAATAATAAGTAAACAATGCTTTTGAAACAAAACTATATCCAATACAATATCCAATTATAATCCAATACAATATGTATTTTGCGGTGCGTACGCTATAGTCTAAATCTAATGGATAAAAAATATTGATAAATCATCAATATGTCGCGAACCACGCTTTTATGCAACGTTGGGAGTTTCTGACATATGTTAAACATTATGGGTGCATGTAACCTTCCGGGAATGACCACAGAATCTTTCATGTGCTGTAACATCCGATCCGCGTTATTTATACAGAGTTAAATATTTATAAAAATAAATAACGTAGTTGATTTTTAAAATAAAGTAACTGTTTATTTTGTCACGACAAAAAGGAAAGAATGCAAGAGATCCATGAACTAAGGACGCGACACGATTTACTTCAAGTGCAGAGCGGTGGACACTACACATGAACCACCCAACGGGTTGCACCCTACCCCTGCTGGGGGCTCCACCACCCGTACTCGTTGCAAATGCGTCGAAGTACCGATCGACGCATTGCGATCCCCGGGCCCCGCAAACAAGATTTGATTTAATATAAGCCATAATTAACGGGAAAATTAATGAAACAAAACAACAGCCCATGAAAATAAATCCTACTGCTGAATATAGCCTTCCCATCTAGAAAGGGAATTGTAGCTTAGTGGGCGCGCGGGGTCCGCTGTGGTTTTGCTCTAATCTACGCTAAAATCTAAAATCTCTAAGGTACGCCCTGCACGTTTTAATTCTACACAAAAAAAAATTGAGGATCGGACTTAGACCACGTACTGTTAAAACGTGTTGTTAAAAACGAGCACTTAGACTACCACGGCTATTAACAAGTTAAATTTACATCAGGATTCCTATCAATACCGGATATAAATAATTAATAATATAATTTAAATATCTTATAGCTTTGTTCTGCATGCACTGCGCATGTACCGCCCCTGCAGGAAGGGTGTGCTTGCCACCACCCGTACTCGTTGCACATGCGCCAAACGACCGATCGATGCATCGCGAGTGGTGGGCTCGGCAAACAATATTACATCTAAAGATGAAAGGAATTCAACAGCTTTACCATGTTTTTCTTTCCTCACCACGCTATCGATCACATCCATACAGAGCGCACTGAAGCCTTAAGAGCCGCGTAGGCTAACAGCGTCAACATCAACAGAATCTAGAGCATGAACACTCCCTCGCAGCCTCTTCGAATCTCGACTTGGTGCACAAAGGGCAAGCCTTCTTATGCAACGAGCCTCACTGAATGAACGCGAAGATACAATACATTAAGAAAGACAAAGAACAACTACAAGAATGCAACAATAACGTGCACTGCCCTTTAGCCAACTCCCACTTACATCTAGATTCAGTTGATGTTGATGTTGTTAGCCTACCGGCTTCATCGGACTCGATCGTGCTCACGGAACTAAGGGGTCCGTGAGCTGGTTATGTAGTTTTTGGTTCTCTTACTTACTCAAAGCGCTTATAAACTCAGCGTGTCGGTCTGCTCTGATCTGATCTGGATGGTGATGTCTACGGACCGTCCGAGGTTTTGGTATGCGGACCTAGCCTCTGACGGACGCCACCTATTGTCTGATCAAACAGAAGCTGTGGGCGGTGAGAACCGCCCTGACACGCGGGTGTGTCTAGTGTACGCGGCAACGCGAAGAGTGTGTCGCGCTCGAGCGAGGCGAGGCGAGAGCGACGCGACGAGATGTTGTCGGTGTGTGAAGGTCCGGGGTTCGTTGAGGACGGACTGGAGCTCGGCTCCCCTATGAAGTGGGGTCGACGGGGTCGACGGCAACTATGCCGGATTCGGTATCGGTTCGTAGGTTGTGGCGTTCACCACTGGCGGGTTCGAGTACGAAAGCGCTTTCGCGAAGAAGCGCTGCGAGATAGACTGGAAATAGACTGGAATGGTGACGAGATGGAAGTCAGTATGCAGATCGATATCGCGCTGTTACGGTTGTGCTCCGGTAGCTATTCTGGTGAAACGGTTTTGTACCGTCTGAAGAAGATTTATTTTGTTCGCGGCTACGTAGGCGAAGATTACGCTGGCGTAGGCATTAATTGGTCTTACGCAGGAAATATATGACTAGACATAAACTCTTAGAGACATTTAACTATTGGCGCAGATGAGCTGTTGAATCTGGCTCATGGCGAACTGGCCTTATACACATTTTTTATATGCGGGCGGAAACTGAGTTTTCGGTCAAAGGTGTCCCATAGGTATTCGATCGATTCTACCCATGGAATAAGTCGGTCAAAGATCGTGATTTCTCCTAGGCTAGGTACAGGTGCCGTGCAGAAAGGATTGACTGAGCCTCTCCAGAAGTAGATGGCTGCACTTTTGTCCGGGCTAATTTCGATTCTCCATAACCGAAACCAATCGGCGAGGCGATTGGCTGCGGCTTGGAGACGAATGGTGATACGGCCCTTGTATACGTTTGAATAATATAGGGCGGAATCGGCGGTCCGCGAAAAGCGCGAGAATGACTTGCGGATCTTCTGGAATGTCACTTGTGTAAAGTGAGAATAATAAAGAAGAGAGAACGGAGCTCTGAGGGACTCCCGCTAGGAGAGCGTGCCGTCGATTCGATATCGGAAAGTGCGATTCGACAAGAAGGCTTGTATGATGTGCACGAGCCTGTCCGGTATGTCTAGTGTGTGAAGTTTATAAATTAAACCGTAATGCCAGACATTGTCGAATGCCTTTGCGGCATCAAAAATAGTGCACCAGTACCTACTGGATTTTTGAGGATGAGCCCTGCAGAATGTGTTCCGTTAAGCGGAAGGCCTGTTGAACGTAAGAGTGCGTATTCGTAAATCCGAACTGTTCGTCGGGAAGTAATCTATTTGCTAGGACGTGATCTTTCAGTCCCCTAAGAATAATCCTCTCGTATACCTTGCCCACGGAGCTCAAGAGGCTGATTGGGCGATCACTTACATCTCGGCTTCCAACAACGCTTACATATTGCATTTACGTCGAAGTGCCGATTGAAGGTTGGAGGACTTGACAAACAATATATCGTTTATACAATTGCAATGTGATTGCTCAGTACCCGAGTGTCCCTAGCGTGGTTTCTAATACAAGCATAGGTGCAGACGTAGATTAAAATGTTAAGTGTCTTTTATCCAGCAGTAACAAAATGTTTTTGTTTGACAAAATGTATAGTCGAGATATACTTTAGTTTTCTTATCATTTCTTAGTCACAGATACAAGAACACAAATACGAACTAGTTATCATAAATAATAAATAATTTTCCAGTTTCATTCCAGGAACAGTTACTATTCTGACTAATACTGGCCGCAACAAAACAATGTAAGGAGATATAGTACTGCCGCACAATATGTTTCTGTCTAAAACAATGTAAGAAGATGTAGTACTGCCACACGATATGTTTCTGTCTAAAACAATGTAAGAAGATGTAGTACTGCCGCACGATATGTTTCTGTCTAAAACAATGTAAGAAGATGTAGTACTGCCGCACGATATGTTTCTGTCTAAAACAATGTAAGAAGATGTAGTACTGCCGCACGATATGTTTCTGTCTAAAACAATGTAAGAAGATGTAGTACTGCCGCACGATATGTTTCTGTCTAAAACAATGTAAGAAGATGTAGTACTGCCGCACGATATGTTTCTGTCTAAAACATAATGCATCAAAAATATCATTATCGTTAATCGACTGAATGGAATTTACATTTTTCCTTGATAGATTTATTTAAAGATCTTGAATACTTTGGTGCTTTAAATTAAACTCGTATACAAATTCTGTACAACAAATACTTTTTAAAACTTTATGTCTATGATCTATGTCTTTGCGTCCCAGATGCCTCATGATAACTGATATTCTTGTTTATGGTTAAAGTCAAATATAACAAGGGGGTTGGACACAGATTTGTGATTACAAGCAAACCAACTTCCTTTCACAGTTTCTATAACACACACTACAATAACTTTAATAATTACGATACAAAACTGCACAAATCAAAAAACGCTGAAGATTTTATCGAGAACAAGCGCTAATATACCACCAACACCAACTTAAATTAAATTAACATAAAGTAAAATGAAGTCTATGGCGTTAGGTTTATGATCGTGTTGATCATGATCACTGTTGATTCGTGAAAATCGGGTCCCAGTTTTATATTTATGCTTATTCAATAAACTTGTTGCATCGAACAGACGGAGTATTATTATATTACTCCTTGCGGCACCTTGAATCGAAACCTGATCTTTAACTCCTAGTTATGTAATATCTTCTATACTGAAAACCCGAGTGCAGACTTGTGTGACGCTTTTGTAACGCTAACGCGAATAATTTCTCCGCATCTAATTTCGCAGCAAGGCGTAGGATATATGCCGCTCATCGCATCCCTCCTATATTCCTACCACCTTACCCCTTCTTCGAAATAATATCGATTGTACTAATTATAAAACACCTAGGCATCCTGTAGATAGATATAATTCCGTGACAATTCTCGACTCGCCACCCGTTCTTAACAATGATTGAATCAGATGGTAAAATAGTGAAAATATCTTGTACATACCGCTGGAATTGACTAGAGAAATATATATATACCTCCCTTGAGAGTCCTCCACGTAGAGTATAGTCCGACCAAGCGACATTAATTAGTTGCATGCCCATTTTTTGATAAGGAGTTATAAAAAATTATACAATATATATAATAGGCATACAATTAATTTTATTGAACTAAGTTCAATAAATCAAAAATATACCGCCTTGGGATGCGAAGGTTGGAACAATTCATACAGAAAACTCTATAAAACAATTCTAAATATAACACAACCTTGATAGTGGAAATATATGCTTGTAAAACACATCGAACAACTCGCGTTCGATCTGATCCCAACTAAGTACGCCGGGGCCACATTTCACATTGCCGTCCTCGTTACTTCCCCCACCTCACCCTTCCTTTCACGCCCTAACAAGACCCAATCAGGAGCTTTTGCGTCTAAATCTGTGCTGGTTTATTAATTTTACCTCTGAACCTAAGCCCTAAACTAGCGACAGGAATATAACTCGTTTTAGAAATTTCGTGAACAAAACGCAGTTATGTAAATTCGGTATCTATGAGTTGCTACGATACTTCTGTAATGTTGAAGACAATTTAAAAATATATCACATTTTCGTAACACTTTATTTAGCATCTGTACATATGTCCAAAAAGTCAATTATGCTGACATTATTTTCATTAACTAAAACCTCAGTTTGATCCAAAAAATAATAAAACGTCTCAATTAATCCTCGTCCAAAATAAGAAGAATGAATCTTATGATAAATCGACATTATATTTATACTTTTAAAATTACTCTTTAAACTGTAATTCTTCCCGTCTAAAATATTAAATATCGATGTTACACGAGGTATTACAAACACATTTTGTAGTGTTAATGTAGATGTTTAAGGGTCGCGGTTTGCACTTACTATCAGATGAACAGTTTTCTCTCATCACCCTGTTTACATATTCCATAAAAAAAAATATTCACCATCAAGAAATCTGTGTACTCATATTTACTTCTCATGTGCAAAACTGATTTTCTTTTATTGCGGTTTTTATGATTAATTATGTATGGTATAGTCCAGTATGTTAGAAATATAAACAATATTTATTTAATCTTATATTTTAAACTTTAACTTCTTTGAATTCTTAATTCAAATAAACTACAATATAATATACATTTTATTTTTTAACTTTAAACACTTAAAACTAACTATGTATAAAAAAATCTTTTTGAAATGTTAATACAGTAATAGCTAATAAAATCATACCATCCTAGTCCACAGTAGCGAAAACACAAATAGTAGCACACATCACGAAGAGCAGCATAAACACGCAAAGATATGATGTTATAAATGATCATATCTTTGTTAGGAAGAAGCTGCGGATAGTGACGACTAATTACACAAAACAGAAGATACTACAATACATAACATTGCATTAGTTTACTTAGAGCCGAATTTTATCCGACGCTCGTATAATCAATGTAGAATCATTTTCTACAGAGGATTCATGAAGGTGTTAGTGAAATCAACGAAAACAAAGAAGATAAGTTTAAAAGTTCTGTGACAATTTAAAACGGCGTTAAATTTAGCATTCCATCTAGCCCACAGCAGTGGTAACGCAAAGCATGAACACACATCGCTTAAAGCAGCATGATCTCGCAAAGTATAAAATTGCATTGTGCATTAGTGAAAGGTATTACAAGTTATAAAGCTCATGTTTGATGTTGTTATGATGTTGAATTTGAGGATAGTGATGACTCGTCACGCAAACAGATTTTACGTATATATTTTATATTTATTTATTTGATTTACAAGTACAATTTCAACCATTTATTTCTTCTCTTTAGCAACCGTGCTAGGTCCTAGACCTGTGTTACAGCTTCTAAGCCCCTCCTCCGGATGAAGTATAATTTATAATAAAACTAAGAATTACTGTTACATTAAAACTCTAAATTAATTAAAAAAAAAGAATGAATATCCCAATAAGGGAGATAGTAGTAAATTAAATATAATTACATTGCACTATTAGTTTACTTGAAAACGAATATTCCTCACATATTTTTGACGTGACAACGTCTTATAAATTTTTGACGTGACAACGTCTTATAAATTTTTGACGTGACAATGTCTTATAAATTTTTGACGTGACAACGTCTTATAAATCGGTTATCCTGGGAGGCATTTACGAAAAAGTTGTCCCATCCTCCGTTACACGGGGCCGACAGAACCGAATACAGTCGATTGCGTACGATCTTCTCGCTCACAGGTGTGAATATTAGCGCCCCTTGATCGTACAAAATAAATTGGACACGTAGTGACAGATTGAATTAAACTCGGAAAGAAGCAAGATGTCTGAAACGCCGCCAAAAACAAAAAATTAGAAACTGAAAGGAAAGGAAAGAGTGCTCATTGTTTTTTGTTAATTTTCCAGATGAATCTTGGTCCACCATCTAGTTACAAAGGCATTAATCATATAGAATTAAGAAAAGTTCTGTATGACATATATTATAAATATAATATATATAAAATCTGCTAAAAAATTTACTGGCATTTGCTTTTAGATAAGCATAATATTTGACACATTATTATTAAAATAAATCAAGTAAATAGTACAATAGCAATATGTGCATAGGTGTAAAAATTATAAAAAAAAATCAAATTCCAATTGGAAAAAGTGAATAACAGGTCAATTTTACATTACAATTTCATTAAAAGATTAACATTTTAATTTGCAATGCATTTATATTTATATATAAAGCTTGGCGGCAGTACCATTAAACGGAACATTTTACAAACAGACGAGACGTTAAACATTAATTTATAATACATCCGGACTAAAATTAATACAGTTGAAGCAGTATATATATATATATATATATATATATATATATATATATATAAATACATATATATATATATATACATATATATATATATATATATATATACATAGAATATTTATGAGAAAAATTATTGCATCGTGTCACATGCCCGTTTCCTTATCCGATATTTGGATTGGATTTGGACTAATACAAGTTGCTTTATTATACACAAATGTGATTGTTATACATGTAGTGAAATCATTTTGTCTGTTTTTCTGTGCGTTTATGTAAGCCAACGCTATTAATGTTTTTTTTATGGTATATGGCGTTGTAAGATCGACTTGTAGCTCGAAAAGACACTTACCCTTAGCCAGTCAAATATACAAAGAGGAATGAAAGACAGCTAATGCCCCAGCAAGCTTCAAAAACAGTGCAGCAACAGTTACTCCGTTAAATGCGAATTGGCTCACCCTTTCTGCAAAAATATATGAAACCTAGTTTATGTATGTTCACGTTACGTTCTACAATTATTATTTTCGGTCTTAAGGTCAAACAGCTAAGTAGTTCACCTAAAGAAAGTACATCATAATGACCTATAAACTGACCGCCATTCTCCTTTAGGAATTAAGATGTGACAGAGCATTGGAATGTCCCATACATACATTGGGACGTCTCGTTATACTACTAATATTCATTCCCCGGTCGTGTTGACTCCGGATTCCAACTACAGTTACAAGATTAAGATGGAATGTCTCGTCACCAGTGGTAATTCTCAAATTATAACTCTAAACTAATGAATAATATCTCATTGATTAATAAAGAAAAAACTATTGACAAATATAAATATAAGTATACCTGCCACAGAGCGGGTTCCATAAGTTAGAAGGATTTCAACTCGCCGCTAATTAAAATGTAATTGACATTAAAACAGATTATTTCTAGTTACTCGACCGATCCCAAAACGTGCGTATCGTTTGGGATACGGAGAGCAACTACCAATATAATGAGTGCTGAGCGGACGATACGTCCGCGGATGTACCGCGCATGTGCCACCCTCACTCCCTTCAACCCCCGTTTTCCACTGGCGTCCGAAATTAACGATCGATGTTACGAATATATTATTATCATTTAAATTCTTGACTACGGAGACCTCTGGCGCTTCCTACTTGTGGCGTAATGGGCATATTATAGTATGTCGCTCTTAAGTCTACTAGACTATTTAAAGAAATGTAAAAAAACTGAGGTAATGTAGAAGTTATCTAAATATATATATAGGGTGGGGGTTGTGAAACGAGCATGAACTACTCCTGACGATAAGTAGTGACTGCGTTCCATAAACAATCTACATCTACCTTTAACAACGATTCAACAAAAAACAATAATTCTATATGTAAAGAATAATGGTTGGTCGTATTTTGGTCGAAGTGTGACCGAAGAATAATGAAATCTAATGCTAACTTCCTCAGGCGTCGGTTGTCCGCGCCTGATGGTGAAATCCGATGGTCACGTGCACGGGCTTCGGGTTGTCGGCGCCTGGACTCGGTTTACCGTGTATAAGGCTTCGCCGTACGTGTCACTAAATAGGTTTTATGTAATTTTCGATTTCTATGTTATTGTACTACGTAATTCGCATCACTTCGAATTACTATTTGTGTAAAATAGATATCTGTTTAATTTATAACTGACTTCGTCACTGGGTGACCGACACGAGTACAAACGAAATTGACTATATTGAACCTGTTGAAGATCTTCATAATGGGATTATAAAGTTGAAAATAATCGCTACAATTCTTTTACTCTGTTATAGTTTTACATATTCGTAAAGTATTCTGACAATAAGTATGTAGAGAAAATATAAATGCAAATATATTGCGACTGCTATAACTTTTTTCTTTTTTGCCAAAATAGTCGCAGTCCCTTTATAATATGGCCATATCAATTAGCCTTTGTTATGACAACGTGCCACGATATATTACCGAATAGTGTAGCTGGGTAGTATTTTAGTACGCCATAATGTTCTGTATCTAATGTTGCGAGGTCATAAAATTATTTTTTCACTTTTGTATGAAAGCGCCATCTATGTAAACAATTGGATACTACGATAGAGTGACCAGAGTTCTACTTTGTCCACGATATCCGAGAAACAATCATTAATTAATCAATGATTGTTTCTCAGATATCGTGTAATATTATTGCTACAACGTAATCAGTTTACAGCGTTTATTAAAGAGAAACCGAATTTTATTCATCATGTAAATTTAACATTCATCAACCATTGTATGCATATGTCCTGTGTTACTTGATTTTCTGTTTAAATTTAGTGTTAAATTAGAAAAGTTCCGTCTTAGACCGGGGCATAAACGTGATTTATCAATACATAGGTATGTCAGAATATGCTTTTCGAATATGTAAAACTTTAAAAAGTAAAAAATTTGTAGCGACTATTTTAGTCCAGAAAAAAACGAATTTAATCACAAATATGAGATGGATTGGACTTACCTGACAGACATGGGAGTAAATCCCAGTAGTTAATGCAGCTTCTTTAGTAGAAAGGTCGATGTATTCTAATCTCACATTTAGCAATGGAGCGATCTCGCGTTCGCATGTTCGCATTTTCACGCAACACGGGTATACTAACCACGTACCTCATCAAACCCCTCTCGTTCCCCAACCCCGCTGCGTCTGCGTCTGCGCTGAATTATTGATTTTATCACAAAACTTAAACACCAGGTAGCTTATATGAATATAATATGTTCGAGTTTTATTGACAATTACGTTACTTCGAAAATCAGAATGTTTTATTTATGTTATATATTTTTAAATATTTCCTAAATATTTAAGATGGATACTTTATTGAATTTAGTACTAACAAACGACTTCACAGAACAACAGGGTTATTGTTTCTTTTGGCCCATGACATCCACAATCATTCTTAATCAGTAATCAAAATGCAGGTACAATGTTTATTATGAAAGGCCTCGTCACGAATAAAAAGATCTTTTGTTTCTTTTCCCAACAAACTACAGGGGCGTTAATGATGACAAATACCCCGAACAAACAATGGTTTGAGAATGTAAAAATAAAGATATATGTTATGAGTATAGATAAATATGCGTATGTGTGTTAACCGGACCTCTCCCGTGATCATGTTAACAAGCTGGAGCGCCTGTTGAACAATTGCATTCGATTCATTTTTATGTTGCTTAAATATGACCATATCTCTCAGAATCTATTTTTTGGCTTTCCATAAAACAAAGGCGTAATTCCAGATTTCTTTCTTGTTCTCATCTCCATTTTAAATGATCAGTCGTTACCTTCTTATCTTAAAGATAAATTCCAATGATAAATTCAAATATCTTGCACTATTTCATCATTATTTTTAACTCATATATCGTATTTTCAATCATACACAATGTGATGTAATCACTATAAAATTGGCATGTTAAAAATCAAAAAATATGAGTTTATCCATAAAAACTATTTCTAAAGATGAGTCCCATCCCTAATCGCTTAGCGGGGAAATTAACACACAATAATGTTTAAATTCGCAAGCTGATTTAGACTTTAACATCAAGCGATATAAGGTAGTTTTTATTTTGTATTTAAGTAATAATTATCACATTCAAAAAATAATCATAAATTTTACCAAAATCATAATAAATGTATTGAATATATCGTGTAATATACATGTGATGCTATATACACCGTGTGATGGATCATTGTTTTATACTTTTTCTATCAGTTTTTATGTGGCATTAGATAGTTTAAAAAAATCATACATTCATGTAAAGGCGCGACCGAGGTAGGACCACACTTTCCGGAATACCAGCGTAACAAAACAGTACAGGATGGATGCAGAAAGTTTCCTCACCCTTAGTGCAATGAATGTTTCTTTCTATCGTTAGCTATTGTGTTATTCTATTGGCAACAGCTTATATTGATATGATACCATAAGTCAGTCACTCTTCTTTAAGGTTTTCTTTTAAGGTTAGGTTTGTGTTTCGTAACGGTGATGTTTACGCGGCAGTTACGTCCTAGCTATTGATCAAATATATCCTGTCTGGTAGTTTGGATTAAAACGACACATTCCGGACACACTGTACTTTAAAGAATCAAAGAGAAAATCTTGGTACTAATGACGAGGCACTCCATGTTAGTTCCCAAGGGTGACAACGTATCCCCAATATAATTACTAATCGAATATGAACATTTGTGTCATGGAACATAATTATCATCTGGTGATCTGTGTGGTCGATTGTTAACTTTATATTCAATAAGTTCATTAAAAATTTAAAAGTGTAACCACAATCTATAAATACCGATTTTAAATTAACAATAGCTAACGCCATCATAACAGTCTTGTTATGGTGAGAAAGGAAGGTGGAGGTGGGGAAGGGGGGTAGTTCCTACCATGTAGTTCCGATAATCACCTTGCGCCAATGCAACAAACATGGGGCCCGACGGTTGTTGGATACGAGGTCTGAGGTTCGAATTCCACTGACCTGAGAATGTGCGTTTAAGGACTAGGTCTTATTTGCACGTCTATAAGGTAGGTCAAGTTTCATGGCATATTAATAAAGTCTTCGAAAATATAAAACACGTTGCTCCATATTTGAATTTAAGATATAATAGAAGTAAATTAATTAAAATGTTTAGGATTTCAAAGGGAGTTAGTTTTACTTAATGCATAGGTATTTGTTAAACTTTAATTTTTATCTATCAAATCAGTTCTCACGAAGATTGTATCTGACTCTTCGGGTTTTTGAGCCGAAATGTCCGTGTAACAAGACAAGGGGTTCATTCAACGCACAACATTGATATGTCACATTAAGCCCCGGCCACTATATCGATCTAAGTCGAAAGTTTACATAAATAAACGTAGTTAGTACGTTCGTGAGTTGTCATAGTAAACGCAATCCTTCGCTCCAATAACTTGCCGATGTCGGTATAACAATGTTTCCGACTTAGTTATTCAAAAATAAGTATATTTGACACTTTAGTTAGTAAATTAAAATGAATGCAAATATATTGGGACAGCTTTATCCATTTTTTTCTCCCCTAAATTATCACAAAAGACCTTTATAATGGGGCCACAGCAGTTGGGATCCCCACACGTTCCACGAATATTCACACGGTAATTGAGCCGGGGATTTATACATGTAGGCAAGGGCAAAATATTTAACCAGTTTAGGTTTGTTCGAGCTTATGAGCGTAAAAAAAATCAGTAACCGGTTCGCAAAATTAGATCAACTTAAGACCTAGTCGTTGGGAGATTCTATTGAGGTGAACTAGCAAAGTGATAAAGTCTCAGAATTTGCACATCAATGTTTACCGCCGTCAAATCGAAGGTGCGCGACGTACTCGCCATTGATGTTAATTCCGCATCATTTTAAGTGCAGTAGTTTAAAAACATCTTCCAATGCAGAGTTGATGAGTTGTGCAAAATAATCTAAAAGAGTAAAAATATAATATATAAAACATAAGTATGAAAACTGAAAGTCTCCTTAAGCCGATTGTTTAATTATTTAAGAAATGTGAAGCGTGTACTCACCAATGTACTGCCCTCCCCTCCCACACACACATACACAAAAACCAACATACCCACGAAACGAACACACACCTAATACAAGGATATAACAATCTCAATACAAATGACATGCAAAAGTTTTACGAGTTCTGAAAGTACAATATCACTATCTTGCCATTGTTTAAACATCCTTTATTCTACTTTAACTTAATTGTATTATGTATAGTCTTACGTCACAATTAGCAATATTACTCCGTCATTGGAAGGATGATGCTTAAAGCTCAGCGATTACTTCTGAAGCACCATCAGCTCATTAATTGTACTTTGCATCTAACAGCGAAGAATCATAAGTACTTGTATAGCAGTAACAGATAATGTTAAACAGATAAATAAATTATTATAAAAAATTGACATTGACATTTTAAAACTATCACTATTGATCGAAACGATTCGAACTAGGGAGCTTCAATAAAAGAGACCACACCTTCCTTAAAGGTCGGCAACGCATTTGCGACTCCTCTGGTGTGGCGGGGTGGCGGTGATAACTTACCATCAGGTGGGCTGCATGCTCGTTTGCCACCTATACTATAAAATAAAAAGTCACTACCTACAAAATGGCGACAAGTTACCGAACAAAATTTCTCACATATATTATAATCGTTAATAAACTATGATAATAAAATATCTCTAATTTGATACGAAAGAACTTTTCCTCCGACCCATAGTATATATCTCTTCGATAGGTAAAGTGGTTCTCGGGTTATGGATCTGCGTATATATATACTTAACATTCGACTCATTTCTTACATATATTAATATCATAAGAAGTATCGTATCAGGGTTTAGAACACAGTTCCTCAACCATTTTATTGCAGCAGTAAGATGTAAGCTCAATCCAATCCTTTAAGAAACGAGTCTATTGTCAGGTCATATTTATTGAACAGATTGATCCCTGTAACAAAGAACGCGAAGCTCAGGGTGAGAAACGATGCTTTAGAACAGGTATGGGCAACCTTTGACATGTGAGGGCCAAACTTTAGCGTGCAAATACGTTCATTATAATTAAATCGTTAAATTTGCAATTGTTACAAACTACGAAAGTTAAATATATCGAAATTTGGGAAACTACGGTGGATTAGTTTCCCAAATTCAAGCTAAATGGATTAATTCCATTGATACAAAGACATAAAGGATTTTCCAAACTGTCGTCACTCAGTCTTGTATGATGTGTTGATTTATTAACTTTCACCAATGAAAAGAACTGTTCGCATTTATAAGTACTGT
The DNA here is from genome assembly GCA_029286865.1 of Teinopalpus imperialis. Taxonomy (NCBI): domain Eukaryota; kingdom Metazoa; phylum Arthropoda; class Insecta; order Lepidoptera; family Papilionidae; genus Teinopalpus; species Teinopalpus imperialis. The sequence goes on from JAGSMU010000054.1 coordinate 610,159, forward strand.
CAAACGCACAATATCATATTCTTGCGAATTTTCTAAGCTGCGGAAAATTGTCTTTTTCTAGGTATTTTTTGTAGAAATCACACAACTCTACGTCTTCAAATTTGGATTTTACGAGTGAGTTTTCTTGAATCTCGATCAACTCCATTTGTAAGTATATTGGACATTAAATTTTGTAGGAGTAGCATATAAACTGAAACAGTCTTCCATGTTTTTGAAGACGCTAAATCTGTTCGAAAATTGTTCCGACAGTAACTTGAGTTCTTCAGCATATTGAGCATAAGCAATATTTTCATACGCAGAGAGCGTGTTGAAATGGTAATGTTACCAGACAGCATCTGAGACTCCCAAAAGCGTAGTTTAATCTGAAACGCTTTCAAACGGCTGTACAAATCATTTACTAACTGTCCTTGTTTTTGAAGTTAAAAATTTAAATCATTCAAATAGCCTTTAAGATCGACCAGCTCGCTAAGAGAATAAGATAAATGCTAAGTCACATATTTATTTTGGGTCTATATCTCATTTCTATGTCCGTGAAACCGTATCAACATATTTCTTTTGCTCAGCCATCTGACTTCACAATAATATGTTACGTCGTTATATTACAGTTGATATTTCATCCAAAAACGCCTTGAACTGACGATGGTTAAGCCCTCGGGAAGCCAGTTGATGGTTTTTACTACCACATTCTATCTAGACTATCAAATCATCTTTTTGCACATTTAATTCTGTTGTTTTTCATTCTAAATTCCGATGAAACCTCTGCGTTAGCCGACCATAGAAGGTGCACCATCATTGCATACTTCAATTAATTTTGACCATGGCAAGCCAAAACTTGTGAATATCTTTTGAACTTCAATAAAAATATACTCTCCTGTAGTGGTTCCTTTAGCGGTTGTAAAAGCAAGCAATTCCTCGGTAACTGAGCTCCTTATCAACACCTCGAATAAATATAGCCAGTTGAGCTGTGCTGTCAGACAAATCGGTGCTCTCGTCCAATGCTATGGAAAATGATTCAAAACCAGCAATACGGTCAGTTAATGTTGTTTTTATATCATTAGCCATCATTTCTATACGTCGAAAAAAAGTTCGTCTTGACAAACTCAATTTTTCAAATTCATTTTTCTTTTCAGGACACAAAATACCGCAAACTTCTAACATACACTCCTTAATAAATTCTCCTTCGGCAAATGGTTTTAATGCCTTTGCCAATTTTGAGCTGAACTATAAAACTAGCTTCCACAAGATTATCAAGTTATGTTCTTTGTTTATGAAACATTTGTTGTTGTTTTACCAAATTTGCGGTAAGCTTCTCGATTTTGTCTGTTCTTAATTGTCCTGTCAGTGAGTGCAGCGTAGCATGCTTAGTTGAGTAATGCTTCTTTATAATGAATTCTTTCATTACTGAAATTCATTACACAGCAAACAAATAGGCTTACCATTTTTCTTGAAACTTTCACTGTAACGAAAAGTAGGTAGTACTTTTCGTTGCTTTCCACCAGACATCATTTTTGTTTACTTTTCGTTCAATAAACTCAATAACAAACTGTAGTTAGTGACCACTCAAAATGCACACAAAGTCACAAAGCAAGTTGACAGCTCGAGCAGTTCACTGGGATATCGCTTGTCCAAGTTATCACCTCGGTAGCTCAAATAGAAATGAATTAACGTTCGGCCCATCCACCCGCTTATATAGGCAAAATGATGGAGATATCTGCAAAAAACTAGTTTAGAATAATTGAGAAGCAATAAATCTTTTGATGTGTCGCCCGTGAGGCGACAAACCTTAAAGAATTTGATCGAGCAAGCCGAGTGGCAGCGATTATCAAAGAGTGAGGCGGCAAACATCAAAGGATTTGATGTTTGCCACCTCACTGTCACTCCCGTGAGTATAAGTACCTTATGTAATTTCTTTTTTACTTGGGTTTTTTCAAAATGTCTCGCGGGCCGGATCATATCTTACAGCGGGCCGGATCTGGCCCGCGGTCTGGTTGTTGCCCATATATAGAAGATACCTTTGCTATACGTGCACAGGTTCTCGGAAAAATAAATCAATAAAATTATAACCAAAAAGTTCCAACTTTCATAATATTTGTCATAAGTTTGACATTTGTTTTCATAAGTTCTCCTTTATTCTAGTCTATCAGAACTTAAATTAAAAACAGTTTTTAACAATCTATCCTACATAGGTTTTGAAATACGAATCGATACTTAGCGCAGATGCACGCGGAACGAGCGCTGCGGAGAGGTGAGTGTCTAGGGTTAGGTAGGTGTATATGTCTATGGGTTGCTATGTGCAGAATCCATAGACATATACGTATATCCAGCTTTTTGCAGCATATTAGTTTCGATGACGCGTGATTACCGTGATATATTGTTTGTTGTATATCTATATTATACACCTGTGGACTGAATAAATGGCGAAATTCTCGCTTTTACGTATTGCTTCTTTAACAACGATCTTCACTGAGGTAAGTTGTGTAATTTTGAAAACGTGAATAGCAGAAATAATAGTTAAGGCACGGTCAGCGAAACTTTTTTCGATTGGTTGGACTTGGTTCGAATCCAAAATTCGACTATTCTCGTGAACCATCTCCTATTTCAAGTATTTTAAACTTAGTGGTTAACCAGAATTTAGGTAATATTAATAGCATATATAAATATAATAAAATAAAATAAAGTTGTATAATTTCTTAGCAAAAAGACATCCTCCATTCCCTCTGAAACATACTTGACTAAAAGTTGAAGACCAGGTTTGTAAAACAAAATGTATAAATTCCTATAGAGTATGGGGCTTATGGTGTAGTTCCTCTCTTTTCCTACAAGTATAAGACTAAGATGGGGCCCGGCATTTCACCGCTCAACCTTACTCCTGGTCTTTTGTGTGTTTAGGCTAAACGTCTCAGGGTTAGTTGAGGTTTGTATTCATTAATGTGTATTTGACTCTTGAAGCTTTTGGGCTAGTTCCGGTTTAATTGCGTCAAGTTTGATTTCATTGCAAAATCTCAAGCTGTTTCTAATTCCTGCAAAGATTTGTAAACTAGTGTTTTGATGTGAGAGGTATTTCAACAGTTTTAATCCAAGAATTTGCAGAACTAAAACTTTGATTTCACAGAATTTAATGCACATTTCTGTTTAATACTCATCACTGTCTATTATATGCAAAATACCAAGGACTTTATATTATCACTCAACGGCGCGCGTCGGCCCTCTCGGGAACCCTCGAATCAGACGCTCTCGCGGAACAGGGTAACGGTTCAAGCCGAGGCTCCCTTTCTAGAGCCCTTGTGCTGGTTATACTAATAGAGGTCTCGACTGAGCGTCATAAGCGCTCGGCCACCTCTCAACCCGGCGAAACTGTAAAAGCCCTCGGTCTAACAGCGGCCATCAGACCGAAAAAAAAAAAAATGAACTCAACGGCGCATATTGGGACAAAAACATTACACGCTCCCTAAACAGATGGCATATTAATAATACTCCTAACTTGGCTGTGAAAGGGCTGGACCCTTTGCAATCGTAAACCCCAAGTGCTTTTTAAAAGAGTATGTAATTATTTTTTTTTAATGTGTATGTATTGCTGTTGGTCCAGTTGGTTGGACCTACAGTTTTATCTAAGTATGTAATTATAGTAAATGTCTTTGTATTTATTAATGAATTTCTTTTTTTATTATTTTCTATATTAAATGTTGTATAAATTTATAGAATTGGTTCTTAAAAGTATTTAGTGTTTGTATGTGGAATGTAAATAAGAGAAAAATATTTGAAATATTTGCATTGATGGCGACCACCGTGGGGTTAAGACCCAACGGTAGTCGCCATCAGTGCGGGTCCGATATAACCCGGTTGTCCCCCTCCAGGCAAGCTAGGTATCCATTAGGATTTCCCCACGTAACGAGTCCAGTGATCTCCCACTGGGCTGGTAAGGGAAGAACCATTTCAAACCTACCACGGTCACAAATCTTGCAATCTCTCTGACGTATCGCGGATCACATCTCACGGCATCTGAGGGTTGTTGGCTTGATCGACGGGGTCGTATGACGCACTGCAGAGGTGGTTTGCAGTTGATTTATTCCTATATTATTATTTAGTCCTTTATATTTATTTAGTCCTATTCTAATCTCTAGAAATGATAACTATTGTAAGCACTCTGAGTCATTCTTGGTCATTGCGATTCCCAAACTTTTCATTACAGATCATTATAAAATATCTATGGGACTGTACTATTGAACATTTATTATCTTTATCTATATTGTATGTTATGTGATTTTAAGCACTGATTAACACCATACTTTTACCACACCTATTGTGTATAACTATTAATAACAAATAAAAATGTCAGAAAGTAGATCTCAAAGTCCGAAATTCGAGAGAGCCGAAATTGCTATTACAGACGCGGAAGACGATGGCTTATGTGCCCCTCCATATCCAGGTCCTATTACTAGACAGAACTTAAAAAAGAAAGCTTCTCATACTACCAATAAAATTGAACTAGAACTTTCTACACTACTTAAATTTATAAAACCATTTGATAGATCTATGGAAACATTGAATTCGTTTTTAGTGAACTTTATTTAGCATTAGAACAACAAAATGACGTACTACTTAAATATATACTATGCCAATTGCAAGGTAAAGCACAAACAGCTTGTACTGTGAAAGAATTCACTAACGAGGTACAGTTAAAGGAATTCCTAAAAATTCAGTTTAGCGAAAGGAAACATTACACCCATTTGTTAACCGATCGTCAAGAATGTTGTCAGAAAATAAATGAACCTGTAAGCCAGTACGCTTTAAGAGAAACTTGTCTTTCCCAATTATTGAAGCAAACGACCCCGACGAAAAGGCCCGTCACGTCCTGCAGAAATACACCAAGAGGGCGGAGGAGGGGAGATATCAGACGGCCCTCCTCTGGAAAAAGGAAGACGTCACTCTGCCCGACAATTACGGCAATACGCTGAAGAGGCTGCTCACCATAGAAAACAAAATCGACAAGGAGCCAGAACTGAAGAGGAGGTACAACGCCCAAATGGAGGCGATAGTGTCCAAAGGATACGCCGAACCCGCTCCTCCTTCTTCAGGACCTACCAGGTACCTACCGCACTTCTCAGTGTTTAACCCCGCGAAGCCGGAAAAATTGGGGATCGTCCATGACGCCGCGGTGAAGACCGGAGGGGTCTCATTCAACAACCATCTCCTGACTGGACCCGACCTCCTGCAGACCCTGCCCGGTGTCTTCATGAGATTCCGCCAGCACCCCGTCGGAGTCACCGCAGACATCTCAGAGATGTTCATGCAAGTGGAACTCCGCACTGAAGACCGAGACTCGCTCCGTTACCTGTGGAGAGGGGACCACCGGGACGACCGACCACCGGAGCAATATAGGATAAAGTCACTGATATACAGCGCGTCGTGTTCTCCAGCGACGGCGATCCATGTAATGAACACGAACGCGAAAGGCTTCATTCACGATCATCCGGCAGCGGTGGAGGCGATAAAGAGAAAGCAGTATATGGACGATTATCTCGACAGCTTCGAAAGCGTCGAAAAAGCGATCGAAGTAGCGACAGCGGTGCGAAACATACATCGCCACGCCCACTTCGCATTAAAGAAGTGGTCGTCGAACTCGGAAACACTACTGCGAGAGCTAGGCCAGACGCAGATAGCGTGAGTTTAGAGACCGCGACCGATGCCCAGAAAGTGCTGGGACTGATCTGGAGGCCAAAGGAGGACCTACTCGCATTCAACGTTGACCTAGCCCGCATTCCCGCAGACGTGTTACAGAACAGCGCGCCTTCAAAGAGACAAGCGCTAAGGATCGTAATGTCTCTCTTCGACCCGCTTGGCTTGGAGGCCCTCAGGGCCAAGCAAATACTGCAAGAAGTGTGGAGACGTGGGACCACGTGGGACGAACCACTCGATGACGATCTGGCCGCCAACTGGACGAGATGGATGGAGCAATTGAAACGACTCAGTCATATAGCGATCCCCCGATGCTATTTAAACTTCGGCACAGCTACGTCGTTACAATTCCACGTCTTCGTCGACGCCAGCGAAGCAGCAGACGCGGTAGCACTGTACTGGCGTGCCTCCTTACCCGAGGGACACGTGAACACGACGCTCATCACCGCTAAGGCGAGGGTAGCACCATTAAAGCTACTATCCATACTACGCCTCGAGCTACAAGCAGCTGTGTTGGGCGTAAGAATGGCGGCGGTACGCGAAGAACACGAGCGGAAGCCAGACTCCACCACGTTCTGGACTGATAGCCGGACTGCCCTCACCTGGATCAAAACAGGTGCGAGATCGTACAAGCCCTACGTTGCACATCGCGTGGCGGCAATAGAAGAGGGCAGCTCTACGAACGAGTGGCGCTGGGTACCCACTAAACTAAACATCGCCGACGACGCTACAAGGGACGTGCCCGATGACTTCACGAAGAGACATAGATGGTTCCAGGGACCAGAATTCCTCTCGCAAGACCCGGAGACCTGGCTCCAAGACACCGCGAGGTCGCTGCTGACTACGGGCGAAGAGAGGACCTGTGTTGTCACTTCACGCGCGCTATCTCCTGACATCAGACAGAGTGCACCGGACGCCGAACGCTTCTCGCGATGGGAAAGGTACCTACGGACAATGGCACGAGTACTTCAATTTGTGCCACTCTGTCGTGCGATGAAACAGAGCGTCCACTACAAGTGGAACGTGAGAAGCAAGAGCTGCGATTCTGAGTGGCGAGCCCGAAGCAAGAAGCAACGAACACCAACGGCCAAGAAGCAGACGCCTCACAGACCTAATTACCAACCCTTGTCCGCCGAGCTCCTGCGCAATGCTGAAGACCTGCTACTTCGAAGTGCAAAGTAGGACTCTTTCGGAGAGGAGATAGCAGCGCTACAGACCAACAGACCTTTACCGCAACACAGCCGCCTCCAAAAGCTTAGCCTCGCGCTATTCGACGGACGACTTAAACTCAAAAGTCGGATCGAGGCCACTACCGGCATATCGGAGGCCATTAAACGACCCCTCGTACTAGATGGTGAACACCGAACCACGAGGCTCTGGGTGGAGCACGTTCACCGCCAGCTACATCACTCGGGGGTCGAGGCGACAGTCAACGAATGTCGCCAACAGCACTGGGTAATACCCGACGGCAACCTACCATGGAACGCGTGGGTACGCGGACGTATCCGCGCAACCTATCACGGACTCGACGGCGTCGTACGCACTGTGAACGTCGACACGAAGGGAGGAATACTGCGTCGACCGACGAGGAAGATCGTCGTCATCCCCACGAGCCATGGTGATCCTGCATCTCAAAATCCTGCCTCACCAGCTGAAGCCAACGATGCACGGCGGGAGTAATGTACAAGATCACTAAACCTCTAGTGTAGAATAGCAATACAAGATAGAATATAGATAACATACACTACATAAATATAGATGAAATTATATAATATAACAAACCTATTTGACTTGTACATTTTAATGCCTGTCATTGACATTGTCTGTCACGGACTTGTATGAGTCGGCCTACAATTAAAACAAAGTCTGTTATTTTGCACGAAATATTGTCTGCTCTTTGATGTCATGTGCACGAACTGCTTGCTATGGTAATCGTGGTGATTTTTATGGCACATGGCAGAATCTACTTCACTAGTTTTAGACTACTGAGGAGTTGACGTATTTGTAATGTCTTGATACTCTTGACAGGCTTTGATGGTTGTGATGGACGTGATGAATTAGTGTTTATCATTTCTAACGATCTGAATCTCGTCTCTAAAAATTCCTTTAAAGTCTCCCAAGTGGGTATTTCATCACTATTGCTTTGTTTAATGATGAGATGTTGCTGTCTGTCTTGCGAATATTTTCTTTAACGAAAAAAATCCTTCATAATAGCATTTCAGTTATACCTTTTGTTACCATAACGCCGTACTAACTGTAGCCATGCCTCTTCGTAATTTGTTTCAGTCGTAGAGAAATTACGTAACAAATTCTGTGGTTCTCCCGAAAAATTACTTTTAAAATACTGCATTTTTTGTACACAAGTGATTTGCCTATTATTGTGAATTAATGGCAAAAACATATCGTAAAAATTTTGCCATTCTTCATATTGTCCACTAAATGTAAGGAAACTTATGCGTAGTAATTTGACGTCAGAATAACCGTTGCTGTTGTTAACCACCACGGTGGTGGCAGTCGCGGTGGTCGTCGGTTGTACCGTACTCGTTGGTAAAACTCGTTGCAAAGCTTTCAGTTAGTAACATAGTTTCGTAATCGACATAAAGCTCTTCAAAACACTCGTATAAATTCTCCGTAAAATAATTCTATTCTCTGTCTAATGACGCTTTCAAAACTATCTCTCTATAAAAGCCTGCCTTTAAACTCAGTAAATTGTTGTTCTAGTACATTTAATCTTGTCTCCAAATACTTATTTAATTCTTTCCTTCGGGGATTTTTGTAATTTTTCTCTGAATTCTTTATTAATTAAATTTGCAAAGAACTCAATTAACGAAGGATATAAGAAGATATTTGGTAGCCATAGTAACGTAAGCAGGAACTCACAATAATCCCAACTAAAATCTCAAGTTAAAACAGTTCAGTTGCTAAAACACTCACTCACTCATTCTTAATATAGGTAAAAGTTTTTTACGCATAAAAGTCTCATAAATCATGTAAAATTCTCATAGTTTTTCAAACACTCGAACTCAAGGTTATAACGGATCAATTATAATTGCACTCAAAACTGCACTTGACCGGCGCGGGTCACTCATATCTCCGTCCTAGGTAGTCGCCTGTTGTTCTCGAGGCTCGGCCGCTCGTTCGCCGATGCACCGATAATCCGGCTAGAAAGACCATATTATTAGGAGATAGGGTTGAAATTTGATGTTGAAACTTGTTGGGTTTATTTATATTAAAAAGACTTGTGCTCCATGTGAACTTTATTTGCAACTAACTCGGTAAACAAATGGACTATATTTTTATTGGACAAAGAGAGTTATGAAGATTTCTATAATTTAATCTATTGGAATGTTAAAAGGATAAATATTTCACTATCGTATGTTTTAAAAGATACAATGGAATGGACAATGGAAAAGCTTATTAAGTTAAACTTAGAATATATAATAGAAGCGTTATTTTTAATAACGAATTGTGTCAAGTTTATAGTAAAATAAGATATTCTAGTTTGTTTGTTGAGTTCTTCGTTATATCGCCAGTACGTAATAGAAATCTCAGCAGAATAATATAAATATTATCAAAAGAAACTTCTAAAGTAAAGAAAATACATGACACTTCATTTTGCACCATTGTAGTTGAAAAAAAAAACAGTATAGACACGGTAGTGCTGTAATCAGTAGTTCTAAAGTTCTGTTAGTTCTTCTACCTGTTGCACAAATATAACCGATCTGGTAGGCCAAGGCAACAAATTCCAGAATAACAGCATGAAATAGAAGCTATACGTCACTATGTTTTATTTGATGAAACAAACAAGTTCATCTTATTACTGGTGACGAGACATTCCATGTTAGTCCTCAGGAGTGACAACTTATCTTCATTATTATACCTTATAGGGAATGAATGTGGGTGACATGGGTCGTAAGAATCAGATAACTTTAATTTATAATTAGTAATAATAGTCTTTTGTTTATTTACCTTGCCACATTTTACATTGCCACAGTTCGTATATACCGATTTTATTTATTAGAACTCTTCTGTTGTCGAATATATCCTACCTGGGGTTTGAGTTTTGAGACAAAATCAATAGATCAGCTTAGTCGCAGAAGCATCTCCTGATTGGCGACGCGTATTAAGACGAGAAATGAAGGGTAACAGCGGATTTAACATTACTTAAATAGTATGGCTGCGTTGCGCGAATGAAACGAACGTTTGGTCGGGCAGTTGTTCGATGCGAAGTCTTCGGTTTTAATTATACCGACCAGTTCTCTAGAAAAGCTACCAGGGGATCAAGGCCTACTCAAATGTCTATCAGGTAAGTAGGATTACGATTTCTGTAAAACGGTATTTTACGAACAAATCAACATTTACTTTCTTTTCATGCTTGTCTGAAATAATCGCGAAAATGAATTTGAAAATTAGTGTCTTATTAGAAGAATAGAGGCTTATCAACGTATTTTACACGTACAATGAACAATATTATTATTAGCCTTTCAAATTAGTGCTCACGAAGAGTTTTTATACAGTGCACCTACTACTAAACGTGTGTAACGTAGTTCAGTAGGTTCTTTCGACCTATAACATTAATACTTCACATTTAATTTACCGTTCACATTATCTAAGCGCTGTTTATGAAATATTCACCTGATGATAAATTACTCCTGCGACCCATTATATCCACATTCATCCTCGGTATCAATATCATAAGCAGACGCTTTGTCACCCTTGAGGGCTAAGATCAAATGCCTCATCACCAGTGGTAAGGATCTCCCGATACCTACACTCACCAAGAAGAACACAGCAGCATTATGTGGCTATTTTAAGTTGAGCTTTATTCTACGAGAGGTCGATCTTTGTCTTAAATTGTCACAAAGTTTCTTTATAATGTGGTGACAGCAGCTAGAAGACGTAAATGAATCTTCGTTGCGTAAAACCCCCGAATTATCACTAGACAATATATGGGGTATAACATATATTATATATAATATAATAAGCCTTTATACGTCTTGGCAAGGTCAAAACTATTTCTACAGTTTAAGCGTATGAACGTAAAAAGTCTATCACGTGTTCACAAAGTTAAATTGCTGCATAGAATATATTCATATATTTTTTAAAATAATCAATAATTACATTTTTTAGTATTTAATATAAAAAATAATAATTTATTTTACAGTAAATATTTACTATATAATAATTATATTTATTGATTTTATGCTATTTGGGAGCGAAGATACTTCTTTTTTTATCTTAGTCTTTTCTATTACAAGAACATAAAACTTATGTGAGTGACGAGATCAATAATTTGTATTACTTGGATATACGTTATGCAGTTAAGTTGTGTGTGTGTTTAGATTAGTGTTTTGGATTATTTTATGCAATACAGTATAGAAAAAAAATATGTTAAAGCTAAATGAGCAAAGTATTTGTCAATCATTTTCATATTACAATAATGATTACAAGCACAAGGAATATTAACTACCGTTTAATAGAATTAATATATATATATAATATATATATACATATATATATATATAATATATATATACATATATATATATATATACATATATATATATATATATATAATATATATATATATATATATATATATATATATATATATATATATATATATATATATATACATATATATATATAATATAAATATAATATTATGTGAACAGCACATGGTAATAAATATTGTCACAGAGCTTTTAAATTTCTTTTCTTTATTATGTTTTCGTTGATCTTACCAACGCCTTGGTAGCTAAGTTATCCTAGGAAATCTGTAGACAATTATTCAACTTTGGAATGTGGGGAAAACTAATATCTTAAGTTGGTGCTATGCGTTGCGGATGTCGTGCATTAAAATGTAATTATTTGTTTCCAATTGGATTAGCATTATCGCTAATATATTTTTCCCGTCTTCCCGTCTCACCGCGATTTGCCTTTACTTTAAATGATAGTGTATTGAGAACGTATCCCCACGGGCCTCGATGCATCGATCAATTTCGGACGCCAGTGTAAAAATGGTGGAAGGGAGGTGGGGAGGGAGGGACAGGGACATGCGCGGTGCATTCGGACACATTGTCCGCCCTGCCCTCACTTTATTGTAAGTTCACCAGCCATCGGTCCGTTGAGGTCTATATTTTTATCGATATTTATTATTTCATATATTACCCGTGAAGCAACCTCCTTCGAACTAATGGAACCCGTTCTTTGGTATGATATTTTAATTTAATTACTATATATCAAAAGCTTTTTCATCGTTTCATAGTTTTTTTTTCTCTTGTTGGTTAAATTTTCTTTAACTACGTATTTGTTTTAACCACTGATTAATATGCATTGACTATTAAGAAACATAATAATTAATTACACTGATTTCAATGGGAGGGCAATTTAGTTACAGCAATATTTGTTTCCAAAGTTTTATAATAATTTAATAATAAGGTTTCCTCTACATCCGTTGACAATGGTCTACAATACCACCACAATGTATTCTGCGCAGTGGATGTCACCTATCACCACACTATATTACCTTTGTTAAAACCGTTGATTATAATCGCATACTGTTGCTAGAAACTGCTTGTTGGATAAGTCGATGGTGAAATTATCTAAATTCGTTCTAATTAATTACCTTACATTACTTACTACTTACTAACGTTACTCGCGTGTTTTGTATGGTTAGTTAAGAGAAGCGAAAGCACACACTGACGAGGCATCTCATTGAGCCATACATTCCAATGCTTAATTCTCAACACATTGACCGTTTGATCATATAAATAGGAAAAATGTAGGGATATTGACTAAAATGACGAATTTTATTTAGGTTCCTTGCGTAGCTAACTACCGTAAACATAAGTATCAGAACTTATACATATAAACTAGATCGTATATATTTCTTTACAGAAAAGAAGAGCCAATTGCGGTTGTCGGCGAAGCGGCACTGTTTATGCAGCTGTTATTTGAGTCTCTAGGTAAGCAATCTTTTTTTCTTTCCCACAAACTAGCTTTAGCAACCTTGTATCTGCATCTGTGAGTCACACTTTAAAACCGTTTTTTTATTTGTTTACCGAATTAGATAAAACATTAAATTTGCTCAAGTTATTTATCAAGTTTCTAACGGATACAATCGGCATTGTATTAAGCTTGGAAGTTTATAATTACGGAATAAACGTGTTGGTACTAGATGTTAGCGGAAGTCCTTTTATAAGACTTGTCGGCAATCCCGAGTCACTTTCCTTTGCCATCTGATGGGCACACGGCCGCTCCACCGTGTCCGATCGTTGCGTTTTCCAGGAGGCGAACCGTGGGCGTACGGGGCTCACCGTACGATAATTCGATGACCCTTTGAAGTTTTCTTAAGAGTTCCTCATTTCAATCCTAAAAGTTTTTTTACCTAAGTTATATACATTTTTAATATATATGAGACATTTTGTTCGATAACTTGTTGACATTTTGTAGTTATTGACATAATATATAATATATATATACATATATATATATAATATATATAATATATATAATATATATATACATATATATATATATACATATATATATATAATATATATATACATATATATATATATATATATAATATATATATATAATATATATATATATAATATATATAATATATATATATATAATATATATAATATATATAATATGATAGTATCATTAGTAATAAAAGTCGGTTTTGATTGACCAAATATGTGTATATTTTATCAGGATAATGATTTAGAGTGTAGATATTTTCAAGTCCAAGAATAGAATTAGAATATTTATTTGTAATTATTCAGTATTTACAATATCCATCTTTGTAAACTTGTTATCTTGTTCTATTTTCCATAACTTAAGTGTTTCTACAACCACCTGTTTGAATAAATAGAAGTTTTCTCTTGACAGTTCATAATGTCGTCTTTTTGTTTAGAAGCTACAAATAAGGACGGAGTTTTCGGCAACTTGGCGATATCCAAGTCTGATCATAACTAATTTACAAAGTGACACATTATCGAAAAGGGATAGCAACAGTAAACCTTGGCGCTTTCGAGAGTCGGTATTCGGCAGGGTTAGCTGGAGTGAAACTAACTTCCTTGATTTGTTGTTTTGCTGTTGAGTTGCCCCGATACACGTTTGTATTATCATAGACAAATATTTGATATTGTATAACAAAATTTTTATAACATATAACAATCAACTTATGGATACATCTTTGCACGTACCGAACGCATAATGAACCTATGACAAGATTTATTTAAGGTAAATATATATAGTGTATATTAATTAAAATAAAATGTAAACTATATTATTCATTAATCAAAGTAAGAATGGAAAGACAGACATTATTGAAATTTATAACAAATACATTTTCCTACAAATGAATATGATTTGTTGTTTTGCTGTTGAGTTGCCCCGATACACGTTTGTATTATCATAGACAAATATTTGATATTGTATAACAAAATATAATTGGATAATATGTAAATATTTTCTTGCATTGTACTATATATTATATATATCGCAGTCGATTTATTGTTTTAATAAATAAATTTAAGTGAAAACCATTAGTTAATCAAAAAAATAACTTGCTTACCTATAAAAAGTTTACAATAATTATTGCCTATGCCTCAACAGGGCATCCCGGCCGATTTAGTAGTAAATAAGATTAAGCTTTACCCGGTGTGGTCCTGAAGCTACAATAACGTTCTGAATCTCTTCTGGTAACTTACTAAGAATATTACGTTAACGAATAACGACAAGGGTATTGGATTAAACGTACACGAATAAATCAATAAACTATTATTTATTGTTACATTTAACTTTATTTTGTTAATACTTTTATGAACATAAAAAATAAATAAAGAATATTGATTTTTTGTTACATGTTTAGCTTTTTAATATATTTCGTGTAGAACGTCATCTAAATGTTCACAGCATAAAAATCACAACTACTACCCCCCGTGCTATATAGCAAGATCTGTGTTGCGTCGTGAGTAAATTTTTTTATCGCAACTTCCGACTTAAATTGAGACGTGTTTTTTTTTGTCTTGTTTGATACTGTTGGTCTTATGACCTCTACAGCGGTGCATGAGGAGGTTCGATCTTCGGCTCGGATCGCTATCGAGAAGGGGAAGGGATAGATCGTTTAAGGAGCAACCAGGACGTGAACTGAAAGTTGTGTCCTATCCTGCCTTCCGCTAGAAAGGGCAACGTCGCATCCGCTGGCGAGTGCGGTGAAGTGTAATATTTGTGTGTGTGTTGTATATGTCGCGCCCTTTTCACAAGAAGCTAGCGTTTGTTGTTGTAATACTAATAGATATCCGGGTAAGGGACTAGCTAAATTATAATTATATTAAATTACAATAATAAAAAACTAGAATATGGCGGATCCTTAAGAGTCGCCTGACTATTTAGTCTGGAATCTCATAACGGCCTGTATGAAGTCGATATGCTCAACTACAGCCAACATTCGCTCATTACCTGAGCTGTTTCTTATTTTATGAGCTAGAATAACGATTTCGTCGAAATTTAGACTTGCGACGAATTCACCAACTAGCGTTAGATCCTCAGCGAGCGAACTACGCGGCGTAGCTCCCGCCGCACGCGCCGCGTCAGTTCCCGTCAAAGCGGCACCGGCCATCCGAGCGGCGGGAACGGTTTTTTTTTTTTTTTTGGGCTGATGGCCGCTGTTAGCCCCAGGGCTTTTACAGTTTCACCGGGTTGAGAGGTGACCGAGCGCTTATGGTTCTCAGTCGAGACCTCTATTAATGGGTAACCAGCGCAAGGGCTCCCGAGAGGGAGCCTCGGCTTGGACCGTTACCCTGTTTCGCGAGAGCGTCTGACTCGAGGGTGCCCGAGAGGGCCGAACCTCGGCTCGGTCAGTTGCTTCTGACAGAGGATTATCTTAATTAATATCACTATTATTATTAGCTACCTGTACCACCACTTCAGAATGCGTGGGTGCTGGAGAAGAAGTGGCGCAAGAAACTCCAGCAACGCTTCTATCTGTATGGACTGGAGAGAACCGGCCAGTGACATGGCGGTATCGCGAATAACTTTGTTTGCGACGCCCTCGCCGTCGGCGGGGGCGATATGAGGGTGCAATGTATGTGTGTTGTGTTTTATGAAGGGCTTGGGCCCTGGTGATTGCGTCGTCAGGGTCGTCGAGGGCGTGCCTCGGTCTCCTACGGACGCGGGTAAATCTGTGATTCGCGATGGGATTGTAAGTGGCGGCACTTACAATCAAAGGGTTTCGGTGTGTGACGGCAGAGTCGAAATATCGGCGACAAGCCTGCTTCAGGTACTGAGCTATGGTCGGCAGCTCAAGATCTATGTGTAGATTTTCGTTACGCAAGAACCACGGCGCACCAGTGGCCTTGCGCATGAAACGATTTTGTATTACCTGAAGCCGGTGAATGTGACGCGGGGAGGCATGCGCAAAGACGGGGCTTGCGTATGTCATTATGGGTCGGATGCACGCTCTGTAAAGTGTAATTTTATTACGCAGGGACATTTTGCTATTTTTATTAAGTAACGGGTGCAAACGACCTAGGACGAACGCTGCTCGATTCCGTACGCGGTTGACATGCGGATCGAAGGTGAGTCTTTCATCTAATGTGACGCCTAAGTATTTGACTGTCTTTTCCCAGGGGATTGGACGATCAAATAACTCTATAGTTTGGAGATGCGGCGTTTTTTTGCGCCGAGAGAAGTAAATGGCTGCACTTTTGGTGGGGTTAACCTCGATCCTCCATTTCCGAAACCATTTCCCTAAGGTGTTGGCTGCAGATTGGAGGCGTTTACAAATAGCGTCTGGTTTAAATCCAGACACGTAGAGGCCGGTGTCATCGGCGAAAAGGGCTAGCTCTACACCGCGAGTGCGCGGTATGTCGTTGGTGTAGAGTGTGTATAAAGTAGAACCTAGGACAGAGCCTTGTGGTACTCCGGCACAAATGGGGTGAACCTCGGAACGCGTTCCCTCGACGCGGTAACGAAAGGTTCTATTTCGGAGAAAGTCTCGTATGATAAGTACGAGTCGATCTGGCACACCGAGCTCATATAGTTTGTATATGAGCCCGTTGTGCCAGACCTTGTCGAAAGCTTTCGCCACGTCGAGAAAAAGTGCCCCAGTTTGGTAGCCCTGAAGAAATTTACTGAGGATGTGCTCCGTGATGCGGTGCACTTGATGTGTGCATGAGTGTTGGGTGCGAAATCCGAACTGCTCATTGATTGGCAGCTCTCGGGACAGCATGAAGTCCTTGAGGCGGGTGAGGATGAGCCTTTCATATACCTTACCCAGGACTTTGAGTAGGCTTATGGGTCGATAGGCTGATGGATCGGTTGGATGTTTTGAGGGCTTGAGAATCCCTATGACGTCGGCTTCCTTCCAGGTGTTCGGGAAGGTGCCTTTGAATATGGCCGCGTTGTAGATTATCACCAGTAGGTGTAAAATGGACATGGGTAGGAGTTTCATCACCTTGTTGGTGATACCGTCGGGGCCGGGAGCCTTGCGTGGTCGCAGGTTTTTAATTATGGACTCAACTTCGGTGCATGTAACTTGAGTGACGGAATCGCGAGGTGGTTCCTTACTCCTCCGGTCGACCTCGCTGTTAACCATTTCAAAGGTGAGCGGCGTCGATCGGTAGGGTGCTCGGTGAGCATTGAGCTCGAGATTGTCAGCCAGACATTCGGCTTTCTCTTCGTCTAAGAAGGCGGGTGGTTTTATTGGGACGCGCTAAGGGGAGGCATTGTTTGGGCGTTGCCCCTATTAGGGATTTGGGAAGTCGCCAGTAGGCGAGATGGGAAGGTTCGATGTTGGAGAGGTGATTATCCCACCGATCGTTCCTATACTGGGCTATGCGTGATCGGACTTCACGCTGAAGTGTACGTAGCACCAGCCGGTTACTTTCAGTGGGATATAAGTCGTGGGCACGAGTTGCCGCATTCTTGCGCCTCATTAGGTCCTTTATGTCGTTTGGCAGGGTCCATCGGTGGTCTTCCACCGAGGGAACCTGCCTCGAACAATCCTCGACTACGGTCTGTATGTGCCTAGTGAGGGCATGAACTGCGAGGTTCGTGTCGTTGACTGAAGATATGTTCCTAGGAATAGCATCTAGGTGCACTGATGTGGCGGGAACGGTGCTTCTCAAAGTAGGCGCGGGGTTATAGCCGATGCATTCTAAACTGAGTCGTCGGGCAATAAATGTCACTGATAATAGGAATGTGCACGCAATGCAACCCGCTATCGATACTAAGCTACCTGCGCACGCGGTGTCGATGCGTCATCGTGACCTTCATTAGCAATCTGACTCCTGATTGGTCGTTACGACTAAGGGTTGTTGTTTTTCTATAAATATAAGATTTTTTGTTATGACACTCATTACATTCTCTATGATTACGTCGAAACAAATATTTTATGTGACAAATTAAATACTTTTATTTTCAGATAGCGAAAAATTATTCCTATTATGACATAATTTAGCTAATCGATCGTACCTATCCCGTTATCACTACATGCACCTCTACAATTCTTACGCACATCACTACACCTCTCCATAAGACCTGTAAGTACGAGTGAGACAGACAGATAAATATGGTTTATGACCCGAAGCCTCAGTTCAAAATGCGTCGACTATAGCGAGGCGGGGAGGCGTGGCCTCGAGCGTGGCGTTATTAGTTATCGCGCGAACCGTTAACGGTTATTCCTATGCGTTAATATCCGCCCGCGCCTGTGCCGAAGCGGGGGCCGGGGGAGAGATTTTTGTTAGGCCCGGTATGGGACCAACGGTCGATTGTACTGTATTTGTTGATAATTTTGACTGGGCAGTAGGAGCCTTCGCTTTGGCTCCTTTTTGCCCGTGTTTCATATAACTGCCCCTTCTGCGCTTACCCTTTGGAGCGATGGTGCACCCGCGATAGTTCGCAGGTTGTCCCAAGCCGCAGCAGAGGGCGCAGCTAGGGGGTTCTAATGCATCTAACGGGCGCTTGCGTTTACGATTTCTTGTTCCACAGCGCATTTAACGCAGCGGGGACGACCGTGGCAATTTCGCGCCGAATAACCTTACAGCACATCGAAGTACGGTGACATCGAAGGCACTGGCATTGGCCATGTTCGCTTACGGGGGGTCTCTACTTCGAAGCCGCCTAGACCACAAATCGACTTTACGTCGAAGATCTTTTTGCTTTCAGCGGACAGGTCGAGGATGACTAGGACCAGGTTGTAGAATTTCCTGGTCCTCTTGTTCAGTCATTCGGTGCAACTCTTGCACCGGATAACCTTGAGCCATTAGATCAGATTTAACGAAGTCAGTCGGAAACTCCTTTGGCACGCCCTGGATGACCCGCAGACGGCGGTCCTCCTCAAGAGTATACGTATGATAAGGGATCGAGGACAGCGCTTTTGCGAGCGCCCTGGTCCAGGACCGTGGAGACGGATATCTGTGTCCCTGTGGCCAGGTTTCTAGTTGTTGACTTTTATGCTCATCTTGGTTAGTATTTTCGAAAACACGCGACCAGGCTGCCTTATCCTGTAACTTTGCTCTTTAAGTTGTCTGTCTTAATGTTAACGCTTTTGTTAGCGCTTGGGGTTTGGTTGGAAGATCCAGTAGTCGTTTTCTTAGCCGGGTGGATCTCTGCCTGTTTTGAGGCTCAGCGTCTCTTGCACCCTTCGACAAGGGTGAACTCACCATTACCGTCTGAAGAAGAGGCGGCCTCAGGGTCAGTGACGTAATCATTGGATTCCATTTCTGAGCATTCTGTCTCAATCATCGACGCGCGTGATGAGGCGCGGGAAGGAGTGGCAACAGAAGTGCTCGCGAACGGAGCGGTCTCCGATCGGGAACGCGCCGCTGCGGCCGCTAAGCACTTGCTCACAACTGGCTAGGGGATAAGCATCGTGTCTATTGGGACGGGCTTGTTTGCAAATCTATTTTAGAACTCCACAAGGTCCAACTCCGGGAACT
The DNA here is from genome assembly GCA_029286865.1 of Teinopalpus imperialis. NCBI lineage: Eukaryota > Metazoa > Arthropoda > Insecta > Lepidoptera > Papilionidae > Teinopalpus > Teinopalpus imperialis. The sequence goes on from JAGSMU010000054.1 coordinate 629,793, forward strand.
GTTTCTCTAAAAACTCGATGGTAATCAAGTGCCGCATCTACTACGCAGGCATTCCATCCTTTTGTTCTATTATATGACCAACTCAAGCCTCCCCACCCTTAGGCAGGGAGGTGTAAAAATGAATTGAGTAGATACAATTGAATGTGTAGTTGTGTACCGACTATCGGAATTAATTGTTTGGTTTCTTTCGCGGTCACGTAGCTCACCGGGTATAAAACAAAAATAGCAACTTACCGCGAATCTGACTCTGGAACTCTGCTCACTCGCCCGGCTAAAACGCCGTGATGAACACACAATATTACCGATTTTAAAAAACCCTAAATGCGCGCGACCTTGCACACCGCGGCACGATCAAATACCCGCGCGGGTGAAATAACGATCGCCTGACTGCGGCGACTAGTCAAGAACGCACACTAAATATATACATACCGCTCGGTTACAGCACAGCACAATCCCCATTTCTTCCTCGATTTGTACTAATATCGGCGCGAAAACGTGGCGGCTTTGCTTGCTTGGAATGCTACTTTTGGTACTCAGGCTAATAAAAAGCCGAGCTAGCTAACAATTCCGGCTAAGCAACCGTATAGATAAGTTTAAGCTCCTAACAAGGAAAGAAGCTGATCTGCGATTAACAAAATAGTACTATTATATATATAAGACAGCGCAGTGTTGTTTGGTAAATGTTTATGCACGTATAGTATACAAAAAATAATACTTACACAAAAGCAGATGAAACTATAATATAAACTTAATGGGTACTTATTTTACAGATGTAATTTACTTGCTGATGATGTAGTCAACGTAAGATATTTATGTAAACATATACAGCACTAGTAGCAGAATAGACAATTTCATTTAGATTCTTGACGTGGTATATTAGGTAGTAGTTTAATTATCATGGCTGACTTCGATAATATTCTTAAATCGTGATTGCGCATAAGGACCATCTAAATGACGAGGAAAAAGCTAACCTGGTAGCCTTATGGTCTGAATATGCTGACGTATTCTATATCGAAGGAGAGTCATTAACTTTCACAAATAAAATAAAACACAATATTCGAACCTATAAATTCCTATTCACACAAAGAGTTATAGAAATCCTTTTATTCACCGCGAAGAAGTTAGAAGTCAGATTAGTAAAATGCTTGATCAAGGAATTATAAGACCATCTCAGTCAGCCTGGAGCTCACCAATTTGGGAAGTTCCGAAGAAGGTAGGCGCCTCAGGAAAACAAAAGTAGCGTCTGGTCGTTGACTTTTGTAAACTTAACTGTTAATAAAAACAACAACTTTTGAATATTGTTTTGTATATCATTGTTTGTTAATTTATATTGCAATGGTGCATGGGAAAAAAAGTGTTGCCACAGTTAAAGGCAGAAAAAATGTTGCCAGTGTAAAGGCCTTAACTATTCTACAGTATTATGTTTAATTTATTATTAAACATAGCTGGCCACGGCCTTATACATTCATTGACTATTGTAGAGCCAATATGAACAATAAAGATACAATGCAAAAAAGGTAAGTTTTCATTAAAATCATTAAGGCATATAACATACTTATATATAACATAATAATAACATACTATAGTTTTGCCAATACTTGAGAGACAGTTACCCATGTTTAGCCCTCCGACAGAGTCTGAGTCTTGGGATCGGATATTAAACCATGACAAGGATCAATAAAGTTAATATTATTAGAAAATAGTTTAGGTAATATAACATACAAATATCCTACATTTTTAGATTAACTTTTACTGACAAATAAATGCACTTAACAAGATATCCAAATCCTCCTCCTTATTATGCAGGATAAAGGATAATAAACACTACCTCGGACCCTCGGGCTCGTCCTACTTGTTGCGCAAGTGGTACGCACTGATGATATAATATGGTTTAATGAAATTTTATGGTTTTCATAAGACATTATCATCACAATATGTCCGTTAGCCCTCTAATAAATAAGTAATCCCTACTCGCGGATCCACTCACATGGTGGTGCTGTAAATTTAAAAAGTTTTAGCAACCTCACAGATAGCTAATTACATTTTTCGCGACGAACAGCCAAGAAACTACTGGACCAGCAAGAATTGGTCGTGCAATGTACAGAGCACCAAGTTATAGGAATTAAACCGAAATCCCAGGAGACCACTCTTTCCCGTGCTAATGTATACACTGTTGTTGTTTCTTGAATGACAGACTATTTCGAATTTCATAACAACATAAGTTTCCTGCTAATGAATAGTATTAAATTAGTTATAACAAGTGATTTTCCATTTATATATTGTATCCAAGTTTTTAACTAGGCTATAAATAATTTAACTTACATCATAAAATTCAAGGTTTTAATATGAAAAGTAAGAAATTTATTGTTATATTTTCATGAAACTTTGTGCTGGTAGGAAAGGCTCTAATTAGTAATAAGGCCTTCGGTAGATAAATTTAATCATACACTCACTATACGAAACACGGCAGCTCTATGAAATGTTTTTTATTAATTTTAAAACGAATTTTAGTGCTCAATATCACAAAATATAAGGGAAGAATAATAGTACTAACTAAAGGTTCATTTTATATTATATGATATTTAGAGCTCACTCTACCATTCCAGACGTGTGTCTTCGCCTAAACTGGTGAGCGAACTGACGAGAAGATGTTTCGAAGCCCGCGGGAATATGTCACCAATCTATTACGATTTAAAGTTCAAACTACAGACGCATATCAAGACTTGATGTTTGTGTACGCTTCCCGTCCCACCGCGATTTGTCTGAAATGTGCTAGTAATCTGAACTTTAAATGATAGTGTATTGAGAACGTATCCCCACGGGTCTCGATGAATCGATCGATAATTTCGGACGCCTGTGCAAAAAGGGCAGAAGAGAGGTGGGAGGGAGAGACCGGGACATGCGCGGTGCGTTCGGACACATTGTCCGACCTGCCGTCACTGTATTGTAAGTTCACCCGCCGTCGGTCCGTTGAGCTCTATATTTTTATCGATATTTATTATTTCATTTATTACCAGTGAACCAAATCCTTAGAACTAATGAAACCCGCTCTATGGTATGATATTTTAATTACTATATATAGTTTTTCCATCGTTTCATAGTTTTTTTCCCTTGTTATTAATACATAATAATTAATTACACTGATTTCAATGGGAGGGCAATTTAGTTACAGCAATATTTGTTTCCAATGTTTTATAATAATTTACTAATAAGGTTTCCTCTACATCCGTTGACAATGGTTTACAATACCACCACGATGTATTCTGCGCAGTGGATGTCACCTATCACCAGACTATATCACCTTTGTTAAAACCGCATACTGTAGCTAGAAACTGCTTGTTGGATAAGTCGATGGTGAAATTATGGTCCAAGTATATTGCAAATAAAAAACATCTAAGTTTGTTCTTATTAATTATCTTACATTACTTACCAATAAATTTGCTGATGAATTCCAAAGGTCAGTTAAATCTATATTGCCAACTTGTAAAACACCCCTTCTTAATAGGAATAAAGGGATTATATAAATTCCGTGGATGTAAGAATTACAATTAAAAGGGCTTTCTTCTTAAAAAACTTCAAAAAATATTAACAAATAAACATAAATTCCCTAAATACTTTTAAGGCCCCGGGTTTAGACGAATTTAAAATTCTATACATCAAGAAGATCAGTAATAAAATATCCATGGCTATTGCTAATTTAGTAAATACTAGTTTCAATACTGGTAACTATCCAGACGATCTTAAACTAGGGTGTGTGCGTCCAGTCTATAAGGGGGGCAGGCATGATGATGTCTCAAAATATCGTCCGATTACTTTACTACCTTCTATTAATAAAATTGTTGAGAAATATATTAGCGCACAAATTCATGATTTCTATGGACGGCACAACGTTATATGTATGGATTTCAGCCTAATAAAAGTACAACTTCTCTGTTATCTCAATTTACTGATGAGATTAACTTATTTACACTCCAAGAAACAAGTTTTGGCTCTTTTTATTGACTTTTCGCGAGCATTTGATACCTTAAACCATGTCAGACTTATTTCTAAACTACATAATATTGGTGTGCGAGGTCTATTACTATAATGGTGCCAGAATTACCTGCAACATAGGACATACTGCGTTAATGTTAAGGATATCAGCAGTAAAACTTTACCAGTTAAAGAAGGAACAGCCCAAGGTTCTGTCCTTGGTCCTCTTCACTTTATTGCTTATGTCAATGATATGAATGGTGTGCTTCGCTGGTCCACGTCTCACTAATACGCGGATGACACTTGTCTGCTCATTGCTGATGGTGATGTTCATATTGCTCTGGCCAAAATGCAAGCGGACTTCGATAACATTAATAAGTGGTGTCATGATAATAGACTAGTGCTAAATGATAAAAAGACGAAACTCGTCCATATTCGCTCGCCGTACAACAAGGGTCTAACGTAACTCTGACGCATACCTTGTAGTTCATGAACATCAATGCATGCATACAAAAAGAAGATCCTGTCAATACCCTAAAATTGATTATGTTGATAACACATAAGTTTAACTGGTTACATCAAATCATTAATGTATGTCAAAAACATGGAGCTTTCATAAGCGTACTATATATTATTAAATGTAGAATACCCTTTAACGTTAGACTCATGTTATATTACGCTCTCGTTAACTCCGTTATTGGCTACGGTATAACTAGCTATGGCAGAACTTTCAAAACATATCTCAACCCTATACTTAACGTGCAAATTAGAATTTTAAAAATGATTGGCCCACCTAAAGTAAAAGAACAATTTAAACATAACGATGAGTCGGCATTATTCAAATATTGTAAGGTACTTCCTGTTCACACTAAAGCCACCTACATCATCATAAAAGAACAATTCTTTAATAAGAGTATCCAAAACCCATCATTTCCAAACACGGCACAAAACTAAAGGAAAATTGGTCACTATCGCAGCAACTAATATTTATGCTGAAAGAACCACTCCGTATCTCAAACCACGCATTCTTAATGATATGGATGAAGTTAAAAACATAAAGCAAAAATTTAAATCTCATTTCATGAACAACCTGTACATACATTGAATGCATCTGTGCTCTTTCTACCCACCTTTACGTAAATTAAGAACTTCAGTGTATAACATTTTTAGTTATTAATGTAGGTACTTGCATGTATTGCTCAACATTTTTATTGTATTATTGTTAAGTAACATTCTCGACAAACCTCTATGGTTTTTTGAATGAAATTTTTTGTAATTAAAGTGTTATGTACTCTCATTATAAATAAATAAATAAATACTACTTACAAACGCTACTCGCGTGTTTTGTATGGTTAGTTATAAGAAGCGAAAGCACACTCTAACGAGGCATTTCATTGATCCATACATTCCGATGCTTAATTCTCAACACATTGACCACTTGATCATATAAATAGGAAAATTGTAGGGATATTGACTAAAATGATCAATTTTCTTTAGGTTCCTTGCGTAGCTAACTACCGTAAAGATTAGTATCAGAGCTTATACATATAAACTAAGCGTTATCTATTTCTTTACAGAAATGAGAGCCAATTGCGGTTGACGGCGAAGCGGCACTGTTTATGCAGCTGTTATTTGAGTCTCAAGGTAAGCAATCATTTTTTCTTTCCCACAAACTAGGTTTAGCAACCTTGTATCAATTGCATCTGTGAGTAACACGTTAAAACTGTTTTTTATTTGTTTACCAATTTAAATAAAACATTAAATTTGCTCAAGTCATTTATCAAGTTTCTAACGGATACAATCGGTATTGTATTAAGCTTGGAAGTTTATAATTACGGAATAAACGTGTTGGTACTAGATGTTAGCGGAAATCCTTTCATAAAGCTTTTTGGCAATCCCGAGTCGCTTTCCTTTGCCGTCTGATGGGCATACGGCCGCTCAATCTTGGACGCCGACCGATCGGCCCTCTCGGGAGAACCTCGGGATCGATTGTAATTCAACGAGATTCCTTCCGATCGTTGCGTTTTCCAGGAGGCGAACCGTGGGCGTACGGGGCTCACCATACGATAATTAGATGACCCCTTTGTAGTTTCTTAAGAGTTCCTCATTTCATTCCTAAAAGTTTTTTTATGTGATATAGTGAACAAACAAGCAGATAATCTACCTGATGGCCAGTTACACCATTACCTAAAGCATCTACTATACTACTAGTAACGTCATGTGTCACGAATGGCACAAAGATAAAGCGCGTTGCTCACTCTGAACCCTAAGTACTAATGTCTCATGTGCCTGTAATTTCACTGGCTCTTCTGCTCTTCAAACCAGAACACTGCAGTACTAACTCTGTCGGTGCTGTCGGTTGCCCAAATAGGCGAAAGGGTGCAAAAACCATCAAAAATTTATAAAGTAAAGTTTTCAAAACTCATCTCCAATATTTAAATTTTTTATAACTATAAACTCATATTAAATGTAACCTTTTAGTAGTTTAATACTTACTTGTGGCAAGAAGCTTCGAAGGTCGATCGGATTCATGTTCAGTAAGACCCGACATGTCCGTTAGGTAATAGTATTTTAGGGTTTAGTTAGAAGACACTCCGAGCGCTAGAAATTTAAAACCTTTTATAAAAAAAAAATAGGGTAAAAATAAAATCAATCTCAATAAAAGACCAAACAACTAAATTACAATCAAAATAGAATTCTACCCGTAATGGACTTATTATATAATGGCAATAAAGAATATTTGATTGATAGAATATTCTAAGAGGTAAGAAGATATTTAGTGTTTTTAGCTACCGCATGCGAAGAGGTATCGCTTTAGTGAATTGTTCTGGAATGTTTGAAGTCTCCGATAAAATCTAAAGAAATGTTATTATGTTTACCTAAGTGTACACTGAAGCAAAAAGTGAGTAGATATTTATCGCTATTCACCAGCCTCATGCTTCGCCACTGGATGTACTTGCTTCATCAGATAGATGAACTTGATTAGCTGACGTTTTATAAAAAACTAAAATACATTTTTATAACAAAATATAATTAGATAATATGTACCTGCACCCACATTAATGTTTCGAAACCCTCTGGAGGTTTCCCGTAATCGTTAGGCACAGCAAGGGTGTTGGAATAAACGTATACGAATAAACTTTTATTTATATGCATATTTATTGTTACATATAACTTAGTATTTTGTTAAACTTTTATGAGCAAAAAATAACAATAAAGAATATTGATTAGTTGTTACATATTGAGCATTACAATGTTTCGCTTGTAAAAACATTTCGTATAGAACGTCATCTAAATGTTAACAGCATAAAAATGATGCCCCGCGATAGCCAGAATTGTATTGCGGCAGAGTAGTAACATTTTTCCGAAACTTTCGACTTAAATTGAGACGTGATTAATAAAATTGTACTATTATATATATATACGACAGCGCAGTGTTGTTTGGTAAGTTTTTAGGCACGTATAGTATACAAGAAAATAGGGAATGATAGTTCGTTATTTAAAATCAAAAACTATTCAATTGTACTAATTAGATTATCATAGCTAGCATTAGCACTGCGCATGTCCATGTCCCTCTCCCCTTCTCATCCCTCTCCCTCTCACCAAACATTTCCACACCGGTGTCCGAAATTAGCGATCGATATATTGAGAGCTGTGGGAATTGGTTCTCAAGCGTTAGGGTTTAAAGTCGAAAATACTAGCACATCTCAGGGACACAGCGGGGCGTGAAGCGTTCACGAGTATTAAGCCTTGAGATGCGCCTGTAATTTGGACTTTAAACAATAATGCATTGGTTACCAATTCCTGCAGCCCTCGAAACAATAAATGATAACGCGGGGCTCGAGGCGTCGCGGTGCATGCGCGCTGCGCTGTTCATTCCGAACGTGTCGTCCGCCCGGCACTCATTGTGTATTGGCAGTTTGCTCACTGATACGGACGTGGAAGCACGTCCAGATCAGTGTGTAAACTCGAAATATCTTTTAATGCAAATTATATCTTTAAATAGCGATTTTGTTCTTCTCTTAAATATATGGTATACCATATTTCCTTAGATAATTATGGGTATGAGATTAATTCATGACAAGGATCAATAAAGTTAATATTATTAGAAAATAGTTTAGGTAATATAACATACAAATATCCTACATTTTTAGATTAACGTTTACTGACAAATAAATGCACTTAACAAGATATCCAAATCCTCCTCCTTATTATGCAGGATAAAGGATAATAAACACTACCTCGGACCCTCGGGCTCGTCCTACTTGTTGCGCAAGTGGTACGCACTGATCATCAGTATGATCATCGTATGGTTTAATGAAATTTTATGGTTTTCATAAGACATTATCATCACAATATGTCCGTTAGCCCTCTAATAAATAAGTAATCCCTACTCGCGGATCCACTCACATGGTGGTGCTGTAAATTTAAAAAGTTAGCAACATCACAGATAGCTAATTACATTAATCGCGACGAACAGCCAAGAAACTACTGGACCAGCAAGAATTGGTCGCGCAATGTACAGAGCACCAAGTTATAGGAATTAAACCGAAACCACTCTTTCCGAAAGATGGACAATTCATTGATGCACATAATTCGCTAAATTAAGAATAGCCGATACCGCTATATATAATACCAGATGTGGCAGACTTATTAAAGTCCAGTTTGGATTTAGGCTCAGAATTAAGATAAAATGTTAGATTACATATATCTGCAATATTTATCATATAATAATATTTTTTTTTTTTTTTTTATCATTATTATTATAATGTACATCCGTCGACATCGATCTGCACAGTGACTACCATCTCGCCACCATTTCGGAATACTTTCAGTCTATCTCGCATCGCTTCTTCGCGAAAGTGTTTTCGCACTCAAGTTCGTGTCCACAGGTGGTACTTGTATTCTAGAAGAAAACGCAATTAACGTAAAGTTCCTACTTGTATAAAGTACCAATATTCTACATTTCATACGAGTACATCGAAATGAATTTCGTGATGGTCTAAAACGATAAGGAAATACTTACAATTCTACATTTTGTAAAATATGGAGATTGGCTTCGTCCGAATGTTTTTCGCAAATCATTTCCATATCTTTTAAAGGTATTTGCATCCTGTAACAATTATGAGTAAGTAATCTAAAAAAATTATCACTTGGATACGGAACCATAAAATAGACAAGTAGTCTTGCCTATATGTATAACCCTGTATTTATAAATACACATTTGCTCTTCTAAAACTTTTACGTAGACAGTGTAGACATACTCACGAGTTTGCCGGAATTTTCTCTTTATTCGTCCTCATTACTTTGTAATCGAAGTTTTCTGAAAACTACGATTACAAAGTAATGAAAACTGCACTGTGACACTCGCCGTTCAACAACCAAAGCGAGACTACCGAGCGGCAGAGAAGATCTCGGTCAAAATGGTACTAACATTGATATTTTAGGTTATTTCCTTTTATAGGAGTAATAATAATTATTTTTTAAATTAAACTCAAAGAGTCTCTACCTTAAATATAGTTCAGTTATTTTACAAAGTTTCAAAATCTAATTTAAAGTATTTATTGAAAACTAGCGAATATTTGTATTAGTTGGAGGTAATTGATACAATTGAGGATCATGCTAAGCAAAGGTATTAATAGACTCTTAAAGTTTTATTAGTTATATCGGTTTCCTTATATGGTAGACTACACACATATTTAGCCACTCAGCAAATATTGAGAGAGATTGGTTGGGAAGTGTTAAGCGTGTATAGCCTTGACTTGAACCCTCAGATTTTCACAACACTTGATAAGGTCACTTCAGAATTCTTTAGAGAGAGTTACGTTAACATCCAGAGAGGACTTTCAAAACTTGTCGCAGTTTTTAGAGCAGAAGTCGCAAAATTTCAACAGCAATGGGATTATGTCAGTACCTACAAAATCGCACCTAGTTAACGAAAAAATGACTCATATACATTGTAATCATATCTAAATAAACTACGATCAAAAGTATCTTAAAAATGTATATAATATACTAAAATACTTTTTCTCGACACATTATAAACAATCTTTGTTTACTCATATATTAAAAACTTGTTAAACTATAAATGGAAAATCACTGCGTAAAAAAATTTCATTATAAATTTCAAATTTGTCCGTCTTTCCATTTTTACTTTAAAGAAATAAAAATATAGTTTAATTCTTCTATAAATACTGTTGGACCATACTATATTTTGTGATGTTCTGGGCAAAAATAAATATTTTTAGATACTACGAAACCAATGGAAACAAATCATTTCATTCACGACAGCCACAACGCAAAGCGTCAACACGCAAGGCAGCATAAATATGCAAGATATAAAATCGCAAAACTTAAGGTATGGCAGAAGTTATATTATAAAGTGAGAGAGTATAGTTATGACACGTCACACGAAACCGAAAGAACGAAAAGTGACATTATTAGTTTTTTTTTTCTTTTTATTCTTTCTAAGCAAGTGACCACGATCCCACCTGATGTTAAGTGGAAATGCAGTCCTGGATGGTAAGGCGCACTAGCTCAGTAAATGCCTATTCACTCTACTCTTGAAAACACCAACATTGTAATCGGGAAAGACAGACGCGGGCAAACTATTCCAGTCCTTTGCTGTTTCCAAAGTTGAATAATTGTCTACAGATTTTCTAGGATTCTTTGCTATTAACTTAGTTACCAAAGCGTTGGTAAAATCAACGAACACATAATTAAGAAAAGAAATTTAACATTTTTAATATAATCGCTATAGTATAAAGACGAAGCAATTAGAAAATAACAAATTTCACTTGGTGAAATAACGTTATAGTCCGTAAACAAGTAACAGTTTTAATTTTCAATCTGGAATTATAGAATAAGAACCAACTGTACCAATAGTAATACAACTAGGACGGGGCCTATAATTTCGGTGTAGGTTGATGCTGTTTTATGTACCTTCACCCAGCTTTCTGTTTGGAAACCCTCAGGAGGTTTCCTGAAAAAGCTAGGCAATTCAAATAATGCAACGGTGTTGGATTAAACATACACGAATAAATCAAAAATGTTTTATTTATTTGCATATTTATTGTTACAATTAACTTAGTATTTTGGTTATACTTTTATGAGCATAGAATAACAATAAAGAATATTTATTAGTTGTTACATATTGAGCAAATATAATTTTTCGTAATCTACATGTTGTAGGCATAAAAATGACCACTACTACCCCTGTGCTAGTAAGAATTGAGTTGCGGCAGAGTAGTAACATCTTTCCGCAACTTCCGACTTAGATTGATAAGTGATTAATAAATAGTACTACTATAAATATACGACAGCGCAGTGTTGTTTGGTAAATGTTTATGCACGTATAGTATAATACTTACACAAAAGCAGATGAAACTATAATATAAACTTAATGGGTGCTTATTTTACAGATGTAATTTACTTGCGTCCACGTAGGATATTTATGTAAACAATATACTTATAACATTTACAGTATAATTGTATAATTATAAAATACAGTATTTCAAAACGAAGATATATACTGTAGACGATTGTTAACGAATGTGGACGAAATGTAATATTTAAATTATTATAAAACATTGCGAAAACAATATAGTTGTAACGAAATTGCCCTCCCATTAAAATCGGTATAATCAATTTTCTATAGTGCATATTAATCAGTGGTTTGAAATTTATCCGTATTTACAATATTTTTTATAAAAACATCAAATTATAAACAATAACTAGGCAATGATAGTGCAATACTTTTAAATGATATCCATATATACTAATTAGAATATCATACCACAGAGCGGATGCCATTAGTTAGCATTAGCACTGCGCATGTCCCTGTCCCTCTCCCCCTCTCCCTATCACCCCATTTCCGCACTGGCGTCCGAAATTAGCGATCGATACATCGATAGCCGTGAGAATTGGTTCTCAAAATGTTAGGGCTTAAAGTCCAAAATACTAGCACATATCAGAGACACAGCGGGGCGTGAAGCGTTCACGAGTATCAAGCCTTGAGATGCGCCTGTAATTTGGACTTTAAACAATAATACATTGGATAGCAATTCCTGCACCCCTCGAAACAATAAATGAAAACGCGGGGCTCGAGGCGTCGCGGCGCATGAGCGCTGCGCTGTTCATTCCGAACGTGTCGTCCGCCCGGCACTCACTGTGTATTGGCAGTTTGCTCACTGATACGGACGTGGAAGCACGTCCAGATCATTGAGTAAACTCGAAATATCTTTTAATGCAAATTACATCTTTAAATAGCGATTTTATTCTTCTCTTAAATATATGGTATACCATATTTCCTTAGATAATTATGGGTATGAGATTAATTCATGACAAGGATCAATAAAGTTAATATTATTAGAAAATAGTTTAGCTAATATAACATACAAATATCCTACATTTTTAGATTAACGTTTACTGACAAATAAATGCACTTCACAAGATATCCAAATCCTCCTCCTTATTACGCAGGAAAAGGATTATAAACACTACCTTTGACACTCGGGCTCGTGCAACTTGTTGCGCAAGTGGTACGCACTGATGATATAGTATGTTTTAATTAAACTTTATGGTTTTCAAAAGACATTATCATCATAATATGTCCATTAGCCCTCTAATAAATAAGTAATCCCTACTCGCGTATCCACTCACATGTTGGTGATGTAAATTTAAAAAGTTTTAGCAACATCACAGATAGCTAATTACATGAATCGCGACGAACAGGCAAGAAACTACTGGACCACAAAGAATTGGACGCACAATGTACAGAGCACCAAGTTATAGGAATTAACTGAAACCCCAGGAGACCACTCGTTCAGACGCTATAACAACTACCAATCAATACGTAGTATTATCCGGGAATAAAATGCTTCTCATTGCAATACACATCGAATTATATTACATTATCCAAGTACATATAAATGTTTGGTTCACTATCAAATAGATTCCTTTGATCACGACAGGTTCAACTCACTACAAAATTAATACTAAATATAAAAAATAAAAGTTCAGTAACGTTTGTATTTGATAAGTATTTTTGTTACCCAATCGGTTTCTTACTTACAAAACTACCTAATCTAGGCTCATCTAATTGTTTTAAACTGTGGATATCTGAAATGTAATGCAAGACGCTGTCAACTAAACCATTTAAATTTATTTGTTTAAAGTTTTATTAGTTATATCGGTTTCCGTTGCCTCCTTATATGGCAAAGTACACACATATTTAAACACTCAGCAAATATTGAGAGATATTGTTTAGGAAGTGTTAATGCATCCACCATGTATAGACCTGACTTTGCACCCTCAGATTTTCGGAACACTTGTTACGGTCACTTCAGAATTCTGTAGAAAGTGTTAGGATAACATCAAGAGAGGACTCAGAGTTTTAGATCAGAAGTCGCAAAATTTCTACAAAATGGCAACAAGTTATCGATGAAAAAAGCTCATATAAATTATTATCAAATGTAAATAAACGACGATAAAAATTATCGTAAATTTGTATATAACATACGAAAAAACTTTTTCCTGACACATTATAAACAATCTTTGTATACTCATATGTTAAAAACTAATTAAACTATAAATGGTAAAACACTTGTTATAAAAAAAAGTCGTTAACAATCGTCTACAATATTGTATTCTACGTAGCAGATGTCATCTGGTATCAACCAGAACATTTTTCACATTCAACCTTTGTTAAAACTGTTGATTGTAAAAGCATACTGTGGCTAGAAACTACTTATTGGATGAGTCAATGGTAAATCACAAGAAGCGTGGCGATGTTAATCACTTTTAGAGGATTTTGTATATAGATCATAATGAAGATTATTTTAGGTGACCTACGTGACTTGAACAACCATATTGTAAACAGTAATTGCAAAATTTCCACATATAAACCAGATTTCATCTATTTCATTACAGAGAAGAAGAGCCAAATGCGGCATTGGCAGCGAAGTAGTGCTGTACATGCAGCCTACTGGGATATTAGCATACTTGCGTTCCTCCGTGTGTCTGACAGGAAAGGTCAGTTATCTTTTACTATAAATTAACTGTTCCTGCGATTTTGTGGCGGTAAGCATATATACTATGTGCGCGTGCTAATACTTTAAAACTTATATATTTCTCTTAATTTGTCAACCAATTTAAATAAATCACTATTTGATAGATCTTATTATGTTACATTTAATTATGAAGATTATAAAAGTAAAGCTACCGAGTTTTGTGTAGTTAGTCATAGTAAACTAAAGCACACTCTAACGCGGCATTATAATGCTCAATCTCAATACATTGACTTCTTGGACATTAAATTAGGGAATATATGTATATATACAGGGCCATATTGATCAATGTTTTTGGGTTACTTGAGTAGTTAACTACCGTAAACATTAATAAAATTATAACTTGTACATATGAACCAGGTCGTATCTATTTCTTTACAGAAGAGAAAAGCCAATTGTGGTTGACGGTGAAGCGGCACTGTTTATAAAGGTTACTGAGACATTCACTCACTGCCACTCCTCCGTGTATAATGGAGTCTATGTTACATTTGCTTTTATATTTATGACATAAAATGTCACCTGACACCGAGCTGACGTATAATGATACAATTATGTTGATAACGTCTCAATTTAAGTCTGATGTTGCGGAAGAACGGTGTTACAACTCTGCCGCAACACAATTCTAACTGGCGCTATTTACTAATACTACTAGTAGCAATTTTTTCTGCTGTTACCATTTAAATTATGTTGTAATGTTCAATAAGTAACTAAAAAAAAACATTTTTTTTATGCGTATAAAATTAAAAACAAAAAGAATGCTAAGATATATGTAACCATATGTATATACCAATGTTACTATGCAAATAAATAATTGTTTATTGTTATTGTACGATTTTTTCGTGCATTGTTTATGGGTATAAAATTGTTAACAAAAGAATGTTAAGATATATGTAACCATATGTATATACCAATGTTACTATGCAAATAAATAATTGTTTATTGTTATTGTACGATTTTTTCGTGCATTGTTTATGGGTATAAAATTGTTAACAAAAAGAATGTTAAGATATATGTACATACCAATGTAATTATGCAAGTAAATAATTGTTTATTGCTATTGTACGATTTTTTCGTGTATTGTTTATGCGTATAAAATTGTTAACAAAAAAATTGTTAAGATATATGTCCATACTAATGTCACTATGCAAATAAATAATTGTTTATTGTTCTTGTGCGATCTTTTCGTGAATTGTTAATGCGTATAAAATTGTTAACAAAAAGAATGCTAAGATATTTGTACATACCAATGTCACTATGCAAATAAATAATTGTGTATTGTTATTGTACGATTTTTTCGTGTATCGTTTAGTCGTATAGAATTGTTAACAAAAAGAATGTTGAGTTATAAGTATATACCAATGTCACTATGCAAATAAATAATTGTCAATTGTCATTGTACGATTTTTTCGTGTATTGTTTATTTGTATAAAATTGTGAACAAAAAGAATAATAAGATATATGTACATACCAATGTCACTATGCAAATAAATAATTGTTTATTGTTATTGTACGATTTTTTCGTGTATCGTTTAGTCGTATAGAATTGTTAACAAAAAGAATGTTGAGTTATAAGTATATACCAATGTCACTATGCAAATAAATAATTGTCAATTGTTATTGTACGATTTTTTCGTGTATTGTTTATTTGTATAAAATTGTGAACAAAAGAATAATAAGATATATGTAACCATATGTACATACCAATGTCACTATGCAAATAAATAATTGTTTATTGTTATTTTACGATTTATGGTGTATTGTTTATGCGTATTAAATTGTTAACAAAAAGAATGTTGAGATGTATGTACATACCAATGTCACTATGCAAATAAATAATTGTTAATTGTTATTTTACGATTTTTTCGAGTATTGTTTATGCTTATAAAATTGTTAACAAAAAGAATATTGAGATTTATTTACATACCAATGTCACTATGCAAATAAATAATTGTTAATTGTTATTGTACGATTTTTTCGTGCATTGTTTATGTGCATAAAATTGTTAACAAAAAGAATGTTGAGATATACGTACAAACCCTTTTCACTATGCAAATAAATAATTGTTTATTGTTATTGTACGATTTTTTCGTGTATCGTTTAGTCGTATAAAATTGTTAACAAAAAGAATGTTGAGTTATAAGTATATACCAATGTCACTATGCAAATAAATAATTGTCAATTGTTATTGTACGATTTTTTCGTGTATTGTTTATGGGTATAAAATTGTAAACAAAAATTGTTAACAAAAAGAATAATAAGATATATGTACATACCAATGTCATATGCAAATAAATAATTGTTTATTGTTATTTTAAGATTTATCGTGTATCGTTTATTCGTTAAAATTGTTAACAAAAAGAATGTTGAGATATATGTACATACCAATGTCACTATGCAAATAAATAATTGTTTATTGTTATTGTACGATTTTTTCGTGTATTGTTTATGCGTATAAAATTGTGAACAAAAAGAATGTTAAGATATATGTACATACCAATGTCACTATGCAAGTAAATAATATTTTATTGTTATTGTACGATTTTTTCGTGTATTGTTTATGCGTATAAAATCGTTAACACAAAAAATGTTAAGATATATGTACATACTAATGTCACTTTGCAAATAATTAATTGTTTATGGTTATTTTACGATCTTTTCATGTATTGTTTATGCGTTAAAAATTGTTAACAAAAAGTATGTTGAGGTATACGTACATACCAATGTCACTATGCAATTAAATAATTGTTTATTGTTATTGTACGATTTTTTCGTGTATTGTCTATGCGTTCAAAATTGTTAACAAAAAGAATGTTAAGATATATGTCCATACTAATGTCACTGTGCAAACAAATAATTGTTTATTGTTATTGTACGATTTGTTCGTGTATTGTTTATGCGTATTAAATTGTTAAGAAAAAGAATGTTAAGATATTTGTACATACCAATGTCACTATGCAATTAAATAATTGTTTATTGTTATTGTACGATTTTTTCGTGTATTGTCTATGCGTTCAAAATTGTTAACAAAAAGAATGTTAAGATATATGTCCATACTAATGTCACTGTGCAAACAAATAATTGTTTATTGTTATTGTACGATTTGTTCGTGTATTGTTTATGCGTATTAAATTGTTAAGAAAAAGAATGTTAAGATATTTGTACATACCAATGTCACTATGCAATTAAATAATTGTTTATTGTTATTGTACGATTTTTTCGTGTATCGTTTAGTCGTATAGAATTGTTAACAAAAAGAATGTTGAGTTATAAGTATATACCAATGTCACTATGCAAATAAATAATTGTCAATTGTTATTGTACGATTTTTTCGTGTATTGTTTATTTGTATAAAATTGTGAACAAAAAGAATAATAAGATATATGTACATACCAATGTCACTATGCAAATAAATAATTGTTTATTGTTATTGTACGATTTTTTCGTGTATCGTTTAGTCGTATAGAATTGTTAACAAAAAGAATGTTGAGTTATAAGTATATACCAATGTCACTATGCAAATAAATAATTGTCAATTGTTATTGTACGATTTTTCGTGTATTGTTTATTTGTATAAAATTGTTAACAAAAATTGTTAACAAAAAGAATAATAAGATATATGTACATACCAATGTAATTATGCAAGTAAATAATTGTTTATTGTTATTTTACGATTTATGGTGTATTGTTTATGCGTATTAAATTGTTAACAAAAATTGTTAACAAAAGAATGTTGAGATGTATGTACATACCAATGTCACTATGTAAATAAATAATTGTTTATTGTTATTGTAATGATTTTTCGTGTATTGTTTATGCTTATAAAATTGTTAACAAAAATTGTTAACAAAAAGAATAATAAGATATATGTACATACCAATGTCACTATGCAAATAAATAATTGTTTATTGTTATTTTACGATTTTTTCGTGCATTGTTTATGCGTATTAAATTGTTAACAAAAGAATGTTGAGATGTATGTACATACCAATGTCACTATGCAAATAAATAATTGTTAATTGTTATTTTACGATTTTTTCGAGTATTGTTTATGCTTATAAAATTGTTAACAAAAAGAATATTGAGATTTATTTACATACCAATGTCACTATGCAAATAAATAATTGTTAATTGTTATTGTACGATTTTTCGTGCATTGTTTATGTGCATAAAATTGTTAACAAAAGAATGTTAAGATATATGTATATACCAATGTCACTATGCAAATAAATAATTGTTTATTGTTGTTATTTTGATTTTTTCGTGTATCGTTTAGTCGTATAAAATTGTTAACAAAAAGAATGTTGAGTTATAAGTATATACCAATGTCACTATGCAAATAAATAATTGTCAATTGTTATTGTACGATTTTTTCGTGTATTGTTTATTTGTATAAAATTGTGAACAAAAAGAATAATAAGATATATGTACATACCAATGTCACTATGCAAATAAATAATTGTTTATTGTTATTTTACGATTTATGGTGTATTGTTTATGCGTATTAAATTGTTAACAAAAAGAATGTTGAGATGTATGTACATACCAATGTCACTATGCAAATAAATAATTGTTTATTGTTATTGTACGATTTTTTCGTGTATTGTTTATTTGTATAAAATTGTTGACAAAAGTATGTTGAGGTATACGTACATACCAATGTCACTATGCAAGTAAATAATATTTTATTGTTATTGTAATGATTTTTCGTGTATTGTTTATGCGTATAAAATCGTTAACACAAAAAATGTTAAGATATATGTACATACTAATGTCACTTTGCAAATAATTAATTGTTTATGGTTATTTTACGATCTTTTCATGTATTGTTTATGTATAAAATTGTTAACAAAAATTGTTAACAAAAGTATGTTGAGGTATACGTACATACCAATGTCACTATGCAATTAAATAATTGTTTATTGTTATTGTACGATTTTTTCGTGTATTGTCTATGCGTTCAAAATTGTTAACAAAAATTGTTAACAAAAAGAATAATAAGATATATGTCCATACTAATGTCACTGTGCAAACAAATAATTGTTTATTGTTATTGTACGATTTGTTCGTGTATTGTTTATGCGTATTAAATTGTTAAGAAAAAGAATGTTAAGATATTTGTACATACCAATGTCACTATGCAATTAAATAATTGTTTATTGTTATTGTACGATTTTTTCGTGTATTGTCTATGCGTTCAAAATTGTTAACAAAAAGAATGTTAAGATATATGTACATACCAATGTCACTATGCAAGTAAATAATATTTTATTGTTATTGTACGATTTTTTCGTGTATTGTTTATGCGTATAAAATCGTTAACACAAAAAATGTTAAGATATATGTACATACTAATGTCACTTTGCAAATAATTAATTGTTTATGGTTATTTTACGATCTTTTCATGTATTGTTTATGCGTATAAAATTGTTAACAAAAGTATGTTGAGGTATACGTACATACCAATGTCATATGCAAATAAATAATTGTTTATTGTTGTTATTTTGATTTTTCGTGTATTGTCTATGCGTTCAAAATTGTTAACAAAAGAATGTTAAGATATATGTCCATACTAATGTCACTGTGCAAATAAATAATTGTCAATTGTTATTGTACGATTTTTCGTGAATTGTTTATTGTTGTGTACGATTTTTTCGTGTATTGTTTATGCGTATTAAATTGTTAAGAAAAAGAATGTTAAGATATTTGTACATACCAATGTCACTATGCAATTAAATAATTGTTTATTGTTATTGTACGATTTTTTCGTGTATTGTCTATGCGTTCAAAATTGTTAACAAAAAGAATGTTAAGATATATGTCCATACTAATGTCACTGTGCAAACAAATAATTGTTTATTGTTATTGTACGATTTGTTCGTGTATTGTTTATGCGTATTAAATTGTTAAGAAAAAGAATGTTAAGATATTTGTACATACCAATGTCACTATGCAAATAAATAATTGTTTATTGTTATTGTACGATTTTTTCGTGTATCGTTTAGTCGTATAGAATTGTTAACAAAAAGAATGTTGAGTTATAAGTATATACCAATGTCACTATGCAAATAAATAATTGTCAATTGTTATTGTACGATTTTTTCGTGTATTGTTTATTTGTATAAAATTGTGAACAAAAAGAATAATAAGATATATGTACATACCAATGTCACTATGCAAATAAATAGTTGTTTATTGTTATTGTACGATTTTTTCGTGAATTGTTTATTGGTATAAAATTGTTAACAAAAAGAATGCTAAGATATATGTATATACCAATGTCACTTTGCAAATAAATAGTTGTTTATTGTTATTGTACGATTTTTTCGTGTATTGTTTTTGGGTATAAAATTGTTAACAAAAAGAATGTTAAGATATATGTACATACCAATGTAATTATGCAAGTAAATAATTGTTTATTGCTATTGTACGATTTTTTCGTGTATTGTTTATGCGTATAAAATTGTTAACAAAAAAATTGTTAAGATATATGTACATACTAATGTCACTTTGCAAATAATTAATTTTTTTTTGTTATTGAACGATTTTTTCTTGTATTATTTATGCGTATAAAATTGTTAAAAAAAGAATGTTAAGATATTTGTACATACTAATGTCACTTTGCAAATAATTAATTGTTTATGGTTATTTTACGATCTTTTCATGTATTGTTTATGTGTATAAAATTGTTGACAAAAAGAATGTTAAGATATATGTACATACCAATGTAATTATGCAAGTAAATAATTGTTTATTGCTATTGTACGATTTTTTCGTGTATTGTTTATACGTATAAAATTATTAACAAAAAGAATGCTAAGATATATGTATATACCAATGTCACTTTGCAAATTAATAGTTGTTTATTGTTATTGTACGATTTTTTCGTGTATTGTTTATGGGTATAAAATTGTTAACAAAAAGAATGTTAAGATATATGTACATACCAATGTAATTATGCAAGTAAATAATTGTTTATTGCTATTGTACGATTTTTTCGTGTATTGTTTATGCGTATAAAATTGTTAACAAAAAAATTGTTAAGATATATGTCCATACTAATGTCATTATGCAAATAAATAATTGTTTATTGTTCTTGTGCGATCTTTTCGTGAATTGTTAATGCGTATAAAATTGTTAACAAAAAGAATGCTAAGATATTTGTACATACCAATGTCACTATGCAAATAAATAATTGTGTATTGTTATTGTACGATTTTTACGTGTATCGTTTAGTCGTATAGAATTGTTAATAAAAAGAATGTTGAGTTATAAGTATATACCAATGTCACTATGCAAAATAAATAATTGTCAATTGTTATTGTAATGATTTTTCGTGTATTGTTTATTTGTATAAAATTGTGAACAAAAAGAATAATAAGATATATGTACATACCAATGTCACTATGCAAATAAATAATTGTTTATTGTTGTTATTTTGATTTTTCGTGTATCGTTTAGTCGTATAGAATTGTTAACAAAAGAATGTTGAGTTATAAGTATATACCAATGTCACTCATGCAAATAAATAATTGTCAATTGTTATTGTACGATTTTTCGTGCATTGTTTATGTGTATAAAATTGTGAACAAAAGAATAATAAGATATATGTACATACCAATGTCATTATGCAAATAAATAATTGTTTATTGTTATTTTACGATTTATGGTGTATTGTTTATGCGTATTAAATTGTTAACAAAAAGAATGTTGAGATGTATGTACATACCAATGTCACTATGCAAATAAATAATTGTTAATTGTTATTTTACGATTTTTTCGAGTATTGTTTATGCTTATAAAATTGTTAACAAAAAGAATATTGAGATGTATGTACATACCAATGTCACTATGCAAATAAATAATTGTTAATTGTTATTGTAATGATTTTTTCGTGCATTGTTTATGCGTATAAAATTGTTAACAAAAGAATGTTGAGATATACGTACAAACCCTTTTCACTATGCAAATAAATAATTGTTTATTGTTATTGTACGATTTTTCGTGTATCGTTTAGTCGTATAGAATTGTTAACAAAAGAATGTTGAGTTATAAGTATATACCAATGTCACTTTGCAAATAAATAATTGTCAATTGTTATTGTACGATTTTTCGTGTATTGTTTATTTGTATAAAATTGTGAACAAAAGAATAATAAGATATATGTACATACCAATGTCACTATGCAAATAAATAATTGTTTATTGTTATTTTACGATTTATGGTGTATTGTTTATGCGTATTAAATTGTTAACAAAAAGAATGTTGAGATGTATGTACATACCAATGTCACTATGCAAATAAATAATTGTTTATTGTTATTGTACGATTTTTTCGTGTATTGTTTATTCGTATAAAATTGTGAACAAAAAGAATGTTAAGATATATGTACATACCAATGTCACTATGCAAGTAAATAATATTTTATTGTTATTGTACGATTTTTCGTGCATTGTTTATGCGTTAAAATTGTTAACAAAAAATTGTTAACAAAAAATTGTTAACAAAAAGAATGTTAAGATATATGTACATACCAATGTCACTATGCAAAATAAATAATTGTTTATTGTTATTGTAATGATTTTTTCGTGTATTGTTTATGCGTTAAAATTGTTAACAAAAAATTGTTAACAAAAGAATGTTAAGATATATGTACATACCAATGTCATTATGCAAATAAATAATTGTTTATTGTTGTGTACGATTTTTTCGTGTATTGTTTATGCGTATTAAATTGTTAACAAAAAATTGTTAACAAAAAGAATATTGAGATTTATTTACATACCAATGTCACTATGCAAATAAATAATTGTTTATTGTTATTGTACGATTTTTCGTGTATTGTTTATGCGTATTAAATTGTTAAGAAAAGAATGTTAAGATATTTGTACATACCAATGTCACTATGCAATTAAATAATTGTTTATTGTTATTGTACGATTTTTCGTGTATTGTCTATGCGTTCAAAATTGTTAACAAAAGAATGTTAAGATATATGTATATACCAATGTCACTATGCAAGTAAATAATATTTTATTGTTATTGTACGATTTTTCGTGTATTGTTTATGCGTATAAAATCGTTAACACAAAAATGTTAAGATATATGTACATACTAATGTCACTTTGCAAATAATTAATTGTTTATGGTTATTTTACGATCTTTTCATGTATTGTTTATGCGTTAAAATTGTTAACAAAAAATTGTTAACAAAAGAATGTTGAGATGTATGTACATACCAATATCACTATGCAAAATAAATAATTGTTTATTGTTGTGTACGATTTTTCGTGTATTGTCTATGCGTTCAAAATTGTTAACAAAAAGAATGTTAAGATATATGTCCATACTAATGTCACTGTGCAAACAAATAATTGTTTATTGTTATTGTACGATTTGTTCGTGTATTGTTTATGCGTATTAAATTGTTAAGAAAAAGAATGTTAAGATATTTGTACATACCAATGTCACTATGCAAAATAAATAATTGTTTATTGTTATTGTACGATTTGTTCGTGTATTGTTTATGCGTATTAAATTGTTAACAAAAGAATGTTAAGATATGTACATACCAATGTCACTATGCAAATAAATAATTGTTTATTGTTATTGTACGATTTTTCGTGTATCGTTTAGTCGTATAGAATTGTTAACAAAAGAATGTTGAGTTATAAGTATATACCAATGTCACTATGCAAATAAATAATTGTCAATTGTTATTGTAATGATTTTTCGTGTATTGTTTATTTGTATAAAATTGTGAACAAAAGAATAATAAGATATATGTACATACCAATGTCACTATGCAAATAAATAGTTGTTTATTGTTATTGTAATGATTTTTTCGTGTATTGTTTATTCGTATAAAATTGTTAACAAAAGAATGCTAAGATAT
This sequence comes from Teinopalpus imperialis, assembly GCA_029286865.1. Lineage (NCBI taxonomy): Eukaryota > Metazoa > Arthropoda > Insecta > Lepidoptera > Papilionidae > Teinopalpus > Teinopalpus imperialis. Next base: position 653,724 of record JAGSMU010000054.1, read on the forward strand.
ATGTATATACCAATGTCACTTTGCAAATAAATAATTGTTAATTGTTATTGTACAATTTTTCGTGTATTGTTTATTGTTATTGTAATGATTTTTTCGTGTATTGTTTTGGGTATAAAATTGTTAACAAAAAGAATAATAAGATATATGTACATACCAATGTAATTATGCAAGTAAATAATTGTTTATTGCTATTGTACGATTTTTTCGTGTATTGTTTATGCGTATAAAATTGTTAACAAAAAAATTGTTAAGATATATGTACATACTAATGTCACTTTGCAAATAATTAATTTTTTTTTGTTATTGAACGATTTTTTCTTGTATTATTTATGCGTATAAAATTGTTAAAAAAAGAATGTTAAGATATTTGTACATACTAATGTCACTTTGCAAATAATTAATTGTTTATGGTTATTTTACGATCTTTTCATGTATTGTTTATGTGTATAAAATTGTTGACAAAAAGTATGTTGAGGTATACGTACATACCAATGTCACTATGTAAATAAATAATTGTTTATTGTTATTGTACGATTTTTTCGTGTATTGTTTATACGTATAAAATTATTAACAAAAAGAATGCTAAGATATATGTATATACCAATGTCACTTTGCAAATAAATAGTTGTTTATTGTTATTGTACGATTTTTTCGTGTATTGTTTATGGGTATAAAATTGTTAACAAAAAGAATGTTAAGATATATGTACATACCAATGTAATTATGCAAGTAAATAATTGTTTATTGCTATTGTACGATTTTTTCGTGTATTGTTTATGCATTATAAAATTGTTAACAAAAAATTGTTAAGATATATGTCCATACTAATGTCACTATGCAAATAAATAATTGTTTATTGTTCTTGTGCGATCTTTTCGTGAATTGTTAATGCGTATAAAATTGTTAACAAAAAAAAGAATGTTAAGATATTTGTACATACCAATGTCACTATGTAAATAAATAATTGTGTATTGTTATTGTAATGATTTTTTCGTGTATCGTTTAGTCGTATAGAATTGTTAACAAAAGAATGTTGAGTTATAAGTATATACCAATGTCACTATGCAAATAAATAATTGTCAATTGTTATTGTAATGATTTTTTCGTGTATTGTTTATGCGTATAAAATTGTGAACAAAAAGAATAATAAGATATATGTACATACCAATGTCACTATGCAAATAAATAATTGTTTATTGTTATTTTACGATTTATGGTGCATTGTTTATGCATTAAATTGTTAACAAAAGAATGTTGAGATGTATGTACATACCAATGTCACTATGCAAATAAATAATTGTTTATTGTTATTGTAATGATTTTTTTCGTATATTGTTTATTCGTATAAAATTGTGAACAAAAAGAATAATAAGATATATGTACATACCAATGTCACTATGCAAGTAAACAATATTTTATTGTTATTGTACAATTTTTCGTGTATTGTTTATGTGCATAAAATTGTTAACAAAAATTGTTAAGATATATGTACATACTAATGTCACTTTGCAAATAATTAATTGTTTATGGTTATTTTAATGATCTTTTCATGTATTGTTTATGTGCATAAAATTGTTAACAAAAAGAATGTTGAGATATACGTACAAACCCTTTTCACTATGCAAATAAATAATTGTTTATTGTTATTGTACGATTTTTTCGTGTATCGTTTAGTCGTATAAAATTGTTAACAAAAAGAATGTTGAGTTATAAGTATATACCAATGTCACTATGCAAATAAATAATTGTCAATTGTTATTGTACGATTTTTTCGTGTATTGTTTATTTGTATAAAATTGTGAACAAAAAGAATAATAAGATATATGTACATACCAATGTCACTATGCAAATAAATAATTGTTTATTGTTATTTTACGATTTATGGTGTATTGTTTATGCGTATTAAATTGTTAACAAAAAGAATGTTGAGATGTATGTCCATACTAATGTCACTATGCAAATAAATAATTGTTTATTGTTCTTGTGCGATCTTTTCGTGAATTGTTAATGCGTATAAAATTGTTAACAAAAAGAATGCTAAGATATTTGTACATACCAATGTCACTATGCAAATAAATAATTGTGTATTGTTATTGTACGATTTTTTCGTGTATCGTTTAGTCGTATAGAATTGTTAACAAAAAGAATGTTGAGTTATAAGTATATACCAATGTCACTATGCAAATAAATAATTGTCAATTGTTATTGTACGATTTTTTCGTGTATTGTTTATTTGTATAAAATTGTGAACAAAAAGAATAATAAGATATATGTACATACCAATGTCACTATGCAAATAAATAATTGTTTATTGTTATTTTACGATTTATGGTGTATTGTTTATGCGTATTAAATTGTTAACAAAAAGAATGTTGAGATGTATGTACATACCAATGTCACTATGCAAATAAATAATTGTTTATTGTTATTGTACGATTTTTTCGTATATTGTTTATTCGTATAAAATTGTGAACAAAAAGAATGTTAAGATATATGTACATACCAATGTCACTATGCAAGTAAACAATATTTTATTGTTATTGTACAATTTTTTCGTGTATTGTTTATGCGTATAAAATCGTTAACACAAAAAATGTTAAGATATATGTACATACTAATGTCACTTTGCAAATAATTAATTGTTTATGGTTATTTTACGATCTTTTCATGTATTGTTTATGCGTATAAAATTGTAAACAAAAAGAATGTTCGGATGTTTGTATATACCAATGTCACTATGCAAATAAATAAATGTTTATTGTTATTTTACGATCTTTTCGTGTATTGTTTATGCGTAAAAAATTGTTAACAAAAAGTATGTTGAGGTATACGTACATACCAATTTCACTATGCAAATAAATAATTGTTTATTGTTATTGTACGATTTTTTCGTGTATTGTTTATACGTATAAAATTATTAACAAAAAGAATGTTATGATATATGTCCATACTAATGTCACTGTGCAAATAAATAGTTGTTTATTGTTATTGTACGATTTTTTCGTGTATTGTTTATGGGTATAAAATTGTTAACAAAAAGAATGTTAAGATATATGTACATACCAATGTAATTATGCAAGTAAATAATTGTTTATTGCTATTGTACGATTTTTTCGTGTATTGTTTATGCGTATAAAATTGTTAACAAAAAAATTGTTAAGATATATGTACATACTAATGTCACTTTGCAAATAATTAATTGTTTATGGTTATTTTACGATCTTTTCATGTATTGTTTATGTGTATAAAATTGTTGACAAAAAGAATGTTAAGTAATATGGCCATACTAAAGTCACTGTGCAAATAAATAATTGTTTTTTGTTATTGAACAATTTATGGTGTATTGTTTATGCGTATAAAATTGTTAACAAAAAGAATGTTAAGATATATGTACATAACAATGTCACTATGCAAATAAATAATTGTTTATTGTTATTGTACGATTTTTTTGTATATTGTTTATTCGTATAAAATTGTGAACAAAAAGAATGTTAAGATATATGTACATACCAATGTCACTATGCAAGTAAACAATATTTTATTGTTATTGTACAATTTTTTCGTGTATTGTTTATGCGTATAAAATCGTTAACACAAAAAATGTTAAGATATATGTACATACTAATGTCACTTTGCAAATAATTAAGTGTTTATGGTTATTTTACGATCTTTTCATGTATTGTTTATGTGCATAAAATTGTTAACAAAAAGAATGTTGAGATATACGTACAAACCCTTTTCACTATGCAAATAAATAATTGTTTATTGTTATTGTATGAGTTTTTCGTGTATCGTTTAGTCGTATAAAATTGTTAACAAAAAGAATGTTGAGTTATAAGTATATACCAATGTCACTATGCAAATAAATAATTGTCAATTGTTATTGTACGATTTTTTCGTGTATTGTTTATTTGTATAAAATTGTGAACAAAAAGAATAATAAGATATATGTACATACCAATGTCACTATGCAAATAAATAATTGTTTATTGTTATTTTACGATTTATGGTGTATTGTTTATGCGTATTAAATTGTTAACAAAAGAATGTTAAGATATATGTACATACTCAATGTCACTTTGCAAATAAATAAATGTTTATTGTTATTGTAATGATTTTTCGTATATTGTTTATTCGTATAAAATTGTGAACAAAAAGAATGTTAAGATATATGTACATACCAATGTCACTATGCAAGTAAACAATATTTTATTGTTATTGTACAATTTTTTCGTGTATTGTTTATGCGTATAAAATCGTTAACACAAAAAATGTTAAGATATATGTACATACTAATGTCACTTTGCAAATAATTAATTGTTTATGGTTATTTTACGATCTTTTCATGTATTGTTTATGCGTTAAAAATTGTTAACAAAAAGTATGTTGAGGTATACGTACATACCAATGTCACTATGCAATTAAATAATTGTTTATTGTTATTGTACGATTTTTTCGTATATTGTTTATGCGTATAAAATTGTAAACAAAAAGAATGTTCAGATGTATCTATATACCAATGTCACTATGCAAATAAATAAATGTTTATTGTTATTTTACGATCTTTTCGTGTATTGTTTATGCGTTAAAAATTGTTAACAAAAAGTATGTTAAGGTATACGTACATACCAATTTCACTATGCAAATAAATAATTGTTTATTGTTATTGTACGATTTTTTCGTGTATTGTTTATACGTATAAAATTATTAACAAAAAGAATGTTATGATATATGTCCATACTAATGTCACTGTGCAAATAAATAATTGTTAATTGTTATTTTACGATTTTTTCGAGTATTGTTTATGAGTATAAAATTGTTAACAAAAAGAATATTGAAATATATGTACTTACCAATGTCACTTTGCAAATAAATAATTGTTTTTTGTTATTGTACGATTTTTCGTGAATTGTTTATTGGATTAAAATTGTTGACAAAAAGTATGTTGAGGTATACATACATACCAATGTCACTATGCAAATAAATAATTGTTTATTGTTATTGTACGATTTTTTCGTGTATTGTTTATACGTATAAAATTATTAACAAAAGAATGTTAAGATATATGTCCATACTAATGTCACTGTGCAAATAAATAATTGTTTGTTATTATTGTTCGATTTTTTCGTGTATTGTTTATACGTATAAAATTGTTAACAAAAGGAATGCTAAGATATATGTATATACCAATGTCACTTTGCAAATAAATAGTTGTTTATTGTTATTGTACGATTTTTTCGTGTATTGTTTATGCGTATAAAATTGTTAACAAAAAGAATGTTAAGATATATGTACATACCAATGTAATTATGCAAGTAAATAATTGTTTATTGTTATTGTACGAATTTTTCGTGTATTGTTTATGCGTATAAAATTGGAAACAAAAAGAATGTTAAGATATACGTTTATTTCAATGTCACTAGGCAAACAAATAATTGTTTGTTATTATTGTTCGATTTTTTCGTGTATTGTTTATGGGTATAAAATTGTTAACAAAAAGAATGTTGAGGTATACATACATACCCATGTCACTATGCAAATAAATAATTGTTTATTGTTATTGTACAATTTTTTCGTGTATCGTTTAGTCGTATAAAATTGTTAACAAAAAAAATGTTGAGATATATGTACATACCAATGTCACTATGCAAATAAATAATTGTTTATTGTTATTGTGCGATCTTTTCGTGTATTGTTTATGGCATAAAATTGTTAACAAAAAATTGTTAACAAAAGAATGCTAAGATATATGTACATACCAATGTCACTATGCAAATAAATAATTGTTTATTGTTGTACGATTTTTTCGTGTATTGTTTATGGGTATAAAATTGTTAACAAAAAGAATGTTAAGATATATGTACATACCAATGTCATTATGCAAGTAAATAATTGTTTATTGTTATTGTACGATTTTTTCGTGTATTGTTTATGCGTATAAAATTGTTAACAAAAAAATTGTTAAGATATATGTACATACTAATGTCACTTTGCAAATAATTAATTGTTTATGGTTATTTTACGATCTTTTCATGTATTGTTTATGTGATTAAAATTGTTGACAAAAAGTATGTTGAGGTATACATACATACCAATGTCACTATGCAAATAAATAATTGTTTATTGTTATTGTACGATTTTTTCGTGTATTGTTTATACGTATAAAATTATTAACAAAAAGAATGTTGAGATATATGTACATACCAATATCACTATGCAAATAAATAATTGTTTATTGTTATTGTGCGATCTTTTCGTGTATTGTTTATATGTATAAAATTGTTAACAAAAAGAATGCTAAGATATATGTATATACCAATGTCACTTTGCAAATAAATAGTTGTTTATTGTTATTGTACGATTTTTTCGTATATTGTTTATTCGTATAAAATTGTTAACAAAAAGAATGTTAAGATATATGTACATACCAATGTCATTATGCAAGTAAATAAATGTTTCTTGTTATCGTTCGATCTTTTCGTGTATTGTTTATGCGTATAAAATTGTTAACAAAAAGAATGTTAAGATATATGTATATACCAATGTCACTATGCAAATAAATAATTGTTTATTGTTATTTTACGATCTTTTCGTGTATTGTTTTTGCGGTAAAAATTGTTAACAAAATGTATGTTGAGGTATACGTACATACCAATGTCACTATGCAAATAAATAATTGTTTATTGTTATTGTACGATTTTTTCGTGTATTGTTTATACGTATAAAATTATTAACAAAAAGAATGCTAAGATATATGTATATACCAATGTCACTTTGCAAATAAATAGTTGTTTATTGTTATTGTACGATTTTTTCGTGTATTGTTTATGGGTATAAAATTGTTAACAAAAAGAATGTTAAGATATATGTACATACCAATGTAATTATGCAAGTAAATAATTGTTTATTGCTATTGTACGATTTTTTCGTGTATTGTTTATGCGTATAAAATTGTTAACAAAAAGAATGTTAAGATATATGTATATACCAATGTCACTTTGCAAATAATTAATTTTTTTTTGTTATTGAACGATTTTTTCTTGTATTATTTATGCGTATAAAATTGTTAACAAAAAGAATGTTAAGATATATGTATATACCAATGTCACTATGCAAATAAATAATTGTTTATTGTTATTGTACGATTTTTTCGTGTAATATTTATGCGTATAAAATTGTTAACAAAAAGAATGTTAAGATATATGTACATACCAATGTAATTATGCAAGTAAATAATTGTTTATTGTTATTGTACGATTTTTTCGTGTATTGTTTATGCGTATAAAATTGGAAACAAAAAGAATGTTAAGATATACGTTTATACCAATGTCACTAGGCAAACAAATAATTGTTTATTGTTATTGCAATGATTTTTTCGTGCATTGTTTATGGGTATAAAATTGTTAACAAAAAGAATGTTGAGATATACAGACATACCCATGTCACTATGCAAATAAATAATTGTTTATTGTTATTGTACGATTTTTTCGTGTATTGTTTATGCATAAAATTGTTAACAAAAGAATGTTAAGATATATATATATACCAATGTCACTATGCAAATAAATAATTGTTTATTGTTATTGTAATGATTTTTTCGTGTATTGTTTTGCGTATAAAATTGTTAACAAAAGAATGGTTAGATATATGTATACCAATGTCACTATGCATATAAATAATTGTTTATTGTTATTGTAAGATCTTTTCGTGTATTGTTTATGCGTAAAAATTGTTAACAAAAGAATGCTAAGATATATGTACATACTAATGTACACATGAACACTACAGGCCGCTGGTTATCACAAGGAGATAATAATTACAGCGGCCTATACTAAAGTAAAAACAGTTTAATGAAAAGATATCAGGTTCGAAGAGTCTGGATTACATTGACAGAAGAATAACAAAAAGAATATCAACTTTGATGACGATGGTAATTTGCAATTTGGAGAGCAGTATTTGGAGGAAGTGAATCCAAACCAACCTATTACTATGTGTGCAAAAGAAACCGATTCATTAGAAAAAGTATTTGAGAAATTAATGGGAAATTCTCAAGAAATAAAACAACAGAACTTGAAGAATATCGCGGAGAAATTTGTTATTGAAAGGTTTACAAGTAAGAACCCAAATGTCAAACAATGGATTGATATTTTTGAAAAAGAGTGTACGCGCTTTGATGTTACAACAGATGAGAAAAAAATTGAAATACTACGGTTGTTTATGGATAAAAGTTGTGCAGATTGGTACAGTTCCATGATTATAAAACTGACCATAAAGTCAAAATGGTCAGCATGGAGAGACAATTTTTGTGAGTCATTTGCAAACAAAGGATGGAGCCCAGTGACATATGCACTGTGGTTTAAATACAAAGACGGATCACTGTTAGACTATGCCATACGAAAAGAAAAACTGCTGCTGGATATGAGAAGATCTATTGATACAGATACTTTAATAGATCTCATTGCAGCTGGCTTACCAGAATTTATTCTGAATAGAATCGATCGAGAAGCTCTAAGAGATACAGTGGATTTGTTTAACGAAGTAAGCAAGTATGAACATATGGTAAACAAGAAAAATGTATTGCCTAAAAGGAAATATGCAGATGGTAATGTAATGAAGACATATGATAAATATGAGGAAAAGGTTCCATGTAAAATTTGTGAGAAATTAAATAAAGTATCCGTTATCACCATGAAACTACATGCTGGTTCAGAGCAAAGGAAGAAAATAAAACAAAGAAAAATTTTATTAAACATGTGAACAACTCTGTGATTGAGGCAGAGTTAAATGAAACCAATCAAAAACGAGCAGTAACACCATTAATAAATGTCAAACTATTATTAAATGATATATTGGCGATAGATGGAGTTTATGATTCAGGGTCAAATGTTTCTCCGATGAATTCTAAACTATTGAAAATAAAAGGAAAGGAAACAAACTAAATGAAGCTGACCTAGTAACAATTAATGGTGTTAAAAAGACAAGCGGTTTGACAAATATAAAGATAAAAATCCTTGATATCGAGGAAAATGTGGATGTGTATATCATTGATGAACAAGATTTCAAATATGATTTTTAATTGGACTTGACTTAATATAGACATTCAGATTGATACAAAATGAAGATTTGAAAATAACTCAGAAACCACAGGTGAAGTATGAAAACTTGCACGGAGTGGAAGGGATTACTATTGAAGATAAGATGGACTGTACAATGGAGAACTGTAGTAAACAAAATATAAAAATTCCAAATAACTACACAATTAATTTCAATGAACATTTGGGAGAATACGTCTTTGAAATAAAAATAAACCATTTAGATGAAAATCAAAAATCGGAAATAAACAATTTAGTAACAACATATCAATCAGTTTTTGCTAACAATAAATATGATGTAGGAACTGTCAACGGATATGAAGCAAGAATAGACCTACTAATAGATAAATATTGCAGTAAGAGACCCTACAGATGCACATTAGAAGACAAGAAAGAGATAGAAGAACAAATCGCAAAGTTAATGGATAATGGACTAATAGAGGAATCATATAGTCCATTTGCTGCACCAGTTACTTTGGCATTTAAAAAAGAAGAAAACCGAAGATCTAGACTATGCATTGACTTCAGGGATTTAAATAAAATAATAATACCTCAAGCACAACCGTTTCCGTTAATTGAAGATTTAATGATGAAAACAAGAAATTGTAGCTTCTTTTCAACAATAGACATTAACTCAGCATTTTGGTCAATACCATTGCGAATTGAAGACAGGAAAAAGACAGGATTTATAACACAGGAGGGTCATTTCCAGTGGACCTGCCTACCTTTTGGACTCAAGACCTCTCCTGCTATTTTCCAAAGGATTTTAGGTAATATACTCAGGAAGTACAAGCTTACGGATTTCGCTGTCAACTATATAAATGACATCCTCATATTTTCGAAAACATTTTCTGAGGATATAAATCATCTCACACAGTTACTGAAAGCCATTAAGAAGGAAGGTTTCAGGTTAAAATTTACGAAATGTACATTTGCCTCAGACTCAGTAAAATATCTAGAACATATCATACAGAACAATGCAGTGAAACCAGTAAAGGATAACTTAATTTCAATAAAGAATTTCCCAGTGCCAAGAACTCAAAAGAATATAAGACAATTCTTACGGAAAATAAATTTTTACCACGAGTACATTCCTAATAGTGCAATAATACTGGACCCACTACATAAATTATTGCGGAAGAATCAAAAGTTCATTTGATCAGAAGAGTGCCAAACAGCATTTAACTCGATAAAGGATTTGCTATGTACTCAACCAATACTGGAAATTTTCGACCAAGATCTACCTATAAATATTTACACGGATGGTTCCTTAGAAGGCGTTGGAGCAATTTTAAAACAAGTGCAACCTGATGGAAAGGAGAAACCAGTAGCATACTTTTCAAAAACTTAATGAGACACAAAAGAAGAAAAAGCAATATATTTAGAAACTTTAGCTATTAAAGAAGCGGTAAAGTACTGGCAATACTGGCTAATAGGAAAATCATTCACAGTTTATTCAGATCATAAACCGCTAGAAAATATGAATTTGAAATCGAGAACTGATGAAGAACTTGGTGACCTTATATATTATCTATCACAATATGATTTTAACAAAAAATATGCACCCGGAAAACAAAATTTAGAAACAGAATGCCTTAGTAGAAATCCAGTATTAGAAGCAACAGAAAACACAGATGAACAACTCAAAGTCGTAAACTTTATAAAATGAAGATCAGCATATAAACGAAGAAATTCAAAAAAATAAAAACAAGTTAATCGAAAAAGATGAAATCTACTTCAAGAAGGTTAAGGAAAAAGAAAAAATAATTATATCAGAAGAATTTTGTGTCAAACTTTTAAAATCAGTACATAAAAACTTATGTCACATCGGAATTGGACAGATGCAAAAGACAATGAGTCCATTCTTTACAACCAGAAACTTAACGAAAAATATAAGACAAGTTTGTAGAAGCTGCGAAATATGTATTAAAAATAAATCAAGAGGACAGGACAAATTTGGATATATGTCATTACTAGGTCCACCCACAAAACCATTTGAAATAATGTATATAGATACAATTGGCGGGTTCGGAGGCTCAAGAACTACAAAGAAATATCTGCATCTCTTAGTAGATCACTTTACACGATATGCATTCATCTCAACATCAAAAAGTCAGAGTGCCAATGATTTTATAAAACTTGTCAAGAGTATAACAGACTATGAGGACATTTATTTGCTACTAACTGACCAGTACCCAGGGATAAATTCAAAAGAATTTAAGACATTCTTAAAGGACAAACAGATAAATATGGTTTTTACAGCAGTCAATGCTCCATTCTCAAATGGTTTGAACGAAAGGTTAAATCAGATATTGGTTAATTGAAATGAGATGTAAAATGAATGAAGGAAATAATAAAAAGTCCTGGACAACTATAGCACATGAATGTGTTAAGAAATATAATGAAACTTGTCATTCGGCTACCGGTTTTCACCTAGCTATCTTTGGAATGGTACAGATGTCACAATTTTACGAACAGAATTAGAACAAGAAAAGTCCCATAGTGACTGGATCAGAGACAGAAAAATTGCGCTACAAAATACAATAAAATCACATGATTACAACAAAACACTGTTTGATAAAAACCGGAAATGCAATGAATTTAATATAGGAGACATGATATTTGTGGAAAACGGCAATAAGTTAAACCGGAAGAAATTAGATGAACTAAAAATAGGGCCATATAAGATTGTAGAAAATCTCAAATTCAATATACAGTATAGATGTGGGCCATAAAAAGATGGAATCCTACCTTTTCCACATCACAAAATTGATACCAGTTTCTACAACAATATATAAAAGTAATGAGGAGATATAAAGAAATAGTTATTATAGAACATTTCTTTAATTTGAATTTAGCCGTGACTCCTCCGTTGGTAAAGAGGTGTGGAGTCGGGCTCGGTCGACAGATGGCGGTATAAGGGATGCAATCTACTACGTTGGTAAAGGGCTGTCATTGTCTGAGAGGTTTGAAAGATATAAGAGTGTAATTATTGTGTTCAAGTGTTAAAAATATTGAAGAAAAGATTGAGATTGTGAATAATAAACGTTAAATGTCGTTTCTTTGATTACAGAGCAACACCTGGTTTTATTCACCGACAATAATAGAAAGAAACATTATATACAAATAAATAATTGTTAATTGTTATTGTACTATTTTTTCGTGTATTGTTTATGCGTATAAAATTGTTAACAAAAAGAATGTTAAGATATATGTACATACCAATGTAATTATGCAAGTAAATAATTGTTTATTGTTATTGTACGAATTTTTCGTGTATTGTTTATGCGTATAAAATTGGAAACAAAAAGAATGTTAAGATATACGTTTATACCAATGTCACTAGGCAAACAAATAATTGTTTGTTATTATTGTTCGATTTTTTCGTGTATTGTTTATGGGTATAAAATTGTTAACAAAAAGAATGTTGAGGTATACATACATACCCATGTCACTATGCAAATAAATAATTGTTTATTGTTATTGTACAATTTTTTCGTGTATCGTTTAGTCGTATAAAATTGTTAACAAAAAAAATGTTGAGATATATGTACATACCAATGTCACTATGCAAATAAATAATTGTTTATTGTTATTGTGCGATCTTTTCGTGTATTGTTTATATGTATAAAATTGTTAACAAAAAGAATGCTAAGATATATGTACATACCAATGTCACTTTGCAAATAAATAATTGTTTATTGTTATTGTACGATTTTTTCGTGTATTGTTTATGGGTATAAAATTGTTAACAAAAAGAATGTTAAGATATATGTACATACCAATGTCATTATACAAGTAAATAATTGTTTATTGTTATTGTACGATTTTTTCGTGTATTGTTTATGCGTATAAAATTGTTAACAAAAAAATTGTTAAGATATATGTACATACAAATGTCACTTTGCAAATAATTAATTGTTTATGGTTATTTTACGATCTTTTCATGTATTGTTTATGTGATTAAAATTGTTGACAAAAAGTATGTTGAGGTATACATACATACCAATGTCACTATGCAAATAAATAATTGTTTATTGTTATTGTACGATTTTTTCGTGTATTGTTTATACGTATAAAATTATTAACAAAAAGAATGTTGAGATATATGTACATACCAATATCACTATGCAAATAAATAATTGTTTATTGTTATTGTGCGATCTTTTCGTGTATTGTTTATATGTATAAAATTGTTAACAAAAAGAATGCTAAGATATATGTATATACCAATGTCACTTTGCAAATAAATAGTTGTTAATTGTTATTGTACGATTTTTTCGTGTATTAATTATGGGTATAAAATTGTTAACAAAAATAATGTTAAGATATATGTACATACCAATGTCATTATGCAAGTAAATAATTGTTTATTGTTATTGTACGATTTTTTCGTGTATTGTTTATGCGTATAAAATTGTTAACAAAAAAATTGTTAAGATATATGTACATACTAATGTCACTTTGCAAATAATTAATTGTTTATGGTTATTTTACGATCTTTTCATGTATTGTTTATGGGTATAAAATTGTTAACAAAAGAATGTTAAGATATATGTACATACCAATGTAATTATGCAAGTAAATAATTGTTTATTGCTATTGTACGATTTTTTCGTGTATTGTTTATGCGTATAAAATTGTTAACAAAAAGAATGTTAAGATATATGTATATACCAATGTCACTTTGCAAATAATTAATTTTTTTTTGTTATTGAACGATTTTTTCTTGTATTATTTATGCGTATAAAATTGTTAACAAAAGAATGTTAAGATATATGTATACCAATGTCACTATGCAAATAAATAATTGTTTATTGTTATTGTAATGATTTTTCGTGTAATATTTATGCGTATAAAATTGTTAACAAAAAGAATGTTAAGATATATGTACATACCAATGTAATTATGCAAGTAAATAATTGTTTATTGTTATTGTACGATTTTTTCGTGTATTGTTTATGCGTATAAAATTGGAAACAAAAAGAATGTTAAGATATATATATATATACCAATGTCATTATGCAAGTAAATAATTGTTTATTGTTATTGTACGATTTTTTCGTGTATTGTTTATGCGTATAAAATTGGAAACAAAAAGAATGTTAAGATATACGTTTATACCAATGTCACTAGGCAAACAAATAATTGTTTGTTATTATTGTTCGATTTTTTCGTGTATTGTTTATGGGTATAAAATTGTTAACAAAAAGAATGTTGAGATATACAGACATACCCATGTCACTATGCAAATAAATAATTGTTTATTGTTATTGTACAATTTTGACGTGTATTGTTTATGCGTATATAATTGTTAACAAAAAGAATGTTAAGATATATATATATACCAATGTCACTATGCAAATAAATAATTGTTTATTGTTATTGTGCGATCTTTTCGTGTATTGTTTTTGCGTATAAAATTGTTAACAAAAAGAATGGTTAGATATATGTATATACCAATGTCACTATGCATATAAATAATTGTTTATTGTTATTGTAAGATCTTTTCGTGTATTGTTTATGCGTAAAAAATTGTTAACAAAAAGAATGCTAAGATATATGTACATACTAATGTACACATGAAACACTACAGGCCGCTGGTTATCACAAGGAGATAATAATTACAGCGGCCTATACTAAAGTAAAAAACAGTTTAATGAAAAGATATCAGGTTCGAAGAGTCTGGATTACATTGACAGAAGAATAACAAAAGAATATCAACTTTGATGACGATGGTAATTTGCAATTTGGAGAGCAGTATTTGGAGGAAGTGAATCCAAACCAACCTATTACTATGTGTGCAAAAGAAACCGATTCATTAGAAAAAGTATTTGAGAAATTAATGGGAAATTCTCAAGAAATAAAACAACAGAACTTGAAGAATATCGCGGAGAAATTTGTTATTGAAAGGTTTACAAGTAAGAACCCAAATGTCAAACAATGGATTGATATTTTTGAAAAAGAGTGTACGCGCTTTGATGTTACAACAGATGAGAAAAAATTGAAATACTACGGTTGTTTATGGATAAAAGTTGTGCAGATTGGTACAGTTCCATGATTACAAAACTGACCATAAAGTCAAAATGGTCAGCATGGAGAGACAATTTTGTGAGTCATTTGCAAACAAAGGATGGAGCCCAGTGACATATGCACTGTGGTTTAAATACAAAGACGGATCACTGTTAGACTATGCCATACGAAAAGAAAAACTGCTGCTGGATATGAGAAGATCTATTGATACAGATACTTTAATAGATCTCATTGCAGCTGGCTTACTAGAATTTATTCTGAATAGAATCGATCGAGAAGCTCTAAGAGATACAGTGGATGTGTTTAACGAAGTAAGCAAGTATGAACATATGGTAAACAAGAAAAATGTATTGCCTAAAAGGAAATATGCAGATGGTAATGTAATGAAGACATATGATAAATATGAGGAAAAGGTTCCATGTAAAATTTGTGAGAAATTAAATAAAGTATCCGTTATCACCATGAAACTACATGCTGGTTCAGAGCAAAGGAAGAAAATAAAACAAAGAAAAATTTTATTAAACATGTGAACAACTCTGTGATTGAGGCAGAGTTAAATGAAACCAATCAAAAAAACGAGCAGTAACACCATTAATAAATGTCAAACTATTATTAAATGATATATTGGCGATAGATGGAGTTTATGATTCAGGGTCAAATGTTTCTCCGATGAATTCTAAACTATTGAAAATAAAAGGGAAAGGAAACAAACTAAATGAAGCTGACCTAGTAACAATTAATGGTGTTAAAAAGACAAGCGGTTTGACAAATATAAAGATAAAAATCCTTGATATCGAGGAAAATGTGGATGTGTATATCATTGATGAACAAGATTTCAAATATGATTTTTAATTGGACTTGACTTAATATAGACATTCAGATTGATACAAAATGAAGATTTGAAAATAACTCAGAAACCACAGGTGAAGTATGAAAACTTGCACAGAGTGGAAGGGATTACTATTGAAGATAAGATGGACTGTACAATGGAGAACTGTAGTAAACAAAACATAAAAATTCCAAATAACTACACAATTAATTTCAATGAACATTTGGGAGAATACGTCTTTGAAATAAAAATAAACCATTTAGATGAAAATCAAAAATCGGAAATAAACAATTTAGTAACAACATATCAATCAGTTTTTGCGAACAATAAATATGATGTAGGAACTGTCAACGGATATGAAGCAAGAATAGACCTACTAATAGATAAATATTGCAGTAAGAGACCCTACAGATGCACATTAGAAGACAAGAAAGAGATAGAAGAACAAATCGCAAAGTTAATGGATAATGGACTAATAGAGGAATCATATAGCCCATTTGCTGCACCAGTTACTTTAGCATTTAAAAAAGAAGAAAACCGAAAATCTAGACTATGCATTGACTTCAAGGATTTAAATAAAATAATAATACCTCAAGCACAACCGTTTCCGTTAATTGAAGATTTAATAATGAAAACAAGTAATTGTCAATACCATTGCGAATTGAAGACAGGAAAGACGGGATTTATAACACAGGAGGGTCATTTCCAGTGGACCTGCCTACCTTTTGGACTCAAGACCTCTCCTGCTATTTTCCAAGGATTTTAGGTAATATACTCAGGAAGTACAAGCTTACGGATTTCGCTGTCAACTATATAAATGACATCCTCATATTTTCGAAAACATTTTCTGAGGATATAAATCATCTCACACAGTTACTGAAAGCCATTAAGAAGGAAGGTTTCAGGTTAAAATTTACGAAATGTACATTTGCCTCAGACTCAGTAAAATATCTAGAACATATCATACAGAACAATGCAGTGAAACCAGTAAAGGATAACTTAATTTCAATAAAGAATTTCCCAGTGCCAAGAACTCAAAAGAATATAAGACAATTCTTACGGAAAATAAATTTTTACCACGAGTACATTCCTAATAGTGCAATAATACTGGACCCACTACATAAATTATTGCGGAAGAATCAAAAGTTCATTTGATCAGAAGAGTGCCAAACAGCATTTAACTCGATAAAGGATTTGCTATGTACTCAACCAATACTGGAAATTTTCGACCAAGATCTACCTATAAATATTTACACGGATGGTTCCTTAGAAGGCGTTGGAGCAATTTTAAAACAAGTGCAACCTGATGGAAAGGAGAAACCAGTAGCATACTTTTCAAAAAAACTTAATGAGACACAAAAGAAGAAAAAAGCAATATATTTAGAAACTTTAGCTATTAAAGAAGCGGTAAAGTACTGGCAATACTGGCTAATAGGAAAATCATTCACAGTTTATTCAGATCATAAACCGCTAGAAAATATGAATTTGAAATCGAGAACTGATGAAGAACTTGGTGACCTTATATATTATCTATCACAATATGATTTTAACAAAAAATATGCACCCGGAAAACAAAATTTAGAAACAGAATGCCTTAGTAGAAATCCAGTATTAGAAGCAACAGAAAACACAGATGAACAACTCAAAGTCGTAAACTTTATAAAATGAAGATCAGCATATAAACGAAGAAATTCAAAAAAATAAAAACAAGTTAATCGAAAAAGATGAAATCTACTTCAAGAAGGTTAAGGAAAAAGAAAAAATAATTATATCAGAAGAATTTTGTGTCAAACTTTTAAAATCAGTACATAAAAACTTATGTCACATCGGAATTGGACAGATGCAAAAGACAATGAGTCCATTCTTTACAACCAGAAACTTAACGAAAAATATAAGACAAGTTTGTAGAAGCTGCGAAATATGTATTAAAAATAAATCAAGAGGACAGGACAAATTTGGATATATGTCATTACTAGGTCCACCCACAAAACCATTTGAAATAATGTATATAGATACAATTGGCGGGTTCGGAGGCTCAAGAACTACAAAGAAATATCTGCATCTCTTAGTAGATCACTTTACACGATATGCATTCATCTCAACATCAAAAAGTCAGAGTGCCAATGATTTTATAAAACTTGTCAAGAGTATAACAGACTATGAGGACATTTATTTGCTACTAACTGACCAGTACCCAGGGATAAGTTCAAAAGAATTTAAGACATTCTTAAAGGACAAACAGATAAATATGGTTTTTACAGCAGTCAATGCTCCATTCTCAAATGGTTTGAACGAAAGGTTAAATCAGATATTGGTTAATTGAAATGAGATGTAAAATGAATGAAGGAAATAATAAAAAGTCCTGGACAACTATAGCACATGAATGTGTTAAGAAATATAATGAAACTTGTCATTCGGCTACCGGTTTTTCACCTAGCTATCTTTGGAATGGTACAGATGTCACAATTTTACGAACAGAATTAGAACAAGAAAAGTCCCATAGTGACTGGATCAGAGACAGAAAAATTGCGCTACAAAATACAATAAAATCACATGATTACAACAAAACACTGTTTGATAAAAACCGGAAATGCAATGAATTTAATATAGGAGACATGATATTTGTGGAAAACGGCAATAAGTTAAACCGGAAGAAATTAGATGAACTAAAAATAGGGCCATATAAGATTGTAGAGAAAATCTCAAATTCAATATACAGTATAGATGTGGGCCATAAAAAGATGGAATCCTACCTTTTCCACATCACAAAATTGATACCAGTTTCTACAACAATATATAAAAGTAATGAGGAGATATAAAGAAATAGTTATTATAGAACATTTCTTTAATTTGAATTTAGCCGTGACTCACTCCGTTGGTAAAGAGGTGTGGAGTCGGGCTCGGTCGACAGATGGCGGTATAAGGGATGCAATCTACTACGTTGGTAAAGCGGGGCTGTCATTGTCTGAGAGGTTTGAAAGATATAAGAGTGTAATTATTGTGTTCAAGTGTTAAAAATATTGAAGAAAAGATTGAGATTGTGAATAATAAACGTTAAATGTCGTTTCTTTGATTACAGAGCAACACCTGGTTTTATTCACCGACAATAATAGAAAGAAACATTATATACAAATAAATAATTGTTAATTGTTATTGTACTATTTTTTCGTGTATTGTTTATGCGTATAAAATTGTTAACAAAAAGAATTTTAAGATATATGTACATACCAATGTCACTATGCAAATAAATACATAATTGTTTATTGTTATTGTACGATCTTTTCGTGTTTTGTTTACGGGTATTAAATTTTTAACAAAAATAATGCTAAGAAGTAAGTACATACCAATGTCACTATGCAAATAAATAATTGTTTATGTTTATTGTACGATTTTTTATTGTTTTTTTTTATCCAACACCGGTCTTGCGATTAAAAATACCTCCAGAGACTTCTTAAACAGTAATCTGAGTGCAAGTAGATGGATCACCATATAGCTGAAACAAGAATACTGTCCCCATCATAGTTTGACTTGCATTACTGTTGATTCTCGTAGGACTAATACTATAATACTAGTTTTAATGATGGCACTTTCTAAAACATTGCTAATTAATTTAAATATTTTAACTGCTGCGTCTTTTCACTGTTGCGCTTATTATGTTCTTGGTCTTTATACACACACACACATATATATATCTATATATATTTGTAATAATAATGTGTAAAATATTATGTGAATCTATAAGTAAATGCTCATAAATATTGTAGCAGTCCAATTCATATAATAGTCAACATTAATACCTTTTTCTTAATTATGTTTTCGTTGATTTTACCAACGCCTTGGCAGGTTTTAATAAGTAAGGAATTTATTGTTATTTTGCATTAAACTTAGAGTGCTAGTAGTAATTAGGCCTTCCGTCGATTAAGCTAATTGTACACTCACTTCAACAAACACGACACTTTATGATTTTATGTCACACTGGCATTCTGTAAGGGCATTGTACGTCCCTGGTGTAGCCGATCCATTCATGTTGTTCGCAGTAATAGACTCCTATATCTATTCTCAAATATAGAAATGAATGAAATGGTCATTACGAGAGAATGTAGTTCATGTTCTTGTCCCGTTAGGTTTCAACTTGAGCATTTGTGAATGAATACTGGAATGAAAATGCCAAGAACATCTCAAATTATATTCTAAAAGTGGGAAAAGAGACCAGGTTCTTGAAAACCGAAGAAAGGCATATTTACAACCGAAGGTTGGAAATATTGAGTGTTTTCTAATAGAATTGTAAGGGTTCAAGCACATTTGATGATATGTGATACATGCAGTCCATGGTGCTTACATCCATGTATAACCAAGAATCACGATGCCCATTCATTGTCACCACTGAGCACAAAGATGGAATGCCATACCACCAGTAACTTGATCTTCGGAGATGAAAGTTTAGAGTCATGTCAGACAGTGGACAATTTGAAAAATGAACTTATGAATGGACGAATGAAAGTTGTACCTGGCACAAGGTGACAAGTCAGAGCCGTGATTAGCCAGAATAGGGTAGTGGTGAATATAAATGTAGAAAGGTGTAATACTGATAGCCGCTATATAATATATAGCTATATATATAGCTTGTAATTCAATTTATTATGTTTTTATCTTTTATTTTATTTTTATATTGATATACAGATTTGAATCGTAAGGAAACGCTATGCTAACACCTTAACTACACATTTGGCCGGGAGTTTTTTTGCCTGTTGAATAACAGGCAGGTTGTAGATGTACAGCTGCACTGTGATTAGGGGGCCAATGGACATATTATAATGATAATGTCTTTTATAATCTATGAAACAATTTTTTTTCGATTGCTTAAACCGTACTAAATCATCAGTGTGTCTAATGTGTCAACAACTTGACAACCTCAAATGAATATTATACTTCACAAAATCGTTAATTGATAGAGCTGTTATCGAAATAGAGATCACGGCGTAGAGTTTTATAGTGAATTATATATAGTGTTTCGGTAAGAAAAATAAATTGTCTTTTGCTTGGGAAATATAACATTACTTTGATTTCCACGATCTGGTTTATCTCCAAACAGTAAAGGTCCTTCGAGCCGGATTTCATGGAAGAAGCGATTAGAAAAAAAAACGGTGTAGTTCCTCATTACGGCTATAGAGAGCAATGTGTGAGCTGTGACGTGCTACGGACGAAAGTAGCGTTATCTTGTGGAGCAAGTGAAGCTGAGATTCGAAAATCAAAACAATAGTAAGGTGAACAGTTAGTACAATTAAGTTAAAAAGTCACGTGGATGGCCGGGAAGAATTATTCAATAAATTTTGCTGTTTATAAATTTTACTTCTTTTTTTATTTCAAACTCAACTTTCAAAATTTTAATTTTATTATATCGTGCAAAGACAACCTCTTTTGTTTAGATTTTAATCGATTTTTTTTTAATTAAATTAATTAGTCTCTATATTGTATAAGCTTGTTGCTGACATTTAATTTAATTCCCACTTAATGTACTTTCATTTAATTAATTTTAAAATCTTATGTTATTATTTATTATTTTATTATGATTCATTTTATTTTATTACAATATTATTTAATTTATTTCATTTTGATAATTTAATTCAAGTTTTTTGTATTAATTTTGAATCAGTTATTGTTTAGATTTCTCCATTAATTAATTTTTGTAACACGATAACCGCTAATTATAACAAATAATGTGTTTCTTTTTTAATTGGTGCATGCATCAGATATGAATTCATATATTTTGGATTAAGATTGTTTTCATGTATGCATTGTAGATGACCTAAATTAAATAAATAAAAGAAAAAATCTTTATTGGTGAAATTAGTAAAATGGCCCCTGATTTTAATTATGAGCAGCAACCAACTGGTAACTTGTGTCGTTGGCATTACGCAGTGGATGGTACAACAGTTTTGGTGGCGCTGGTTGCAAGAATATTTAATTCAATTCAATCATTGGAATTGAAGCAATGTGACGTGGTGTTGATCAATGTGAATAACTTACCTCCCAATAACTGGCTTCATGGTCTAAAGTCTAATAGAAGACGTCCATACAGGGAAGTATAGGATAACGAGAGTTGTAACGTTGCGTTATAAAAATTCTCTTATTCAGCGTCCAACTTCCAATCTGTGTCCTCTATTTATCAATATTGATAAAATTTAAGGTGTAGTTAAATCAAGCACATGAATTATGTATTGTAGTTATTTTGTTCTTTTATGTATAACATAATACATATATAATTTTTCTCTAACTTTATTTTGAGAATGTGTCAAAAACTTGTCAACCTCAATTGAGAATAAAGCTTCACCAAATCGTTAAAAGATAATGCTGTGATCGAAATAGAGTTCACGATCACATCACGATGTAGAGTTTTGTTGGGAATTATATATAGTGTTTCGGTAAGAAAAATAATTTGTTTTGTATTCCGGAAATACAACATTCATTTTATTTCCTCGATCTGGTTTATCTCCGAATATAGTGCATGGCACTTAAATAACAAGTAGGGCGAGCAAGATGGTCCGATGTAGTGTTTATTGTCTTAAATCCTGGATAATATTGAAAGAGAAAAAGAAGTTCTTTTGAAAATCTTGTTAAGTGTATTTATTTGTCACTAAACTTTCTAAAAAGTAAAAATGTGATACTTGTATGTTATATAGAACGAAATATTTTTTAAATATTATAAAAAATTACTTTGTAGATTTCTGTATGATTTTTCAATTAATATAATATGCAATAATTAATATGATAAAATATAAAATTTAAGAGAAGAACAAATCCGTTACAATTTTTTTTATTTTATATTAAAAGGTATTTATTTCGAGTTGTCTCGTCCATGCCAAACGTGCGACTTTGTTTGGGATGGAGAGAAAACTGCCCACACAATGAGTGCCGAGCGGACGACACGTTCTGGACGCACCGCGCATGCGCCGCCTACCTCCCTCTTTCTCCGTTTTTATTGATTTTTCGTGGGCCCCGGGAATTGGTTACCAATATTATTATTTAAAGTCCAAACTACAGGCGCATCTCAAGGCTCGAGAACGCTTCAAACCCCACTGCGATTTGTCTGTAATGCGCTACAAGCGCTCTGGACTTTATATTGACTAGAGTTATAATTGAGTTATAGTATAGCATGTTGAGAACCTATTCCCGCAAGTCTCGACGCATCGATCGCTAATTTCGGACGCCAGTGCAAAAAGGGTGGAAGGGAGTGGGGAGGGAGGGACAAGGACATGCGCGGTGTGTTCGGATACTTTGTCCTCAGCTCACGGACCCCTCAGTTCTGTGAGCCCTGTGTCCGATGAAGCTGTAAGAGCCGCATAGGCTAACAGCATCAACATCAACAGAATCTAGACACATTGTCCGCCCTGCCATCACAGTATTGTAAGTTCAGCCGCCGTCGGTCCGGTGAACTCTATATTTTTATCAATATTTATTATTTCATTTATTACCCGTGAACCAACATTCTTCGTACTATAATGGAACCCGTTCTATGGTATGATATTTTAATTTAATTAGTATATATGAATAGATTTTTCATCGTTTCATAGTTTTTTGTTAGTTATAATTTGGCATTCGCATTAAAAATATTTTAAATCCGTATATTTGTTGAACCACTTATTAATATGCAATAACTATAGATAGTTACATTGATTTTAATGGGAAGGCAATTTTGTTAAAGCAATATTGTTTCCAATGTGAATAATTTAAAAATAAGGTTTCCTGTACTTCCGTTGACAATCGTCTACAATACCACCACAATGTATTCTGCGCAGTGGATATCACCTATCACCAGACTATATTACCTTTTTTAAAACCGTTGATTGTAAACGCATACTTTAGCTAGAAACTGATTGTTGGATTAGTCGATGCTGAAATTGTGGTCCAAGTATATTGCAATAAAACACATCTAAATTACAATTCTAACAATTACAATACTAATGCTACTGTGTATTGTATGGTTAGTTAGTTAAGAAGTGAAAGTACACACTTACCCATACATTCCAAAGCTTAAATCTCAACACATTGACCACTTGATCATTTAAATAGGAAAAATGTAGGGATATTGACGATTTTACTTCGTTACTTTCGACGAAGTTACTTGTTATATACCGTAAACACTAGTAAACTTATACATATAAACTGGGTCTTATCTATTTCTTCACAGAAAAGAAGAGCGAATTGCGATTGACGGTGAAGCGGTACTGTTTATGCAGCTGTTATTTGAATCTTTTTTTCTTTCCCACAAACTAGGTTTAGCCAAATTGGATCAATTGTGTCTGCGAGTCACACTTTAAAACATTTTTTTTATTTGTTTCATATAATGTGTGATTTAAATACGACATTAAATTTGCCCAAGTCATTTATCAATTTTGTAACGGATACAATCAGTATTTTATTAAGTTAGTTAATAATTACGGAATTAACGTGTTGGTACTTTATTATAGCGAAAATCCTTTTATGAGGCTTGTCGGCATTCCCGAGTCCCTTGCCTTAGCTGCCTTAGGCGTTTAACCATAGACACCTGTTGGTCGGCGCTCCCGGGAGAGGCTCGAGTTCGCTTGTAAGTTAACGTGACTCCTTCCGATCGTCGCGTTTTCCAAAAGGCGAACCGTATGATAATTAGATGACCCCATTTGATGAATCGTAAAAAATCCCCTTTTTCCTTCCTTAAAGTTTTTTTTATGTTATAGTGAACAAAGATAAAGCGCTTTGTTCGCTCTGAGACCTAAGTCTCATGTTATTTCACTGGCTCTTCTGCTCTTCAAACCAGAACACAGCAGTGCGAAGTCTACCACTGCTGCCCAAATAGGCAAAAGGGTGCATAAACCTTCAAAAATTTAAAAAGTAAAGTTTTCAAAACTCATCTCCAATATTTAAATAAAAAATTAATAACAATATACTCATATTAAATGTAACCTTTTAGTAGTTAAATACATACTTTTGGCAAGGAACTTCGAAGGTCGATCGGATTCATGTTCCGTAAGACCCGACATGACCGTCGGGTAATAGTATTTTAGATTTTAGTTAGAAGAGACAGCGAGCGCTAGAAATTTAATAAAACTTTTGTTATAAATAAATATAGAGTAAAAATAAAATCAATCTCAATAAAAGACTAAAATAACTTGTAATTAAAACTGAATTACAATCAAAATAGAATTTTAGCCGTAATGGACTTATTATATAAAGGTAATAAAGAATATTTGATTAATTGAATATTCTAAGAGGTAACATGATATTTATTGTGTTTTACCTACTCCATGCGAAGCAC
The DNA here is from genome assembly GCA_029286865.1 of Teinopalpus imperialis. Lineage (NCBI taxonomy): Eukaryota > Metazoa > Arthropoda > Insecta > Lepidoptera > Papilionidae > Teinopalpus > Teinopalpus imperialis. The sequence continues at coordinate 678,970 of JAGSMU010000054.1, forward strand.
CGGAAGTATTCGCTTCAGCGAATTGACATGGAAGTTTTGAAGTCTCCGATGAAATCTAAAAAATAATTATTATATTTATGTACCTAAGCATGCAGCAAGAGGTGTATAGAATTTTTTTGCTTTTACCTGCCTCATGCGAAGCACTTGATGTATGCTTCATCTGATTGTTGAACTTGATTACTTGACGTCATATATAAAAACTGAAGTAATTTTTTAAAAAAATAGATATGTATACATTGTATTGCATTATACTATTTATTATATATCGTAGGTGACAACGCGAAGAAGTTCTTCTTTAGTAGTATATAAATCACTCTCCTTAAAATATATATTGCATATTACACTGGGTTTAGATGGAATTATCCGCTTTTTTTTCTCGACACTCTCATGATATGTACCCACCGAATCATTATTTCATGTATTGTTTGATGATGGAAATGTAAAAAATGTTAAAGTTATGTATAATAGTTGTTCAGTAATGTCAAAAGAATCATTGGATGTAAGTTTATATGTCTATTTAAACAAAACTAGGTATCTGAATTAAGTAAGAATTACAAGTAAACAATAGAAAAATTATCTCCCACATTTGGAAATGTAAGTTATGGCAACACCAGTCGTTTATTGTTTTGATAAATTAATTTAGGTGAAAAAAATTACTTTTTTACGTATGAAAAGTGATCCCCTAGCTTTTATTAATTATATCACTATGGTTCCTACAGCTCTACACCACCCACCACGGCATCAACTTTTTTCGGCAACGTTATCAGACGGTGCGGTATCGGTGCGCAATTATTTTGTGAATTAATTTATTTATTTATTATTCATTTACATTACAATGGTAAAACAACACGGAAACCGGTTGGGTTTATCTATGCTGCAGTCGTCCTAATTGTGACTTGTAAATATATGCTTATAAATTATTGAAGTATAAGTAAGAATATATACTAAGTTTACAATAAATATTGCCTAAACCTCGCGTTCGCGTTGTAGATGTAAAATGGTTATGGGGAGGAGTTTGTTCACCTTGTTGGTGATGCCGCCTGGGCTGGAGCCTTGCGTGCTAGTAGGTCTTTAATTATATACTCAACTTCGGTGCATGTAACGGAATCACAAGGTGGTTCCTTAGTCCTCTGGTCGACCTCACTGTCATTGAAAGGTGAGTGGTGCCGATCGGTAGGGTACACGGTGAGCATTGGAGCTCGATATTGTTCAGCCATACATTCGCCTTTCTCTTCGTCAAAGAAAGCGGGTGGTTTATTAAAACGCGATCCTTAAGATGCGCCTGTTGTTAGTAATTTCAATAATACTATATTTAGGTGCAGCTTTGTATTGTAGGTTAAGAAAAATTCAAATAACCTATCTTTTTATATAAATGATATTTAATTTGATATTAATAATAATTTCATATTTACTTAGGTAATTATTGCATATGAGATTAATTCAGCCAATATAACATACAAATATCCTACATTTTGGGAGTAACGTTTACTGACATATAAATGCACTAAACACATACACATGAACTGCTTTTTCTTTGTTATATGCAGGATTTCGGTTTATAAACACTACCTCGGACCCTCGGGCTCGCCCTACTTGTAGCGTAATTGGTATGCACTGATGATATTGTATGGTTTAAGAAATTAAAAAAAATATATTCACAGGTTATAAAAGACATCATCGTCATAATATATCCGTTATCCCTATAATAAATAGGTAATCCCTACTCGCGGATCCACTCACATAGTGGCGCTGTGCGTCTACAAAGTCTTAGCAACATAACAGCTGATAACGTTAATCGACGAAGAACAGGCAAGTAACTCTCGGGTCATTCATTTTACTCTTTATGTAATTAAGCTTCAAAAGCGTAATCGTTTAGGGTACGGTCTGCTAAACTCAGGGTCGTGTACCATCTTCTAGCACAAGCATTTAAGGTTAGTTGCAGTGGTTAACGGTAAATATAAAAATTTTAGCACTGCTAGCACTTTTTTCAAAAAAATAAAATAAAAATTACATAAATAGTCGTACAGTTTATAGCAAGTCATTGAAATTGAACTGAAACCCCCTGGAGACCACTCCTTCCCTTCTTCTACACACGCAACAGCTACTGATCAATACGTAGATTACATGGGATTGCAATTTATCACCCTGAAATATACATCGATGCAATATAAACCAAATCCATACAAACGTTTACTTCCATATCGTCTTCTGATAACTTCGATCACACCTGGTTCAACGCACCACATAATAAATATCAAAATACAAAAAAATAAGTAAGCGTAAAGTTTCCTGATAGTTCTGATGTGTATTTTTATTACCTTATCTGTTTCTTACTTACAAACCTTACGCTATGTGATAGCTAACTGTAATAATGCAGAAGTTTTGAAGGATGAAGATTTTTTTCTTTACTAAGGGTGAGAATGGGAAAACGAGCACACAGTTTCCTTGACAGTAAGTGATGACTGCGGCCTGTAAATGCAAATATCATGGTCACCCCTGAGGACTGGTATGGAATGTCTCCTTAATGAACAAATTAACCCATGAATATTTTTTATATAATATTATGTATCACAAACGAGAACGTAGTTCATCTTACGGTAAGTAATGGTTGCGGTATTTACATCCACTTAAGCTAAGATTCAAGATTCACTTGTGATGTCACCCCTCAGTACTGAGATGAAATGCCTCATTACCTATTACTGGGTCACCGGATCTGTACACTCCCGATACGAAAAACAGCAGCTTCTTGTTGCTATTTCACATCGGTATTCCGTGTGGGGCGTGGTCCTTCCCTTCGCGAACTATTCGTATTGCAGCCGGAAACTAGTTGCAGCGTGGCCCTGCCACTGTTAAGGTTCGTTCGTGCCCCATTGGACTTCCTACTTGTTCACCAGAAGGCGTATCACCTTAGTTCAATTGTTAGAGTAATTTGCACAATTCTAAAACGTCTTCATAAATTTTTAGCAAGCAGTTAACTCTTCCTTAGTAATAAGAACATTTACGCCATTAAGGCTATCGGACAAAGTTACATAATCACCCTATAAGTAATTCGCTTCTAGCAGTTTTACGCGATCACCTTTTCTTATAAGGGCACCGATTTTCACTAAATATTTTTTAAATAAGTTTAATCTTTCAGCTCTAATATAAAATCTGTTATAGTCATTAATTTTGTTTTCTTTGACTTCACCTGAACACACCGTATTAAAACCTTAACCTTTATATTAACTATGGACGATTCATCGAGTCCTAGGCGAAGATAGATGCAAAAAAACTTGGAATCCTGGTCTAAGTGCAGCGATATTTCTCTGCGGGGCAGCTTTTAACGTTCTATAAAGCTCAAGTCCGGTCGTGTGTAGAATACTGTTGTCACATTTGGGCAGGCGCCGCTAAATGCCATCTCGCTGCTTTGGACTCGGTGGAAAGGTGGGCTAAGAGGCTAATTGGTGACGCAAACCAATCTGCTCAGTCTTGAACACAGGCGTAAGGTGGCTAGCCTTTCAGTGTTTTACAGAATTCATTTTGGAGAGTGTGCTCAGGAATTACATGATCTAATTCCCCCATCCCCGTTCCACCATCGGACCTCACGACGCACTGCTGGATTTCATCCTTTTGTTGTGAACATCCCTCAAACGCGAACGAAGCGCTTTGCTTCGTCTTGCATTATTCGTACAGCAAAGGACTGAAATAGTTTGCTCTAATTAATTTTTATACTCCGCTTTCTGTCTTTGAGCTACGGCGAAAAATAGAACTCCACAAAGTGCTCTCTTGTATCTCATTACGAGTAGCTGCGGCGATGATTTTTAACCCAATATTCATCAATTTGGTCTTATAACTCAACAAGGTATAAGACCAAAATTAATATAACATGGTGTAATTTGAAAAAAATCTCATCCATTCTGAGAATCAATTCCACCTGGTTAGCTAGATTGAGGCTGGGCCACTCTTCACACTTTCCAGTGCAAACATTTATTTTGTGCTACTTAGTTCCGACAATGGATTATGATTTCTTAACGATAATGAATGTGATTGTCACGGACTACAGCAACCACTTAACATCAGACTAGTTCCTACTATATCATAATATTAAAATTATAACATCAGGGTTAAGAAGAACGTTTCTTGGAAGTGCACAGGTTCGCTGTTATAGAAATTATTGTGTATCGTGCACCCATCTGACATCCTATTTCACGCTCTAATAAATCTATCAAGCATTTAATTACTGCAAATACTAAGTAAACCAATAAAAATAGCCTTTGTAACACTAACTTTCTACAGATTATTAAAATTATTACAGTTTACCTTTATATATCTTTCGTTACTTTGCCATTAAGCCAGTCTATTAGAACTTATATTAAAAGCAAGTGTCAATAATCTACCCCTGGCGAATATTCCTGAAGCTGTATCTATAGGATACCTAGGTATTGGGATAAGTTCGATACTTAAGCGCGCATGCAAACGGAGCGAGCGAGGTCTGTCGTGAGTCATCTATCGTGAAGTTTATTCGCACGTTTCTGCCTATTTTCAGTTTAGTTTTTGACTAGCTTTTGTTCTAAGCATTTTTTTCTGCTGTGTCTGATGTTTCTGAGTTTTGCAAAATAGTGTTTTTTTTGCTGTAAATATTTTTACGTTTTAATCAGCTATTAAATTTTTTATGAGGAATTTTTACTTGGGTGAGAGTACTTTTATCTACTTTGCATTCGCTAAATTTAAAACTGACCACATTCTGTCCATACATTATCTTTATATTTTACTTTACTTAACACGTCTAGAAAGAGATGGAATAAGTACGAGGTACTCGAGTACAAGAGTTATGGATTTGCCATTTAGTCATTGGTATTTTGCATATTACTTAGTTAGTTTCATATGAGTCATACAACATTTCAAAGCGCTCCATAAACAGATGGCATTTTAATAATAATTTGACGATAATGGGGGCTTGTCTACTCAGCAATCGTAAATCCTAATAGATTCGTAGTATTACAGAGATAACCGAAATTAACTTAATTGTAAAATTGCAAAGATTTTTTATAATGTTTTGAAAACTTTTATAATTTTATAATATTGGCATATTTTATAGTGTTTGTTTATTAAATCAATTCGTAAACAAAATATTAAAAAATGCAAATATATAAACCATTAAAAGGATCACCATTTCGACCATATAAGGAAACCGATATAAATAATAAATCCTTTATGAATTTTTATAGAGTAAAATCTAAAGGTTTGGTTAAAAGGGTATTGCATTACATTGCAGATATCCACAGCTAAAAACACGTATTAAAGGAGCCTACATTAAGTAGTTTTGTAAGTAAGAAACCAGATAGGGTAACAAAGTTACTCATCAAAGTCATATATGTATATATATTTAATGGTACATTGATTAAATATATAAGTTCGTTAAAAAAACGTTTTACAATTTTTCCATATAATACGCTAATTAAATATATAAGGAATTGCATTCTCGGGTAATACTACGTATTAATTTGTAACTGTTGTAGGACGGGAAATGGTGTTGGGGTTTAAGTTCAATTCCTACAACTTGGTGCTCTGTACATTGCGCGACTAATTCTTTGTGGTTCAGTAGTTTCTTGCCTGTTCGTCGCAATTAATGTAATTAGCAATTTTTGATGTTGCTAAAACTTTTTAAATGTACAGCACCACCATGTAAGTGGATCCGCTAGTAGGAATTACCTATTTATTAGAGGGCTAATGGACATATTATGATGATAATGTCTTTTGAAAACCATAAAGTTTAATTAAAACATACTATATCATCAGTGCGTACCACTTGCGCAACAAGTAGGACGAGCCCGAGGGTCAGAGGTAGTGTTTATAATCCTTTATCCTGCATAATAAGGAGAAAGCAGTTCATTTGGATATCTTGTTAAGTGCATTTATTTGTCATTAAAGGTTAATCTAAAAATGTAGGATATTTGTATTAGCTAAACTATTTTCTAATAATATTAACTTTATTGATCCTTGTCATGAATTAATCCCATACCCATAATTATCTAAGGTAATATGGTATACCATAATTTTAAGAGAAGAATAAAATCGCTATTTAAAGATATATATTGCATTAAAAGTTATTTCTAGTTTACTCACTGATCTGGACGTGCTTCCACGTCCGTATCAGTGAGAAAACTGCCAATACACAATGAGTGCCGGGCGGACGACACGTTCGGAATGAATAGCGCAGCGCGCATGCACCGCGGCGCCTCGAGCCCCGCGTTATCATTTATTGTTTCGAGGGCTGCAGGAATTGGTAACCAATGTATTATTGTTTAAAGTCCAAATTACAGGCGCATCTCAAGGCTTGATACTCGTGAACGCTTCACGCCCCGCTGTGTCTCTGATATGTGCTAGTATTTTGGACTTTAAGCACTAACATTTTGAGAACCAATTCTCTCAGCTCTCGATGTATCGATCGCTAATTTCGGACGCCAGTGCGGAAATGGGGTGAGAGGGAGAGGGGGAGAGGGACAGGGACATGCGCAGTGCTAATGCTAACTAATGGCATCCGCTCTGTGGTATGATATTCTAATTAGTATATATGGATATCATTTAAAAGTATTGCATTATCATTCCCTGCTTATTGTTTATAATTTGATGTTTGTATAAAAAAAAAATATTTATAATATAAACGTTTTTTTTAAACCACTGATTAACATACACTTACTTATTTAATTAATTATATCCATTTTAATGGAGGGCAATTTTGTTACAATAATATTGTGTTTTGCAATGATTTATAAAAAAAAATAGATTTCGTCTTAATTCGTCAACAATCGTTTACAACATTCTTCGTTTTGAAATTCTGTACTTTATAATTATACAAACATTTTGTTTATGTTATAAGCATTAGAGATGAATATTAAACATAAATATTATAAATACTTACGTCGACACGTAAAATAAGTACCGATTACGTTTATATTTATTATAGTTTCATTTGCTTTTCTATACTATACGAGCTTAGAAATTTACCAAAGAACACTGCGATGTCCTATATACTATATAATAGTTCAATTTTGTTAATCACGTCTCAATTTAAGTCGAAAGTTTCGGAAAGATGTCACTACTCTGCCGCAACACAATTCTTGCTAGCGCGGGGCGTAGTAGTTGTCATTGTGATGCTGTTAACATTTAGATGACGGTCTATACGAAATATATTAAGAAGCGAAATATTGTAATGCTCATTATGTAACATACAAATGTATGTAAAATACTAAGATATATTTAACAATAAATATGCACATAAATAATTGGTTATCACTTAAAGTTGATATATTCTTGAATTTTATATTATGTATTTATATATATATATATATATATATATATATATATATATATATACGTCATAGAACCTATAAATTTCTTTTCTTAATATAATAAGTTATTGGCAAAGGATCCTAGAAAATCTGTACACAAATATTCAACTTTTGAATGTCGAGAAAATTCTGTAATAAACTTATAATGTAATTTTTTCCTTCCTACTATTTCGTGTGACGTATCATCCCTATCCCCTCTCACCTTATCATATAACTTATGTCATACCTTAACTTTTGCAATTTTATAATTTGTGTATTTATGCTGCTTTGCGTGCTTTGCGCTATGCCTTAAATAGAATGATTTGTTTCCAATTGGATTAGCGTTACCTCAAATTTATTTTTGTCCAAAATAGTACAAGTTGTACATAAAGTTCCAATTCAATTAAATAAAATGTTAATTACATTTATGTTTCTTTAATGTAAGAATGGAGAGACAGAAAGTTTTTCTGCAAATGAATATGATGTGCATTAACAAGTGATCTTCCATTTATAGTTTAACATATGAGGAAACAATATAGTATGGTAATAATTATAAGTTTATAATGTGACAGGAAAAAGTGTTTTGTATATTTCATAATTTAAGATATTTTTTATCATAATTTATTTACATTTGATGATAATTTATATGAGCTTTTCATAGATAACTTGTTGCCATTTTGTAGGTAGTGACATAATCCCATTGCTGTAGAAATTTTGCGACCTCTGATCTAAAACTCCTGAGTCCTCTCTTGATGTTAACCTAACACTTTCTACGGAATTCTGAAGAGACCGTAACAAGTGCTGTGAAAATCTGAGGGTAAAAAGTCAGGGCTATACATGGTGGATGCATTAACACTTCCTAAACAATCTCTTTCAATATTTGCTGAGTGTCTAAATATGTGTGTACTCTACCAAATTAGGACGCAACGGAATCCGATATAACTAATAAATTTTTAAACAAATAAATTTAAAAGGTTTAGTTGACAGCGTCTTGCATTACATTTCAGATATCCACAGCTTTAAACAATTTAATGAGCCTAGATTAAAAGTTTTGTGGGTAAGAAACAGATTGGGTAACAAAAATAGTTATCAAAATCTTAAGGACTTACTCTAACTTTTAATTTTTATTTTGATATTAATTCTGTGGTGAGTTGAACCCGTCGTGATCAAAGGAATCGACTATATGATAGAGAACTAAGCATTTATATGTACTTGGATAATGTAACATAAATAGACGGGTATTGCAATGAGAAGCATTTTATTCCCGGATAATACTACGTATTGATTGGTAGTTGTTATAGCGTCTGAAAGAGTGGTCTCCTGGGGTTTCAGTTAATTCCTATAACTTGGTGCTCTGTACATTGCGCGACCAATTCTTTGTGGTCCAGTAGTTTCTTGGCTGTTCGTCGCCATTAATGTAATTAGCTATTTGTGATGTTGCTAACTTTTTAAGTGTTCAGCACCACCATGTGAATGGATCCGCGAGTAGGGATTACCTATTTATTAGAGGGCTAACGGACATATTATGATGATAATGTCTTTTGAAAACCATAAAATTTAATTAAACCATACGATATCATCAGTGCGTACCACTTGGGCAACAAGTAGGACGAGCCCGAGGGTCAGAGGTAGTGTTTATAATCCTTTATCCTGCATATTAAGCAGAAAGCAGTTCATTTGAATATCTTTTTATGTGCATTTATTTGTAAGTAAACGTTAATCTTAAAGATATATTGAAGATATAATTTATAATATAAGATATTTTGGAGCTAGTCCTCCTGCCTGGACGTGCGTCTAGGTCCGTAAAGGAGAGCTAACTCCCAACAATACAATGAGTGCCGGGCGGACGACACGTTCGGAATGCACGGCGCAGCGCGCATGCACCGCGACTCCTCGAGCCCCGCGTTTTGATTTATTGTTTTGAGGGCTGCAGGAATTGTTCAGCAATGTGCTATTATTTAAAGTCCAAATTACAGGCGCATCATAAGGCTTGGTACTTGTGCCGCTTCACTCCCCACAGTCCCAGAGATATGCTAGTGTTTTGGACTTTAAACTATAATATTTTGAGAACCAATTCCCACAGCTCTCAATATATCGATCGCTAATTTCGAACGCCAGCGCGGAAATGTTTGTTGTAAGGGGAAGGGGTGACGGGGAGAGGTACATGGAGATGCGCAGTGCTAATGCTAACTATGATAATCTAATTAGTATATTTGAATAGTTTTTTCTTTATAAATAACGAATTATCACTATTTTTTACTAAATAATATACATAAAGACTTGAGTTATTATTTATATAGGTAATCTAATAAATCTTATAATAAAACTATTTATATCCATCACATCCAGAACATCCCACTTCGTATTACGTAATATTCTTAATAAGTTACCAGAAGAGATTCAGAGCTTTATTGTAGCTTCAGGACCACACCGGGTAAAGCTTAATCTTATTTACTACTAAATCGGCCGGGATGCCCTGTTGAGGCATTTACATGTTATCTAATTATATTTTGTTATAAAAATGTATTTCAGTTTTTATATAAAACGTCAACTAATCAAGTTCATCAATCTGATGAAGCAAGTACATTCAGTGCTTCGCATGAGGCAGGTGAAAAGCGATAAATATCTTACCTAGACTTCTTGCTGCAGTGTATACTTAGGTGTTAAACATAATAACATTTCTTTAGATTTTATCGGAGACTTCAAACATTCCAGAACAATTCGCTAAAGTGATACCTCTTCGCGTGCGATAGCTAAAAAACACTAAATATCTTCTTCTTATCTGTTAGAATATTCAATCAATCAAATATTCTTTAATGCCATTATATAATAAGTCCATTACGGGTAGAATTCTATTTTGATTCTAATTTAGTTGTTTGGTCTTTTATTGAGATTGATTTTATTTTTACCTTATTTTTTTTACAAAAAAGTTTTTTAAATTTCTAGCGCTCGGAGTGTCTTCTAACTAAACTCTAAAATACTACCCGACGGTCATGTCGGGTCTTACTGAACATGAATCCGATCGATCTTCGAAGCTCCTTGCCACAAGTAAGTAAGCTGCCGTGTTTCGTATAGTGAGTGTATGATTAAATTGATCAACCGAAGACCTTATAACTCATTAGAGCCTTTCCTACCAGCACAAAGTTTCATGAAAACATAACAATAAATTTCTTACTTTTCATATTAAAACCTGGAATTTTATGATGTAAATTAAATTATTTATAGCCTAGTCCATTATGTTAAAAATATAAACATACTTTAATAACGCTTACGTTAAAAACTTGGACAGAATATATTAATGGAAAATCACTTGTTATAACTAATTTAATACTATTCATTAGCAGGAAACTTATGTTGTTATGAAATTCGAAATAGTCTGTCATTCAAGAAACAACAACAGTGTATACATTAGCAATGGAAAGAGTAGTCTCCTGGGATTTCGGTTTAATTCCTATAACTTGGTACTCCGTACATTGCGCGCCCAATTCTTGCTGGTCCAGTAGTTTCTTGGCTGTTCGTCGCGATTCATGTAATTAGCTATCTGTGATGTTGCTAAAACTTTTTAAATGTACTGTAATGTAATGCTGTTAACATTAAGATTACGTTCTATACGAAATATATAAAGAAGCTAAACATTGTAATAAAATACTAAGATATATTTAACAATAATTATGCAATTAAACAATTGCTTATTGATTTATTCGTGTACTTTATATATATTTATATATATATATATATATATATGTGTGTGTATATGTATATATAATGGTAATAAATATTGTATAAGTCATAGAACCTATAAATTTCTTGTCTTATGATATTTTGGTTGATTCCGTATACTAATAGTGTAATTTGTAACTGTTTCGTGTGACGTGTCATCACTATTCTCTCTCACTAACATAATATAACTTCTGTCATACCTAAAGTTTTGCAATTTTATATTTTGCGTATTTATGCTGCCTTGCGTAATGACTCTTTGCGCTATGCCTAAAATGTAATGATTTGTTTCGAATTAGATTAGCGTTACCTCAAATATATTTTTTCCAAAATATTACAAGTTGTAGTATTTTCCAATAGAAATTAAATAAAATGTAAATTACATTTATGTTTCTTTAAAGTAAGAATGGAGAGACTGATAATTTTCCTGCAAATGAATATGATGTGCATTAACAAGTGATTTTCCATTTATAGTTTAACAAGTTTTTAATATATAAGGAAATAATATAGTATAGTAATAGGTTATAATGTGTCAGGAAAAAGGTTTTTGTATATTTTATTTGTGTAATGTATTCATAGTTTATTTACATTTGATAATAATTTATATAATTTTCATCGATAACTTGTTCCCATTTTAGTAGTGACATAATCCCATTGCTGTTGAAATTTTGCGATTACTTATCTAAAAACTTGCGACAAGTTTTGAAAGTCCTTTCTTGATGTTAACCTAACACTTTCTAAAGAATTCTGAAGTGACAGAAACTGATGTTGTGAAAATCTGAGTGTGCAAAGTCAGGGCTATATATGGTGGATGCATTAACACTTCCCAACAAAGTTCTCTCAGTATTTGCTGACTGGCTGAATACGTTGTAGTCTGGCGTTATCATGATGAAATCCACACCCTACCTGTTGATCAATTCCAGCCGAGTAGTTACATTGAGGCTAGGCCGCTCTTTCCGCTATATCAGTGCAAAAAATCTCCCTTGGCGCTACTTAACTCCGATTCCAGGAGTGATAATGCATTATGATTTCTTAACAATAATGAATGTGACTGTCATGAACTGCAGCAATCATATAGCATCAGACTAGTTCCTACAATATCATAATATATAAATTATAAGATCGAGATTAAGAGATGTATGATGATATGATGATATGTTTGTTAGAAATGCACAGGTTCAACAAAACATTAAATTTTCTGAAAATTAGGGCAATACAGCAAGCAATAGCTCATTTAACTACGATTTTATTATTCGTATAGACAAACCAATTATATTATTAACAACTAACTAAAATAGCCGAGCTCATTGCGTTTTTAAGGGCCATTGGTTAAAAGTGTAAAGGAATGGATTTCATAGTATAATGCTGTCACGTCATACAGCAATACCCCGAAAATCCTGTTGATGTATTAATAGCAACCATGTGAATTTTTTGAATCCTTGGCAATGTGTTTTTATTCATGAGCCCACTGGACCACCTGACCGAACCGGATAATCGGTGGGGATTGTAACTTTACCATCATAGGGACCGAGTTGTCCAGAAAACTCCAGTCTACTGGGGTAACCCCAGTCCCTCACCATGTCCCTTTGCCCAGGATTCAATACGAGCCCCCAAAGGGTTCTCGTCATGTCTTGGGGACAAGACCTGTTGCGGTGCACCAAAGGGGAGGCTGAGTAGGAAGGAGCACTCATGTTCCTTGTTCATGTTCTCACGCCTTGCCTTGAGGGGTGGAGAGCTTCCCGTGACCACAACGTACGTGACGATGGAGGAACACCAAAGAGTTTTAGTTGGTGGACACCCTCGAACCTTTGGCTTAACCAGCTGATGTCAAAAAAATTTCTTGAACGTGCATCTATTCGAAGTATTGTATTTAGAGTTTATGGTAACTATAGTATTAAATATACACATACAAAAACAAAAAATAACTAGAAAACCTATATCACAATATTACATAAAAGAGAGATACCCTAGAAATAATTATTAAACAAAAAGCATTCCAAATTGAAACAGGGAAAGTAAGACAACGAGGAAGAAAATAAATTATAAAATATGACAAACTTTAACAACAGATTATATAGAACAAATATTTCGACTCGTGTATCCAAAGATATGTCAAGATCTATTTGTAAAATATTCCTTGTTGCTATCCCTGAAATACAACCAAACTATTTGAGTACGCTATCAGATGCAGCTACCACTAGACGTGCATCTAACCTTGATGAAGTTGGAAGCATAGTATACTCGAAATGAAGAGATGCCACTGCAAAGATCTCCATCCAAGCTACAAGCACAAAACACAATCTCTCTCCATTATCTCGTAGTATCTATGATAAAGATATCGAATTTTTTTTAATAGACTTCTACATAATATTAAAATAAACTTTGAAAAACGTGAATGTTATAAAAACAAACGCAATATAAACACTCGAACAAAGATAAGTCAGATATGCAACCTTGATTTTAAAACCAAAGTCACCATTGGACTACAATTAAAACTTCAAGATACGCCCCACGGTTCTGCAAACTTTATACATATATACTTTAGAGACGAAGCAAGGACACATGCACAAAATACTTTTCAACGTAGGTAAAATTAAGACTCTTTTAGCTGAAGATTTAATTAGAAACTATGCCCCTCTAAATTCACTTACGCCAGTCACAATCCAGTGACGAGTGCGATATATAGAAAATTTTAAGGTCTTTAAAACCCACTTTTTACAGGTTGGGATTTTTATATATGCTGATACGTTCATGATATATCATCAATCTTTATGAAAACAAGTGTTTAATATCTAGCTAGTCCAGTGGTATTGTTAAAATAGATTTTGATAATGTGTGTCTTTTAGTTAGGAAAACGAGATAGTATTAGCAACTATTGGCCAATTTCGTTTGGATAAAAATTTTTTTTTTCCTAATCCGTATTATTTCAGGAAAAAATGTCAACGGTAAATGCTATTGAACAGATACGCAGAAACATAAATATGTAACAATATTTCGAAGGAGTTTGATACTGTATCTATACGTATATTAATTCGTTAGCTGGAATGTGCAGGATACGTGGAACCTCTCTGAAACTACTCTAGTCATACCTTAGCGGCAGATCAATCAGTAAATATTTATGGCACACAAAGTGAACAGATTCATATTGATTTTTGTATTCCGCAAGACTCAGTTCATTACTTGGCCCAACTTTATTCTTCGATTATTTCATAGATCTGAGTGAAATTGATTTAAATAATACTAACATTTATATCCTTTGCTGATGATACTTTACTTCTTTTCAATGCGCGCACTTGGAGCTATGTATGACAAGTGAGGACGGTTGAGACTGGTTGCGAATTGGCTTAATAACAATACTCTGACTCTTAATCTGGACAAAACGGAACATATGATATTTAATACTTGTAAAAAAATATATGAGCCAATTAATTTCAGAATACATTTGCAGAGTTGTGATCATGGCTCATTATGTTATTGTTATTTTCTGACATCTGTTACTAAACCTATAAAATATATATACATATTATATATATACCTGATAAACTTGGGGTTGCACTTGACCGAGATCTAAATTGGAAATGCCATATAGATGCTCTTAGTTATAGAATAAGGAAACTTATTCGCTATCAATATTAAAGAAAATTTATTAATTAAAACAATCCTAGCGAATAAAGGTATTAGACATACCAATTGTCTAATAACTTTCTTCTTCCTATCTTAATCACATAATAAATCTCTTAACGATATTTTTTTCTACTAAGATGTTCATTCTCATATGACAATTTGCGTAGAGTAGGTAAATTGCAGCTTCTATAAGAGATAAGAAATTAGAAATCGACTCTGTCGTAGTCGTCAAGGTTATTCACTTTCCTACGAGAGCCATAATTGGATTGTTCCTTTCTTGTCCACACATATCATGAACAAATGTTCTAAAGTATATTGCGAAGTTTAGATTGAACTAGTGAAGTTAATTAAACGCCGGTCTCTACTAACATAGTGCATAATACCTTGGGGTTGTGCTAATAAAACTCATTTATAAAATCGGTAGTATTAAGACAACATACGTTACACTGCCACCAACTATTTCAAAAAGAAAGATTTCAAGAGTTCATACTCCATTCTGTAGAGCTATGTATGTCCGCTTGTTCTTTTTTCTATTATTAAAATCCATACATACACGAAAATATCAGTTTATATCTTTAACTATGTTTTATTTAAAAAAAGTAAACAATTTAAAAATTTATGCTTCTAAAAAAATTATTTTTAATTATAATTAAACAATTTTAATAGCGCACCTCATGTGAAGCACTGGAAGTATTTGCTTCTGCTAAGTCATTTGTTTTAATGTTTCAAGCCTCCAAAGGAACCTAAAGAAACTTAAAAGTATATCATATATTAGGCCGCCTAAATTGTACACTTATTTACTAAGAATAACTTCTTTTCAACTTTTACCGCGTGAAATGAAGAATATTTGATTTATTGAATATTCTAAGAGGTAAGAACACATTTATTCTTTTTTACCTACCCCATGCAAAGCACCGGAGGTAGTCGCTTAGCTCGTTAGCGAATTGTTTTGGAATTTTTAAAGTCTCCGATGAAATTTTAAAAAAATTTTATTATGATTTTGTTATATGATTTTTTTCATTCATTACTGCGGGGAAGCGTCCCCGGTTGATCAGCCCTCTCGGGAGACCCTCGGGGTCGGTTGAGTGTACTTCAACGGCCCACGAAACATCAATAAAAACGGGGGAAAGAAAGGAAAAGGGAGGTAGGCGGCGCATGCGCGGTGCGTCCAGGACGTGTCGTCCGCTCGGCACTCATTGTATGGGCAGTTTTCTCTCCATCCCAAACAGAGACGCACGTTTGGCATGGACGAGATTACTCGAAATAAATACTTTTAAATATAAATTATAACTTTAATAAGCGGTTTCGTTCTTCGCTTAAATCAATATTTTATCATATTGATTAGGTAATTATTGCATATGAGATTAATTCAGAAATCATACAGAAAATTAATATCCTACATTTATAGACCGTTGACTGAGAAATAAATGCACTCAACAAGATTTTCAAATGAACTTCTTATTCTTTCTCTTTATTATGTAGGGTTTAGAACAATAAACATACAAACATTATAGAGCAAGTCATATAAATTGAACTGAAAACCCGAGGAGACCACTCCTTGCCTTTTTCTACACACGCAACAGCTACTGATCAATACGTAGTATTACATGGGATTGCAATGTATCAAACTGATATATGCAACATTGCAATATATATAAATACCAAGTATATATAAATGTTTTAATCACTACCATATAGTCTTCTGATTACTTTGTTTAGAATTGGTTCAACGGACCAGAAAATAAATATCATAATAATGCAGTAGTATTCCACATAACTTAAGAGATGATATAGAAAATAAGAATTCTTGTGGCGTTAGGTCTCAATTTGAGCAATTGTGAATGAATACTGGGATGAATAGGCCAACATTATCAGAAAGAGTGAAAGTGTTATTATAAATTTGCGAAAACAGACCGAATACACTATCCATGTCTTCATTACAAAGGTGCAAAATCACGCGAAAACATCCCAGGCGCTCTTGATTTGCAGCGGCTCGAGTATTCTCAGCACCAATCTTGCGGTGACCTTGGTCATACCAAAATCATTACTATACTATACTCAAAGCATTTTTCCGAGCTGTTTCTTCTTTAATTGATTATCTTCCAATATTAATTTATTGACTTTTTCAGGAATTTCTGACATAGGTCATCTTCAAATGTTTCCCTGTCTTGCTTAAAGAGATTGTGCCACTTGTAATCCATCGATTTTCCCGGATAAAAGTCCCCGTAAACAATTCTTCTATTATGGTTTGAATATATCTATATTTCGCAATTGTACGCTATCATTATAGCATTCAATTTTCCGAAGACTGTCGACCAAGAATATGCACTATAGTTCCTGAAATGCATGGATAAAAGCATGAGAAGTTATGGCTCCATATTGTGAAATCAATATATTGTAATACTTGGTTTATAATAAACAACATTTAAATGACGCCAACAAATGAGAAAACAAAAATTATAAACAGAAGTGTAACGCAAAGCATTAAATTTCTGACACATCAATTTTTGAATTTTGTGAACGTTTCGTATCTCATTTTGTACTATTTTTACATACGTTGCATTTAATACATATAGAAAAAACACTTAACTTTTTGCTTATTTTTCGACAATTTTTTTAAGACCGTGATTTTTCATGCTACGCGTATGGTAATGTACTAAAATTATTAATATTTTAATCTATAGATGTCGCTAAGGTGTCACGCCGTGGAAATAAAAGTGGGAATTGCAATGGGGCACCAGCAAATCTTAACAGTTGTAGGGCTGAAAATAGTTTCCGTTTGCAATATGAATGGGTCGGCTTACCCGGGAAGGACCACTACACGGAATACCGAAGTGAAATAGCAGCAAGAACCTGATGTGTTTCGAATAGGGAGTGTAGGGATCCGGTGACCCAGCTACAGGTAACGAGGTATTTCATCACAGTCTTTAGGGGTGGCAACACGAGTGCATCTTGAATCTTTGCTCAAGATGAACTACGTGCTTGTTTTACATTCATAATATTACATAAAAATGTTCATGTGCTTTGTTTATTTTAAAAAGCATGTACAGATGGTTATGGGCATCAATAATGGAAGTACCACTAACTGGAGTCGGTTTGTAACTACGTCATGCAAATTCGTCTCGAAAGATTAATTACAACGCAATCATCTAGCAGAACACGAGCATGAAATAGCAGTTTAATACTATTGCTTATACATTAACGCATTCCATCTCAGTCCTCAGGAGTGACAACAACATTCGCATCTTATATGCTTGTTGAGTATGTAATAACAATTACATGTTTACGGGCCGCAGTAATCACTTTCCGTCAGGGAAACGGTGCTCGTGCACGTTTCCCCCATCCTCACCCTTGGCAAAACATAATTTTTCCGGAGTCGCTAAACGAAGCGCTACGCTATATTTTTTTTTGTATTTTGATATTTATTTTGTGGTTCGTTGAACATGTTTCAATAGGAAGGTAGCGCTCTAAACATTTATATTTATTTGGTTTGTATTTTACGATTTATATTGTAGTTAGGGCAATTACGGATAATAGTGCATATTGATCTGTAGCTAATGCGTGTGTGAGAGGATGGGAAGGAGCGGTATCCAGGGGTTTCAGTTCAATTTATAACAATCTCAATGAGAATAATTCTTTGTCATTTTCAATGGCAACAAGAGTAAAATCAATGACCCGAGAGTTACTTGCCTGTTCTTCGTGATTAACGTTATCAGCTGTTATGTTGCTAAGACTTTGTAGACGCACAGCGCCACTATGTGAGTGGATCCGCGAGTAGGGATTACCTATTTATTAGAGGGATTAGAGGGAATAATACGACGATATTTATTAATTTCATTCTATTTGTTTATTATCAAAATCCTCTTAAATATATTACAATTCGTCAAGAGTTAAACTTGCAGCCAAAACGGATTTATATTATTTAGTTTAAATTATTTAAACAGATAACAGAAGAAGATCAAACAATGCTTAAATTTTAAAATATAACGTAATATAATTCCTTGTAATCGATTAACCACAGAGCGCTACGCATAACGTGTAGACGTCATGGCAACGGAAAACAAACTTGTATGAGTTATTCGAGCTTTTGGAGCACAGTAACAGAGGACTGCGTTAAATAAATCTCCACACTAAATACTACTATTCCATTGATAATGTAGAAAAGCCATATTTAATAACACACGTCGGCTTTTAGGGCTTATGAAGTTTTAGTAGATTATATGAACTTTCATAGTTTTGAGAACGTCTGTAATTTACAAACTTTTGTTGAATCGAACTACAATAATCAAGCATGCTTCTAACATATGAAAAATAAGGCAACTCTATACAGCTAATATCATAGAGGGGTCACGTAAGATGTAACCAAGTTATTTGTAGGCCGAGTTTGCTATTGCATCCATATGTACCGAGGAACTTAATGTAATATCCATTAGGACTTCCAAATCTCTCACTAGTAGTTTTTTTTTATCATAAATTTAAATCAAGGGCAACAATTAAATAATCATTTGGGTTGTTATCTCGAATAACTGAGAATGAGTCAATCAAATTTTTTATACGCGTAGAGAGTATATAAACTTTAGTAATGTGTACGTAATTAGCAATATGTAATGTGTCATATTTAGAGCCAATATTTTTAAGATGGGATGGTGGCCCAGATGCATTCAAGATCATTAAAATTCCATTACAGTCACAGTCAAGTAATCCTGGTGTACAAAATAATATAACACCGCCTCCAAGCCAACCTATAACTGCCATTACGTATTTCAGCGTACAAAATACCGGATCACACAGCTTAATTCAGACTATGGCACACTTAGATAATAATAGATTATTATAAAACGTTTTCGTTCGTAGTCCAATGACATTTTGATAACACAGAGTTGGTATTTATAAATTTTCTTTTTTTAATTAATTTTAGTTTTATCGGATACGGATGCACAAAAAATTATAATTATCAGTAAGTATCAATATAATTTTTTACTGTTGTATTTATACTAATAAACAAGGTGTCGGTTTTAACATTAGATTGCAGCGACGGGACACAATATTTATTTTTTAAGTGAGGGATAAAATGGCGGCATATATATGTATTGATGCACTATGTGCATACAGCACTTATCTTACGATATGTGTTTATAATTCAAGAGACGGTGACGGCATCGCAAACAGAATTATTCGTGTTACCGCAATATTTCACACCGCCTTACACCAATTAAAGCGCCAACGCAGTTGTAATAGTTCGGCAACCACGGACACCCTCGAGACAGTTGCTTTCGCGGCCCAGGCTGTCGGTGCAAGCCAAGGGTCCCCATCGAGAGCCCTTGTGCTGGTTATCCATTAGTAAAGGTATCGGCTGAGTGCCCTAAGCGCTCGGACACCTTTCAACTCGGTGAAGCTGTAAAATCCCTCGAGCTAACATGGCCGTCAGCTATTATAAAATAAAGACTAGTATTTAAACATACCGTATTTTCTAAGCTATTTGGCAGAAGGCAATAAAGTTCTTGTTCTTGCAATAAGTCTTTTCAAAAGTCAGTTTCAAAGTACTAGCGCGCGGACATGACATATGTTTACTGCCACGATATCGCAGGAACAGTTAATTTACAGTAATTTACAGGCATTGTAGGTGGTAGAGCCAAGCATCAGCTTCTGTTGTTGCACGAATGGGCCGGCTCGACCACCACCCCCTCCCGCCCCCCTAAAACAACATGGAGGAACGACAGCGAACTAACGCAGTAGACTCCAAAGGTAAGGGTAGGTTGCGGCGGGGCGCGAGCGTTAACGAACATGGAGCCTCGGGTTGCGCCTGTAATATGGACTTTAAGTATAAATATATTGGTGAGCAATTCCCGCGGCCATAGAAACATCAATAAAAACGGGGTATGGAGGAGGTGGGGCCGCGCATGCGCGGGGTGCCTTCAGAAAGTTACGTCCGTTCGGCGCTCATAGTACCGGCAGTTTTCTTACCATCTCAAACGAAGACACACGTTTGACACGGTCTTGAAAACCGAAATACCCATCTTTAAATATAAATTATATCTTTAATTAGCGGTTTTATTCTTATCTTAAATCTTTATTTTATCATATTAATTAGGTATTTATTAGATATGAGATTAATACATCAATGCAGGAATCAATCAAGTTATTTTTAATAAATTTGAAAAATGTTTCATTCTATATAACATACAATTATTATTATATATTTTTGATTAACGTTTACTGACAAATAATTGCATTTAACAAGATATACAATTGAACTGCTTGTTCTTCATTATGCAGGATTTAGTAAAAATTTATATTTCATAGATTATAAAATATATCAAACACGTCTACCGACAACTCGAGGGGTAATTAAAGATTAATTTTTGTGAGCATTTAAAATTATTAATTTGTGTATAGAGTGGCCCGCCGTGGCTTTTATACTTCTATCGCCTGTAATTAATCAGTTCATAATACTATTGCTGTTACAATTTCGAAAGGGGTTAATAGATTGTCCCATTTTGCCTAAGATATGGTATATATAAGTGACTCTGTGGAGCTTGCAAAGCCTTATTAGCTGATAAAAGGTACGTACATGAGTTGCCTTGCTTGTTGAGTTGCAAACAGAAGTATGACCTTCAAAGTTAATCTTTATCCTTAATCTTTATTTGACACAGAAAAAAAACAAGTTTATGTTACATGGAACCCTGACTTCCAAAATAGTATATACCTGTGCATCAGGAGTCGGTAACTTCCCAATAATTCTTAGATTAAATAGACAGTATTAAAACAATAAAATGGTTAAAGTTTAAAAAAACCGTACATGTAACAATAACTAAACAAAGGAAAAAAAATATATAAAAATAAGATGAATATGGTTTATCATATGTGTGTGTGTTTGTATGAGTCTTTCGTAAGTGTGTATGTGGCGCGTGTCTGCCTGTGTGTGTGTGAGAGAGAGATATTTAGTATGTCAACAGGGTGATATTAACTTCTCGCAATCTTCAAAACTATAGTTTTTTAGCCAATTACTTAGGATACTCTTAATTTTGTAGTTCGATGTTTCTCTTGTATTGTATCTTTATTTAGAATATTCTGTAGTTTCGGTGCTAAATACATGTAGCTTCTGTTAGCCCGAGGGCTTTTACAGTTTCGCCGGGTTGATCATCTGCAAACATATTTATCAAGAAATGAATATATTTTAGATGTTAGATCAAGTACAGCATCTGTTGAAAATTTTGATCTAAAGCCATATCGATGAGGAGGATTGAGGAGGAGGTTACCAGGGTGTTGTTTTCTAGATATTTAGTCAGTCTTGTATTCACTAATTTTTCTATAATTTTAGTTAAAGAAGACAATAATGATATTGGGCTGTAGTTAGACGGCACAAATTTTATTTTTATCACTTTTTATTTTACCCTTTTAGGGTAACTTACGGCTATTACATTTTTATATTTTACACTTTTAGGGAGACTTTTACATAACAGGTTAAGAGTGAAAGAGCTTAAACACAGAAGGCCAATTAAAAGTTTCCACAAAGAGAAGAAAAACGAACAGTGTGATTAAAAAATAAACATACCTTCGCAAATAGAACGCTGAAATAGGTGAGTTAAGGGAGCTGCCAAACTGTCAGCGCAGTCAAGATTGCTGGAATATTATCAGGTACTGCCGATTTATTTAAATCGAGGCGTTCCAGCATATTGCGCACGTCAGCCTGCGTATTAAAACATCCCCTATCATTTATCGAATCAGATGGACCATCAACGTACGTACGAATCACCGCAATGAGTACTATGGGAAAAAGTTGAATGGAAGTATTCACTAAATATATTCCATACGTCATCACAACCACTTGACACGCGTCTGTAAAATAACCCTAAATGCTTTTGGTTATTTTTTATATTTTTTTCTGTCTCAGTAATATACTCTTTAAACATATCTTTTTCTAGCTCTTTGGCGCGGTCTCTCAGTAAAGTAAATGATTGAAAGTCGAATTGATATATTACATCTCAGGATGCATCATAAAGGCATATATGTCTTGAGTAATTAAAAATATTATATTGAAAAAGGACATCTGTCGTTGAGAGTTATATGATATGTAAGAGTACATGTAGTGTAGCATATATGATGAACAAACAGTGCAGTTAAAATTATTTATGTAAATGTTCAAATTAAAAGGAACTATACATCGAAAAAACATAAATGACAATATACAAACACACACTAAATTTTTTAAACCTATAAATAGTTATTGGTTCACTTTAAGTTTTAGTATTTAGCTTTCACAATTAATCCTAATCAGTGGGGAGCCGTCGGTTTTTCGCATTAGAATTTTGCCACGTCCAAGAATACTTATATATCTGTGAAGTCTCGAGCGAGGAAAAACAACCGTCTGCTCTCCGATGATAAGTTCTCGGATACATATACGGGTGTTTTGGATCCTTCTATAAGCAGGTGCTGGGTATTGAGCCTATCCTCTTTATGTTCCCGGTTGAACTTTTTAATTGAATTTTGAACCTTCTCCTTCGTTAGTACGGATGTAAATTCTGCAATGATCGTTTTACTTCCTTTCTTAGAATATACGCGGAAAACATCTTTAATTTATTTTACATGTAACTGTACATTTGTAGCTTTTCCTAAATTCATGATGATGTTGCAAAGGTCTTCTTTATTTTTGTCACGTTTCTAATTTCGAAGCTTGCCGATCGAGATTGGCGTTCAAGGTAGTCGACCTTTTCCTCTAAAATCTGGATGTATTTTCTATCTTCCTTTCTTTCTTGCGTTGTTCCTCTTTAAATTCAGCAAAAATCTTCATAATTTCGCGTTTAAATTCCATAAAATCAGATTGTTTAATACTCTCATCTCTTTTCCTCATTAGGTTGCTAATATTACTCGATTCTGATTCCTCCTGAACACGTGAACTAATGTTTGGGTCTAAGGCGTAGTGGAAATTATAAGAGCTAGTCGATTTAGGTAGGTCGTACGATCAACGGGCATATTTACTTGAGAGTACTAGGATGGCAGCTATCTACAAAAGCGCGTTTTACAATTTCTACTTTATGTACGGTCAAAAGTTAAAGTAAAATGATTTCTATTACAATCGCAGGAAAGCTCCTTGTACTATACAAGTACAATGCAATAAGCGCTTCGGATATGTTCACTTTGACAGAGAGGTCTGTAATAAATGGTCAGTATCGGCAGTTTCATACAAATTTGCGTTCCGTCTAGTTTAAGTTGACCCATAATGCGATCGTTCACTAATTACAATAAAATATTACTATCCTTTTTCAACAAGCTGTAAGTAACACAAAAAGTCTCACTCACACATGCAGTTGTCGTATTCAACCGACGTTTACGTGTTTACTTGTTGTCTCACTGCACTGTTTATGCGCTCCTATTATTTTAATGTAAATTATACGACTAAAAATTTTATTTTAAGTAATATATGTATGTATGTACGGTATATATATGTAATATATAATAATAATAATATGTAATATATAGTAATATATATATGTCAGTATATGAATACGTCTGGACGTCTCAGGGGTCCGGCGGGAATCGTTTTCCGATATACTTTCGGTGGTATACAAGTCATGAGCATCAGTTGTTGCGTTCTTGCACCTCGATAGGTCCGTGAGGTCAGTAGGCAGTACCCGGTGGTGGTTATTTATCGCTGGTACCTGTCTCGAGCAATCTGCGATGGTTGTTTGGAGGTGCCTAGTGAGACCATTGACTGATGATATGATTGTGGGGGTTGCGCTGAGATGCGGTGAAGTGGGCTGTTTCAGGTTACACCTGACGACTATGGTTTTAGTCTGATGTGGAGGTAGAAGGCTCTAGGTGCAGCAAGACCGGTCGGTACTACGACAGGAGCTCATGGACCTCATTACTTCTGAGAGCGAGGTTCATTTAACACAACTTATACAGTATCTTGAAAGTTACAAATAAGAACTTGTGTTAATTAATAGGGCTCAATTTTAAGACCTCGTCGACCCCAATATCAGTTTTCGTTCATGTCGATCCCCGGTAAACCGCAAGTGGTTGGTAGCGACCAGTTTGGGAATCCCTGTTCTAGACTAAAGGAAGGTTATTCAAAATAATATTTTTCCCAGGTAAGAGTCCCTGTAAACCGATGACATCTCTTCCATTATGGTTTTTAAGAGACTTTCCTTGCTTGGTAAGAAACTTATACGGCGTGATACTCGATTTTTTCCATACTTTACTGTTTTTCCCAGATTGAGTCAACGATAGTTCAAAGACCAGAGGAATCAATTATGATAAGACTACATATTTAAACTAATCGAGTCGCTGAATACGTTACGACGGTATACGCTATACGTACGGTGGAGCAACTAATTGCCAAGTTAGTGTTTTTTTTCACAACTTGGTATGTGGATTGATGACTTGCCTTTGTTTGATAGTGTCGGTTCTTCAGGTGCTCACAGACAGTACCAGTCTTGTCACGTTCTCTCACAGGACAGCCTTTGATGTTGCCGAGTTGATTATAGCGTTCAATTGCCGAAAAATTACGATAGTGAACTGCCTGAAACGCATGGAAAAAGGCATGAGAAGTGAAATATCACACTGCCTTGTTCCATTCGCGTACAATGTAATTATGGGTTCAAATTGTATTCACATAGTGTAACGCATAGCATATTGTTAATTCTTTGTATTTAATAAACAATTTTAATGATGCCAACGAATAATGAAACAAAAATTAAAAACTGAAGTGAATAAAAGGTATTTCATTTCTGATATATTAACTTTTAAATTTTGTGAACATTCTTTTTAGCTGAGTTGTATATTATATACTCGTAATATTATTTACGTATTATTATATATCATCACACACTGTCTTTACATTTTTTTTGTTTTATGTGACGCTGTTGTTGGTCCTTTGACTTTAACGAAATAGACTCGCGAGCGGGGTCCGCTGAGTAGGGATCACTGTTTTTACATGTATCATTTCAATCGTATACAAAAAAACTCTACACAACCCCCTAAACAACACTAAACATTTTGCGTATTTTGTCTACATTTTTTGATTTTTCATGCTACGCATATAGTAATGTACTAAAATTATATTGCACTCTGTCGACGCCTAAATCCTGCATAACGAAAGCAAGCTAAGACAAAGCAGTTCACGTGGATATCTTGTTAAGTGCATTCATTTGTCAGTAAACGTTAATCTAAAAATATAAGATATTTATGCGTCATTAGAATGAAATATATTTTAGATATAATTGAAAATAAATTTGTTCGTTTCTGTCATTAATTAATATCATATGCAATATTTACCTAATGAATCTAATAAAATATCAATTTAAGAGAAAAATAAAACCACTATCTAAATATATAATTTATAATAAAAGATATTTAGAGTTTACTAAACCATTCCACACGTCCAGCTACGTCTGGAATGGCGAGCAAACTAGTCATACAATGAGTGCCAAACGGACGACACATTCTGGATGCGCACCGCGCACGCGCCGTCTCACTCCCCTCTGCCCCCGATTTGATTAATATTTTGAGCGCTACGGGAATTGGTTACCAATGCACTATAACTTAAAGTCCAAACTACAAGCGCAAGTCTAGGCTCGATCGTTCGTGATCGCTTCCAGCCGCGCCACGACCTGACAGCTAACTGCGTAACTTTTTTGTGCATATATACAGATTCTGTTGATGTTGATGCTGCTAGCCTATGCAGCTCTTACAGCTTCATCGGACACAGGGCTCACGGAACTGAGGGTTCCGTAAGCTGGCTTTTTACGTGTTCCCTATTTGTGGTTCTCTTACTTACTCAAAGCGCTCATGAACTGAGCGTGTCGCTTTACTCTCTGGTCTCATACCTATCTGATGATGCCACCCAAGTTGCCAGTTCCCTAGCTTTCGAGAGATTTTCCCGAGTGGAGAATGGACGGTGATGACTAATGACCGTCCGAGGAGTTGGTGTGCGGACTTAGCCTCTGACGGACGTCATGGGCCGCAGGAATCACTTACCATCAGGTGAACTGTGTGCTCGATTGTTACTCTTAATGCTATAAAAAAAAAAAAAAACCTGTTTTCTTGTCAATCGGAAGCTGTGGGCGGCGAGAACCGCACTAACACGCGGGTGTACTGGGTGTACGCGGTGTCGCGAAGATTGCGTCACGCTCGGAGGCGAGGGCGACAATTTTGTTACAACAATATTTGTTTCAAAATTTTTAAATAATTTAAAGATAAGATTTTCTCTACCTAGTGGATGTCATCTGCTATCAACCAGAACATATTACCTTTGTTAAATCTGTTAATTGTGAAAGCAAGCATACTATAGCTAGAAACTGCTTCACAAAAAGGGGAAGGGCACTCTGTTGAGGTCTCTGATCTCATATTGTGCAATTTTACGAAAATTAATGTATTTAGGTGACCTACGTAGACGATCGTGACCTAAACAATCATATCGTAAACTTTAATTTAGACCGTAAACAGAGGTACATGTATGGACTGCAGAGAACCAGCCCTTTCTCTTTCTTTAGCCCTCTCGGGCACCTTCCAGTCAAACGCTTTCGCAGAACAGGGTAACGTTCCAGCCAAGGCTCCGCTCTTTTGCGAGTTTAAGGTCATCTGCGAAGATTAAGAAGTAAATTGTAAGTTTTTGATGCAGTTAGTGAAGTCGTTTATAAAATTATTAACACATTTAGACATAATTATGATTAGAAACTAGACATTAAAATTAAAATGTTAAGATACTAGGTATTCTAACTGTTCAATATATCTCACAACAATATGTTCAGAACTATCCGTTTTTTTTTCAAAAACTCATGACCGTTTTTTATCCATACAAATCTATATTTTAATTTCTTAGCCGTTAATCGAGCAGCGGTGTGTAATTTCTTTTATTCTGGGGTCAGGTACTCAACTACATAAATTGGTTACTTCTCCCCTCCTATCCTAATATGACTCGTGTTCAGCTTTTCATTTACGTTTTTCTTATCAAACTTAATTACTCCAGCTAAGAATATATCTCGGGTGCGCGGACTCGAGAAGTTTACAATTAAGAACGAGGACGCACATTTTCAGGATTCATCTTGGCGATTCTACTGCATTTATGAATGTCTGCATCTAAAATATGATTGCCAGTTAGGGAAAGCCCTATTTGTGTAATAATGTTAAGCAAGTTTTCTGTTTTGTGCTCTAGTAAGCATTGGATTACCCCGCCACGTCCTCGACGACCCCGACTTCATGGGGGATCCGAGTTCCAGTCCGTCCTCAACGGACCCTGGACCATCACACACGCCCGACATCTCACCGCGTCGCCCTCGCCTTCGATCGCGGCGTAATCTTCGCGACACCGCATATACTAGATCGTGTGTCAGGGCGGTTCTCACCGCCCACAGCTTCCGATTGACCAGACAACATCGGCGTCTGTCAGAGGCTAAGTCCGCATACCTAACCTCGGACGGTCAATAGACATCACCATCTATTCTCTTAGATGGCATTTTTGTTTTTGGTTACACTTGATTTAAGGTTTTCATTTTCCTCCTTTATTTCTTTTACATGCATTGGTTTTCTTTGTAGTTCCGTTTTTAAGTCCTCGTATTGAGTATTGATAAAACACACAGATACCTTAATCTCATTTATGTCCTTGGACATTTCTTTCGTTTCATTTTCTATTATTTTGGTTATGTTTTTTTTTACTTTCATTTTACTCAAAAATATTTCCATTTCGTCGTGAATTAAGTGCTTAATCAAGGGTAAAAGGTTGCTGAGTTTAAGTGAAATGTACGTTGTGTACGTCTAAACGTCACGTTTGATATAGGACTTAAGTCACGCGACGTGAGACCAGAGCTATATAAGTACGGGCGTGTTAGAGTTGAGATAACTGTCGGTTGCTTAGCACGGCAAGAAGGGTTTAACCAACCGGTTCTATAGTGTGGGTTAAGCTCTTTATATTTTTTATTATGTATTGATGCATTCATATTGGTATTTCAACCCAGATGTAAAGCACTTAAGTTGTTCAAATGATACTAGTTCTTCAGAGCATTCAACACATTTTTTATTTTTTGGAATTTAGTGCTCATCTTTTTAAATCGGATCGAGTCTATGAGCAATAGTATCATTTTGAAGTATTGCTGCAATTATTCTGCAGGCGCTCAGATGCAATTGTATACTCGAGGCGGTGCTTGTGACGTAGATGAAAAGCGATCGCTTGTTGTCGTAGGTCAAGGTTTTGTTAAAAAGGTCATGATGATCATTCCATAAAGCTATAACTGAACAAAAGTTTATAAATCAGACTATGAAGCTATAGGTATAGTCCTGTTTACCGAATTTTTGAACACGACAATATTGTTTCAATTACATTATCCAGTTGTTCTTCTGTAATGTGTGGATTATATAAATTTATATATAATAAAGCTATAACTGAACAAAATTTATAAATCAGACTATGAAGCTAGTAATTGTATATATGTAATATGTAGTAATCTTAATACTTTAAAACATTCTAAGCACTTGACATCATCTGGTAATAACCAGAAGATCTCGTCGACATTTACCATGCAGACATTGTTATAATTTTCAGTACATATTTCTTTTATTTGACGCACTGTTGCATAATTTTGCTGGTGTTTGACGAAGTATTTATCTGCTGAGGTGAGGTGCTATACCTTTCTACTTGCGCTCCACGCGACGGAACAGAAGGGTCGACGTTATATCGACAGATGTTTGCGGCTATCAGCTGCGGTACACAGGGCGAGAGATCCCTATACTGGCTGAAATGAGGGGATTCGTCTCCTCCACGAGCCAAGGACGGAGGCGCGTATCCGCTAAGTGCGAGCGACCCCACTGGTACGGCGGGTCGTGTCCCTTTATGTTCTCGTGAACTTACTCGTGTAAAGATTTCGTATTTAATTTAATTTAACAAACGTCTTGACGTTTGTCTTCCGTCTATAGTATACAAGACTTCCTTATATCATAAATGTTTGATAGCTCCCGTATTAGGTAAGTAGTGCAAAGTATTTTGTTTTATTTATAGATCACATTATTATTTACGTTTTGTATATTTGCTTTCTTTAAAATGTTCAAATTATTTATAAAATTTTGTTTTAATTTAAATTACTGAGCAATTATTTCTTGGTTCTCTAAATATGTACATGGATTATATTATACTATTTTTGTTAATTTCGATGCAAGCGGTTTGGCCTTGTAACGTACATAAGCCGTAACCCAGAATCATCGGTCTGTAAAATGACTGACACTGAGTTATACCTCTATTCGTTTTTATGGCTGAACAGAATGCACAGCTTTAATTAAATACAGGTAACTACGTACAACACGTGAGTTACGAGTACGTTCCAAAAAATACTGTGCTACGCGAATCCATGTTACAAACAAAGAAATAGAACAAAAGAGGAGTTAAAAAACATGATATTATATGTTTTATAATTGAGATAAATATATTCGGTAACATTTATTTCTTAAGAGGTAAAATCTTTTCCATTTAAAAGCTTTATCACGTTTATTGAACTGTTGTGCTAGATTTTCCCGAATTTCAAATAAGATAAAGTTCGCTTTTAATAGTTTTTATTACATTTGATGTTTTACGAGGGTTTTGTCATATTCTAGAATAGTGTTAGAGTGAGAATGTGCTATAAAATTATTGTATTCTATGGGGATATTCCGAATTATCGAACCGTGTTAGTGTCCACAGAGTGTAATACAGATACTATAGAAGTACCGTGCTCTATAGGTGTTATCTGTACTACTTGGAAAAATGAGAGATTGTTGTAGCATATAGAGAGCAAAAATAGATAATACTATCTTACTGAATATGTCCGAAAAAACCATTAATAAGAATTACTTGTAGCGACATATATGACCATGACAGTTCATGGTCATACGACACATTATGAAACGAAGATTTAAAAGAAATCGTTAAATACGGAAGAATGGTAAAAAGCCTTTTATTCAAAGTTCGCTTCATCACTTTTTATTCTATCATTATATAATTATTGTTATCATTTTGCCCATCATTCCGGAAATTTGTGAATACTTCGTGAGTAAAAATCTTCCCCTTTCCACAACGTGTACTTCGTTCGCGATCAGTTCGGAATATATAATTCTATGAAGCATTGTTTAAGTTAATAAATGTCTTGCAATAATAACAATCGGAGAATTATATTAATTGATTTATTTGTAGATTAGTAAGATAACAAAAATATATCTCAGTTTTGCATTTCATCATAGATGGCGCTAAGATCACTAATAGAAATAATGGCTACATTTGAGATACATAATGGATAACGAACCTGAATCCTTCAAACCAGTTTCATTATCCCAGACGACCTGCTGTGTTCATGTTCACAGACAGACATGTTCTAAGACTGGGCGCGCTTTAGTTTGGGGAGATCCAAGCCTGTGGCAAACTTTTATGTTGTCTTTATTTACTTCTGTCAGTTTCAATTGATCAGTTATGAGTTTATGATTGATATTATGTAAGTTTACATTTTGCTCACTTCACTTAAACCATAAAATAACAAGACTTTTCTTCTAATGGCCGTTTCGTGTCTATCTAAACCTGAGCCGCGCGGTTCGATCCGAGTTTTTATGATAGAAAGTGTTTGCCATATTACGGATTTAAATTCAGTAAACTCACAAGATAATGAGGCAATGTCACCACAGTTGCGTCAAAGTGTATTTTCTGAAGTTTTTCTTTATATTGGCGCATTCTTATTGGAAATACCTTTTCAAGTTCAATAATATTATTGGAAAGTTGATTATCCATATTTTGTCAATACGCATTATCAAGTATATTTGTTAAACGTGAGAACTGAGTTTAGAACACAATTAATACATGAATACTAAAATATAAAGTGAAATAAAATAAAATTGAGGAGCACACTAAGTTCAACGTGTTAACTTTATTATACGTTACCTACAGATTAAACTCATTAAGATGTAGCCTACCAATAGGTAATTGGAGACGCTTTTACACTACATCATCCTGTCCTAATTGTTCCGGACACTACTCATCATAGTAAGATTCGTCGTTTGACCCCTGGGTGACCTTTTGCCTCCCAACAAGTACCGGGTTCGGTTTGACATGAACATAAAGCATTCATTCATATCTACATTTTATCCATGCTCATCTTAAGATCTAATCATTAGGAGGCTGATTACATTGAACTTAGAAAGGAGGAGGAGATATTCCCGTATAGTTCAAAATCCATAAAAAGGTAATTAACTAAATTAAACTAGAATTCAAAATCAATTAAATTGTTTATTAAACTTATCGTAAATTCTAATAAATTAACTATACTACTGCCTTTTATTTATAAGTTTTCTACACCGCAAAATAATCAATATGAGTAAAAAATATAATTTAACATTTACATCACTAAACTATTACAATCGCTTCATAGGAAAACGATAATAAATCGTAGATAGAATATATCTTATATGATCTGTTCATTGCCTTGTACGTATAGATCCCAGTGTTTAACTTAAGGTACTAAACTTAGGTGTTATGTATAATATGAGTCTGAATATGTAAAGCAAAATAATATAATAAAGAACTTGTAAGTTTATGTATTCCTGAGTGGTTATATAGATTTGCTCTGAAAAGACAATATTTTAGTACACAATGCTTTACATATATATAACTTATACTTTATATATAATTTAATTTCCACTATATTTTATACATTCTTTAATAGAAAATAATGATTTGCCATTTTCAATTATTTTATCTTTATCTTTGTCTATTAGAACTTATATTAAAATCAGTTGTCCGTAATCCACGCCTGGAGAATATTGTGGAAGCTTTAACTATAGCTTCCTAGGTGTTGAGATACGATCGATACTTTAGCGCAGATGCAGACAGAGCAAACGCTAGGGAGCGAAGGGTGTCAAGTCTAGAGGTGTGTTATATGGAGGATATATACAGCGCTTTGCCGCTTTTTTATGTTAAGAAACTACTTAAAAAATAATAATAAACCTGTTGAATTTGAACACGAGCTTATTTTTATCACGCCTAAGTACTAGATGCTTTTTAGGTATGGTCTCGCACTTACTCATTGATAAACTTGGATATATTCACAGAAGTATAGAAAATTTGTATTAGGTACCAATACAACAACGTAAAAAACGAAAACAAGGAAAACTGAACATTTATAATTTTAGGTAACAACTTTTCTAAAGTAATTTCAAAAAAATACTAAAATAAAATATTAAAAGGTTTTTTGGTACTTATCTTGTTACATTTTCATATAGTGCCAAAATGTATGATTACACAATTAACGGGCGTCGTCACGAGTCTTCAGATAAAGCTGTCAAGATAAGATCTCTGGACCAAGAACTCTAGGTTTAGTATAGTTCCGCTTTGTTTGGAACATATCATAGGCATATTCTAAAAGTAAAAGGTTGTGAGGGCACGGGCCCCCACCACGTTATTCCTGATCTTTTATGTAACCTTAACTTCTCAGGGTAAGTTGAGATTTGTAATCATTTATTGTTAATTTGACTCGCAACTTTGGGGCAATTATTGTTTTTTATTTTGATCGCTAATTCGCTTTTGTTCCGGGCAAAATCTTCAACCATCTCAGTTTATGTTTATTTTTTAAGATTACTTTGATTCTACTATGAACGTTCTCTTTGAGCGATTGTTTTACTTTTATACTTTAATTTTCTTAAGTTTTTACTTATTTTACTTAACTTACTTTTATTACTTTTCTTTTATTTTCACCTATTTGCCAAGTTTCGGTATTGCGTGGTGCATACCATACGACAAAAACTGGGGTTTTTGTTGTGCTCACAGATTTTCAAAAATCACTAACAGATAGGTAGACAGATCGGTTTTTGCTCGTGTTCATTCATTATGAATGCGTCGCAAATAAACTGTCCTTCTGAATGATATCTACTGTCGGTTGTCTAGGGTAACCGACAGTAGATAGTATTCAGAGAGGGAGAGATAGTATAATTTTGATATCGAATCAATACTGTTGCGTACGGTACCCGACGCAGCGAACTTTAGGGGTGCCCATAGGTCTGGTTTTTAATTACATATTTTATTATTAAAGCTTCCGTCACGAGCTCAAGATGAATTATTTAGTCCTTCGTTGAGGCGTCTCAAACTTTAAATGCTAATTAATGACTTCGGCTGATTCTACTGTCTAAAATGCAATTAGGTAAATATCGAATGAAATATTTCGTACGAAAAAATAAATAAGCTTTTGGTTTTTTTAAGTTAGAATCAAAGGTTTTAATAATTCATAATGGCATTAGAATACATTTTTGTGCATATAAATAGCATGCTATTTTTAATTACGAGTCATTTGTCTAACTTTGAATCAAACTGGAATAGGCTATAATTAATTATTCTATATTTAGCTATCATTAATTCAGGCTTTTTATACAAGAATGATGAGCACCCATGTTATCGTGTTATCATCATTCTTGTTCTAACCTGTTAAATTTAACTAAGTTAACAGGTTAGGGTAAATTTTCCTATGAAACGTAGGGTGACAAACTGACATACTATTCACCCGACGTTAAAGATGATTACGGCTCGACAAAGATGGGAGTTGGCGTTAAGTGAGATAAAATCACAATTTACACAATAATAATAAAATCGTATCTTAAGCTATGTATTTTAAATTATACATATATAATAATCATACAAAACCTACTCTAAACATCTAGTAGTGGATTTCTGCAGCCTGAATAATGTAAAAATTGCGGTAGTAGGTACTGAAAGAAGATGGATGCAAGTGGCGACTTTATATTTTTAATAACATATAAAGGTGATGTCTTTTGCATCCATGCATTGATAGCAGTTATATAAATTTGATATTGAAATAGATAATAGAAATACACGTTGAAGTTAAGGGAGAAGGCTACCGTGAAGGAAATCACGAAACAAATTGGTTTTGGTTCCGGTACAGGGATAACGGATGCCATATTTGCTATACGCGAGAAGTGGACAAATTTTAATTGTAGACTATAAAAATGAAATACCTACAATATCTGCAAATGATCTGTATATTTATATACAAATAAACAATCATAACAATAAGATGATTCTGGAAGAAAATGATGTATTGTATCGTAATACTGCAGTGTTTCGTAAGGAGAGAGAATGCCTGTAATTGGGTCCCAGCATAAAGAGATCCTGGGACCCAATTACAGGCGTTCATATAACAACATAATCTTAAACCCCAGGAGTGATAGCCATTTATTGATGAGTTAGCCATTGGGAAATCGCAAAGAAAAGAAAGTGTAATGTGCACAAGTTAGCCTTTGAACGGTCAGTTAGATACTCTTCACGCTCAGTTTACATCTGTGTTGGGAACCAATGTATGCATATGCTACGAAGAACAAGTGTTCTCATTGCAGACGAGTGCTCCGAAGAAACCTCTTTTTATGTTTGGGGCTCCGTTATATTTAAAACTTACAGATTAAGTTTTCTTGAGAATGAAACACTGAACACGGCATACCGGTACATAACTAAAGTTTGGGGTAACAAACGAAATTTACATATACACGATTTTGTCGCATTATAGTGTAGTCATACGCGTCTTAAGTTAGACAATTTCGAAATTGTTTCGGCCATTTGTAATAAATACATTGCTAATGACAAAAATAAGTAAAGTACATTGTATTTACTTATTTTATTTACGAACCGCACAATAAAACATCTTCATTCTTAAATCATAATGGTTTTAATTATATGGTAATTAATATTATTATATTTAAAAAAATATTCCAACCATTTATGTGTACAGAACGAATTCTATTTACTCGCCCTTTTAACCATCCTTAGGCGAGAAGAAAAAATTTTACTGTCTGTCTGCAGATTCCTCCAGGTTTTCCGGTGATTTTTGTAAATACTTTTCTATCCTTTGGTTTCACAAGCCTTTGATTTAATACCTTCTCATGATCAACTGGCTTTTACTTTGCTTAAATATTTGAATTGACCTAATTCTCCAATAAGCTTGCTTATCTAATTTCTTTATTGTTTCGTTATATTATTGATCAAGTGTATAAAAAAAATAACGTAAGTCGCCAACGTTTTGTTTCTCGTGAAACATCGTGAATTATAAACAGCTTCGTCAAGCTGTCACATTTCAACGAAGACATCTTTGGTCTTATTGTAGAATGTATTAATAGCAATTTTGTTGATTACTGGACTCATGGTCTTTATCATGGAATATTAACGAAATGACGAATACCATTTTGTATATTGCCATCAGCGTATCGCAATAAGATGTCAACGGGGATAAAAGTAATGTATCATAGCACCGAAGCACTAGGACATGAGAACCTGAAACATAACCGAGGTCATAGTGGAAAATACTAATACACCAAGCATCGACAGTTATGAAATTGCAACTATGAACTAAATCGCAACTATGTCAATACTCGTAAATTGCTCTAAGTTTTTCACATATATTCAGTTCAATCTCCTAGGTTTTATTGTAATATTGTCTTAGTCGCTACATTTGGTAAAACTATACTTCGGTTTGTTGTTGTTACCGGCTTACACGCCTACAGGGGTACAACTGCAGGTTTGGAATAAAAAAACCGATACGTTACACTATAAGTGAATATCCGCTATTCATCACCAGCAACACTCGCCTTAATATGAAATATTTTCAGTTCGTAATTTTCATTATTGTTTAACACTTAATTTATATATTTTATTATTATGTGTTTAATGTTTTTCTTTTTTATTTATTTATTATGTGTTATGATAATTTTATACCTTTATATTTCAATTTATTCAAATACTTTTTATCCATTCCCAAACAAGGTGGTCGAGTTATAATATTTTAAAATCTACCGTGACCCCTTTTCTATAACACGTACCTTTTTGGTGAGTGGATCGTGAGACTCCACAAAACTTTGCACGTGAACAACTCGTACTGTCTGTCGGTCAATAAGAACGAAGGGGGCCCGAGGACATCAAAGCGTTCAAAATTAGTCATGATCTTGTACGTCATAGAGTTGGTATTGTTTTGTTTTAATTTATGTTATCGGCGCCTTCGACTATTTAGCAACCGTTGGCCTATATCCGGTTTTTTGTTTTTGGTTCCGGCGTTCGCATTTGCTGATGGCCATTTTTAGTTTCATACTGTTAGTATATATTTAGAAGAAGTTTTCACAATTAATCTATAAGGTAAGTAATTATATAGTTCTGCTAAGCACCGATCTGTTTAACAGAAGTGAACTTTTTTCTATTCAAACAATTAGTTTTTTGAACAAAGTAATTAAGTGTAAGTAGACGTGACGAAAAAATGAATAAATTCTTATAATTAAATCTACCAATAAAAAATATATGCCAATTAAAAAATAATACATCAATTTTTGTGAACGATTATTTTCTTACTTTAAAATAATTCTAAAAGTAGAACAAAAATTGAAACAAAAATAATATTTTCAATTAATAAATATGCGCCCCCACTAATTCTTTTGAATACCTAACTATACTTCTACGGATCATTACTATAGTGTAGATGACAAGTATAGTGAAGATACCAGATGCCGCAAACACTAACGTGGTTGCCGATGTAAGGTGAGAGGCGTATATCATTATTAATTCCCCTTCATCACAAAAGCACACGTGTTTCGAAGTTGGTCTCAATTTCTGACCCTTTTCAAAGACTAATTCTCACGGTTTTAAACGGTCTGCCACTGGGTAAGTTATGTAAATTTTATAAATATTTTAATTTGGTTGATATACAAATAATCGAAGTATGTAACCAAAGATGATTATTATGAAACTATAAGTTTTTTTTCAAAACGTTATAATTTACAACACGTGTTTTTACATTACGTTGATACAAAATGAAGGATTTCGATTTAGAGAAATATTTGCTTCTATAGGCAACGCTACCAAAACGTACTCTTCTTCTGTTATATTTGCATATGAAATGTTATCCCATCGTGTTTCTGTTTTAGTCCCACAACAATTTTATATCTAGCAAAGACTCGAGACGGCAACAATCCCTTAAAATTGCCACTTGCCAAATTACACATTAATCCATAAAGCGTAAGTGAGCAACTAGTCGCTGGAAAGTCAAACTGGTCTATACAAGAGTTATCATTAAAATACACTCGTGAGTAAAAAAAAAAAACAATCGACTCAAGCACGAGGTCAAATGTCTTTAAAAAAAAATAACTGAGCCTTGAATTATAATTTTCTTTTTGAATTATTAAAGTGGTAATGTTTTGGCGAAATAACGTAAGCAAATGTTATATTTCCCAAGAATACGACTCAAAAACATATTGTTATAGCCAATCACCATTTTTGCTTCTGTTAACAATAGCGCATGATCTCTGGCGAGATGACCCATCATCTCTGGCGTTCAAGTACAATAGGAGCTCATAGAAACGCGAGGAGTGGCTGTTAGCAGCTGTACAGTCAGATAAAGAATAATGCGGCTAACCAGACTCCAAAAAGGCAGACTACTGGCCCTCAGTTGAACCCAATCATGTCTGCTCATGGAGCAGCCCGACTACATTTCGCAAGAGATTACGTGAACACGACCAACGAACAGTGCAGCTCTGTTCTCTTCTCAGACGAAAGCGTTCCCTCGGCGCGGTAACGAAAGGTTCGATTTCGGAGAAATTCTGGTATGATTAGTACGATCTGGCACACGGAGCTTATATTGTTTGTATATGAGCCTATTGTGTACAGTCCTGGTCGAATGCTTTCGCCACGTTGAGGAAGATTGCCCCAGTTTGGTAACCCTGAAGAAATTTACTGAGTATGTGCTCCGTGATGCGGTGCAATTGATGTGTGCACGAGTGTTGGGTGCGAAACCCGAACTGCTCGTTAATTGGTAGCCCTCGGGACAGCATTAAGTCCTTTAGGCGGGCGAGGATGAGCCTTTCATATACCTTACCCAAGACTTTGCGTATGCTTATGAGCCGCTACGCCGATGGATCGGTTGGGTGTTTCGAGGGCTTGAGAATCCCTATGACGTCAGCTTCTTTCCAGGCATTCGGGAAGGCCTTCCAGGCCTTTGGATACGGCCGCGTTAGAGATTATCACCAGTAGGTGTAAAATGGACATGGGTAGGATTTTTATCACCCTGTTGGTGATGCCATGGGGACTCAGAGCCTTGCGTGGTCGTAGGTTTTTAATTATGGACTCTACTCCGGCACATGTGACTTGAATAACGGAATCACGTGGTGATTTTAAGTCCTCCGGTCGACCTCACTGTCAACCATTGCAAGGTGAGCGGCATCGATTGGTAGGGTGCTCGGTGAGCATTGGGCTCACTCGAGAATGTCTGCCAGACTTTCGGCTTTCTCTTTTGTCAACGAAGGCGGGTGGTTTATTGTGACGCGCTAAGGGAGGCATTGTTTGATAAAATTGATAGCTGATGCAGAACAATTCCCGTCCTCATATAGCAGTTTCTGGTCGGTAGTACTTGCAGGATGTCGAAATTACGTACATGAAGTGGCCAGCACGTAATCCGGACTTAAGTCCTATTTTTTTTTGTATAAATAAAACTGTAAAAGTTACCAATTTAGGGCGATGACCTTGTTTGTACCATTGTAATAAGTTAATGTTCACCTGATTATTTAAATTATCCATTTAAAAGATTAGTTATATTTCTTAGTATCCATTCATACTGTAAAAATACTCACATACATTTATCTACTGCACTGCAGTAGTAGTAACAGAATAACTCAATGATTAAATCGCAGAACACATCGAGACATACTGCCGTAAGTCAAGTAGTTAGAAGAATAATATAAATAAGGAAATATGTAGAAGTAAATAAAAGGCATTATTGACATCTTAGATAGCAGCGACGCTGTTACATATGAAAGTTAATAGAGACATTACACACAGAACAGGACGCGATTAAAAACAAAATCACGATAATATCCGAAATAGTAGGTTCTTTTACAAACAATGCAATATTGCGATAGCAAATGTGTCCTTGAAATTTTGCAGTTTCAAGCTTTTTAGCCCCGATTCCCGTAACTCTAGATAATATAATGGCATACCGCTTACAGACAAATCGGTCGTTCCTTTATTCAAATGCCGAAACAATAATGAACCGATTCTGTGACAATTAATTAACCCAAGATATTATACAAGGACCTAGGACATGTAAGTATATGTTGTTGTGGCTACAAATAACACTCGTTTCTTTATTTCGCAGGTGTTGAGGACAACAAGGCTGCTTGACGTTAAGCTGTTGGCTGAATGTTAAAATGGCTGGGGGACACGATGACAGCTGGAGAAGGCTATGACTGTATGACTGTTCCTGATAATTTATAATATGCAATTTACAATTTAATTCCA
The DNA here is from genome assembly GCA_029286865.1 of Teinopalpus imperialis. Lineage (NCBI taxonomy): Eukaryota > Metazoa > Arthropoda > Insecta > Lepidoptera > Papilionidae > Teinopalpus > Teinopalpus imperialis. Next base: position 718,900 of record JAGSMU010000054.1, read on the forward strand.
TCAATTCAATTACAATTTTATTTTATCCCTTGGTTCCTCATTATCTTACTCAACTTCAAAATATGTAATATAAATAATATAAAATCGTCCTTTACCCCTAATTACCATAAAATTGTAAAGACAAATTGTATATCATTCCCTTATCCCACAAAATGCTAAGAACAAAAGATGTCTATAATTAGGACTAGTATTGATCGAATATCTACCTCGTAGCAAACGAGAGGGAAAGAGAAAGGTGCTGCGCAGTGCAGTGCCGAGATCGGTTTCTCCTTTTATTTGCAGTTACCCGTTAGTATTACTTCGTGCACCGCAAGACACAGACCCGCCGCTAAAGCATCTAAGAGCTTTGTTTGAGCACAGGTTTTTTATAAAGCTTTATACGTGAATTGCCCTGACGCCGTTTCAAAGGATCTTGCGGTAAGTAAAACTTTTGTGTACAGTTTTGTTTTCTTTTTTACTTTCAACAGTGCGTTGAATATTGTATGTATTGATTTCCTACGACAGGCGTCGGAGTGCCGGTAAGGGGGAGGAGAAAGAAGCGGGAGGTAGGGGGAGAGGAAAGGCAGAAGAGAGGGCCTGTTCTTATACATATTCATTTATTTTAACATTGATACTTTTTTGTAACGATTTCTAGTTTTATTTTATTTATTTTTAAAATTTGTTATGGAGATTAACTATGGAAGTGCTCTACTTTAACAAATATTATGAACGTGAGATATCAAATATATAGTTATATATAGTATACCTACAATTATCCTTGAGAACTTCACATGGAACTTCCCTGGTCGAGTCAAGCCATTGATGTAGCTAAAAACAAACTGTAGCGTGGCTTTACAATTGTCAAAAAATATAAAACTATATTAGTTCAATAACAATTTTTTAGTATCTTTAATACATGTTATTTTTTTAAATATGCAAATGAGCTTTCTTATTCAATTAAGGTACGTAGTGGTATCGTACGCAGGGTGATATCATATACGTCGCATTACTTCCTATTGTGGCATTATTTTTAACTTTTTTACCATGCCTGCGATGCTATCTTGTCCCCCATTCGGCCATTACGAGACGACCATTCCAAAGCGATACAATACAAATTCATACGATGTGCGTTTTTTTTTCGGTCTGTTGGCCGCTGTTAGCCCGAGGGTTTTTACAGTTTCACCGGGTTGAGAGGTGACCGAGCGCTTATGGCACTCAGTCGAGACCTCTATATACGGGTAACCAGCAATGTGCGATTAGAACACTACGAGTTCGGGCTTTTCTGTTCCCATTCAACTTTTTATTAATTTGAATGTATTAGTGTATTAACTGGTTTTAATTAGGGGTCCATTGGCAAGTTTTTATATAAATTTTCGAGTTTAATGGCTATACATTCGTGAGAAAAAAAATCGACTCAAGCGTAATGCACGTGGTTGAATGACTTTAAAAAAATAACTGAGACCTGAATTATAATTTTCTTTTTCATTTATTAATACTGTATGTTTTGGCTTCTAAAAAATGTTATCTTTTCCAAGAATACGACCCTAAAATTTGCTAATAGCCAGTTTTACACCTGTTGACAATAGTGCTAATTGCGGGTTGTGATAATAATAAGTTTTATTTCCTTAACAAGTTTCAATTTTTCATTCGTAAAGAATGGACGTCCCTGCGTAATAAAATTACACTTTACAAAGCGTGCATCCGACCCATAATGACATACGCAAGCCCCGTCTTTGCGCATGCCTCCCCGCGTCACATTCACCGACTTCAGGTAATACAAAATCGTTTCATGCGCAAGGCCACCGGTGCGCCGTGGTTCTTGCGTAATGAAAATCTACACATAGATCTTGAGCTGCCGACCATAGCTCAGTACTTGAAGCAGGCTTCTCACCGATATTTCGACTCTGCCGTCACACACCGAAACCCTTTGATTGTAAGTGCCGCCACTTACAATCCCATCGCGAATCACAGATTTACCCGCGTCCGTAGGAGACCGAGGCACGCCCTCGACGACCCTGACGATGCAACCACCAGGGCCCAAGCCCTTCATAAAACACAACACACATACATTGCACCCTCATATCGCCCCCGCCGACGGCGAGGGCGTCGCAAACAAAGTTATTCGCGATACCGCCATGTCACTGGCCGGTTCTCTCCAGTCCATACAGATAGAAGCGTTGCTGGAGTTTCTTGCGCCACTTCTTCTCCAGCGCCCACGCATTCCGAAGTGGTGGTACAGGTAGTTAATAATAATAGTGATATTAATGTAATCCTCTGTCAGAAGCAACTGACCGAGCCGAGGTTCGGCCCTCTCGGGCACCCTCGAGTCAGACGCTCTCGCGAAACAGGGTAACGGTCCAAGCCGAGGCTCCCTCTCGGGAGCCCTTGCGCTGGTTACCCATATATAGAGGTCTCGACTGAGAGCCATAAGCGCTCCGTCACCTCTCAACCCGGTGAAACTGTAAAAGCCCTGGGGCTAACAGCGGCCATCAGCCCGAAAAAAAAAACAATTGTGGCAGGAGTCGCCGTTCTTCCGTAACTGAACAATACGAAATTTTAAAATTACCTAATACTTTAAATAATTAATTAAAATATAGTAAAAGAAATATCTCTTATATTAAATCAAATTTAAAACATGTTTGGAGTTATGTGTTCATGTGCATGTGTATGTGTGTTTGTGTGTGCGTACATATATTCGTTTCCAATTACGCTCATGTTAATTTATCTAATATTGTCAATATGTTTTTCTGTTTCCTCGTATGTATGGGTACTTATCCGCTTTACTAAAACTTTTAAAATAGGTTTTGTTATATAGGTATATATCTATTTTCTTGTTTATTTTATTACAAAGAAAAGCCGAACGCTTATTACATTGTATGGAAGCAAAATGGAACATGCAAAATTTCTAAACATCCAGAACCTAAGAGAAGAAAAGAAAACTCATTTTAAGATTAATGGAGTTGAGGTAACCGCATTAATAGATACCGGAAGTGACGTGAACCCGAAAAAGACAACTAAACTAGCAGATTTTGATCCGAAATATGAGACTAATTAAAAAGTTATTGGTAAACAAGGAGTAAACACACACCTAAACATACACTTTATGAACATAAACACTTCACCTACTGAAGAAAAGTATCATAGCTATTATTTGGAAATATTAGCAATGGCGAAGCGAAATACAGGTTCTGCGATTATCTGCTTGTCATACATATCAAAGTTATTACTGAATGCACTACATTGACTATGACTTTACAAAAATTGACTTACCTCCACGAGATGATCGTTGCGTCTTACTGCTACGGAGAATACGACTATGAAATCGAACACAGGCCAGGTTTAAGAATAAAGCGCGCGGACGCATTGTGTAGAAACCCTGTTATTTCTTATACTTACTGAAACCACCACAAGAACCACAACATATAAATGCATAATATAATTAATTATTAAATTTAAATAATTGAAAATGTTAAGCTCACCATAGAAAGACGGAAGAAGATGCGATACGAAGTTCTAAGAGCATCATGAAAAAGATAATTTTTGTATTAATAAATGTGAAGAATTAATCAATTTAGAGCATTTTATTGAATATTATATAATATATAATAATATAATTGAGTTGTACATATGTATGGGGTTTGTTGCAGATCGCCTCTTCAGACATAAGTCTTTTAAGTCTATTTTGGCTTCCCTTTTTCCTAATAAGCCTTAACCTAACAGCCATTAAAGTATTTATGCACACGCTTAACTTTATGTTGTTATGGTCGCTAAACTCTTTAACACTCGGTAGCGTTATACATTAGTTGCTGTTACTTATCGGCGGTTGGTCGGCGGTGGGTTGCCTTATCTGAACCAATCAAGACCGCTCATTGCTGTGTGAGGCAATACCTTAGGAACAAAATATACTCCACTCGTAGAGTTTGAGCCCAAATTTTGTGGGGGTTGTTCCTAGGAGGTAAACGAAATACATTGCTCTGCGGGTTACAATTTTGGCGTAGCGCACGGAACATCTGTTAGGCATACGGAACGGGGGTTGATTTTGCGGGTTATTGAATTTAAATGGTTGCGGTTGGGGTTGAGTTACCGAGTGCCAATTAGGCATAGGAGCATGAAGACCTTGAGGAAGTGGCTGTGCTATGTACCCTACAGAGGATTAGATTACGGAGTGCTCATTTTTAAATTTTGCAGACTTTTAGGGGATAGTACACGCTGATGTAAATATATCACATCAAGCTCCTCCTGTACGTATTCGAGAGCTTTTTCATTGGCACTGATCATAAAATTCCCTGTGTTGCCAAAGAGAGGTCTGGGCAGTCTCATCTCGCTGGTTACTGTAATTATTTACTAATGCGGATCTTATGCCTGCACAACTTTCTGGAATACCATTCTATTTAGTAGTACACACGGCGGTACCCGTGATCTTATTTAAAATACCGTTTAACAAGTACAAGTTTGACAACTCACTCCCTGAAGCCAACCTGTGTTATCCGACGTGTGTGTGTTCTGGAGACATTTGGGTTACCATCAAACCACAGGGCGCAGTGCCTTATAAATTGTATCCGGATCGTAAGACATTTCCGCTTCACTGGAAAGTTCTCGTAAATCTAAATCTAAATCTAAATATCTATCAAAATCTATTCTATTTCAACGAGCCTGCTTCAGTGCAGATGCAGATTAAAATTTTTGGAAAAGGGTAAACCGGACTAGGGCTAAAAAGGAAAGCAACACGAGTACAAAACTTACAAAATTTTCAATTCTGGTTCTGTCTCGTGAATTGATTGATATCTGGACTCTTCTCTGGCTTGCAGCTGGTGCGTATCTTGATACTCTGTGTCGGTACTAGAAAGTCGCCCGCGCGATAATCGAACGCTACTAAGGGGATAAGTGAATTACTGGAAGCTACTTTAATGCGCGTAAACTGAATTTGAAATTAATTAAATGAACTAATTCGATGTGAAAATCGAATGAATGAATCAATATCTCGTTCACTTGCATGTGCTTTTAGTACTCTAATTTCCCCCACATTGACGTCGATAATGCATACGGCATATATCTTGTGTAGTCGTACGTAACAACCTTCAATTACATTAATATAAGAAACCACATTAAGTGGCAATTTGTATTTTCCTTTGTATTTAATGCTATTAAATAACATGAATGAAATTGAATTTAATAGCATTAAATACAATGAAAATTGAAAATACTCCATCAATAATCAGTAAATTGCCCTTCCTGTCTATCAATGTGCAAGTTTTCGTGTAGTGTAGACGTCAAGAATCTGCCACTAGTACTTATTACAATCGTCGAATAAAATAGATAAAGATGATGAAGAGAGTTACAAACCTTCAGGATCAAATATATCTTTCAGTTATTTGGAGAAATCCATTTTTAACAGTGGTAGAGCTACACTGCAGTTTGTTTCTAACTACTGAATGAATTGGTCAGCTCGAACGGGATAGGACCACGCCCTCACAGAATACCGACGTGAAATAGTAGCATAACGCTGCTGAATTTCGCCTTGTGAGTGAAGGGATCCGGAGACCTTTATTACTGGTGACAGGGTATTCCATCTCAGTCCTCAAGGGTGACAACGTATTTGCATTATGATTCTTTGTCAAGGATGAATGTAGATGTCATGGGCCCAGGAATCACTTGACATCAGGTGAACTGTGTGCTCGTTTGTAACTCTCAAAGTAATAAAAAAAAAACTTTTACTGGTGATGACACATATTCAATTTCAACCTGGATTCAAGAATATGGCTATGAAGTGATCTAAGAATGAGAAAATTAGCAATGCAAGAAAAGAATTGATAAGAAAACAGCATTAGACAAAATAATTCTCGTCTGCAACCTCGTCAACTGTCGCCCCAGTATGCAAATCAACAAAGAAAAGATGTTGCGATTACGGTGACACAGATCATCGGACAAAAGGGCGTTTAGTGCTTTTGAGATGTAACGAATTTGGCCATAAAGGAGCTGAATGTACCGTTCAAGCTAATAAATCTTTAAACATCCAGAACAAGAAAGAAGAAAAGAAGACTCAATTTAAGATTAATGTAGTTGATATGACCGCATTCATAGATACCGGAAGTGACGTGAACCTGATAAAGTCTATTAAATTAGCAGATTTTAAACAAGGCAACCCGAAATATGAGACATATTTAAATAAATCTAAATTAAGTCTAAAATTTATTCTTAACTAGTTATGCCCGCGATTTAATACCGCATCCAAACAGCATGTGTTTGTCAAGCGTATCGCTTAACAGCGATTTAATTGAATTAAACTCTAAACGTAAGCCCAAGCTTATTTCATTTATCACCGAAAATCATACCGAACAGATAATATTAGTAATCTATTATATTGTATTATATAAAAAGTAATAACGCTTTTAAAGCAATCAGGCCCTGAACATACTATTTCTATAATTAGGGAGCATTATTGATCGAACATCTACCCCTTAGCAAACAGTGGAAAGGGGAAGGGCGCTGCGTCGGGCTTGCGCGAAAATTGGCATCCCATATGTACAGTACCGCTTTAAGTACCGCGAAGTTTAGACGCGTCGCCTAGGCTCCCAGGCTCCCAGGCTTTTCTATACCCGGCAGGGCCAAAAGTTTAAGAACGCACATAAACAACATAATTATCCATCAATTGTAATAAAATCCCATAGGATAAATAAAAGAAATGCACATCTCCATATTCTATTGTTACTGTCGAATATTTAAAAAAAACATTATTTTGTTTACTTTCAAGTTATTGGACAATAAACATCTATTGTTTTCAAACACCGACAAACGCTGCGCTAGAGCCAGGTGGTAGAGTCGTAATAATATTTTTATAATTTTCTCATTACTAATTACTTTGCTTTTATTACGTATTGGTCAAAAATTAGGATTATTTAGCTCCTGAAAACACTGTGTTTCTGACTTATTATAACCTGAGTTTCCTTGGGTTTGTTCACAAATAATCACCATTAGTCTAAACTTGTGGTAGAGTCACTGTAGAAACAGTGAAGACGTCAAAATGGGAAAAGCTCAAGAAATTAGCAGTGAAATGCATTCTGCTATCGTTGTTTTACATAATGAAGGCAAATTCCAACGTGAGATTGTTTCACAACTAAAGTTATCGAAGACTTGTGTTCATGGCACAATAACTCGATACAGGGAGACAGGCAGTTTTCAAGATCGTCCACGCTTGGGAAGGCCGAGAGCTACCACGTCTAGTGAAGATAATTTCATTGTTGTTACCAGCAAGCGAAAAAGACGCTTAACAGTACCAGAAATCCGCGTTGAAGCAAATAAAACCCGAGTTAAACCTTTATCTTTGACTACAGTAAAACGGCGACTGAGAGATGCGAAGCTGTATGCCGTTCGAAAGCCTCTGTTAAGGCCGCAAAATAAGAAGAATGCAGTGGGCTCTTGCCCATCGAGATTGTAGTGAATAAGATTTTAAAAATGTGCTTTGGACCGATGAATCCGAGTTTGAACTATTCGGTGCAAAATGTAGAATTTACATTCGTCGCAGTGCCCAAGAAAAGGTGATGTCAGATTGTGTAGTCCCAACAATCAAGCATGATGGTGGCTCAATTATGGTCTAGGGTAGCTTCTCTAGCCAAGAAACTGGCTATTTAATTTAAATTGAAGGAATTTAGACAAAGGAACAGTACAAAAATATTTTAGAAGAAAATGCCGTTTCTTCCGGGTTGCGATTAATTGGAGATGGATTCATTTTCCAACAAGATAAAGATCCAAAGCATAGCTCAAAATTATGTAGAGGATATTTAGAAGAGAAAGAGGCACAAGGGGTATTAAAAAACATGGTTTGGCCTCCTCAGAGCCCGGATCTCAATCCTATTGAACTTTTGAGGGAAGAGCTTGATAGGAACGTCCGTAATCGTGGCCCATCCTTTCAAAAAGAAATGTGGAATGATTTCTGCAAAATTTGGAACAATATATCACAAGACACCATTAACAAATTGATTGCCCGTATGCCGAGACTAGTGAAAAAGTCATAAATGTATAGGAGGATTTTTGATGAAAAATCAGTTTAGCTAACTATAGCCTTTTTTTGCATGGACTGTTAATATTTCTTTACGATTTTAAAGTACAGTTTTTGTCAATCGTTGTTTTATTAGATGATTAAACAGGTTAGTTAAATATTTAATTGAACTTTTACTTTATTTTCCTACTTTAATTAAGTGGTCTTAAGCTTTTGGCCTGCTGTGTGTCTTCGTTTAAAACTGCTTCATCACATAATTTATTATTTAAATTCACGTGATATCAGAGAAATTTGCTCTTCATTACGTCTCTGGAGCCCAATGGTTCGATAATTCAAAATTTTCTGCCTATATGAAAAAAGCATTAGCTGGTATCACATACGCAGTGCTCAAACAACGTGACGCGTTGCAAACTGAATGAATAAAGTATTGTTAGCTCCTGAAGAGTCCTATCACGTAGACCACTACTGCCTTTCATGTTTCCAGATGGAAGCATAACTTCATTGACAACGGAACCGTAATGTATCAATTTATCATTGCATTTTTAAGACACTATCTCAGATTTAGTTTACACTATATATAACAAGTCTGGCTATAAATACTGTTACATAAAAACTTTTCTTTTTTTCAACTTTTTAATTATTTTGAATTTGGAACACGTATATTATTTTAAAAACTTCTTTCGACTTTGCGCCATTTCACATATTTTTTCAAGTTCATTATCAAATTGCAATATGGAATGGAGTATTAAAGAAAAAAGGATTGCAGTGATCGCCTTGCACAAAGTGGGTATGGAGCCGTCGGTCATATCCCAGACACTTCAAAAGTTCGGTATCAGCCGTATGTTCGTATATCGTAGTATCAACAAATACAATAACACTTCCTCTGTCGAAGACCAGAAAAGATTGGGGCGACCACATGCTGTTAGAATTACAAAGGCTGTTAATGCTGTTAAAGCCAGAATTCGTCGAAACCCCATTAGGAAGCAAAAATCTTATCGCGAGAAATAAAGATTCCCGCCAGGACTCTGTCGCGTATTATAACACAAGACCTCGATCAGAAGCTCGATGCTTATCGTCGATATACTTATAGGACATGTCCTAAAGCAATCTTTACAATTAAAGAGAGCGAATCGATCTAAACGCCTTCTGTTGCGATACGCAGGTGAAAAGCACAATTTTCACGATTGAAGAAAACTACAATAAGCAAAATGATAAAGTGTACGCTCACAGTTCTAAAGAAGATGCTCAAGATGGGTACAACGTGGTCATCATCCTGCGTCAGTGATCGTTTGGTGGGGCGTGTCTTATCCAGGAGTCACAAAACTAAATTTTTGTGAAAATGGAGTGAAAACTTCAGCAAAGTGTATCAAGATACAGTCTTGAACCATGTTGTGAAAGCTCTCAACAATACACTTTTTAAAATTTCTTGTAAATAAATCTATAGATATTAGTTTATATAAATGTAGCAATATAAATTGACCTTTTAAGTAAAACTTTAAGGTTCAAAGAATATTCGTCACATTTTTTTTTGTAAAATATAATATCATTGCATAATATTTTTACTGCATTATAATGAGCTAGGGGATTTAGCAGGCACGACGGCGAATTTTATAAATCATATAAATTTACTTACGAGACTTACGAGAACCCAGTACACCTGATGGTAAACGCTGCGTCCAATAACCTCTACTTATCTATCGTCCACATATACAAGATCCACATGTGTTGGCACCTCTTAGGACGGTTATCTGTAATATTGACAAATAAAATACATTCACTTTACTAAAGAAGCAATAAATTTCACGCTTTGATTTATTTAGTATGAACACCTTATTGAAAAATAATCACTACATGTGATACGCATTACTAATAATTAATAATTAACCTAACCGTAGCTGACCATTTGTGATTTATTAATGTTATGGTTCCTTCGTTTCGACAACCTTTTACATCCAGTATCCTCGATGTGTTTTCTTCTATCTCTAAGTTAATATGGATAATTAAATAATGCATTCGTTATTTAACGTTGTAACAAACAGTCTATTGAACTTTAGCTTTGCATTCGACCTTTTCACACCATTGGTTAGATCGCGCGATAGAGCGAATTGCTTCATAAGTTAATTTTGGGTAGCATAGTTTACTATTAAAATGTTGGGAATTAATATGTGTTGGCTCTTTCTGATTATTACCCACGATCCTTCTTGCTATTCTTATGTTTCATCATTTACGCATGTTTAGCAACGGTAACGGGGCTAACGGGGTAGTGGAAGAGTTTCTGCAAACCGAAAGCTTCTAGTCTAATGCAGGGTCAAAGGTGCCTCCTTTTTGATTTACGTCTGAGTAAGTCGATGAAACATTTTAAAGTTAAAAATACAATATAACCAATAAATCCAGTAACTGTACAATAATTTTTGGATAGTATACATTAGAAGACGGCTAAGATAAAATGGTAAAATTAGACAAAATGGAAATAGCCGTGTGTCGAGTTGGCTAACGTTAGAATATCTGGCGTAGAATTGTGGATACATGTGCTAGTTTGAAAGCTGGCCCGTCCCATATTTTACTTATTTTGTAAACATTATATGTAATTTTTCTTTTATGTTGATTGGGTGCACCGATAGATTTTTTTTATAGAATAGGAGGCAAACGAGAAAGGACCCAGTAATGGTAAGTGATAACTGCCGCCCATGAACATCCGCAACACCAGAGCATTCGCAAATGCGTTGTCGTTCTCGTGTAGGCTCTTTTCTTGAAGGTCTCTAAGTCACATTGGTTCCGATACACCGCTGACCACAGCTGATGCCACAGGGTACTTGTGCGTCGCCGGAAATAGTGTGTACAGCGCACAGGATTCACAACCATGGAGATGATAAGCATAACATTTTTAATTCTGTCGTGATGTAGGATGCTTAAACTCAGCAGCTGGAATTCATCCTAACAACTCCACAGAACACTCCCTTTGGTAAATTCAGTAACGACAGTGAATGAAACCGATTGGAAAGTACCTGGTCATCAACGATCGTTCAATCGAAACGCTCTCCATGGAATGCGGTCAAACGGAAGAAGTTCCAGCCATCCGGAGGCTGATACTGAGGTGCCCGCTTTGTGAAGTTGCACACATTAGGCCGACATAAAATACTGTATCGCTCTATTAAGCACGCCCAGTTTTTTAGAAGCCAATTTGGCCTTGTCCTCCAAATGACCGCGGAACTGAACGTCACTCGATTTGCCAACGCCAAAGACTTTGTTTAACTAAGTCTCGGCCTCAGACATCCAGTATTTCGGTATTATTGGACTAAACTTTGTCCAGTTATACCGCAATTTTCTAATTTATTTTTGTTATTAAGAAAAGTGTCAGTGAAAAATGAAATAATAGTCTAATAAAGTGTACCGATTTCAAATGTATACAAAAATAATAACGTATTTTTGTATACATTTGAAATCGGTAATATCATAGTCGATCGGTTCTATCATAGTCGAAAAATCTGTATGTAAAAATACCACCACTGCCCTCACCCAGCCACTGCCTTCACCGCCGCTACTGCCCGCCGTTCTGGACCAGACGGGTGGGCGGTAGCGGCATTTCATAGCTATAGACCTCTCTTGATGTTCTCGCATGTCTTTGATGTATGATTTTTTCCGGTTACTTTTAGTGGGATATAAGTCGTGGGCACGAGTCGCCGCATTATTGCGCCTAATTAGGCTCTTTATGTCATTTGGCAGGGTCCATCGGAAGTCATCCACCGAGGGAACCTGCCTCGAGCAGTCCTCGACGACACTTTGGATGTGCCTGCCTTATGAGGGCATAATATGCGTGGTACGTGTCGTTGACTGAGGAAATATTGCTAGGAATGGCATCTAGATGCCATGATGTGGCCTTCCTCATGTTGTTACTGAGTCGGTTCAGTCAATTATAGTTTTGATGAAAGACGAGGTTGAGGAGGAGAGCTCTAGCGGGTTAGTAAACCTTGGTTAGGGCATAACCCAAGGCCAAATTTGCGTCGACTCCTTCCGGTGTCTTGCGTTTCCCAGAAAGGGAAGCGTGGGCGTTAAACATCAACAGCTTTGTTAAATTCCACGAGATATCCACTGTTGGAACCACCTACGTGGCGTGGCTTGCAACAGCTTTCTTGAAGCTAATTCCAATCACAACAATAAAAAGTCAAGGTCAAGTTTTAAACTATTTAGAAAATAAAAATATAATACCTAAATTCCAATACGGATTTCGTAAGGGCCATGGAACAGAAACTGCACTTCTACATGTCACAGAAGATTTGACGGAGGACGGACGGGACTCAGTAATAAATAATGGTATTACTCAATTACTCTCGGGCATTTGCCTGTTTGCAGCCCGAATTACTTTTAGCTAAGTTAGACTTCTATTGTTTTGCAAAGAACACGTGTCGGTAGTTCCAGACATTTCCCACGAATAGAGAACAAATGAACAAACAGATAACTGATGACAAGAAAGATGAAAAGAGGTGGTCCTCCTGGCGATCAGTTCTATCTAGGCATATAAAATCCTGTAGATATCACTTATATGCAGATGACACGCAACTGTACTTTTCATTTGATAGCAAAAAAAGAAGTTATAAAAAAATTAACGATGATCTTAGTCGTATTTATATTTGGTCTCAAAATAACTCTCTGGTTCTAAATCCAAATAAGTCAAAAATGTTATTTTTGGGCACTAAAAACCAAATAAGAAAAATATCACATCTGAAAGATAAAATAATAATCAAAAATATTGTTCTGGAACAGGTACTCTCCGCAAATAACCTTGGTCTTATTTTAGACGGGTAACAAATATATGTTGAACATGTATATAATAACATTAGAACTGCTTTTATCAAACTAAAAACCATCTATAAAATCAGACCGTATATTAAGGACGCGCTACGTGTACTTTTGTGTGAATCACTGGTTCTCTCTCAATTTAATTATTGTAGTTCTACCTTTGGCCCAACATTGAATTCCAGCATAGAGAAATTTGGTACAAAATGTCTGTATCCGTTTCTGCTTCAATGTACCAAAAAGAGAATACATAACCCCTTACCTGAATATGAAAGATTACGTTATATGAGTTCTATAAGGTAGCTTGTCTACTTTTGTGCTGTACAGTGATATGAAACAAGTAACCGGAATATCTATAAAATAATAATAAAAACTTCTATGGATTAAGGACCTTACTCATAGAAGTATGAACGCAATAAGTCTTCTGAAGATGCCAAAACATAACACATTACCTTAAAAGTGTATTAAACTTAAACTTTATAATGATATGCACTGAACAATAAAAGAAAAGACGTAAGATAATTTATAAAGTAACGCTTGAGATTCATATTAGTTGATTATTTAATAAATTAATTAAATTTCTAGCACCATTTGTCTAACTACATTAATAGAATAAATTGTAACTAAGTAATATTAATTAGCTAACTTTTGCATTTATTTAAATTGAAATCAATATCGTTCCGCGCGTCCTGGTAAAGGGGTGAGGCTGTAATTAGGTAGCGCTTATAGCAATACGCATGTGCTAAACAAGGGGATGGGGCAGGAGGGGTGCGTCTGTACAGATCCATATTATGACCTCAGTTTAGCACTGGTTTTGTTATAACGCGCACTACACCAACCAATAACTGCTTAATATTTTCCTTTTATTTTACACACAATGCAACATACCGAATGGATTTTAATACTATTACCGCTTTAGTATAAAGAGCTACAGTTTTTGTGAAGTTAAGTTGCCGCTGTACTCAATTTTAAAATACAAAAGTTTTCGGGATCAGAGTGAAATCGTACGTGACACAATAATACTTAATTAGGTAAGATTTTGTGACATTTTTTTGATTTGGCTTGAAGGTAATATGGAATTGACGTTTTTAGAGCGGAGAGGAGAAACCTAGCACCTACGGCTTTTGATATTAAATATTATAATTTTCTTTTGTTTTGAGTGACACCGAATATTTTGTTGTTTAATTAATTTATCTATAACTTACAAATCGCACTGACCAGAATGGTATAATTACTTGAAGACGTAGAATTTTAAATATGATTTATTTATTATTTCCTAAGTGACATTTATGAAGATAGAAATTAATTTAATACTACTTGTGTAATGTAGTTATGAGCGTAGGTATTAGTTGGGAAATCTGTATCATCAAAATTTCTTATTGTCCATTTCCAATCAATACTCATCCACCAGGGCGACGGATCCCCTTCCCTCACCCCTCTCGACTGTGCTATGCATAAGCCCGACCTGCGTATTGCTAAGGGGGGTAAGGGGGTGGCGGAGGCGTTCGTCCCTGATCAATAGCTTCCAGTCTCGCATAGACACAAAGGCGCCGCCATTTTGATTTGCGTTAAATTTTATTTCAGAAATAGTTTCGACCAAATATTTTACTTATTAATTACAAATTTAATATAACTTCAATGAAATCTGTTACTGTCAGTATAAAAATACAAATAATTATAATCAATCCATAATTTTTGTATTTTTCTGTTTTTCTATTTTTCATAATCATAATCTTTATTTGCAGGAATATACAGATGTTCCAATTAACATAGTATCCAATACCGTAATGGCATGCAATCATTTACTTTATGTCTTAGCGGCATTATCATTACGAAAGAATCATTGTATAAAAAAAAACATGGCAATTATCAATATTCAATGTCAAGTAACAGATTAAAATTAAATAAAAATTACAAAAATACATATAAACTAGTATTTAAAATGTCAATATTTGTTTATAAATATTGACATTTTAAATACTAGTCCAGTAGTTATTCCGAATAAATTGTATTCTAACAAATACTAATAGTGAATAATGTCTATTTTATTTATAATATCCAGTTCTCGTCATTGAAAAATCATGTGCAGAATAATAACATATAGTTGTTGAAGTTTTAAACAAATATTTCTAAAATAATATCATTTTTTTATCTTTAAGAGTACGGGGTAATAAATTACATATTTTTATTGACATACCAGATAGATTCTTTCTGGCGACATTTAATTTATACACTGGTATCTATAACTTTTCTTTTTATCTGCGTTTACTTCAATAGACATCGCTGTTACATTTAAACACATGTACAATGTACAAAGATGGAAATTCATCAAAAATGTATAATGAAGGCAGAACGAGAATTTTGTTTCCTTTTATTAGAGGCTTACCACTCGAGAGTATCACACCACACAGGCATCGCTCTTGTACTATGAATACCATTCTTGCTTTTACTAAATATCACCACAAAATAATTCCGTACCGTAGAATGGATGAAACGTATCCATGATATGCCATTAACGTTGGATGTTTCGAAACCGTATATTGCAGTCGGTGAAATGCATATATAAACTATATAAACCAATTGATTCTCGTACATAAATTATTTCTATGACGCTTTCAAGTACAGAATTGGTGAAATATGACTCCAAGAAAAACCGTGAAATGTACTTCTTCTACAACAGTGTCTTTATAAATTAGCTTAATCATATTAGCATTACCATTGTAGGTTTGATATTGAATCAATATTGTTTTATTAATATTTACTTTTAGGTCATTAATCTCCATCCTTGGTATTACTTCATTCAAAGCAGCATTATCTGCTAGTTCTATTTAATACTGACCTAACTTATTGCCTTTAACTACTAGAGTTATATCATCTGCGAATAACATACATTTAATTTAGGTAATATTTGGTAAATCGTTGATGTAAATCAAAAAGAGCCCAAGCGCATTGCCTTGAGGAACGACATTGTGCTTTATTAGGTATTGAGACCTTCGTATGTCCGATGAGTTTCGTTATTTCAACCCATTGTAGTCAGTTCCTGTGACACCATACCTTTCTAATTTACTGAGAAGCAGATCGCGTGGGGCGAAATCAACGGCTTTACTCAAAACCAGTTTTTTTTTAAAGTGGAGTATGTGGGTTTAAGCTTTTGGTTATAGTTTATATGTTAAGCATGAACATGCCAATTTTGTTGAACACCTTCTTTTAAAGCCAAACTGTTCCGGTTTTCAAATATTAAACAACTTTAATCGATCTAGAAAAATTCCATAGTTTGTTCTTAAGATAAAGTCCTCTTTTCACTATGCAGCAACTTTAAGTCCTTTAGAGAACCACCTATTTTTCCCGTTTTTGTTTACTTTCTTCATATTTAGAATAGGAAACTAAAGATAGTAAATAGACAAACAGTTTGACGAAAATTATCAAATGCTGCCTTAGTATTGGTTTCTGAGACAACCTCATTAAACGTTATAAATGAATTACATTTTTCATATTTTTGAACGTAATCACTATTTAAATCTCATCGTTTTTCAAACCAGCATGTTGATGCCATTCACTGAGGACTAAAAAATAGTTCTATATCTGATGAAGATGTTCTGTATAGACATATCAAAATTATATCCACTGACACCATCTTTAAAGCACAATATTCAAAAGTATATGGTGGTGGTAAACAGTAGTTCACAATATAGATGTTTTTTTACTAATTCGCATGTTCATCTCTAAAAACGGAAAAGTATGAAATCAGTTTGTAATTTTTTAACCGATCATTTAGCTCTGAGCCTCTCATTATAAATGTCTCTGTAATACATTAAATGTAACGAATGTAATAATAATGAAAATAATGCTGTAATGCAAGTATATGAAAGGTGCTTGATTTATACCATACCATATAAACCGAAGGCCATACCATAAAAAACTACGGCGTCTGAGATTCTATGATTGTTTTCTCACAATTATTTAAAATAATGTTAGTTTCAGCATTGTAAGTATAACATTTACTTACATTATGTTTATAAAAAATTATAAACTCAAAATTATACTTTAGGTACTCAATTTGTATGTTAATTTTAAATGAAATATTTTACACGCGTAAAGATTACCAGTAATACTGTCGCAGCTGCTTAAAACTTTTGTGAACATTTTGCATTCGGTGTAACAATTCCACTAAAATAGTATAAATATTGTTTCACATGTTTGTTCTTTACTTAATCATATTTGGAGATGATTTCTTTACAATGTGTTTTCTTCTGAGGAGTTGACGAACATTGAAAATTAATTTTTGCGTGTACTGTGGTGACTGGAGGCGTCGAATAAGCTATATTTGGTGCATTTTAAATAATGTTTTGGAGAAACTTTTTGATATTTAATCCTGACGTCGTTAAGTTTTCGGTTAGCCATCATGATTGAGGAGTTGCTATATTTTGTTAAGCCGGTGAAATTACTTTTTGTCGGAATCGTAGTTAATTTCTTCAAGAGTTCTATTTGAATATCTTTTTCTCTTACAAATTTTCTAAAATCTGTATTTTCAGTATTGAAATTATCAATTTCTGGAGGTGCACTATGTATTTGTATTTCTAAATCTTCTAATTTTGCTTTTAGTTTTATAATTATAGCAAATTTTCAATTTCAGTGTTCAGTGGTCCAACACCTATGTTCGAAATATTCTCTAGAATTGAATGAAGAGAGGAACTTTTTTTTGATATTGTCGTAAAGACATAAAGCGATTTAAATCTTGCAGATAATCGTTTACTTATGGTTATGCTCTCCATGATAGAATCTTGAATATTTTATGGATACATATTCTTGTTTTGGTTACCAAAATATTGCATCAGCGCCCTCTTTTGATAAATAGATCAGACACAATAATTTTACTTATTTTTATATTTTATGAACACGATCACTATTACTTTGTTGCCTTGTTTAACAAGATGAAATTTGATATATTTAGCACCAGAAATTAATCTTTGATAACTGTTTAGTGTTTGATAATTTTTTAATTTAGTTAACAACCGTGTCATAGAAGTGTTCAATTTTTTTTTCAATTTTTAAATTTAAACGTGCTTACCTAACGAGTCAACTACAAAAACGTAAAGAGATTCAGAAAGCCGCCCAAGGAAGGTGAGCCGCCGGATCTTCACATTACAAGAAGCGGCACCTGACAACGAACGCGTGACGCCTAGAAATTTTAGAGGCTCTAACGTCATCGATTAGTATCTTGGAACAGTAACACCACACAAAAGAATACGTTTCCAAAAATCTAGTGTAATAAATAAAAGGAAAAGTAATCATTAAAATAGCAATGGTAATAATGTGATCATTAGAAAAAAATGGACATAATCAGTGGCGAGTCGGCTTACATTAATGGAAAGCTTCAGAAAGACTGAGATAGAAGTGTGTGTGTATGGATGCGTTAGTTTGATAACTTAAATCTGGCCCGTCCCATATTTGATCTATGTTGTGAAGATTTACCCTAACCTCTAGTCATTTGATTCACAACTAATTATGTAGCTGTTACATATATATAGATATCGTTTCTAATTAAATATTTATGACGATGCAAAATTCATTAAATATTCAATGCTGTGTGTACTTGTA
This sequence comes from Teinopalpus imperialis, assembly GCA_029286865.1. Classification (NCBI taxonomy): domain Eukaryota; kingdom Metazoa; phylum Arthropoda; class Insecta; order Lepidoptera; family Papilionidae; genus Teinopalpus; species Teinopalpus imperialis. The sequence continues at coordinate 737,267 of JAGSMU010000054.1, forward strand.
CCGTTTAATCGTGCAATTCCCATTAACATTAAAATTTCGGCGATCTACAAACCATTATAATATAAATAGAGTGACCCTAGCCAAGCCCGAGCTGGGAGTTGCCTCGGGGGTATGGGGGTGGTGGGAAGTTCCTCCCTAAAGATCGATAGCTTCCAGACTCGTGCAGACACAAAGGCGCCACCATTTTGATTTGCGTTAAAATTGATTTTATATTAGAGAACACAGTGCACCTGATGGTACATTTACCATTGGAAGTCATAGGTCGCATCATTATAAGGCCAATGACATCTTCTTCCATAATCAAGATTCACATACGTTGGCACCTCTTAGGACTGTTATCTGTAATTTTGTCAAATACAATATACATTACTTTACTGCAGAAACAATAAGTTTAACACATTGCTATATTTAGAAGGAACACCTTAATGCGACAGCTTACGAATTGAAAAATAATCATTACACGTAAGTTATACACATTACCTAGTTATAAACGGTGTAAACAATTAACTTAATTAAAGCTGAGCATTTGTCATTTATTGATGAAATATGATGATCATCGTCTACATTCATTTTACATCCAGTATCCGCGTAGTGTTTTCTTCTATCATAAGTTACAAATACAATGTTTTCTATCTATAAGTTAATATGGATAATTAAATAATGCTTATAATTTCTTCTGCCCCTTTTTTGTTACTTATTTTAATCTAATCCTGAATAGAAGACTCTAACATGCAGGCGAGTAGACAATCAGAGATCGATTAGTTGCACTTCCAGAAAAGTTCATTAGTTCCTCTGTTTTAAATTTCCTCACAACATGAGTGGTCTTATAAGCTTTACGAAGTTAATAATATAATTGATGGTAAAGCGCTATGAAAATCAGTTCAAAATATAAACATCATGAATTTTTTTTCCCAAGGCGAGGCAACGAATGGTTTTTAAATAACTTTTTTTAAGTAATATATGTTTACTCTTAAAATATTGCTAATTAATACGTAATACGGGCATCAGGATAGGTTCGGGTCTCGGAGCTATACTTACGATACTTACGAAAGTACATACTGCACCATTCACTGATGACGCTGGTCTAGAACTGGCTTGTAGAATACGTCGGGCTCCTGCTGACTCCTCATTTCAGTCGCAGAGAAACCTTTGCTAGAAGAAAAGATCGCTGAATATGTAGGACTAGTGTTGAGTTAGTATGTGAGATGTAGAAGTTATAAAACTTCAACATTTCTAATACAGACATAGACATATGTTACCCTCGAGTTAATTTCTTAACCCGAGGGTGTAGCAAGAAGCTCACGTGACAGAGGTCTGCCGTCCGGTGGACAGGTGTGCTGCGGCTCTGTATTATGTAGGAAGTCGTGTGATCCGTTCTTTGCGCGATTTAATATTCGTCGCGTCTGCCGTATTACGAATTCAATGCACACGATATTGAGGTTGGTCGCTAGTACGTCTCTTCTGACGTATGGACCAGCCCCAACTATCGTAAGCAGAGCTGAATTTTGCAAAGTTAACATACGCTTACGTTGTGTACTGCATGCTCGAGTGGAAGGTCAGTCGTGAAAGGATGTATGTTTTGTATATTCCTAACTTAGCATAATTACTAACTTCGATGCCAGAAATGATGCAGCATCGCTCTTGCAGCCCCGGCCGGTCACATTACGTGGTCGACCCGGGGTGCACAACGAGTGATCTATATGGCATCTAAGATAGGTGATAGTTAATTTCCACTCCACTTACTTACCTTGCAGTTGGAGGGAAGGGGGGATTGCAGTTGGTGATAAGAGCGCACGTTTTGCCGACGTTCACCTTCTGCGGCACTTACCTAACCATTCCGGAAGGGTAATTAGCAATGAAATTAATAATGAAAAAAAGCATCTTATTTGAAGCAATATTTACCCGGGCGTGTAGCGCCACTATTACGTCATCTTCCCACTCTGCAACGCGACCACACAGAGTGGGAACGTAGTATCCTCTACGAAAGTCAAACTGCTCCTTATGTAGGGGCAGCAGGGTGCAGTCCACCCTAGAAGTAGCCTTTCAAACAATTTTGATTTAACAAATATATACGGTAGCAACGTAATTGGCCTACAGCATGTCGGCAAGCGTTTATCATCACCGGATTTCGGCAACACGATGACGAGGAGAGAGTGGGTGGAGTGCCACCGTCCATTCGTCATGATGAAATGCATCAATTACTTGTTTGGCGTCATTGGGTCGAAATTGTTGTTCTAAGTGCTGTGCCAAAATCAATAATGACCCTGTCATGTCCCAGTTCTCTTAAAATAAATTATTATAAAAGTACTTATAAAGTAAAATGTAAGCTGTTATATGTTAATTTCTTCTCTTTCTTTTTGATTACCTGTTTAAATCGACTGCTGAATATTAGCCTCAAACATGCAGGCGAATGAATTAAAGACCGATCAGTCGCAGTTGCAGAAAAGTTCACCGGTTCCTCTGTAGTCCGGATGGACGGAGAGGTCAGTAGAAGGTCCAACACCCCCGGGGTAGATTTTTCGAGATTAAATTTTATTTAGGGAGGGAGTGGCGGGTGGGCCACCGCCTACCACACTCACCGGTCGAAACGCAGAAGTGTATGACATACGCCGATGTTCTATGAGGCGTTCAACAACAAAAGCTGATGTTTTCATAAAATTACGTAACGTACTTAGCTATTTTATAAAATTAGCTAAGTACGCTGTGTTAAATGACAAAAAACATTGAAATAGATAGATGTTCCGTAGAAAATAGAGGAGCTTAGGAAAATTTAATATAGGACGGCAGAGGCCTGCCTCACCAGGGGTGGAATATTTGTACAGAACACAATGGTCTACGGAAAACCAAAAATTGGGGTTTTTAATATATCTAGTCTTAGCTCTTGAAACCATTAAAACATTTTAGGAAAGTCGAGGATTATCTGAGGGAGCGCAATATGTTTTCAAGATATGCTTTTAGTATTACATCGGCTGATAAATTCCCGGTATGACACAGATGGTGGCACAAATACAGATTTAAAATATTTATAGTACGTACTAACCTTCATAAAGTAATTGAAAATTCTATGACGATCAGATGTTTGATTCAAAAGTTGATGTATATGTGAGTTTAAAAGATTAACACTTGCCCGTCCAATATTTGAATTATTTTTTGATGATTTGCCCTAACATCTAAAATCGTTTGACGCGTAACTGATTACATATTTTTCTTTTGATTTGGTTCACTAACATCGAGTATATCGGTATAATTGGACAAAATTTTGGCAGAAAATTCTAATTTATTTTTATACTAATTAAAATATAATAAAATATCAAGATATAAATAAGTTTAATACATTGCACCGATTTCATATAATATAATCACACCTTTCATAGTCGAGACATCTGTATGTAAAAATACCACCACTGCCCTCGCCCCGCCGCCACCCTCACCCCCGCCCCAGTCCGGCGAGCAGTATACTACTTTCCAATCAATAATCTCAGACCAACGCAGTGGCTACTTACGAAGAATTTAGTAACAATTGAAATTGAACTTAAATCGCTTCAACATACGATTGAAATTAGTATGGCAGTATAAAATCATATTGTTTTTAAATACGCAGTGCTCCCACCCCATTTATATATATTTTACAGCCCCTCTAGACGGACTCGCATGTGTTTGAAATTTTTATCAATTAATTTTTTAGACGGCCACTATTTTCTCATAATAGTTTCAGTCACCGCCAACCACTCGGTAAATCAGCACCTAAAATTGTAACTAACAATTTCTTTGGCGGCCCCACCGGGATAATTTTTTTTTGTGTGTCTATTGCTGTTGATCCAGAGACCTCTACAGCTTTATCAAATTAGACTTGAAAAATGAGACCCGTTAAGTAGGGAGACAACGACGATGCTGCGAAGCTAGCGTGAAGACTGCTGCTGAACCACCGCTGCCACCACTCCGATTGTTAAAAGTGGCCTAGAACACGAGTAAATCGCGTATATAAGCTGCTGTTCGAGGAAAGCGACGTCGCTCTCGCCGGCGAGAGAATTACAAAGTGGCAGTTTAGATTTTTATGGAGTACTTTTTATTATTATTAGTTGATTATTAAATTGAATAATAATATATCTAACCCTATTTGTCTCATTTCGTTAATAGATTGAATTGTAACAAAATAATATTTCTTAGATAACCTTAACATCATTTGCATTTATTTACATTGAAATCAATAGTATCCTTTTGCGCCCTGGTAAAAGGGTGGGGTTGTAATTAGGTAGCGCCGGGCAGCGACGTTTAATACGCATGTGCAACACTGGGGGGTGCGTCTGTACAGATCCATATTCCAATTTCAGTCTAGCACAAGTTTCGTTACAACGCGCTGTGAACCAACCAATAACTGCTTAATATTTAACACATACACAATTAGTGAGTTCTTCATCCGCGTGCCGAATGCATTCGGCATCATATTAGTGCTTTAGTTTATAGAGCTAAAGTTTTTTGTGATCTTAACTTGCCGTTGTACTCAATTTTTAAATATAAAAAGTTATCGGGTTCAGAGTGAAATCGTTCGTGGAAAAATAGTCCTTCGTTAGGTAAGATTTTGTAATATTTTTTTTTTGATTTGTCATGAAGGTATATTACTTATTAATATTAGATTGGCTTATTTTTTTATTTCTAGATAAGAGACTTCTATTTCTAACTAAAGATTTATCGTAGCACCTACGGGTATTTGATGCCCAATATTATATAATATATTTATCATTTGTTATGAGTGCCACCGAATATTTTGGTTACAAATTTTGTAGTACAAAGTTTGGAATACAAATTCATTTAATATTCAATACTGCGTGTGTAATGTAGTTAAGAACGTTAATATTTGTTCCAAAATCTACATCATCAAATTTGCTTATTGTCCATTTCCAATCAATACTCATCCATCAGGGCGAGGGGTCCCACTCCCTCACCCTTCATAATCCAGCTTTGTGCAAGCCCGACCTGCGTAATGCTTACGGGGTCGGGGGGTGGTGGTGGTGGTGGTTGTTACAGTTTGATAGCTTTCAGTCCCGCAAAGACAGGTGCCGCCATTTCGATTTGCGTTAAAATTTATATTAAAACTTGTTTTCAACTATAAATTTTTATTATTTTTTACGAATACAGCAGCATTATGCTAGCAATGTAACTCCAATAAAGCCAGTTACTGGTTTACATAATAATTTAACAATAGTTTTTGTATAGTTTACCGCGTGGTCGACGGTGAAGGAAAATATCGTCTAAAAAAGAAATGAAAAAATATGTATATTGTAGACTTGTGACGTCCGCCAATCCGTAATCCAAATAGTTTGAAATCATAATTATTATTTATTCATTAATTAACTTTTATGTACACAAAGCATGTATACAAGGAAACTAAGATAAGAAAAGTATCTACAAAGGCGCAGCTTTATCTATATAAAATTCTTCTATCTATATTTCTTCTTCCAGCGTACCTGGTGTTAGCGTACATATTATAGGAAAACTGAAACAAAGAAAAGTAGAGAAGAAATTAAAATAAATAGAGGAATATATTTATTTACAAACAAATAAGAGTACCTGCAGCCTCAAGACTTCAAAAAAAAACAAGTTCTAAAATATAAATTTAATTAAAGAAAAATAATTCTATATCTATAGAGAAACCGATTATCTTGGTCTAAGTGTGACCTAAGAATGATGAAATCTAATGCTAACTTCCTCAGGCGTTGGTTTTCGCGCTTGATGGCGATATCCGATGCTGACTTGGACGGGCGTCGGGTTGTCTTCTGACTCGGCTTCTTGTTTGTTTATGTTTTACGTCGTTAGCGATTTATATGTAATTACACTACGTAATTCCTCTCACCGCAGTTCAGCAACTATTTTCCGTCTTTGAGAGAAAATGTCACTGGATTGGCTTTTGGATTTTTGGGGGTCTTCATATTTATGCTTTTAATTTAAACGTCCAGATATAATTATAATTATAGTTGTGATAAGTTTGCCATTTATCATTATGTAATTAGTATTAGTCATGTGGAACAGAGTATTAAAACTACGGTGTCCTGTACTATCGTTGGTTCTCTCATGACTTCATTGCAGAATTCGTATAGTTTTCTGAGGTCTATAGATTGCATCGAAAGTCTATGTTGAGATGTAGTTTCCTCTTTCAAGTTACGTGAGATATCCGCCATTATTAGTAGTTGTCCGGATACTTGGTTGTTCTCGTTGACTTTTGTGAATTCTGGAGTCATCATTGTGCTTAAATGCACAATGGTATGGTTACCAGTTAACTTTGGGAATTTTCAAATCTATAACTATTTGGTTTTCGACGTAATATGAGCCAGTTTTTATGGTACTCTCAAAATCGCGGAAATCTAAATTTATTACTCTATTATTCCCATATATTACTCTAATTATTTCTATCATAAACCCTAAAGATATAAAGAAGATATGTATAGACATTTTAATTAATAATTCATGTTCTCCGTTTTAGTGGTCAGGAGCTGAGCTAAATGAGCATATTTAATTAAACTATTTTCTTAATAAGCTGTACTATTAAATAAAAGGTATAACGTAGCATTAATCGATTGATGATTTCTAAGAAACTGGTCTATGACGTCATTATGTTGCAACATCCACTCTTTGCTGAGACTAATGTGCGAGTTAAATTCCGTAATGACTTGGACCTGATTATTTTCGAGAGATTTTATTGCGTTATCAAATTTAATAGCATTCTGATAATCCAAGTTTCTGGTTAAGCTTTTACTAGCGGACTCTAGCCATCAATTAAACCTCTCTAGTCTAGGCTCTAGTCCTATTAAATTATTTAAAACCCTATCGATCTCATGCGATAGGAATTAATTTGAAGAGAATATTAGGCGAATATACTGTTATCTAATCTTTATTCAAAGTCAGTTAACTGTTAACAGTCTTACCGCGATAGTTTTATTTTCTATATTATCGATGCGAATATACTATAAACAGCTAAGGTAATATGAAACTTGGAGAGTTCAACCTAATTTATAAGGAAAAAGGCCCGGACCATCTTTGAGACTCTCAAGTCTTATCTCCTCCATTTAATATCAAAAGGCCTACATTTCGTAAAGCTGTGCACCGAACTGTTTACAACACACGCGTTGGGTACTGGGTTTACAGTTGTCTCGTCTTTATGCTGGTGTTTCAGGAATCTTAGATGTTCGAGCAAGGTCGAATTGAATTGCATTACATTTCCGTTATCATTCGGGGAAGTATTTTATGATGGCTAATATTGTGCGTTCTTAAAATGCGGAAAATTGTTGATTCGTGAATTGTGTACCGTTATTGGTCACGCTTGTTAAGTGAAAATCACGGTGTGTGTAATATTTTAGTAAAGCCCGTAGAACATTGACGGCTGTATTAAGATGGTAGGCCTGTCCGTACCTGGAGACTACTTCGACAAACGTGACGTATTTTTCACTGTCAACAGTAAATAGGTCCGGTCCATGTGCACAATTTCTAAAGGTTTGCCCGGAGGCGGAACAATGTTAAACCTCGGTTGAACGGAATAACGTCGTATTTTCCCTAGCCACACAGTACACTCAAGGGTTAGCTCAAAGGGAATTAGTGTTTTCGTTGTGGATCTCAATGAGACTGAGGACATCCGCGTTCATATATGAAAATATGGTATATGAAAAGCTCAACCTCGCCCGCCTTAAGGACTTCATGCTGTCCCGAGGGCTACCAATCTATGAGTAGTTCGGGTTTCGCACCCAACACTCATGCACACATCAAGTGCATCACATCACGGAGCACATTCTCAATAAATTTTTTCAGGGCTAAACTGGGGCACTTTTCCTCGACGTGGCGAAAGCTTTCGACAAATTCTGGCACATCGGGCTCATATACAAACTATATGAGCTCGGTGTTCCAGATTGACTCGTAATTATCATACGAGATTTTCTCCGAAATCTAACCTTTCGTTACCGCGTCGAGGGAACGCGTTCTGAGGTTCACCCCATTTGTGCTGGAGTAGCACAAGGCTCCGTCTCCTAGGTCCCATTTTGTACACACTCTACATCAACGACATACCGCGCTTCTACGTGTCTTGATTTAAACCAGACGCTATTTGTAAACGCCTCCAATCCGCCAACACCTTGGGGAAATGCTTTTGGAAATGGAGGGTCGAGGTTAAACCCACCAAAAGTACAGCCATGTACTTCTCTCGGCGCAAAAAAAAGCCTCGTCTCCCAACTATAGAGATATTTGATCGTCCAATCCCCTTGGAAAAGACAGTCAAATACTTATGCGTCACATTAGATTAAAGACGCATATCAACAGCGTACGGAATCGAGCAGCGTTCGCTCTAGGTTGTTTGCACCCGTTACTCAATAAACATAGCAAAATATCGTTGCGTAATAAAATTACACTATACAAAGCGTGCATTCGACCCATTACATATGCATACGCAAGCCTTGAGCTGCCGACCATAGCTTAGTACCTGAAGCAGGCTTTCCGGCTATAATTCGACTCTGCCGCCACACACCCAAACCCCTTCATTGTAAGTGCCGCCACTTCCAATCCCATCGCGAATCATAGATTCACCCGCGTCCAAAGGAGACCGAGGTACGCCGTCGACGACCCCGACGACACCACCACCAGGGCCCAAGCCCTTCATAAAACACTACATACGTGCATTGCACCCTCATACCGCCCCCGCCGACGACGAGGGCGTCGCAAACAAGGTTATTCGCGATACCACCATGTCAGTGGCCGTTTCTCTCCAGTCAATAAAGATAGAAGTGTCGCTGTTGTTTCTTGCGACACTTCTTCTGCAGCGCCCACGTATTCCTAAGTGGTGATACAGATAGACATTAATAATAAAAGAGATATTAATGTAGATAATTCCTAGTCAGAAGCAACTGATCGAGCCGAGGTTCGGCCCTCTCGGGCACCCTCGTGTTAGACGCTCACGCGGAACAGGGCTCCCTTTTATGAGCTCTTGTGCTGGTTACCCACTAATAGAGGTCTCGACTGAGCGCCATAAGCGCTTGGTCACCTCTCAACCCGGCGAAACTGTAAAAGCTCGATGGCTGCTGTTAGCCCGAGGGCTATTACAGTTAAAAAAAAAAGGTAAAAGGAATTTTCATGAAAATGCTCAATTTTAATTTAAAATAATGGTAAATACTTTAAATTCTTCTGCCCAGGCTCAAGATGGATCTCCAAGAGTCGGTAGAAGGGTGTAGGCAGGCACTGGCGAAGTTTTTCAATGAAGATCTTGGGAGCGCGATGATCATGATTGGTGCATGGTGAGTAAATTTAAATGTATCTATGCTTAAGACTAAATCGTGGTCAGACTTTTGTCTGTTCACAATAGCCTTCCTACACGAACGGACTATCCAACACAAAAATAATTTTTAAATTTGAACCAGCAGTTCCTGAGATAAGCGCGTTTAACCAAAAGAACTCTTCAGCTTTAAAATATTAGTATAGATTCTGATGAAACATGGCACTGTTTTAAGGTAGTATAGCTCCTGAGGGTCTCTGTACTTTTTTCTTCAAACAGTCTGCACAGAGTGGTGTGTATTAGTAAAACTGAAAAAAGTTTCAGCTATTGCTGGCACTTTCTTAGGAGGTTCTTTGTTTTCCATTGGGCCAAAATCAGTTGAAGAACGAGATAATTTATGTTCTCTTCTAGTGGTTTCACTAACTAGTTTCTACATGCAATATGAAGCTGTCGGTTCGACCAACAAGGATTTGAGTCCACACAGGGAGGGAATGAAGAGCATAACGTTGCTATGGAGCGTTGGTAGAACTGTATATTCTATTACTGGTAGATTGGACAAACCATCTCAGCCCCCAAGGATAGACATCACATGACTCATTCGCGCTACAGCTAGATTATTGTTGCAAGCTACCTCTACTTTACCTCGCTTACAAATGGACTTAATACTGACAGTCACCGAAAGCCCTCATCCGTTCCGCTTTAACAACACGTAATTCGCTGTGTGGTCTAAATCAGACCAGGTTTTAAAGTTTATTTACACTTCCAGGAACCGTAGTGGGTATTACCATTGGTGGAATTCGCACATGTACCACCCACCAATAATTCCACAGAGCATCGATCAAACAGCTGGCATGATGGAAGAGCTCCAGAATACGCTATTCATGTACCATGGCCAACTGCGCTTCACTGGCTTGGTAATGTTCACAGATATTTACTAACATTAACACCATTGCAGTAGATAAAATGTTCTTTAATTTTATACATATTTTTTGCACGCATAGTTTTAAACTTCAGTTGCAAAATTTGCCTACACAAACCTTAAAAAAAGCTTGTCACAATAAACAATATATTAATCAACAAAAATTATAGACTTAGATACCTAACTATAATAGTTGTATATACTGATAGGGCGCAACTTAAATATAGTGCTATACGATTCATCTTATTATATTAAATGAACAACTCTTATAAAATATATATAGATGAAATTGGTTTTTCGGACACTGCTGTAATGATTACAATGAACAATTGCAATTACTGATCCTCTGGGCCTCCTTCTTTTGAACTCTCATAATCCTACAGGTTTTTCAAGTAAAGAAAAATATACAATTGATATAATAACCATCTACAGAAACCAGTTAAGTTAGGTTAGGTTTACATTAAGTTTTTTGTTTCTTTATACTGTACTAGGTAACCCGGCGAAATCTGTTCCGCCTTAGAGGCAATAAATAAGCAGATTTTGGATTTTATTTAGTTCAATTTTTTAGTAGAAATTACAAATAAAAAAATTAAGTATTTTAATGATTCTTTATTGTTCATGTACTTTGGTGCATAGGTTGCCCTCTTTAGTTAAGTACCTTGTGATACACGACATTTTTATGTTTATATCATGTTTTTTTATCAGACGCACCAACAAACAACGCAGATGGTCTTCCGACCCGTGAACATACCACATATAATAGTCCGTGGAAAAACCATGGATATTCCACATTCAAACCACAAAAACTTTCAAGGATTGGCCTTGTGATTTGTTAATGGTCATGGCGAATGCAAGACGGATCGGAAATTGAAGTCTTTTAAACTCAAACGGCATATCTGTTGGGATCATCGGGTTCTCGGAATGAGAACCTCACCATTGAATTTACCTTTGACTATTATCGCGTATATCACATTGATCATCAATTTACTTACCACCAAAGGCGTACCGTTGCCCAGTTTTGGTTGATTTATGTTTCGAAGCATGATTACTACGGAGCCAACCTTTAGTCTCAAATTGTGCGGTGGTAAGCCAGGCGCATCCAAGAAGTTTAAAAATTCAATTGGATAGTTGGTGGCTTCATCTTCATTTGTTACGCAGTCAATTGATTTGAATGAATGCATTGTTTCAATGATCTCATTCTAAATTATGTAGTTTAGGTCATCTACATCTTTATTCTTAGCCGCTTAAATGCATTATTTTTGTAGTTGGTAATGATGCTTAGGAATACTTGGTTGATAAGTTCGTCTTTTGATGAGACAAAGTTACATAAATTATGAGAAAATGAAATCAATCAGCTCGATTCGTCGACAGGTACTTTACCATTACCGATAGCCAGCAATTGCTCAGAGAAATCTTCAGCAGATGTATCACTAAGCAATGCAACTCTCATGTTTGTTGTCACCTAACGTTTCTTCACATAAATTCTATAATTTGAGGCAAGCGTTTATTTCGTCAGCAGCCGTTGATCTTGGAATTACTAGCAGTGTTTGGTGGAAATCGCCAGACAGTAAAATCATTGCTCCTCCAAAACATCTCTAGTCATTGGGTAGATCCTTCAATGTTCGGTTAAGTGCTTCTAATGCACGTTTATTATGCGCCATTGTGTTTTCATCCCAGATGATGATTTACGATGCTGATAACACTTTGGCCATTGCTGAGTTTTTTGCAATAATACATGTTGGTTCTTCAATAGTTTGAAGATTTAACGGCAATTTTAATGCTGAATGAGCTGTACAGCATCCTTCTTATAATGAGGCTGCTATTCGAGAAGAAGCAACTGCAACCGCAATGTTGGATTTCGCAAGAACAGTGGCTAAAACTACTGACATGAGGAATGTCTTACCAGTTCCACCAGGGTCATCCAGGAAATATTAACCATCATTTCCATCATCAATAGCCTTCATTAATGTATAATTATGATATATATTTCTTTTGTTGGGAATTCAACATTATCCTTGTTATTCGGTTGAACTATTAAATTAAAGTCCTGGTGATCATATTCACGTTCCCGTTCCAATTCTCGATTAAATGCGTCATTAATTTCACGATTTGGCGCTGGCATTCCTAAGCTGACTAATAAACTACCACACATGAGGTAACACATGTCTTCGATCAAGTGTAAAGTCCGATTATGCATCTCCTCATTCATCTCAAGATCGTGGTTTCTGGAACTGACATGAATTTGATGTGAAATATTATACTGTTTAATATTTATTTGTGCCACAGGTTAGATGGGTTCGATGGAAATCATGTCGAAATAATGATAGCAAATAATGTGCGTATCTGACTTAGAAATGCAGGCTCCAATGATTTTCGTATCCCAATGAGTATCGTTTTCTGATAAATTGAGTTCTTCACATGTTGCGAATAGTGTACCATTAACAGATAGTAGTGTCTCAAATGACGTTGGCCCACGTACATTTACCAGCAACTCATTCTTTGGTGAAACTGTATACATACGACCAAGAGCATCAGAAGCAGTAGAACGCACATCCGAATAACCAGGAACCGCATTGCTTTGTTTTCGTCGTTGAAAATTCTTCGATGAAGCATTTCAATTACGTGGCATCTCCGAGTAAAGCAAAGTTCGTGCAAACGGATCGCTTTGGCAGATCGCAAAGAAACTGGTCAATGTTGTCGCTGGAGGTGTTTCAGCACGTTGAACAACATTCGCAGCCGTGAAATATACTTGTTGACCATTGTTCAGATGCACAACAGTAGGATGTCGTTCGTGAATCCTCGTTTTTGCCATTCGATTGAATACATCCAACATCAAGTATCTCCAAAGACGTGTTGTTTTACAATTTAGTTCATCAGGGACCGCATTTTTTGCCTGAATACACGTGCTGTGATGTCGTGTCGATCACTTGATGTTTTTCCGGGATGCAGCAATTCAACAATTTTTATCCATTTTGGATAACAAGTAAAAGTAATAAAGAGATCTGGCCGACCGTAATGATGAACATCAGTCATTGCATCTTGTGCATATTCATGCATATGACGTGGACTACCTATGTACGTCGTCGGCAGAATAGTTAATCGACCAATATTTCCTTTAGTATGAATTGCATCACGTAAATGGATATACTCCTGAGAACGCAGTTTGGCTTGGTTCAACCTAATGAAAGTAAAACGCTCCGTTTTTATTTTGACATACATGTCGACGCAATACTGCTGAAACAATCGACGAAACCGCAGCAAATAGTTGTCAGCATTTTGACGAATGATCAAACGATATGCGTAATAATTCATCGAGCTAACTTTCTTTGTAGTTTCTTCACCTGAAATTAAAACAATTGATTTAATTTTCGTATGTAAATTATTTGCATAATTATAAAGGGGTGAAGATAAATGATTATAAATCAGTTGCCAGTAATTTGTCTAATTTTATCTGTACAAACAACCCCTAATCTTTTCCTGGTAATAAGCAGTGTAATTGGTCTTTTATTGTAAACCAAAACCAAACAATGTAAAATGTACGTCATGTTGAACTATGATATTGATCTTACATCTTTTCCTTGCCAAAACATCAGCGGGTATTACAACGTGTCATATGAATGATGTGTTTCAGATATTTGTTGCAGTTGCCCAGTATCGCAACGTGTAAGCACAATATCGCGTGTTTCCGAGTGTTCACCAACAATCAGGATGGCAACTTCATCTATTGTTGCAACGTTAAATGTGCGTTCGTGTTTTCCCGATGGTCGTTTATCTACTCTGATCACCACTTTGTAGCCATCATTTGGCATGCGCTCCAAAGCACTCTTGAACAGCCTGACCAACGCATGATGTTCATGAAGTAGTTGCTGCAAGTCTTGAAGAATTGCTCTTTTCATTGCTGCATTAATCTCTTGACGTCGATCAAGTTGTTCTTCCATGTTGCCCATGAAGTATATTTGTATAAAATTTATGCTGTGCTTCTTCGAGAGGTTACGATGATGCAATTCGAGGTGAATCTCTCCTTGTATCTACAAAATAAAAAGCAAAGACAGTATTACTGTTTTACAAAAATAAATAAATAAATACCTTGAATGTCGGATTAAATCCTCTTTCTTCGATAATGTCTGCTCCAAATGTCATTTGGAAACAACCATTGTAGTTTTGAGTGTTTGCAAGAAAATGACTTGATTCGGGTGTTTCGCCACAATACAATGAATGCAATGGCTCAGGTGGCGGAGTCAATTTCACTTTCCCACTAAGGCAGCATAATCCGAGCGTTTCTTCGGAAAACTTCAAGGCGCCACATTACTCGCAAACGTCTATTGGCCCAACGCAAACGCTAGGATGCAAGCAGTAATCAGCGCTGCAATTGTATCGAAACACTGCTCGATTCAAATCAGCACTTGATAAATCTCTTCTTGTGCGTCGAAAATTATCAACCGAGCCGTTTCACGGGCTGACTTTGCTGTTGTGATTGCGAAGCATGAAGTCAATACTAACGCGGTGCTCTTCACGGGCAATTTCTTGTTCTTCTTCAGTCCTTTCATTCCCAATGTTTCGTATCCTTCTTGCATTACGGCTTTGTCGGGAAAGATTCAATCGTCTTGGTTGCGGTATTGTTAATGAGGATTCAAAGAGAATACAAATAACTGATTATTACTGATTATTGATTTCTGACAGAACTGAATTTCCAAATATCATCCATTTACCACGAGGAAGATGGTTTACATTTAGAAACAAAAGGCATTGCATACAATCCCATATTTTAATTAACGGAGATTCAGTTTCTTTTTGATCGAACAGGTGGCAAACGAGCAATCAGCTCTCTTGATGGTAAGTGATCACCGCCGTACCAGAACCTTTCCGCAACATCAGGGATGATGATGTTTTAAAAAAGGAACAGGCTCTTTTCTTGGATCGGTTGCCTTTATAATGCGATGTTGTGATGTTTGAATGCGACGAGAGGAAAAGGATAAAAGAGGAGAGCCCAGCAATATACGTACTAAAGCTTTTTATTTTTCTTTGCCTAGTCACAGTAAAAGGTACATAAATATATCTTACAATAGTTATTTTTGTGTTTTAGGTTACGTACGGAATCGTAACCGATATGGAAGCGCATTCACAGCTATCGGCCGCTTAATGCGAGCTTTCGCAGGCGGTCCAGTGTCTGCAACATGCCGAACTTCTGACTGGATTCCTGCAAGCTGCTACAAAAATCAACAACTGCTATAATAAATTAAAGTGAGTAGTCTGCCATATTCGACAAACAGACATTCATTTTATTATGTATGTATACTCACAGAACAGACACTTCAATTAATACTTCATAAAATATGAAATAAAATATAACATTAAAAATCTGACACTAATTATCTTGTTTTTAAAAATAAAACTTTTATTTAAATTTACTTTTATTAATACTAAAGAAATTGAGAAAATGTTATAGATGAAAAATATGCAAACTATATATACATACATTATTTTACTACTAACACGTTACTTATTAATGTATATATAATTAATTATTTATTTATACTCGCCTTACCTTTAGTTGCTATTTTTATACAATAATAATATATCTGCTGACTGCATCGCTGGTTCGATTCTCAATGGAATTGATAGATATCGGATTTGAGTCTTAAATGCCAACAACATCCACCTTCCACAAAGATTCAAGATACACATACGTTGCTCGCCTTCTGAGAACTGAGAAGAAATGCTTATAAACCTCCACCAAACGAAACACTGAAAGGTTATGCTGCTACCTAATAGCTGCAAGTAGTATTTTGCGTGGGCCTGCACTTCCGTTCTTTATTCGAGCAAATTTTAACAAACTAACGTCAACGTAATATATATTGCACAATATATATTATTAATATGATCAGGTCCCAGAAATGGCTGTGGTCGGTCGTGTATATATACCGTATATATACAATAGAGAAGATATAAAATATTCACATACATTTTTATTGCTTGTCCTCAGGAAATGCACTGATATATTTATGGCAACACAATTTTATACGGAACAATCGTTTCATTGCTACTTTGATTCATTGAATCAGTGCATCAGCTCTTACAGTGACTCCATTGCTTCGCTGCCACAACGCCTGCACGATCTTCTTCAAGGACTGTGTCGCAGCGGAAACGAGGTAGAGCTTTCGTCATCATCACTTCAACACGTTTATCATCTATCTACTGTGTTTTCTTCTTATTGTATAAAAACATACTCAGTCCTGTTGTCAGAATGGAAACTACCGAAAAGGCCAAACATTTACTATTTCAGGACGACTTTTTACTGTAGCAATCAGTCATTAATGGCACTAATGTACAACGCTCAGTATAGTTGCCAGACAGAACGTGGCTGAAAAGAAACATTTATCAAACATGAATGAAAAAACGTTTCTGAACCTCCAACGCCTTACAGAAAAACTGAAATTATGAAAAAATCTTGTAGCACCACATATCGCGAAGTCCTTGACATTAATTAATTTACGCAGTACTTCTACACAGTAAATGTCTTAATTGCATTAATTCCCAAGAGAACTACGCACTTGGAAAACTGGCATTTACAACTATACCATACTACGATCCAAGACACCATATTCATCGTCGTTAAGGAATCATAATGCAGATGCGGAGGTTGTCCGGAACCCTGCATACACTGCACGTGCCGTCTTATCACGCTGGTATTCTATGAGCCGACCCATCCATGCTGTAGCTAGAAACAAACTGCATAACGGCTCTACGACTGTTAATATTATTGGTTGTACTGACCTTTGTCTAGTATTTGCAATAGTATCATACATACACTTGTTACATGCAAACAATAATATCGTATTCTGACGGCAGGGCTTATGGACACTACATCCAGCCTCCCGCAAAAGACTTATGCGCGAGCGCTGCTTATTAATGGCCGGCTGCTATCGTAACGCTTCGCACGTCCCGCACTTGTTTACGTTCCTGCCAGAAATGTGCACCAGGGAAATTATGTGGTGCAACGCGTAAGTTCAATTATTTCTTTAACTGTGTGTGTGTGTGTCTAGTGCGTAGAAAATGTTGCCTTTTTAACGACAATGAATGTATAAGGATGCACTGTAGACTTGAATTCATTACCTCAAGGTGAAACTCTTACTCTTGTCTTACCTATTCCCAATTTTGTTTCAGATCCGCGCCTCTTTTCAGACAGAGATTTGCAGGAAGATGGCTCTCTACGAACAAGTGCATGATTAACAATTGCACTCATTTCGCAATCAAAACCTGCGGACTATTGGTCACATCAATGGAGCTACTGTGCTTCTGGAACGTTATATCAACACTTTCCGGCCACTCGTGCACTGCACTATTTCTGGCGGATGTATGAATAATACTTTCATATTTCTATTGTATTAGATATTATGAGCATGGTTATGTCGAAAATATTTTGAGTTCAATTGCCATTTCTTTTTCATTATTAAATAAGTATAAAAAATACCAAAAAATCTCTCAGCCTTGTTAGTGTTCCAACAGGTTGTGAGATTTGGGAAACCGAAACAACTGTTTGTCACTACAAATCCACTAATCTAAGATCAAACACTTGAGATTGGAAGCGGTGACAAAGCAATAGTCTGCAATAGTGTGATTATAAAGATTAAATATATATAATTAATAAAAATTCAGTAATAATTAAAAACAATACATATATAATTATTAATAATTCAGTCCGTGAACTTATTAAATTCTCGTTTATGTTCAGATTATTAAGAATACCCAAGATAGCCTGGAAACCGTGGAAAACAACTGGATATGTACCCAAGAAGGAGATAACAAAGCGTTAATGACCTACATCTATGGGTGCTGTTTAGCTGCAGCCGGCCGACACCAGGAAGCACTAACACCTCTCCATCAAGTTGTCAAGTAAGTCACATGCCTTGGGTTGCTAAAAGATAATAAAGAAAATACCCCCATCTACCTACTCTTGATTTTTAGCAGTTGAATAAAAAATAATCCGGATTCATCGCCGTACAAAGTGAAGAAATGTTACCGATTGTAGTTTTCTGTATTCGAAAGATGAATAAAGTATTGTTAACTCCTGAAGAGTCCTATCACGTAGACCACTACTGCTTTTCATGTTTCCAGATGGAAGCATAACTTAAGGGACGACGTTTTTCTGGCAGCATATGCTCTACTTGAAGCATCAATGTGCCACCACGCAATTGGGGACCACGCTCGCGCTAACAGCCTTCTCTGCATGGCAAGGTAAGCAGGAATACCACCTATGGTACTAATCGAATGCTATACGAATCGAATCGCGGGAGGAGCATGCAGGACATGCCCTAAATCAATGTTTACATCTAGCCTAGACCTCAACCCTTTAGATTTCAAATTATGGTCAGTTTTAGACTGCTCTAAACGACACGGCGACATGGAGTCTCTTAAAAATCTTTAGAGCAAGCAGTGGCGAAATTTCCCTCGGAAACAGTGCGTAAATCCGATTCCGAATTAATAGATTCGTGGCCAAACAGATTAAAGGCCTGTATAAAAGCTAAAGGGGCCACTATTCGAATAGAATATTTTTTATTTCTTGCTTAGAGTAATAAATAAGTATGTATAAATTTTAATAATAATACATTACTTCAATAAAAAAATGCATTTTCATTTGTAACAAAACTTATGGCCGAACTAGGTATATATAAGGGGAAGTATGTTATATGTAAAAAAAATAATAATTTTGTATTTATCTTAGAAGGCGCTACTACCACCTCTCATCCGCGTTCCGTGCTCTTTTCGGCCTGTACTACAAGCTGCAGAAACTCGGCTAAGACGTTGATTCTAATACTAAATAATACTTTAATTCATTAATATATCAGTGCTGACAATGACTATAATTAGTGATAGAGTGGTTGATTTTTGTGGTCATTTATATATGGCTAAACGGACTTAATTTTTTAATGTTCTTATTCCATGTTTACAACATTTATCTGATCTTGGTGTCTAATATTTAAGTGCATATCATGATGCCGAATGAGTGCCGAGAGCAAAGCTGAGGCTATGTTTTGTCTTTTTATGTTTGCGTACAATTATCTACTAGTAACAAAACAGAAAGAGACCGGCACTTATTATGCGTCTATGAGACGCTCGCTTTAGAAGTAAGATAATTTTAGAAGTAAGTTTATATTATGTGCCAGTTACAGACGGAAATAATATTGAATGTATAAGATACTTATGTATTATAACCTACATGGCAACTTTTTTGAAAATAAACTTTGTTTTAATCATATTTCTACTTACATAATGTCATTACTTTTATAAAATAGGGTGGAAGTGCATTTATTGACTGACAAAGTTTGTTCTAGGTTATGTCTTATTTTTTGTTATGGACTTGGAGAAGTTTTCATCATCATTTTGAAAAATAAAATTATTTAATGTTTTGTATTATGATTATGGATTACGGAACAGCTCGGTACCAGTATTCCCATCCTCTTTTACTCGCCTTTCATGAGAATATTATAATTCCGTCGCCCACGATATAAATTCCTTTTATTTCTATTTGCCACACACTGTCCGTGGTTCTATATTTAATACATATATGTTAATAAATTATTAAATTATTGTGAAGCTTTTCATTACCACAAGTACGGTGGATTTGGACAAATTTACTGTATAGGTATATTCGTGCATATTTGTTATATATTACTGGCGTATTAGCGATAAGGAAACATGTATTCGATATACATTTCTCGATCTAAGGTATGTGATTTCGCGGAGGAGATTCGTTTGGGTATAGCTCTGCACTAATGGTGGTAAAATTATGCAAACATGGAAACTAAGAGTTAGATAACAGTAGCATACCAAATAAAAAGGGCAAGGATAACTAATTGCGGTTGAAAAATTAGTAGTAATATCAAGTCACTAAGTGTAATTCGTAGTGTAGTCAGTAGAAAGTAGACGATTCGTTACGAATCAACCATTTATATATGTGTACTGAAATCTCTTAGTATATCACAGCAGTGGATGTTTCAATTATACCATTTTAATATTTAATAAATGTATTAAATTACTTAATCTATAATTGTGCCTTTTATTTCAATATATCTCTATTAATAGCAAACATAATTGTAGTTATATCATTAATTAAATGGGTGGTAGTAAAAGTGGTAGACGTTATTAGAGGGTAGCAGACGCATATTTTATAATATTCACCGCAACAAAAGCCTGCAGTATGGAACTCCTTAGAAGTATAATCTAAGAAGGAAGTCACAATTTTTCAAACCTTTGTTCAACGGTCTCCCTTTGAATTAAGTACGAGAGCTAAAAACTACTCATTCATCCAAAGTGAGTCCAAATACAAAAAACATTACAACTACATCAACTTAACATTTCACAATCGAATCTTCTTATAAAACTTAAAAAGCGTATTTCATTCAAATACTGTTTTTTTAAATAAAATATTTGACGTGGCCAACGGGGCCGCCTGTTGGTGGGTTATAGACTTATACTGTTTTAATTGTTGTTGTGTAATATGGTAATTGGAGCTGCATGGAAGATTATGATTGATTGTCCTTTTTAGCAAGACCTGCCAAATAACCAATCTGACCTAAACTAACTTTTAGTTTTTACAAACGTGGTTACATTGAACGACAAAAAAATCGGCTAACGAAAATACGTTTCTTGTAAATAATTCTATGGATATTAGTTTATATAAATGTAGCAATATAAACTGACTGAAGTAAAACTTTAAGTTTCATAGAATATTCGTCACATTTTTTTTGTAAAATGTGATATCATTGCATAAACTATATTTTTACTGCACTATAATGAGTTAGCGGATTTAGCTGGTGCGACGGCGAATTTTATAAATCATATAAATTTATAATTAGTTTTAATATTTTTTTTATATAATGTACGGTGACTTACGAGAACACAGGACATCTGATGGTAAATGCTGCGTCCAATAACCTCTACTTATCTATCGTCCACATATACAAGATCCACATTTGTTGGCACCTCTTAGGACGGTTATCTGTAATATTGACAAATACAATACATTCACTTTACTACAGAAGCAATAAATTTCACGCAATTTATTTAGTATGAACACCTTATTGAAAAATAATCACTACATGTGATACGCATTACTAATAATTAATAATTAACCTAACCGTAGCTGACCATTTGTGATTTATTAATGTTATGGTTCCTTCGTTTCGACAACCTTCGTTTTACATCCAGTATCCTCGAAGTGTTTTCTTCTATCTCTAAAGTTAATATGGATAATTAAATAATGCATTCGTTATTTCACGTTGTAAGAAACAGTCTATTGAACTTTAGCTTTGCATTCGACCTTTTCACTCCACTGGTTAGATCTCTATCACTCTTCGTTTGGACATACAACAACAACGTGTGTAAATGCTGCTCAAGGAGAGGCAGTGAATTCATAAGTTATAAAGACACAAATTCTTTTTGGGTAACATAGTTTACATAGTGTCTAGACTATTATCTTGTTATACGTTAATTTCATCTCTTTATGTTTGATTACCTTTTTTAACCGACTGCACATATAACAAGCAGGCGAGTGGACAATGCAAGATCGATTAGTTGCAGTTGCAGAAAAGTTCAATGGTTACACTGTTTTAAATTTCCTCACAATATGGGTACGCTTTACGAAGTCGATGAATTGCCATGACCGTCGGTTAAACGCTATTAAAATCGGCTCAAAATATAATAATCATCGTGTAAATTTCTAACAAGAAAGTGCTTTTCCCAAATAAAGCAGTTGTAATAGCATTTTTTCAACCATATTTTATTGTCATTTTTGCGAAAAGAACTTAATTACTAAATAATTAGCTAAATGTGTAATACCGGTAAAATATATGGTTTTATATACAATAGATATTTCACTCTGATTAGCAATAAATCAAATTGAAGAAGACAATATTGTATGTATGTATATGTACAAATTGTACGCTTAACATATTTTTATAATAGGATACTAAAATCGAAACTAAAACACTAGAATCTAAAGATTTTTTTAAGGAAGCGAAATGTGTTTTAAGGATGTTATTTTTTGTATCTATAGTTAAAGTTTTCCCGCTTCATATTTAAATATTTTTTTGATGATTTGATCTATACTTATTTGATGCGTTCCACTGGTTATATAATTCGACGTTCAGCAGTCGCAGAGAACGGTCACCCGACGCCACGCCACTACCGTCGCGAGCTACCTGTCCCCGAGCGAGCCACCTGCGCACCCATTATTCCGAAAACAATACACCGAGCAATTTTTATTGCTAGTGCTATTGTGATCGGAATTTAGTTTCCAAGAACAATTATTGTAAAGCCACCTGGGTGGTTACACTAGGGGATACCTTGCGGTGTTAACTAAGCTAGTGTAGAGCTAGCTCCGTACGACCGCGGTTCTCCTTCTGGGAAACGCGAGCAACCGGAAGGAGTCGACGCAAATTTGGCCTTGGGTAGTGCCCTAGCCAATGTTGACCAATACGCTGGACTTATTATAGTCCCACGCGTAGTTTTAGTTAGCTCTAAGCACACACCCTAGCGCACAAATAAGACTGGCACTTGGCCGCACTAGGGCTACACAACTAGGCACACATCCTCCCTGCCTATACCCGGCGGGGAGAGAAGTAGGCTATTCACGCCGGCATCCCATCGGTGACCACGCTTCCAACGAATAAAGTAGGTAAAAAAACTAGCGAACAGAGTGCACAATGGAGGACTCTTCCTCAGAGTCGCTGCTGCACTTCATCATTATACTAAAAAACAGGTACCCCGATCTTCCAGGACATAATTAAAGAAAGATCGCTCCCAAACTCACCCTCTTCAAGGGCCTCCTCCATATCCTGCACTTCATCCGCAGTCTCTTAAATGAAGCTGGATAACGCCTCGTCCCCTGAGAATCCCCAAGCCCAAGACACCAGCGATTTCATTTCGATTTCATTCGGATCAGCCCTATCTAATCGCTACAAGTATCAAGCGAACCCACCGCTCAGGGCTCTTAGTACTGGTAACTTACAAAGTGTCTATACACTAATACTTTCCGTCAATTATAACTTGATCTCAGAGATTTTTTACGCCAGTATAACGGGAACGGACGCACACTGGGTTAAATGCGTGCGTGTGCCGATGAAGATAAGTAGCAAATTAAATGACTCACAGTGTGCGGGCATTGCATTGCGGCTGCACCGGTTTACTTGTTTCTGTACGTATTCAAGTAAACAGTTACATACTTGTGTGCGTCGAGGACTGCAAAGTGTATCATTACGTATTTTTAATCTTCCAGGGTTATGGGCTCCGTATTGTATAATAGGAATTTTTAAAATGTTCGTTTTTAAATTAAAATATCAAATGAAGATATACATAAAGCACGTTCAAACTTTTTCGGGGTCGGCGGCAAGAGAAACTAAATGAACAATAAAATTAAAGACGTAAGATAAATTACAAAGTGACACTTGAGATTCTTCTGGAGTACTTATATTTATTATTAGTTGATTATTTGATTGAGTAATTAAATATCTAACCCCATTTGTCTCACTTCATAAAGGGATTAAATTATAACAAAGTAATATTTCTTAGATAACCAGTACGTCATTTGCATTTATTTAAATTTAAATCAATAGTATCCTTCTGCGCGCCCTGGTAAGGTAAAAGGGTGGAGATGTACTTAGGTAGCGCCGGGCAGCAACGAGCAATGCGCATGTGCAAAACTGTAGGGGTGCGTCTGTACAAATCCATACTCCGACCTCAGTCTAGCACTGGTTTCGTTATAACGCGTACTGTATCAACCAATAACTGCTTAATATTTGTCTTTTATTGAACACATACACAAATAGTGAGTTCTTAATCCACGTGTCGTTTCTGAACTTAAGTTGTCGTTGTACTCAATTTTAAAATACCAAAAGTTTTCCGGATCAGAGTGAAATCGTACGTGACAAAATAGTACTTCATTAGGTAAGATTTTGTGATATTTTTTTTGATTTGGCTTGAAGGTAATATGGAATTGACTTATTTTTAAAGATTTTAGCACCTCTCTTTTGCTTTCTTTTGTTTTGAGTGACAGTGACCGAATATTTTGTTTGTTTAATTAATTTATCAAAATAACTTACAAATCGCACTGACCAGAACCGTTTAATTACTTGAAGACGTAGAATTTTAAATATGATTTATTTATTATCTCATAAGTGACATTTATGAAGAAACAAATTAATTTAATATTCAATACTACGTGTGTAATGCAGTTATGAGCGTAGGTATTAGTTGGAAAATCTATATCATCACAATTGCTTATGGTCCATTTCCAATCAATACTCCTCCACCAGGTCGACGGGTCTCCCTCCCTCACCCCTCTGGACCCTGTTTCACAAAAGCCCGACCTGCGTATTGCTAACGGGGGGTGGTGGAGTCGTTCCTCCCTACAGATCAATAACTTCCAGTCTCGCACGGACACAAAGGCGCCGCCATTTTGATAAGCGTTACATTTTATTTTAGAAGTAGCTTCTACCAAACATTTTACTTATTAATTACAAATCTGACATAACTGCAAAAAGTCTGCTACTGAAAATTCATAATCATTTATATTTTTTTGGTTTTCTATTTTTATAATCATAATTTTTATTTGCAATTTTTATACATTGTACCGTAATGGCATGCAAACATTTAATTTATGTCTTAGTGGCATTATCATTACGAAAGAATCATTGTATAAAAAAAATCATGACAATTATGAATATTCAATGTCAAGTAACAGATTAAAATTAAATAAAAATTAAAAAAAAAAATATTTAAAATACGTGTTTAAAATGTCAAATCAGATAATATTGTTTAAAAAATGTAGAATATTTGTTTATAAAATGATATTCCGAATAAATATAAAACTCGAGAGTATCAACACCACACAGGCATTGCTCTTGTACTATGAATACCATTCATGCTTTTACTAAATATCACCACAAAATAATTCCGTACCGTAGAATGGATGAAACGTATTCATGATATGCCATTAACGTTGGATGTTTCATTGCAGTCGGTGAAATGCATATATAAACTATATAAACCAATTGATTCTCGTACATAAATTATTTCTATGACGCTTCCAAGTACAGAATTGGTGTAATATGACTCCAAGAAAAACCGTGAAATCTACTTCTTCTACAGCAGTGTCTTTATAAATTAGCTTAATCATATTAGCATTACCATTGTAGGTTTGATATTGAATCAATATTGTTTTATTAATATTTACTTGTAGGTCATTAATCTCCATCCTTTGTATAACTTCATTCAAAGCAGCATTAGCTGCTAGTTCTATTTAATACTGACCTAACTTATTGCCTTTAACTACTAGAGTTATATCATCTGCGAATAACATACATTTATTTTAGAAATTGCTTCTACCAAACATTTAACTTATTAATTACAAATCTGACATAACTGCAAAAAGTCTGCTACTGAAAATTCATAATCATTTATATTTTTTTGTTTTTCTTTTTTTATAATCATAATTTTTATTTGCAGGAATACACAGATGTTCTAATTAACATAGTATCCAATACATTGTACCGTAATGGCATGCAAACTTTTAATTTATGTCTTAGTGGCATTATCATTACGAAAGAATCATTGTATAAAAAAAATCATGACAATTATCAATATTCAATGTCAAGTAACAGATTAAAATTAAATAAAAATTAAAAAAATATATATTTAAAATACGTATTTAAAATGTCAAATCAGATAATATTGTTTAAAAAATGTAGAATATTTGTTTATAAAATGATATTTCGAATAAATATAAAACTCCAGACTATCAACACCACACAGGCATTGCTCTTGTACTATGAATACCATTCTTGCTTTTACTAAATATCACCACAAAATAATTCCGTACCGTAGAATGGATGAAACGTATTCATGATATGCCATTAACGTTGGATGTTTCATTGCAGTCGGTGAAATGCATATATAAACTATATAAACCAATTGATTCTCGTACATAAATCATTTCTATGACGCTTCCAAGTACAGAATTGGTGAAATATGACTCCAAGAAAAACCGTGAAATCTACTTCTTCTTCAGCAGTGTCTTTATAAATTAGCTTAATCATATTAGCATTACCATTGTAGGTTTGATATTGAATCAATATTGTTTTATTAATATTTACTTGTAGGTCATTAATCTCCATCCTTTGTATTACTTCATTCAAAGCAGCATTAGCTGCTAGTTCTATTTAATACTGACCTAACTTATTGCCTTTAACTACTAGAGTTATATCATCTGCGAATAACATACATTTAATTTAGGTAACATTTGGTAAATCGTTGATGTAAATCAAAAAGAGCCCGAGCGCATTGCCTTGAGGAACGACATTGTGCTTTATTAGGTATTGAGACCTTCGTTTGTCCGATAAGTTTCGTAATTTCAACACATTGTAGTCAGTTCCTGTGACACCATACCTTTCTAATTTACTGAGAAGCAGATCGTGTGGGCGAAATCAACGGCTTTACCGAAAACCAGATTTTTTTTAATTAAAAAAATTAGACATATTTACAACTTTAATCGATCTAGAAAAATTCCATAGTCTGTTCTTAAGATAAAGTCCTCTTTTCACTATGCAGGAACTTTAAGTCCTTTAGAGTTCCTCCTATTTTTCCGTTTTTGTTTACTTTCTTAATATTTAGAATAGGAAAGCAAAGTTAGTAAATAGACAAACAGTTTGATGAAAATTATCAAATGCTGCATTAGTATTGGTTTCTGAGACAACCTCATTAAACGTTATAGATAAATTACATTTTTCAAGTTTTTGAACATTATCTTATACTCTTTAAATCTCATCGTTTTTCAAACCAGTATGTTGATACCATTTACTGAGGACTTCAACAAATTTTGAAAGACTTTGCGCTGTTTCATGATCCGATATGATAAGCTAAGTAATGTAACTGAGTTCTAACTTCTACTATATTTTTCGCAATCAGGTCCAGGCAAGAAAACATTAGGGTCGGCTTTTTACATTATTAAATGAATTAAACGATGTCTATAGAGAGAGTAATGGTGCAAAGTTCTTAGTTTCTTTTTGAATGTCTATGTTCTAATCACAATATATTAAAAGTTTCCTGTTTTTGAATTTATGGAGTAGTGAAGATAAATTATTAAAAAATAGTTCTATATCTGATGAAGATGTTCTGTATAGACATATCAAAATTATATCCACTGACACCATCTTTAAAGCACAATATTCAAAAGTATATGGTGGTGGTATAGTGGTAGCGGGCAAACAGTAGTTCACAATATAGATGTTTTTTACTAATTTGCATGTCCCGCCTCTGCGTTCATCTCTAAAAACGGAAAGTATGAAATCAGTTTGTAATTTTTTAACCGAACATTGGACTCTGAGCCTCTCATTATAAATGTCTCTGTAATACATTAAATGTAACAAATGTAATAATAATGAAAATAATGCTGTAATGTAAGTATATGAAATGTGCTTTATTTATTTACCATAAAAAACAAAGGCGCCTGAGATTCTATGATTTTTTTCTCACAATTATTTAAAATAATGTTATTTTCAGCATTCGTATTACATTTACTTACATTATGTTTATAAAAAATTATAAACTCAAAATTATACTTTAGGTACTCAATTTGTATGTTAATTTTAAATGAAATATTTTACATGCGTAAAGATTACTAGTCGCAGCTGCTTAAAACTTTTGTGAACATTTTGCATTAGTACACCTAATTTCACAATTCCACTAAAATTGTATAAATATAGTTTCACCTGTTTATTCTTTACTTAATCATCTTTGGAGATGATTTCTGCACGAGTGTGATCATTTTAGATAATTTAGTAATATTAGTGCCATCTCTTATTCGGCAGTTCAAACAACTACGTTTTATGTTTAGAGGACTTTCCATAGTATCTTTATTATTTTACAATTTTAGATTTTTGCTAACCAATATTTCAGTACAACGTGTTTTCTTCTGAGGAGTTGACGAACATTGAAAATTAATTTATGCGTGTACTGTGATGACTGGAGGCGTCGACTAAGCTATATTTGGTGCATTTTAAATAATGTTTGGAGAAACTTTTTGATATTTAATCCTGATTTCGTTAAGTTTTCGGTTAGCCATCATAATTAAGGAGTTGCTATATTTTGGTGTATTGTATTTATATTTCTAAATCTTCTAATTTCACTATTAGTTATATAATTATAGACAAATTTTCAGTGTCAGTGTTCAGTGGTCCAACACTTTTGTTCGAAATATTCTCTAGAGTTGAATGAAGAGAGGAACTTTTTGTTGAGATTGTCGTCAAGGCATAAAGCGATTTAGATCTTGCAGATAATTGTTTGCTTGTGGTAATGTTCTCCAGGATAGGATTTTGAATATTTTTATGGATATATATACATTTTTTGGTTACCACAATTTTGCATCAGGGCCCTATTTTGATAAATAGAACAGAGTAAAGTTATTTAAAATTTATAACGGTTGTTTATAGTAATAATTTTACTTATTTTTATTTTCTCACATGTTAATAATTGAAAAGAGTTTAAAAAAAACACTTTTTTATGAACACGATCACTATTACTTTGTTTAACAAGATGAAATTTAATATATTAAGCACCGAAAATTAGTCTTTAATAGCTGTTTAATGATTGATAACTTTTTAAGTTTGTTAATAACCACCTAGATTACACTCGCTGGTAACAAACGTCACTTTTGCTATAAATAAGGCTCACATTTTGAATGTTCGATTAGATAAAAGTAATATATATTGAATTTAAACTAAAACCGTTCTATATGTATTGTTTACTTAACAAACGCCATATAGCGTATCAAAATGCTGGCGACGACATTGCTCTCATTGCCGTGTAATAGAAGTGTTCAATTTTATTTTTCAATTTTTAAATTTAAACGGGCTTAGCTAACGAGCTAACTACAAAAACGTAAAGAGATTCAGAAGGCCGCCCAAGGAAGGCGAGCCGCTGGATCTTCACATTACAAGAAGCGGCACCTGACAACGAACGCGTGACGTCACGAGCTTTTAGAGGCTCTAACGTCACTCGATTAGTATCTTGGAATAGAAACACCACACAAAAGAATACGCTTCCAAAAATCTAGTGTAATAAATAAAAGCAAAAGTAATCATTAAAATAGCAATGGTAAAAATGTGATCATTAGAAAAAAATGGACATAATCAGTGGCGAGTCGGCTTACATTAATGGAAAGCTTAAGAAAGTCTGAGATGGAAGTGTGTGTGTATGGATGCGTGAGTTCGATAACTTAAATCTGGCACGTCCCATTTTTGATCTATGTTGTGAAGATTTACCCTAACCTCTAGTCATTTGATTCACAACTAATTGTATAATTTTCTGTTGTGTTTATTGCGTTCACTGACATCCAGTAATTCGATTATTTTGAATCTTGCAGTTAGTAAGCGCTTGCTGTGTGTAATTAATGAAGCCTGTAGCTGTTAAATATATATTGATATCGTTTCTAATTCAACATTTATGACGATGCCAAATTCATTAAATATTTAATGCCGTATGTAATTGAACCGTTTATTCGTGCAATTCTCATTAACACCAAAATTTCGGCGATCTACAATCCGTTATAATATATATAGAGTGACCCTAGCAAAGCTCGAGCTGGGAGGTGCAACGGGGTATGGGGGTGGTTGGACGTTCCTCCCTACAGATCGATAGCTTCCAGACTCGTACACAAAGGCGCCACCATTTTGATTTGCGTGAAATTTGATTTTATATTAGAGAACACAGTGCACCTGATGGTACATTTACCATCCAATTAGAAGTCATAGGCCGCATCATTATAAGGCCAATGACATCTACTTATCCATCCTCCACATATTCAAGATTCACATGCGTTGGCACCTCTCGGGGCTGTTATAAGTAATTTTGTCAAATACAATATACATTACTTTACTGCAGAAACAATAAATTTAATGCATTGCTATATTTAGAAGGAACATCTTAATGCGACAGCTTACGAATTGAAAAATAATCATTACACGTAAGTTATACACATTACCTAGTTATAAACGATGTAAACGATTAACTTAACTTTAGCTGAGCATTTGTCATTTATTGATATGTTCTCATGTTTCATCGACAGCAAGTTCTATTTCTAATGTTTTAGTTCTGCGAACTTCTAGTTATTTCTGGAATTGCTTATTATAGTCTCAGGACTATTAAAATCAATTCTTATATGTATTGTTTACTTAACAAACGCCATATAGCGTATCAAAATGCTGGCGACGACATTGCTCTCATTGCCGTGTAATAGAAGTGTTCAATTTTATTTTTCAATTTTTAAATTTAAACGGGCTTAGCTAACGAGCTAACTACAAAAACGTAAAGAGATTCAGAAGGCCGCCCAAGGAAGGTGAGCCGCTGGATCTTCACATTACAAGAAGCGGCACCTGACAACGAACGCGTGACGTCACGAGCTTTTAGAGGCTCTAACGTCACTCGATTAGTATCTTGGAATAGAAACACCACACAAAAGAATACGCTTCCAAAAATCTAGTGTAATAAATAAAAGCAAAAGTAATCATTAAAATAGCAATGGTAAAAATGTGATCATTAGAAAAAAATGGACATAATCAGTGGCGAGTCGGCTTACATTAATGGAAAGCTTAAGAAAGTCTGAGATGGAAGTGTGTGTGTATGGATGCGTGAGTTCGATAACTTAAATCTGGCACGTCCCATATTTGATCTATGTTGTGAAGATTTACCCTAACCTCTAGTCATTTGATTCACAACTAATTGTATAATTTTCTGTTGTGTTTATTGCGTTCACTGACACCCAGTAATTCGATTATTTTGAATCTTGCAGTTAGTAAGCGCTTGCTGTGTGTAATTAATGAAGCCTGTAGCTGTTAAATATATATTGATATCGTTTCTAATTCAACATTTATGACGATGCCAAATTCATTAAATATTTAATGCCGTATGTAATTGAACCGTTTATTCGTGCAATTCTCATTAACACCAAAATTTCGGCGATCTACAATCCGTTATAATATATATAGAGTGACCCTAGCAAAGCTCGAGCTGGGAGGTGCAACGGGGTATGGGGGTGGTTGGACGTTCCTCCCTACAGATCGATAGCTTCCAGACTCGTACAGACACAAAGGCGCCACCATTTTGATTTGCGTCAAATTTGATTTTATATTAGAGAACACAGTGCACCTGATGGTACATTTACCATCCAATTAGAAGTCATAGGCCGCATCATTATAAGGCCAATGACATCTACTTATCCATCCTCCACATATTCAAGATTCACATGCGTTGGCACCTCTCGGGACTGTTATAAGTAATTTTGTCAAATACAATATACATTACTTTACTGCAGAAACAATAAATTTAATGCATTGCTATATTTAGAAGGAACATCTTAATGCGACAGCTTACGAATTGAAAAATAATCATTACACGTAAGTTATACACATTACCTAGTTATAAACGATGTAAACGATTAACTTAACTTTAGCTGAGCATTTGTCATTTATTGATATGTTCTCATGTTTCATCGACAGCAAGTTCTATTTCTAATGTTTTTAGTTCTGCGAACTTCTAGTTATTTCTGGAATTGCTTATTATAGTCCCAGGACTATTAAAACCAATTTTCATATGTACTAATTAAAAAAACTTTTAATTTATTATGTATCTCTCTCTCTCCTTTTTTATTCCTTATTTTAATGTAATCCTGAATAGAAGACTCTAACATGCAAGCGAGTAGACAATCATAGATCGATTAGTTGCACTTCCAGAAAGGTTCATTAGTTCCTCTGTTTTAAATTTCCTCACAACATGAGTGTTCTTATATGCTTTACGGAGTAAATATGATTGTTGATAAAGCGCAATGTAAATCTGTTCAAAATATAAACATCATGTAAATTTCTTCCCAAGGCGAGGATGCGAATTGTTTTTAAGTAACTTTTTAAGTTTGTTAATAACCACCTAGATTACACTCGCTGGTAACAAACGTCACTTTTGCTATAAATAAGGCTCACATTTTGAATGTTCGATTAGATAAAAGTAATATATATTGAATTTAAACTAAGACCATTCTATATGTATTGTTAGCTTCACAAACGCCATATAGCGTATCAAAATGATGGCGACGACATTGCTCTCATTGCCGGGTCATAGAAGTGTCCAATTTTATTTTTCAATTTTTAAATTTAAATGGGCTTAGCTAACGAGCTAACTATAAAAACGTAAAGAGATTCAGAAGGCCGCCTAAGGAAGGTGAGCCGCTGGTTATTCACATTACAAGAAGCGGCACCTGACAACGAACGCGTGACGTCACGAGCTTTTAGAGGCTCTAACGTCACTCGATTAGTATCTTGGAATAGAAACACCACACAAAAGAATACGCTTCCAAAAATCTAGTGTAATAAATAAAAGCAAAAGTAATCATTAAAATAGCAATGGTAAAAATGTGATCATTAGAAAAAAATGGACATAATCAGTGGCGAGTCGGCTTACATTAATGGAAAGCTTAAGAAAGTCTGAGATGGAAGTGTGTGTGTATGGATGCGTGAGTTCGATAACTTAAATCTGGCACGTCCCATTTTTGATCTATGTTGTGAAGATTTACCCTAACCTCTAGTCATTTGATTCACAACTAATTGTATAATTTTCTGTTGTGTTTATTGCGTTCACTGACATCCAGTAATTCGATTATTTTGAATCTTGCAGTTAGTAAGCGCTTGCTGTGTGTAATTAAAAACTTTTAATTTATTATGTATCTCTCTCTCTCCTTTTTTATTCCTTATTTTAATGTAATCCTGAATAGAAGACTCTAACATGCAAGCGAGTAGACAATCATAGATCGATTAGTTGCACTTCCAGAAAGGTTCATTAGTTCCTCTGTTTTAAATTTCCTCACAACATGAGTGTTCTTATATGCTTTACGGAGTAAATATGATTGTTGATAAAGCGCAATGTAAATCTGTTCAAAATATAAACATCATGTAAATTTCTTCCCAAGGCGAGGATGCGAATTGTTTTTAAGTAACTTTTTTTAAGTAATATAAGTTTACTCTTATAATATTGCTTTAGCTATGTCTGTTTATTACCCACGATCCTGCTTGCTATGGGTTCTCATGTTTCATCTACAGCAAGTTCTATTTCTAATGTTTTTGATTCTGCGAACTTATAGTTATTTCTGGGACTTCTTACTATAGCCCCAGTACTATTAAAATATTTTTTTATAAAATGTACTAATTAAATAAACTTATAAATTATCATATGTTAATTTCTTTTGTTTCTTTTTGATTACCTATTTTAATCGACTGCTGAATATAAGGCATAACATGCAGACGAGTGGACAATCAAAGATTGATTAGTTGCAGTGGCAGAACAGTTCAATGGTTCCTCAATTTTAAATTTCCTCACAACGAGGGTGTTCTTATATACTTTACGGAGTAAATATGATTGTTGATAAAGCGCAATGTAAATCTGTTCAAAATATAAACATCATGTAAATTTCTTCCCAAGGCGAGGATGCGAATTGTTTTTAAGTAACTTTTTTTAAGTAATATAAGTTTACTCTTATAATATTGCTTTAGCTATGTCTGTTTATTACCCACGATCCTGCTTGCTATGGGTTCTCATGTTTCATCTACAGCAAGTTCTATTTCTAATGTTTTTGAATCTGCGAACTTATAGTTATTTCTGGGACTTCTTACTATAGCCCCAGTACTATTAAAACCAATTTTCATATGTACTAATTAAAAACTTTTAATTTATTATGTATCTCTCTCTCTCCTTTTTTATTCCTTATTTTAATGTAATCCTGAATAGAAGACTCTAACATGCAGACGAGTGGACAATCAAAGATTGATTAGTTGCAGTGGCAGAACAGTTCAATGGTTCCTCAATTTTAAATTTCCTCACAACGAGGGTGTTCTTATATACTTTACGAAATGAATAATTTGATGGTCGGTTAAGCTCTTTTAAAATTGGTACAAAATGTAAATATCAATTTCTAACAAGAAAGTACTTTTTTATTCACAAATGAGGTACTTGTATACTAATTGCACTATTTTCGAACCTATTTGTTGGGGGAAGCCCCCGGTGTCTGTCACAATGTTTATACTATGACTGACACCAACTTCACCTCTATCTATATCTATGCATATATATAAAGCATTCATAAGGTAAATAATAGACAGATTGGATACTGGAAATTGAGATAGCATTTTTTCAACCATATTTTATTTGTCGTTTCTGCGAAAAGACTTACTACTTACTTTACTACTAAATGTGTCAAGTATATAGTTTAGTTATATGTTGAACGAGCCACTATAGCGGTATTAACTATGGATTTATATACAATAGACTTATCACACAGATAAGCTATAAATTGTCAAATTGAAGAAGACAGTATTGTATGCGTACAAATTGTTCGCAAAAAATATTTTCATAATAGTACGCAAAAATTTTAAATTAGTAAAATATAACACAAATCATCTTATAGAACGAGGAAGTTCATTAAATAAGAAGTTGATTTGTAAATAGGTTTAATCTATTGTCCATGAGAAGTGTCTCCATATACGTGCCTTACATGTAAATCTGATGGTATTAAAATAATACGTATAAAAGACATTTATTATAAATTTCCTATATTAATAATATCTTATAAAATTGTATACGTACCCGTTGTTAGCGGTTCCTAAGATTGCAAAAGCTTGCATATGCAAATCTAGATAGATTTGTATGTTTTTTCAATTTAACAATTCCAGACTCTACATAAAACTATCACATTAAGCAGCGCTGTGTTATCTATCAAAAAGGACTTTGAAATAGATACATGTTTAGTAGAAGTTATAGGAGTTTAGGAAAATTTTTATATATTAATAATATCTTATAAAATTGTATACGTACCCGTTGTTAGCGGTTCCTAAGATTGCAAAAGCTTGCATATGCAAATCTAGATAGATTTGTATGTTTTTTCAATTTAACAATTCCAGACTCTACATAAAACTATCACATTAAGCAGCGCTGTGTTATCTATCAAAAAGGACTTTGAAATAGATACATGTTTAGTAGAAGTTATAGGAGTTTAGGAAAATCCTCACCAAGAATGAAACATTCATACAGAACGCAATGAGAGTAAGTAAGGAAACCTCTTGAAATAATTTAAACATTTTAGGAAAGTCGAGGATTATTTGAGTTAGCGCAACTTTTGATTACTAGCGGGGCATCCGCAATCCTTAAGGGCTGCAGGTTGGAGTCTCGAAGCTATACTTACGATACTTACGAAAATACATACTGCACCATTCACTGATGACGCTGGTCTAAAACTGGCTTGTAGAATACGTCGGGCATATCTTCTGCTGACTCCTCATTTCAGTCGCAGAGAAACCTTTGCTAGAAGAATAGATATGTTCAACGATCTTTCTACTAAAACATAATCAACATGGCTGAATATGTAGGACTAGTGTTTAGTTAGTATCTGAGATGTAGAAGTTATAAAACTTCAACATGTCTAATACAGACATAGAGATATGTTACCCTCGATTTAATTCCTTAACCCGAGGGTGTTAACAAGAAGCTCGCGTGACAGTGGTCTGCCGTCCGGTGGACGGGTGTGCTGCGGCTATGTATTATGTAGGAAGTCGTGTGATCCGTTCTTTGCACGATTGAATATTCGTCGCGTCTGCCGTATTACGAATTCAATGCACACGATATTGAGGTTGGTCGCTTTTTCGTCATTTCTGACGTATGGACCAGCCCCAACTATCGTACGCAGAGCTGAATTTTGCAAAGTTAACATACGCTTATGTTGTGTGGCTGCATTGCATACTATGCTGGAGTGGAAGGTCAGTCGAGAAAGGATGTATGTTTTGTATATTCCTGACTTAACAGAATTACTAACTTGGATGCCAGAAATGATGGAGCATTGCTTTGCAGCCGCGGTCGTTCGCACTACGTGGTCGACCCGGGAGGCCATGCACAACGCGCGATCTATATGGCATCTAAGATAGGTGATAGTTGATTTCCAGTCCACTTACTTACCTTGCAGTTGGAGGGAAGGGGGGATTGCAGTTGGTGATAAGAGCGCACGTTTTGCCGACGTTCATCTTCTGCGGCACTTACCTAACCATTCCGGAAGGGTAATTAGCAATTGCTGCATCTTGTTTGAAGCAATATTCAGCCACGAGTGAGCTGCAAAGTAGTAGTTTCCTCTACGAAAGTCAAACTGCTCCTTACGTAGGGGCAGCAGGGTGCAGTCCTCCATAGAAGTAGCCTTTCAAACAATTTTGATTTAACAAATATATACGGTAGCAACATAATTGGCCTACAGCATGTCGGCAAGCGTTTATCACAACCGAATTACGGCAGCACGATGACGAGGAAGTGCTTCGAGTGCCACCGCCCATTCGTCATGATGAAATGCATCAACTACTTCTACGGCGTCTATCTATACACGTGGGCACACCGTTGGTGTCAATCGAGTGATCTGTCAATTCGAATGGTGGAGCGAGGTTGGATCGTCCGATTAAGACGTGCTTTCACCTGTGGACAGCTGGATCGAGACTAGATCTTCGGAAAAAGCGTATACGCCTACTTCCCCATTTGTCAAGGATGAATGTTTATGTCATGGGTCGCAGGAATCACTTGCCATCAGTTGAACTATGCGCTCATTTCTTACCCTAAATGTAATAAAAAATGTAAAAAATAAGGAAAATTAGAAAAAAAATTAAATATTCAGCGTCAAGTTGGCTAACGTTAATGGAAATTACGAAAATAATTGCCTTTTATTTAACAGTCGCAATTAGTGAGTTCTTTTTCCACGTGATGCATGGAATTTAATCCTTTTACTGCTTTAGTACAAAGAGCTACAGTTTTTTTTGAACTTAAGTTGCCGTACTCAATTTTTAATATAAAAAGTTATTGGGTTCAGAGTAAAATCGTTCGTGACAAAATAGTACTACTACCAACTTTAATGAAGTACATTACGATTCCTAACTAAGATAAATACGTGTGACGTGGTTCAAAGGTATCACTTACCATCAGCCTTATAATCTTTATTTCCAGTCATGTATATTTATTTTATAAAATTGAGAGTTACAAACGAGCACACGGTTCACCTGATGAAAAGTGATTCCTGCGGCCCATAACATCTACATTGATCCTTGGCAAGGAACTATTATGCAGATGCGTTGTTACCCTTGAGGACTGAGATGAAATTCCTTGCCACCAGTAATAAAGGTCTCTGGATCCCTGCACTCACCAGATAAAACACAGCAGCATTATACTGATATTTTACGCTGGTATTCTGCGAGGGCGAGATCCTACCCCGATCGAGCTGACCCTTTCATTCTGCAGATAGAAACAAACTGCAGTGTAGCTCTGCCAATGTTAAAAAGATACCAGTAAGGCTTTTATGATAGTTCATATGTATAATCTTGGTAACTATAATGTTGTGTTGAATTTATTTTGAAGAATTGGCAAACATACAAGCAGCTTACTTTATGGTAAGTGACCCATGAACAGCTACGATACTAGAGTTGTGGGCCTTTAAGAAAATATAAGCAATTGCTACTTGAAATAAGTATTATTATATTAATTTTACCTAATGGTAAGATTTTGTGTTTTTTTTTTGATTTGTAGTGAAGTTAATACGGGATTGACTTTTTTTATAGATTTCTTTTAACACCTGGGTGTGGTGGAACGTTCCTCCCTACAGATCAATAGCTTCCAGTCTCGTACAGACACAAAGACGCCTCCATTTTGATTTGCGCTAAAAATTTATTTTAGCTTAACACACATTAGAGAACACAGTGTACCTGAGGATAGATGATGCGACTAATGACAACAACTTATCCATCCTCTTAGAACTGTTATCAGAAGCAATTATTTAACGCTTTGTTTTATTTAGTACGAACACGTTAATGTGGCAGATTACGAATTGAAAAATAGCCTAGCTACAAATTATGTAAATGATTAACTTAACTTTAGATTAGCATTTGCCATTTATTATTGAAATGTGATGATCATCATTAACCTTTACTTTACATCCAGTATCCGCGTAGTGTTTTCTTCTATTAATAGTTACAAATGCACGTTTTCCATCTATAACTTAATATGCATAATTAAATAATGCATTCGTTATTTCATGTGGTTAGATCTCCATCACTCTTGGCTTGGACATACAGCAACAAACTGTGTATATGCAATTCTCAAGGAGAAGCAGCAAATTGTTTCACAAGTTATAAAAACCCAAATTATTTTTGGGTAATATAATTTTACTCTTAAAATGTTGCAAATTAATATGTTTTGACGATCCTGCTTACTATTTGTTCTCATGTTTCATCTACAGTAGATTCTATTTCTAATGTTTATGTTTCTGCGATTTTCTAGTTATTTCTGGGATAGTTTACTATTATAGTCCCAGGACTTTTAAAATAAATTATTATAAAAAGTACTAATAAAATAAACTTTAAGCTGTTATATGTTAATTTCTTCTCTTTCTTTTTGATTACCTGTTTAAAACGACTGCTGAATATTAGCCTCGAACATGCAGGCGAGTAGACAATCAAAGACCAATCGGTCGCAGTTGCAGAAAAATTCACCGGTTCCTCTGTTGTCCGGATGGGCGGAGAGGTCAGTAGAAGTTCTAATAGGGAATGTGTATAATCTTGGTAACTATAATGTTGTGTTGAATTTGTTTTGAAGAATTGGCAAACATACAAGCAGCTTACTTTATGGTAAGTGACCCATGAACAGCTACGATACTAGAGTTGTGGGCCTTTAAGAAAATATAAGCAATTGCTACTTGAAATAAGTATTATTATATTAATTTTACCTAATGGTAAGATTTTGTGTTTTTTTTTGATTTGTCGTGAAGTTAATACGGGATTGACTTTTTTTATAGATTTCTTTTAACACCTGGGTGTGGTGGAACGTTCCTCCCTACAGATCAATAGCTTCCAGTCTCGTACAGACACAAAGACGCCTCCATTTTGATTTGCGCTAAAAATTTATTTTAGCTTAACACACATTAGAGAACACAGTGTACCTGAGGATAGATGATGCGACTAATGACAACAACTTATCCATCCTCTTAGAACTGTTATCAGAAGCAATTATTTAACGCTTTGTTTTATTTAGTACGAACACGTTAATGTGGCAGATTACGAATTGAAAAATAGCCTAGCTACAAATTATGTAAATGATTAACTTAACTTTAGATTAGCATTTGCCATTTATTATTGAAATGTGATGATCATCATTAACCTTTACTTTACATCCAGTATCCGCGTAGTGTTTTCTTCTATCAATAGTTACAAATGCACGTTTTCCATCTATAACTTAATATGCATAATTAAATAATGCATTCGTTATTTCATGTGGTTAGATCTCCATCACTCTTGGCTTGGACATACAGCAACAAACTGTGTATATGCAATTCTCAAGGAGAAGCAGCAAATTGTTTCACAAGTTATAAAAACCCAAATTATTTTTGGGTAATATAATTTTACTCTTAAAATGTTGCAAATTAATATGTTTTGACGATCCTGCTTACTATTTGTTCTCATGTTTCATCTACAGTAGATTCTATTTCTAATGTTTATGTTTCTGCGATTTTCTAGTTATTTCTGGGTTAGTTTACTATTATAGTCCCAGGACTTTTAAAATAAATTATTATAAAAAGTACTAATAAAATAATCTTTAAGCTGTTATATGTTAATTTCTTCTCTTTCTTTTTGATTACCTGTTTAAATCGACTGCTGAATATTAGCCTCGAACATGCAGGCAAGTAGACAATCAAAGACCAATCAGTCACAGTTGCAGAAAAATTTACCGGTTCCTCTGTTGTCCGGATGGGCGGAGAGGTCAGTAGAAGTTCCAACAGGGAATGTGTATGATCCTCCACGTCTGGAACCCGCAAAGGCGAAGTGACCAGTTGTGTCAAATGATATGCCAAAGCAAAGTCATGAACAGATCTCCCTGCATGATCGGTTGTACGCGATCCAAGCCATTCGGCGTGATTAGCGTTAAAGTCGCTGAGTATCACGATCTCTGCAGATGGGATCTGTTCTTGCACGGAAACTGTAGCCATTTGGACGTAGTCGATGAGTCGGTCAGTGTCGGTGTTACCGCTATGGACCCTATAAAGGCAAGCATAGACGCGGGGATGGTCGTCGCTGTCTATGCGCAGCAGAAGGATGGACAGGTCCGTACCTTCAAAACTACCTCTCTGACGTATACACATACTACGGCCCGCGGCAAAAACGAGTGTTCCAATTTTAACCCCGGCTGGGAGGTATGAGGTTTCAGCCGGAGAAGAGCATCTGCGTCTCGGTGAGTAAAACAAGGCAGGCATCAGCCTCGAGATGGTGGTCCACGCTCAGGTTTCATAGGGTACCCCGCTAAAATTCTTTATTAATTCAAAAGAAAATTCTAATTTATTTTATTAATCATTAAAATGACAGTAAAAATTAAATGTAAAGGTATACTTAAGTGTAATACAGTGTACCGATTTCATATAATATAATCACACCTTTCATAGTCGAAATATCTGTATGCCTTCACCCTCGCCCCAGTCTGGTGAGCAGCATACTACTTTCC
The DNA here is from genome assembly GCA_029286865.1 of Teinopalpus imperialis. Taxonomy (NCBI): domain Eukaryota; kingdom Metazoa; phylum Arthropoda; class Insecta; order Lepidoptera; family Papilionidae; genus Teinopalpus; species Teinopalpus imperialis. The sequence continues at coordinate 778,033 of JAGSMU010000054.1, forward strand.
AATCAATACTCATCCATCAGGGCGAGGGTCCCCTTCCCTCACACCTCATAACCCAGCTTTGTGCAAGCCCGACCTGCGTATTGCCAACGGGGGTAGGGGTGGTGGAGGTGTTCCTACCTACAGTTCGATAGCTTCCAGTCTCGTACAGACACAAAGACGCCTCCATTTTGATTTGCGTTAAAATTTATATTAAAACTTGTTTTCAACTTTACATTTTATTATTTAATACGAATACAGCAGCATTATACTGATATTTTACGCTGGTATTCTGCGAGGGCGAGATCCTACCCCGATCGAGCTGACCCTTTCATTCTGCAGATAGAAACAAACTGCAGTGTAGCTCTGCCAATGTTAAAAGATACCAGTAAGGCGTTTATGATAGTTCATATGTATAATCTTGGTAACTATAATGTTGTTTTGAATTATTTTTATTAATCATTAAAATGACAGTAAAAAATGAAATATAACGGCTTAAGTGTAATACAGTATACCGATTTCATATCTATACAAAAATAATCACACCTTTCATAGTCGAAACATCTGTATGCCTTCACCCTCGCCCCAGTCTGGTGAGCAGCATACTACTTTCCAATCAATACTCATCCATCAGGGCGAGGGTCCCCTTCCCTCACACCTCATAACCCAGCTTTGTGCAAGCCCGACCTGCGTATTGCCAACGGGGGTAGGGGTGGTGGAGGTGTTCCTACCTACAGTTCGATAGCTTCCAGTCCCGCAAAGACAGGTGCCGCCATTTTGATTTGCGTTAAAATTTATATTAAAACTTGTTTTCAACTTTACATTTTATTATTTAATACGAATACAGCAGCATTATACTGATATTTTACGCTGGTATTCTGCGAGGGCGAGATCCTACCCCGATCGAGCTGACCCTTTCATTCTGCAGATAGAAACAAACTGCAGTGTAGCTCTGCCAATGTTAAAAGACAAAAACATTGAAATAGATAGATGTTCCGTCAGTCCGTCCGCAGAGGCCTGCCTCACAAGGGATGTAATATTCGTACAGAACACAATGGTCTACGGAAAACCAAAATTTTGGGGTTTTTAATATATCTAGTCTTAGCTCTTGAAACCACTAAAACATTTTAGGAAAGTCGAGGATTATTTGAGGGAGCGTAATATGTTTTCAAGATATGCTTTTAGTATTACATCGGCTGATAAATTCCCGGTATGACACAGATGGTGGCACAAATACAGATTTAAAATATTTTTAGTAAATACTAACCTTCATAAAGTAACTGAAAATTCTATGATGATCAGATGTTTGATTCAAAAGTTGATGTATATGTGAGTTTAAAAGATTAACACTTGCCCGTCCAATATTTGAATTATTTTTTTGATTTGTCATGAAGGTAATATTAGATTGGCTTATTTTATTATTTAATACGAATACAGCAGCATTATGCTTATACAATGTAACTCCAATAAAGCCAGTAACTGGTTTAACGTAATATTTTAACAACAGTTTTGTATAGTTTACCGCGTGGTCGACGGTGAAGGAAAATATCGTCTAAAAAAGAAATGAAAAAATATGTATATCGTAGACTTGTGTCGTCCGCCAATCCGTAATCCAAATAGTTTGAAATCATAATTATTATTTATTCATTAATTAACTTTTATGTACACAAAGCATGTATACAAGGAAACTAAGATAAGAAAAGTATCTACAAAGGCGCAGCATAATCTATATAAAATTTCTTTCTGCATACCTGATGTAGTTAGTTACATATTATCGGAAAAACGAAACGAAAAAAAAAAAAAAAAAAAAAAAAAAAAAAAAAAAAAAAAAAAAAAAAAAAAAAAAAAAAAAAAAAAAAAAAAAAAAAAAAAAAAAAAAAAAAAAAAAAAAAAAAAAAAAAAAAAAAAAAAAAAAAAAAAAAAAAAAAAAAAAAAAAAAAAAAAAAAAAAAAAAAAAAAAAAAAAAAAAAAAAAAAAAAAAAAAAAAAAAAAAAAAAAAAAAAAAAAAAAAAAAAAAAAAAAAAAAAAAAAAAAAAAAAAAAAAAAAAAAAAAAAAAAAAAAAAAAAAAAAAAAAAAAAAAAAAAAAAAAAAAAAAAAAAAAAAAAAAAAAAAAAAAAAAAAAAAAAAAAAAAAAAAAAAAAAAAAAAAAAAAAAAAAAAAAAAAAAAAAAAAAAAAAAAAAAAAAAAAAAAAAAAAAAAAAAAAAAAAAAAAAAAAAAAAAAAAAAAAAAAAAAAAAAAAAAAAAAAAAAAAAAAAAAAAAAAAAAAAAAAAAAAAAAAAAAAAAAAAAAAAAAAAAAAAAAAAAAAAAAAAAAAAAAAAAAAAAAAAAAAAAAAAAAAAAAAAAAAAAAAAAAAAAAAAAAAAAAAAAAAAAAAAAAAAAAAAAAAAAAAAAAAAAAAAAAAAAAAAAAAAAAAAAAAAAAAAAAAAAAAAAAAAAAAAAAAAAAAAAAAAAAAAAAAAAAAAAAAAAAAAAAAAAAAAAAAAAAAAAAAAAAAAAAAAAAAAAAAAAAAAAAAAAAAAAAAAAAAAAAAAAAAAAAAAAAAAAAAAAAAAAAAAAAAAAAAAAAAAAAAAAAAAAAAAAAAAAAAAAAAAAAAAAAAAAAAAAAAAAAAAAAAAAAAAAAAAAAAAAAAAAAAAAAAAAAAAAAAAAAAAAAAAAAAAAAAAAAAAAAAAAAAAAAAAAAAAAAAAAAAAAAAAAAAAAAAAAAAAAAAAAAAAAAAAAAAAAAAAAAAAAAAAAAAAAAAAAAAAAAAAAAAAAAAAAAAAAAAAAAAAAAAAAAAAAAAAAAAAAAAAAAAAAAAAAAAAAAAAAAAAAAAAAAAAAAAAAAAAAAAAAAAAAAAAAAAAAAAAAAAAAAAAAAAAAAAAAAAAAAAAAAAAAAAAAAAAAAAAAAAAAAAAAAAAAAAAAAAAAAAAAAAAAAAAAAAAAAAAAAAAAAAAAAAAAAAAAAAAAAAAAAAAAAAAAAAAAAAAAAAAAAAAAATTAAATTGCTTAATATAATTGAATAATAATATATCTAACCCTATTTGTCTCATTTCGTTAATAGATTGAATTGTAACAAAATAATATTTCTTAGATAACCTTTACATCATTTGCATTTATTTACATTGAAATCAATAGTATCCTTTTGCGCGCCCTGGTAAAAGGGTGGGGTTGTAATTAGGTAGCGCCGGGCAGCGACGTTTAATACGCATGTGCAACACTGGGGGGTGCGTCTGTACAGATCCATATTCCAATTTCAGTCTAGCACAAGTTTCGTTACAACGCGCTGTGAACCAACCAATAACTGCTTAATATTTAACACATACACAATTAGTGAGTTCTTCATCCGCGTGCCGAATGCATTCGGCATCATATTAGTGCTTAAGTTTATAGAGCTAAGGTTTTTCGGGAACTTAACTTGCCGTTGTACTCAATTTTGAAATATAAAAAGTTATCGGGTTCAGAGTGAAATCGTTCGTGGAAAAATAGTCCTTCGTTAGGTAAGATTTTGTAATATTTTTTTTTGATTTGTCATGAAGGTAATATTAGATTGGCTTATTTTAATATTTCTAGATAAGAGATTTCTATTTCTAACTAAAGATTTATCCTAGCACCTACGGGTATTTGATGCCCAATATAATATAGTATATTTTTCGTTTATTTTGAGTGCCACCGAATATTTTGGTTGTTTAATTATTTTATCTCTAACTTACAAATCGTGCTGACTAGTTGCGTATAATATATGAAAACTTAAAATGCTAAATGTGATTTATTTATTACTTCTTAAGTGAGATTTATGAAGATACAAATTCGTTTAATATTCAATAATGCGTGTGTAATGCAGTTATGAACGTAGATATTAATTGGAAAATCTATATCGTCAAATTTGCTTATAGTCCATTTCCAATCAATACTCACCCATCAGGGCGAGGGGTCCCCTTCCCTCACACCTCATAATCCAGCTTTGTGCAAGCCCGACCTGCGTATTGCCAACGGGGGTAGGGGGTGGTGGAGGTGTTCCTACCTACAGTTCGATAGCTTCCAGTCCCGCAAAGACAGGTGCCGCCATTTTGATTTGCGTTAAAATTTATATTAAAACTTGTTTTCAACTTTACATTTTTATTATTTAATACGAATACAGCAGCATTATGCTTATACAATGTAACTCCAATAAAGCCAGTTACTGGTTTAACGTAATATTTTAACAACAGTTTTTGTATAGTTTACCGCGTGGTCGACGGTGAAGGAAAATATCGTCTAAAAAAGAAATGAAAAAATATGTATATCGTAGACTTGTGACGTCCGCCAATCCGTAATCCAAATAGTTTGAAATCATAATTATTATTTATTCATTAATTAACTTTTATGTATACAAAGCATGTATACAAGGAAACTAAGATAAGAAAAGTATCTACAAAGGCGCAGCATAATCTATATAAAATTTCTTTCAGCGTACCTGATGTAGTTAGTTACATATAATCGGAAAAACGAAACGAAAAAAATAGAGAAAAAGTGTAAATAAATAGAGGACTATATTTATTTACAAACAAATTAGAATATCTGAAGCCGCAGGAGTTAAATAAACAAGTTCTAAAATATAAATTTAATTAAAGAAAAATAATTACAATAATTCTATATCTAGAGAGGAAACGAATATCTTGGTCGAAGTGTGACCTAAGAATGATGAAATCTAATGCTTACTTCCTCAGGCGATATCCAATGCTGACTTGCACGGGTACTTGCACGTCGGGTTGTCGGCGCCTGCTGACTCGGCTTCTTGTGTCACGCGGCATTTTTTTTTCGTTTTATGTCCACTGTTAGCCCGCAGGCTTTACAGTTTCTCCGGGTTGAGAGGTGACGGAGACCTCTATTAATGGGTCTCAGTACAAGTGTCACGCCGTGTGTCCCTAGCTAGGTTTTATGTAGTTAGCGATTTCTATGTAATTGCACTACGTAATTCCTCTCACCATTCGTTCAGCATCGTTCAGCAACTATTTTCCGACTTTGAGAGAAAATATTACTGGATAGGCTTTGGGTATTTGGGATATTTCATATTTATGCTTTTAATTTAAACGTCGAGAGATAATTATAATTGTAGTCGTGATAAGTTTGCCAATTATCATTATGTAAATGGGATTAATCGTGTGGTACAGAGTATTATTAACTACGGTATCCTGTACTATCGTTGGTTCTCTCATGACTTGATTGTAGGCTTTGTATAGTCTTCTTAGGTCTATGGATTGCAGCAAGAGTCTATGTTGAGATGTGGTTTTCTCTTTCAAGTTACGTGAGATATCCGGAAATATTAGTAGTTGTCCGAATACTTGGTTATTCTCGTTGACTTTTGTGAATTCTGGAGTAATCATTGTAAAATTTAATGGTATAGTTACCAGATATCTTCCTTTGAGCTACGTTATCGGCGTCCAGTTGCTCTATGGCTTCTTTTTCCAGTGTTACAGTGGTCAGATTGCAGTCATCTCCCAGGATGTGATCTGTGATAAGCTCTCGTGCGCAGTTGTGATGATTTTTGACTCTGTTGATGGTATAGTCTTCGAAGAGGTACTGCTTGTCTACCTTCGGGCATTAAGCCTCTATGTTCGCGTTAACTATAGGAATTTCAAGGCTTGTTCTATAGTAGAAGGGTACATGCACCTTATTCTAGACCCTAGGGGCTCCTGTAAACCACGTATGAAGGCTAGCTTATTGAGCTTTTTACATAATGTCCACTGAGACTCTATGGTGATCAGCATGGTTTCGTGGAACGATATGTAAATCATAAATGCACCGAAAAGAGTCTGACAATGATCATAGAACTCCTGAGAGCTTGTGTGGTCTTGCGAAGCTAGCGAGTGGTCATTGTATAATGCAGTTTCATCCCTTTGGTCTGCAAAGTTGTAAATAAGGGATTCTCAAATCATTAGCCGATTATCAGAATTGTCATTTGAATATATAATCGATACCGCAGGCCCAGTGATTTCATTTAAGCTGCCAATTATTAAGCATAAATTCGATAATTCATTGCCGGTTTCAGTGCTCATGTAAGTGAGAACGACCTAGTCACATATTTTAATAAATCTCGTTGGGATGTTTATTGACATCGAAATCTGGCACAGGGCGCAAAGCCTTATAACTTACGTATAGATCATAAGGTATTTAGGAGAGTAATGAATTCAAGTTTGACTCTTCCTCAATATTTCTTAAATTATCTAAACCTACGTTTAGGCGAGACTGTCGAGATTAAAACTCGCTTAGCCCCTTATTCTTTGAGTGAAAAATCTTGAATACTAAGGATGTACTTATGGGCTAAACGGAAAGCAACACAAAAATAAAGTTTTACGTACTTACAATATCATTCTGATTTCCTCCACTTGTCGATTTTTAAATACTCGTTCCCAGTATTGCTGTCGCGTGTTGCGGATATTATTAAGGCTAGAGAGCCAAATCAGTGACTTTCAGCGTCGGACCGAAATCTAATATCCTACCGACTGTGCCAATTACGTTAGCTGCACCCGCAGGACATTAAAAAAAAACAAGTGTTAATTACAATAATTTTATATCTAAAGTACAAATGCTTATCTTGGTCGAAGTATGAACAATGAATGACGAAATCTGATGCTGACTTGTACTGGCGTCGCGTTGTTGGGACCTGCTGACTCGACTTCTTGTGTCACGCGGCATTTTTTTTTTCGTTTTTATGTCCACTGTTAGCCCGAGGGCTTTTACAGTTTCTCCGGGTTGAGAGGTGACCGAGACCACTATTAATAGGTCTCCAGTACAAGTATCACGCCATGTGTCCCTAGCTAGGTTTTATGTAGTTAGCGATTTCTATGTAATTGCACTACGTAATTAACACATGCATATAAATACAAAAATAATAATACAGGTATTATATAATATAAACATAAATAATACATATATTATACCACACAATAAAGCTAACATAATATTTAATTATATATTCAACTGTATAAATAAAAGTATAGTTCCTTCACTAGTATTTTAAATAATTTTCATTCCACAAATGAATTCCCTGCACAGTGAAGGAGTTGATACAGAAATTTATTTTATGAGAAGAAATTTGAAGGGATCTAAGCTGCGATCTACAGGATTCATCAGACGGATGTGCAAGCGAAAAACGTCTGCGGAGATATGATGGATTCTTTGGAGAATGAAGGATATTAAAAAGGAAGCAAAGTAATTGAGTGTACCTGCAAACACGTATGGGGAAACACTTGAGCTGTTTACGAAAATAATCCCCAAATTTTTGCAAGACTCACTGTACGCGATATGTGTTCCGTTTATCAGTAACGGGGATAAAGTAGATAGATTAATTTTGTTAAACATTAGTTTACTACCAATAATCATAGCCTGCGATTTGGAAGGGTTAAGTAGAATCCCATGTGACTCAGCCCACCTACTAATGCAATTCAGATGACTGTTAATAGCGGTAAAAGCCGGGTTGGTATCAGCCACGAGAGTATGTCGTGAGAGGTGCAAATAATCTGCATAGAGATGAAAGTTTGAAGAACTTACTTTATTGACTGAGTTAATAAACACATAAAAGAGAAAAGGAGAGAGAACATCACCATGAAGAATACCCTCAGTGAGATCACTCTATTTAGAATAAGTGTTATTAACACTGACCCGGTGCGAGCATCCACGAAAATATGAAATAAATCATCTTATGGCAGAAGAAGAGACTTAAATGGATTTAAGAATCCCAAGGGAGATATCAAAGTCTACGGAATTAAAAGAACTGTTGTGCTTAACAGTGCTTTTAATGCAGTCCAGTAGGACGATTATTGTGGGAGATTTATTTTCCAATGCTCACCAGATGTCATCAATTACCTCAACAAATGCCGTAGTTGTACTATGGCCTTGTCGAAAACCAAACTGTAAAGGACTGAGAATATTATTAGAAATTATAAATTTAGAAAATTGAATGTGCACAACAGGTTCAAGTACCTTCGATAAGAAAGATGTTGATGTGTAAAGTTGAAATAGGCTAATAGTGTGACAAAGAAAAAGGAGATGTTACTTTTGGCAAGGGTATAATATGGGCTGGTTTCCAAGCAGAGGGAAAACGACAACAGGATAAAGAATAATTAAAGATGTGAGCAAGAATAGTCAAGATTTGGGGAAGAATTAGAAAAACCATTTTGCTGCATATTAATTAGGTCATTGCCGACTGCAAAGGAAGAAATGGCTAAAATGGTTTTAAATTTCTTCAGCAGTAACAGCAATAAAGTTTAATGAAGCGTAACATGAATAAACAGAATTAGAGAGTTGGAACAGAGTGGGAGACTTAATATTAAGAATCAAATTAGTGGGTGCTGAGGAGAACAATACGTTGAGAGGTAATAAGTCAAATTCAATGAGGTCAACAGTAGAAGATTTGTCAATTCTTACCGATATAAGAAATTTCCACGCCTGGGATGAGTTACAATTACTTAATGAATTCTGGAAATAGCATTTCTTGGCATTTCTAAACACTACGTATAAACTTATATTTGGAAAGAAGAGACGGTTTGAGGAAAGTCTCTGAAGTAAGAAGTGCATCAAGATGAACGCTGCTAATGTAAGCTTGAAGATCCAAATAATGAGCAGGACACTTTGGGCATTTATATTGACTATACTAATGTTATGAGGAAACGGTGAAAGGATAGGATCATGTAACGGAGTATCGGAGATCGCACTTGCAAAACTGCTTGATGAGGACGATCAAGAAAAGAAGCTGTCCTCCAAATTATCCAATCTTTAAAAAAATATATTTTATGTATACAGTGGTGGTCGTATAATTAGAACCACTACCAACGGTCCTTGACATTATGTAAGATACTTCACCGCAATCGTGTTTATTTTGAAATAAGAAAAAGAGTAGGACAACAATATGTTCAACGATTTCTTATTTATTAAAAAAACTATATAAATCCCATTACACAAGTGCAGTTACAATATAACATTACGGACAATCATTCAAATTAGTTATACAGTTTTAAGGTATGAATATATAGTCAACTAATTAGAAACAACAACAAAAAGAAAATAAAAAGAAATAGCTACTAACCACAGCCAACCAATACTTATAATTAATATTTAGTGGCGTATCCCTTATTTTCAATTGCAGCACTGCGACGGCGTGGCATTTTTCATTTTTCTATGGGGATTGAATTCCATGATTCATGTAGTTCGTTTTGCCTGGTGTTACGTTTGTTTGAGACTTTCTTTTTAACAATGTACCAGAGATTTTCTATCGGGTTTAAATCCGGACTATTTGCGGGCCAGTCTAAAACGGATATACGCTGTTCGGTAAGGAAACATTTGACGCTATTGGCCGTGTGTTTAGGGTCATTGTCATGCTGAAAGATCCAGGTTACAGGCAAATGATCGGCCGAGTAGGGGATCATTGTGTGCTCTAAGATTTTTTTGTATTGCCATTGATTCATTGTACCTTCAATCTTCCGAACGGGTCCAACTTTACATCCGGAAAAACACCCCCAAACTTTAATGTTACCGCCACCGTGCTTGACTATACTCCTCGCGTATTTATAATTAAAAGTATTGTTTACAGGACGTCTAACATAGCGCTTTCCATCTGAATTTACTATATTTCTTTTTGTTTCATCTGAAAATAACACTTTTTTCCATTCTCGTACCGTCCATTCGCTTCTCTCGGTGTTGCTGGGTAAAAAGCGGTACCTTTCGAGAGATTCTTCGAAACAATTTAGTTTCCACTAATCTTCGGCGTATCAGTCTTGACGAGATGTTTCTCGTGTCATCAGGCGAAAAACCGGTTTTTCTTGGTCGAGCCTTTCTAAGAACATTTTCAACAGTTCTATGTGTTTTATAATGATCAATTGTATTAAAAACTTTCTTAACAGAACATATTAAATGCTCAGCTATTCTTCTTCTTCTACGCCCACTTATGATCTATATATAAATTAACAATTATTTGCCTAGTTGACGGATCACAACTTTTATATATGCTCATTTTGAACAAAATAAAATTCAGATAAAATTTAGTAGTGCCGCCAAAATAATAGAATAAGCCAAGAACGAAATATTACTCTCTAGCTATGGATGCCTTCTTAAAATGTTTCTAATTAGGCGTCCAAGCGGCCAGTAACAGAAAATAAACTCATTTTGTAATTAAAAGTAAAATATGTTTTTATTAATTATTTTATTTATTGAAGTTATAATTTCTTTATTCATAAGAAGTATTTCTAATTATATGACCACCACTGTAAATATATATATATATATATATATATATATATATATATATATATATATATATATATATATATATATATATATATATATATATATATATATATATATATATATATATATATATATATATATATATATATATATATATATATATATATATATATATATATATATATATATATATATATATATATATATATATATATATATATATATATATATATATATATATATATATATATATATATATATATATATATATATATATATATATATATATATATATATATATATATATATATATATATATATATATATATATATATATATATATATATATATATATATATATATATATATATATATATATATATATATATATATATATATATATATATATATATATATATATATATATATATATATATATATATATATATATATATATATATATATATATATATATATATATATATATATATATATATATATATATATATATATATATATATATATATATATATATATATATATATATATATATATATATATATATATATATATATATATATATATATATATATATATATATATATATATATATATATATATATATATATATATATATATATATATATATATATATATATATATATATATATATATATATATATATATATATATATATATATATATATATATATATATATATATATATATATATATATATATATATATATATATATATATATATATATATATATATATATATATATATATATATATATATATATATATATATATATATATATATATATATATATATATATATATATATATATATATATATATATATATATATATATATATATATATATATATATATATATATATATATATATATATATATATATATATATATATATATATATATATATATATATATATATATATATATATATATATATATATATATATATATATATATATATATATATATATATATATATATATATATATATATATATATATATATATATATATATATATATATATATATATATATATATATATATATATATATATATATATATATATATATATATATATATATATATATATATATATATATATATATATATATATATATATATATATATATATATATATATATATATATATATATATATATATATATATATATATATATATATATATATATATATATATATATATATATATATATATATATATATATATATATATATATATATATATATATATATATATATATATATATATATATATATATATATATATATATATATATATATATATATATATATATATATATATATATATATATATATATATATATATATATATATATATATATATATATATATATATATATATATATATATATATATATATATATATATATATATATATATATATATATATATATATATATATATATATATATATATATGTACAAGTGAGGATGGGCCACGATTACGGACGTGACTATTAAGTTCTTCCCACAAAAGTTCAATGGGATTGAGATCCGAGCTCTGAGGAGGCCAAACCATGTTTTAACACCCCGTGTGCTTCTTTCTCTTTTAAATATCCTCTACATAATTTTGAGCTATACTTTGGATCATTATCTTGTTGGAAAATTAATCCATCTCCAATTAATCGCATTCCGAAAGAACGGCATTTTGTTTTAATATGTTTTTGTACTGTTCCTTTTTCAAAATTCCTTCAATTTTAATCAAGTCGCCAGTTCCTTGGCTAGAGAAACAACCCCAGACCATAATTGAGCCACCACCACGCTTGATTGTTGGGACTACACAATCTGACATCATCTTTTTTTGGGCACTGCGTCTACCGTAAATTCTACGTTTTGAACCGAATAGTTCAAACTTGGATTCATCATTTCAAAGCACTTTTTTAAAATCTTCTTCAGTCTAATCTCGATAGGCAAGACCCACTGCATCCGTTTTTTTTTTTGCGGCTTTAGCAGAGGTTTTTGAACGGCAACGCGACCATAAAACTTTGCATCACTCAGTCGCCGTTTTACTTTAGTCAATGATAAAGGTTTAACTCGGGTTTTGTTTACTTCAACGCGGATTTCTGGTTATGTTAAGCGTCTATTTTATTTGCTGGTAACAACAATGAAATTATCTTCACTAGATGTGGTAGCTCTCGGCCTTCCCGAGCGTGGACGATCTTGAAAACTGCCTGTCTCGAGTAATTGTGCCATGAACACAAGTCTTCGAAAACTTCAGTTGTGAAGCAATCTCACGTTCGGATTTGCCTTCATTATGTAAAACAACGATGGCAGAACGCACTTTACTGCTAATTTCTCAAGCTTTTCCCATTTTATGACGTCTTCACACTGGTTCACGCACCGGATGTACTTGATATTGCCATCTGTAAAAACATCAACCTCACCTTACAAGAGATAGAGATAATTGTAATAGGGGTAATTGTTGTTGTCGATCGTCACCCCGTTCTTCTTCGGTTAGGGTCGAATCAGGAACGACCTAAGGGCCACATCACCGCGCCTAGAGTTCATGCCAGTTCATGCCCTCACTAGGTATATCGAGACCATCGTTGAGGATTGCTCGAGGTGGGTTCCCTCGGAGGATGACCTAGGGTTGGACTCAACTTACCCCGAAAGGGTTAAGTTTATGTAAAGTGTGCAGGTTAGAAGTAGGTGCTGGTTGAGGGTTAGTAGCGACTTCTCAGAGTTCTTCAGAGTTATCAATGTTTACTACTACTTTGTTTGACTTTACGTTTATTTAAAAAACGGTGACTGGAGCCTGATTTTACAAACTAAAACAATACAAACAAAATAGCAATAAAAATGATTATAGAAATTATAATTGTAGTACTGGAATAGTAATTACCATATAGAACAATATGAGGTTTTTCAATGACATTATTGAGGTCTCTTATATAATCATTTATATTTGCATAATGTGGCTATAGAGTTAAGTTAAGTTTAGTTAAGTTTACAAAAGGGATTTGTAATTTAGTTTTTAGAAGAGCTTTAGAGCTACAGCAATGATCGTTTATTAAGTTGAAATCCACTTGAATTGGTTGTAATTTTATTATTTTTGAATATTTTGGTAATAACCTTGAATCTTTGTGAAAAGGTACACAATTAATGGGTAAAGTTAAAATACCTGTACCGCTATTTTCTATGATCTATGGACAGTTTAGATGCGTTTGTTATTACATATATCCATTTATTACTAGATAGCGGTTGCCAGACATCCAAACGACGGGGTATAATCACCTATAAAACAAAGAACCGTCTCATTTCGCCTTCTGGTGACTTCCCAAGTCCCTAAAAAGAGGCACCACCCAAACAATCCCTCCCTTAGCGCGTCCCAATAAACCGCCTGCTTCTTAGACGAAGAGAAAGCCGAATGTCTGGCTGACAATCTCGAGCTCCAACGCTCACCTTGCAATAGAATCGTTGACAGCGAAGTCGACCGGAGGACTAAGGAACCACCTCGCGATTCCGTTACTCAAGTTACATGCACCAAAGTTGAGTCTATAATTAAAAACCTGTGACCATCACTGGCAGGTGATAAAACTCCTACCCATGTCTATTTTACACCTACAGGTGTTAATCTACAACGCGGCCATATCCAAAGGCACCTTCCTGAAAATCTGGAAGGAAGCTCACGTCATAGGTATTCTTAAGCCCTCGAAACACCCAACCGATCCATCAGCCTATCGACCCATAAGCCTACTCAAACTCTTGGGTAAGGTATATGAAAAGCTCATCCTCGCCCGCCTCAAGGACTTCATGCTGTCTCAAGGGCTACAAATCAATGAGCAGTTCGGGTTTCATACCCAACACTCATGCACACATCAAGTGCACCGCATCACGGAGCACATTCTCAGTAAATTCCTTCGGGGCTACCAGACTGCTGGGGCACTTTTCCTCCACGTGGCGAAAGCTTTCGACAAGGTCTGGCACAACGGGCTCATATACAAACTATATGAGTTCGGTGTGCCCGATCGACTGGTACTAATCGTACGAGACTTTCTTCACTATCGCATCTATCGGTACCGCGTCGAGGGAACGCGTTCCAAGGTTCACCCCATTTGTGCCGGAGTACCACAAGGCTCCGTCCTAGATCCCATTTTAGACACACTCTACACCAACGACATACCGCGCACTCGCGTTTTAGGGCTAGCCCTTTTCGCCATTGACACTGGCCGCTACGCGTCTGGATTCAAACAAGACGCTATTTGTAAACGTCTCCAATCCACCAACACCTTAGGGAAATGGTTTCGGAAATGGAGGATCGAGGTTAAACCCACCAAAAGTGTAGCCATGTACTCCTTCAACAAAACGCCTCATCTCCCAACTATAGAGTTATTTGATCGTCCAAACTCCTGGGAAAATACAGTCAAATACTTAGGCGTCACATTGGGTGAAAGACGCATATCAATCGCGTAGTTTGCACCCGTTACTCAATAAAAATATCCCTGCGTAATAAAATTAAACTATACAAAGCGTGTATTCAACCCACAATGTCATACGCAAGCTCCGTCTTTGCGCACGCGTCCTCGCGTCATATTCACCGACTTCAGGTAACACAAAATCATTTCTTGCGCAAGGCCACCGGGGCGCCATGGTTCTTGCGTAATGAAAATCTACACATAGATCTTGAGCTGCCGACCATAGCTCAGTACCTGAAGCAGGCATCCTACCGATATTTCAACTCCGCCGTCACACGCCACCACAAAACCCTTGGTCGTAAGTGCCGCCACTTACAATCCCATCCCGAATCATATATTCACCCGCGTCCGAAAGACACATTGCACCCTCATACCACCCCCGCCGACGGCGAGGGCGTCGCAAACAAGGTTATTCGCGATACTGTCATATCACAGGCCGGTTCTCTCCAGTCAATACAGATAGAAGCGTCGCTGGAGTTTCTTGCGCCACTTCTTCTCCAGCGCATTCCGAAGTAGTGGTACATATAGCCAATAATAATAATAGATATATTAAGGTACATAATTCTTAGTCAGAACAGGCAACTAACCGAGGCGAGATTCGGCCCTCTCGGGCACCCTCGAGTCAGACGCTCATGTGGAACAAGGTAACGGTCCGAGCCGAGGCTCCCTTTTGGGAGCCCTTGTGCTGGTTACCCACTAATAGAGGTCTTGACTGAGTGTCAAAAGCGCTCGGTCACCTCTCAACCCGGCGAAACCGTAAAATCCCTCGGGCAGAAAATAGGTAAAAGGTATTTACATGAAAAAGCTCAATTTTAATTTAAAATAATGGTAAATACTTCAAATTCTTCTGACCAGGCTCAAGATGGATCTGCAAGAGTCGGAAGAAGAGTGTAGGCAGGCACTGGTGAAGATTTTCAATGAAGATCTTGGGAGCGCGATGATCATGATGAGTGCAAGGTGAGTAAATTTGAATTGATCTATGCTTAAGACTAAATCGTGGTCAGACTTTTGTCTGTTCACAATAGCCTTTCTCGAGAAACGGACTATCCCACACAAAAAGAATTTTCAAATTTGAACCAGCAGTTCCTGAGATCAGCAAGCTCAACCAAATGAACTCTTCAGCTTTAAAATATTAGTATAGTTCTGATGAAACATGGCACTGTTCTATGGTAGTGTAGCTCAATATGAGGGTAAGTTATACTTCAAACCGCCTGCACAGTGGTGTGTATAAGTAAAACTGCAAAAGTTTCAGCTATTGCTGGCACTTTCTTAGGAGTTTCTTTGTTTTCCATTGGGCCTAAATCGGTTGAAGAACGAGATGATCTATGTTCTCTTCCCTTATGGTTTCGCTTACTAGTTTCTCCATGTAATATGAAGCTGTCGGTTCGACCAACAAGGATTGAGTCCTCACAGGGAGGGAATGAAGAGTATGACGTTGCTATGGTAATACATACATATATACATATAAGGAAGCAGAATCTTATATACTAAGAAAAACTATTAGTGTATACTACATAATTGCAAGCTATTGAACAAATTCATAAGGTAAAAATGACTCTCGTCCGACCTTTTCGCCCCGCATGGCAAACGCCGGTCAGCGTACCAACCGTCGCTCAACCTGTGGAGCTGCCCCCGACACCATCCATTCATTTAGCAGTAATTTTAGCAGGAGATTTCAATATCAAGCACACTCGGTGGAATGCAGCTAAAATCCACCCCCGGGGTCGGCTTTAGACTCGCTTAGCGACGCACTCGACTTCGATGTCGTAGCGGCCTCTACGCCTACCCACTTTCCAAACACGCTGGTTCACGCACCGGATGTACTTGATATTGCCATCTGCAAGAACATCAACCTCACCTTACAAGAGATAGAGATAATTGTAATAGAGGTAATTGTTGTTGTCGATCGTCACCCCGTTCTTCTTCGGTTAGGGTCGAATCAGGAACGACCTAAGGGCCACATCACCGCGCCTAGAGTTCATGCCAGTTCATGCCCTCACTAGGTATATCGAGACCGTCGTTGAGGATTGCTCGAGGTGGGTTCCCTCGGAGGATGACCTAGGGTTGGACTCTACTTACCCCGAAAGGGTTAAGTTTATGTAAAGTGCGCAGGTTAGGAGTAGGTGCTGGTTGAGGGTTAGTAGCGACTTCTGAGAGTTCTTCAGAGTTATCAATGTTTACTACTACTTTGTTTGACTTTACGTTTATTTAAAAAACGGTGACTGGAGCCTGATTTTACAAACTAAAACAATACAAACAAAATAGCAATAAAAATGATTATAGAGATTATAATTGTAGTAGTGGAATAGTAATTACCATATAGAACAATATGAGGTTTTTCAATGACATTATTGAGGTCTCTTATATAATCATTTATATTTGCATAATGTGGCTATAGAGTCAAGGTTAATATACGTTAAGTTTACAAAAGGGATTTGTAATTTAGTTTTTAGAAGAGCTTTAGAGCTACAGCAATGATCGTTTATTAAGTTGAAATCCACTTGAATTGGTTGTAATTTTATTATTTTCGAATATTTTGGTAATAACCTTGAATCTTTGTGAAAAGGTACACAATTAATGGGTAAAGTTAAAATACCTGTACCGCTATTTTCTATGATCTATGGACAGTTTAGATGCGTTTGTTATTACATATATCCATTTATTACTAGATAGCGGTTGCCAGACATCCAAACGACGGGGGATAATCACCTATAAAACAAAGAACCGTCTCATTTCGCCTTCTGGTGACTTCCCAAGTCCCTAAAAAGAGGCACCACCCAAACAATCCCTCCCTTAGCGGGTCCCAATAAACTGCCTGCTTCTTAGACGTAGAGAAAGCCGAATGTCTGGCTGACAATCTCAAGCTCCAACGCTCACCTTGCAATAGAATAGTTGACAGCGAAGTCGACCGGAGGACTAAGGAACCACCTCGCAATTCCGTTACTCAAGTTACATGCACCAAAGTTGAGTCTATAATTAAAAACCTGCGACCATCACTGGCAGGTGATAAAACTCCTACCCATGTCTATTTTACACCTACAGGTGTTAATCTACAACGCGGCCATATCCAAAGGCACCTTCCCGAAAATCTGGAAGGAAGCTCACGTCATAGGTATTCTTAAGCCCTCGAAACACCCAACCGATCCATCAGCCTATCGACCCATAAGCCTACTCAAACTCTTGGGTAAGGTATATGAAAAGCTCATCCTCGCCCGCCTCAAGGACTTCATGCTGTCTCAAGGGCTACAAATCAATGAGCAGTTCGGGTTTCATACCCAACACTCATGCACACATCAAGTGCACCGCATCACGGAGCACATTCTCAGTAAATTCCTTCGGGGCTACCAATGTTTACTACTACTTTGTTTGACTTTACGTTTATTTAAAAAACGGTGACTGGAGCCTAATTTTACAAACTAAAACAATACAAACAAAATAGCAATAAAAATGATTATAGAGATTATAATTGTAGTAGTGGAATAGTAATTACCATATAGAACAATATGAGGTTTTTCAATGACATTATTGAGGTCTCTTATATAATCATTTATATTTGCATAATGTGGCTATAGAGTCAAGGTTAATATACGTTAAGTTTACAAAAGGGATTTGTAATTTAGTTTTTAGAAGAGCTTTAGAGCTACAGCAATGATCGTTTATTAAGTTGAAATCCACATTGCACCCTCATACCACCCCCGCCGACGGCGAGGGCGTCGCAAACAAGGTTATTTGCGATACTGTCATGTCACAGGCCGGTTCTCTCCAGTCAATACAGATAGAAGCGTCGCTGGAGTTTCTTGCGCCACTTCTTCTCCAGCGCATTCCGAAGTGGTGGTACATATAGCCAATAATAATAATAGATATATTAAGGTACATAATTCTTAGTCAGAACAGGCAACTGACCGAGGCGAGATTCGGCCCTCTCGGGCACCCTCGAGTCAGACGCTCATGTGGAACAAGGTAACGGTCGAGCCGAGGCTCCCTTTTGGGAGCCCTTGTGCTGGTTACCCACTAATAGAGGTCTTGACTGAGTGTCAAAAGCGCTCGGTCACCTCTCAACCCGGTGAAACCTTAAAATCCCTCGGGCAGAAAATAGGTAAAAGGTATTTACATGAAAAAGCTAAATTTTAATTTAAAATAATGGTAAATACTTCAAATTCTTCTGAACAGGCTCAAGATGGATCTGCAAGAGTCGGTAGAAGAATGTAGGCAGGCACTGGTGAAGTTTTTCAATGAAGATCTTGGGAGCGCGATGATCATGATGAGTGCATGGTGAGTAAATTTGAATTGATTTATGCTTAAGACTAAATCGTGGTCAGACTTTTGTCTGTTCACAATAGCCTTTCTCGAGAAACGGACTAGCCAACACAAATAGAATTTTCAAATTTGAACCAGCAGTTCCTGAGATCAGCGCGCTCAACCAAACGAACTCTTCAGCTTTAAAATATTAGTATAGATTCTGATGAAACATGGCACTGTTCTATGGTAGTGTAGCTCAATATGAGGGTAAGTTATACTTCAAACAGCCTGCACAGTGGTGTGTATAAGTAAAACTGCAAAAAGTTTCAGCTATTGCTGGCACTTTCTTAGGAGTTTCTTTGTTTTCCATTGGGCCTAAATCGGTTGAAGAACGAGATGATCTATGTTCTCTTCCCTTATGGTTTCGCTAACTAGTTTCTCCATGTAATATGAAGCTGTCGGTTCGACCAACAAGGATTGAGTCCTCACAGGGAGGGAATGAAGAGTATGACGTTGCTATGGTAAGAGTAGGGAACCGTATATTCTATTACTGGTGATGGGGCATACCATCTCAGCCCCAAGGATAGATATCACATGACTTTTCCGCGCTGCAGCAAGGTAGCGCGAATGAGTCATGTGATATCTACCACGTAATTCACTGTGTGGTCTAAATCAGACCAGGTTTTAAAGTTTATTTCCACTTCCAGGAACCGTAGTGGGTATTACCATTGCTGGAATTCGCACATGTACCACCCACCAATAATCCCACAGAGCATGGATCAAACAGCTGGCATGATGGAAGAGCTCAAGTATGCGATATTAGTGTACCATGGCCAACTGCGCTTCACTGGCTTGGTAATGTTCACAGATATTTTCATACTTTAACACCATTGCAGTAGATAAAAAGTTCTTTAATTTTATTTTGCACGCATATTTTTTTATGTCATAAAATATATTTTCAAAAACAAGCTTTTGAGTATTGTTGTTAACTTTGTTCCGTTCGTCGAAGGCCAGTATTCATTACCTATATAATGAAAAATTTATCCGCCATCTTGCGGCGTCCTCCACCATTTTGAATCGGTCGAGAAGAACTGTTTTAAACTTCAGTGGCAAAATTTTGCATACACAAACCTTAAAAAGCTGGTCACTTAAAACAATATATTAATCAACAAAAATTATACACTTAGATACCTAACTATAATAGTTGTGTATACTGATAGGGAGTAACTTAAATATAGTGCTATACGATACATCTTATTATATTAAATGAACAATTCTTATAAAATATATATAAATAAAATTGGTTTTTCGGACACTAAACTATTGCAATTAATGAACCTCTGGGCCTCCTTCTTTTGAACTCTCATAATCCTACAGGTTTTTCAAGTAAAGAAAAAAATACAATTGATATTAAAACCATATACAGAAACCAGTTAAGTTAGGTTAGGTTTACAAGAAGTTTTATGTTTTTTTATACTATACTAGCTGACCTGGCGAACTCTGTTCCGCCTTAGTGGCAATAAATAAGCAGATTTTGATTTTATTAAGTTCAATTTTTTAGTAGGAAATACAAATGAAAAAATTAAGTATTGTAATGATTCTATATTGTTCATGTACTTTGGTGCATATGTTGCACTCTTTAGTTAAATACCTTGTGATACACGACATTTTTATGTTTATATCATGTTTTTTTATCAGACGCACCAACAAACAACGCAGATGGTCTTCCGACCCGTGAACATGCCACATATAATTGACCGTGGAAAAACCATGGAAATTCCACATTCAAACCACAAACTTTCAAGGATTGTCCTTATGATTTGTTAATGGTCTTGAGGAATGCAAGACAGATCGAAAATTGAAGTCTTTTAAACTCAAACGGCATATCGGTTGGGATCGTCGGGATTTTCGGAATGAGAACTTATTCACCTTCGAATTATCCTTTGAGTAGTGTTGCATAAATCACATTACTTCATCAATTTACTTACCACTAAACGCGTACCGTTGTACAGTTTTGGTTGGTTTATGTTTCGAAGCATGATTACTACGGAGCCAACCTTATAGGCTCAAATTGTGCGGTGGTAAACCAGGCACATCCAAGGAGTTTAAAAATTCAATTGGATAGTTGGTGGCTTCGCCTTCATTTGTTACGCAGTCAATACATTTGAATGAATACATTGTTCCAATGATCTTATTCTGAATTATGTAGTTTAGGTCATCTATATCTTTATTCTTAGCCGCTAAAATTTGCTCGCTCACTCAACCATTCATTATTTTCTTAGTTAGTAATGATGCTTAGGAAAACTTGGTTGATAAGTTCGTCTTTCGATGAGACAAAGTTACAGAAATTATGAGAAAATGAAATCAATCAGCTCGATTCGTCGACAGGTACTTGACCATTACCGATAGCCAGCAATTGCTCAGAGAAATCTTCAGCAGATGTATCACTAAGCAATGCAACTCTCATGATTGTTTTCACCTAAAGTTTCTTCACATAGCGCCATAAATTCTATAATTTGAGGCAAGCGTTTATTTCGTCAGCAGCCAAGATCAACATCTTGGAATTACTAGCAGTGTTTGGTGGAAATCGCCAGACAGTAAAATCATTGCTCCTCCAAAACATCTCTAGTCATTGGGTAGATCCTTCAATGTTCGGTTAAGTGCTTCTAATGCACGTTTATTATGCGCCATTGTGTTTTCATCCCAGATGATGATTTACGATGCTGATAAAACTTTGGCCATTGCTGAGTTTTTTGCAATATTACATGTTGGTTCTTCAATAGTTTGAAGATTTAACGGCAATTTTAATGCTGAATGAGCTGTACAGCATCCTTCTTATAATGTGGCTGCTATTCGAGAAGAAGCAACTGCAACCGCAATGTTGGATTTCGCAAGAACAGTGGCTAAAACTACTGACATGAGGAATGTCTCTTAGTTCCACCAGGGTCATCCAGGAAATATTAACCATCATTTCCATCATCAATAGCCTTCATTAATGTATAATTATGATATATATTTCTTTTGTTGGGAATTCAACATTATGCCTGTTATCATTCGGTTGAACTATTAAATCAAATTCCTGGTGATCATATTCACGTTCCCATTCCAATTCTCGATTAAATGCGTAATTCATTTTACGATTTGGCGCTGGCATTCCTAACCTGACTAATAAACTACAACACATGAGGTAACACGTGTCTTCAATCAAGTGTTAAGTCCGATTATGTATTTCCGGAACTGCCACGAATTTGATGTAAAATATCTTCTGACATATTATCCTTGTATTTGTGCCACAGGTTAGATGGGTTCAATGGAAAGCATGTCGAAATGATGATAGCAAATAATGTGCGTATCTGACTTGGAGATGCAGGCTTCAACGATTGTCGTATCCCAATGGGTATCGTTTTCTAGTAAATTGAGTTCTTCATATGTAGCACGATATGTTGAGAATATTATACCATTAACAGACCGTAGTATCTCAAATGACGTTGGCCCACGTACTTATAACAGCAACAATGGCAAATAGAAGCATTAATCATTCTTTGGATGAACTGAATACATACGATTACGAGTAGAACGCACATCCGAATAACCAGGAACCGCATTGCCTTGTTTACGTCGTTGAAAATTCTTCGATGAAGCATTCCAAGTGTAATTACGTGGCATCTCCGAGTAAAGCAAAGTTCGTGCAAACGGATCGCTTTGGCAGATCGCAAAGAAACTGGTCAATGTTGTCGCTGGAGGTGTTTTAGAACGTTGAACAACATTCGAAGCCGTGAAATATACTCGTTTACTATTCACTTCAGATGCACCTCCAAATGCACAACAGTAGAATGACGTTCGCGAATATACGCCAAATCGCTTCATTACAGTTCACATAACGACCAACTTGATAGCGCGCAATTTCATCGTTGGTATTGGAGGATTGGATGGCAAAAACAGACCTCATCGATGAAAGGCAGCGATAGTATAGTCATGATTGAGGTCATTTGGAAATAGCCATTGTATTTTTGAGTGTTTGCAAGAAAATGACGTGATTTGGGTGTTTCGCCACAAAGCAATGAATGCAATGGCTCAGGTGGCGGAGTCAATTTCACTTTCCCGCTAAGGCAGCACAATCCAGGCGTTTCTCCGGAAAACTTCAATCCGCCACATTACTCGCAAACAACGTCTATTGGCCCAACGCAAACGCTAGGATGCAAGCAGTAATCAGCGCTGCAATTTTATCGTAACGCTGCTCGATTCAAATCAGCTCTTCACGGGCAATTTCTTGATCTTCTTCAGTCCTTTCATTCCCACTGTTTCGTATCCTTCTTGCATAACAGTTTTGTTGGGAAAGATTCGATCATCTTGGTCGCGGTATTGTTAATGAGGATTCAAAGAGAATACAAATAACTGATTATTACTGATTATTGATTTCTGACAAAATTTATAATTATAAAATTTTCAACCATACTTAACCATAGACAAAATAACGTTTAGCTGTCATTTGCGTTTTGTTATTCCATATGAGATGCGTTTTTGTTATACCACGTATTATAGTGACTTGTATTCTCTTTGACACTTTAAGTCACGTCACACGGGAACGCGGTCGAACGGGATAAAGTATCCTATGTCCGTCTCCTGGTTCTAATCTACCTTTTTCAGTCCACCAATTTTCAGCCAAATCGGTGCCGTTCTTGAGTTATAAAAACACGACTTTCTTTTATATATATAGAATTCATTTACATCGTATAACTATTATTTCACATCTAAAAGAGATATAACAGCGACTTGTCATTGGCGCAGGCGACGGCAGCACTGATCTTTTCTTAACTAGAGAAAATGTAGCCAGTGGCTGCATTTCCAAATATCATCCATTTACCACAAGGAACAGGGTTTACATTTACAAACAAATGCGATGTTGTGATGTTTGAATGCGACGAGAGGAAAAGGAGGAAAGAGGATAACCCAGCAATATTATACTAAAGCTTTTTCTTTTTTAACTAGTTCGCTATTATACATTTAGTTTTTGTCCTTATTTCGTCAAAACGTTCAATCATAATTAAAATTGTCCTTGAGTTTTACTTCGCCCTCTTACATCTCGCCCAAATAATATCTGTCCCTTACCAGATGTCATAAATAACGCCGAATATATTGAAGTATTCACGTAAACACAAACGCGTTCACTTCGGATAAAATTTCAATGGCACGAGACGTATACAAAACATATTTTTAAATATTTATTTTTCTTTGCCTAGTCATTTGCAAAAGGTACATAAATATATCTATCAATGTTTATTTTTGTGTTTTAGGTTACATATGGAATCTTAACCGATATGGAAGCGCATTCACAGCTGTCGATCGCTTAATGCGAGCTTTCGCAGGCGGTCCAGTGTCTGCAAAATGCCGAACTTCTGACTGGATTCCTGCAAGCTGCTACAAAAATCAACAACTTTTATAATAAATTAAAGTGAGTAGTCTGCCATTTTAGACAAACGGACATTCATTTTATTATGTATGTACACTAACGAAACAGACACATTCAATTAATACTTCATAAAATATAAAATAAAATATAACATTAAAAATCTGACACTAATGAGTCTATTTTTAAAAATAAAACTTTTATTTAAATTTACTTTTATTTATACAAAAGAAATTGAGAAAATGTTATGGATGTAAAATATGCATACTATATATATATATATATATATATAATTAATTTTTTATTTATTCTCGCCTTACCTGTAGTTGCTATTTTTATACAATAATAATATATCTGCTGACTGCATAGCTGGTTCGATTCTCAATGGAATTGCTAGATATCGGATTTGGGTCTTAAATGCCACCAACATCCACCTTCCACAAAGATTCAAGATACACATACGTTGCTCGCCTTCTGAGAACTGAGAAGAAATGCTTATAAACCTCCACCAAACGAAACACTGAAAGGTTATGCTGCTACCTAATAGCTGCAAGTAGTATTTTGCGTGGGCCTGCACTTCCGTTCTTTATTCGAGTAAGTTTTAACAAACTAACGTCAACGTAATATATATTGCACAATATATATTATTAATATGATCAGGTCCCAGAAATGGCTGTGGTCGGTCGTGTATATATACCGTATATATACAATAGAGAAGATATAAAATATTCACATACATTTTTATTGCTTGTCCTCAGGAAATGCACTGATATATTTATGCGAACACAATTTTACACGGAACAATCGTTTCATTGCTACCGGATTTCATTGAAACAATGCATCAGCACTTACAGTGCTTCCATTGCTTCGCTGCCACCACACCTGCACGATCTTCTTCAAGATATGTGTCGCACCCGAAGCGAGGTAGAGCGTTCTTCTTTTTCTTCTTATTGTAAAAAATATAGTCAGTCCTGATGTCAGAATGGAAACTACCGATGGGCTACAAAAAGGCCAAACATTTACTATTTCAGGACTACTTTTTACTTAAGCAATCAGTCATTAATGGCACTAATATTCAGTGCCCAGTATAGTTGTCAGACGGAACGTGGCTGATAAGAAACACATTTAACATGAATGAAAAAACGTGTCTGAACCTCCAACGCCTTACAGAAAAACTGAAATTACGCAAAAAATCTTGTAGCACCACTTTACGCGAAGTCCTTGACGTTAATTAATTTACGCGGTATTTCTACACAGTAAATGTCTTAATTGCATTAATTCCCAAGAGAACTACGCACTTGAAACACTGGCATATAAAACTATATCTTACTACGATCCAAGACACCATATTCATCCTCGTTAAGGAATCATAATGCAGATGCGGAGGTTGTCCGGAACCCTGCACACACTGCACGTGCCGTCATATCACGCTGGTATTCTATGAGCCAACCCATCCATGCTGTAGCTAGAAACAAACTGCATAACGGCTCTACGACTTTTAGTATTATTGGTTCTACTGACCTTTGTCTAGTATTTGCAATAGTATCATACATACACTTGTTCCATGCAAACAATAATATCGTATTCTGACAGCAGGGCTTATGGACACTACATCCAGCCTCCCGCAAAAGACTTATGCGCGAGCGCTGCTTATTAATGGCCGGCTGCTATCGTAACGCTTCGCACGTCCCGCACTTGTTTAGATTCCTGCCAGAAATGTGTACCAGCGAAATTATGTGGTGCAACGCGTAAGTTCAATTATTTCTTTAATTGTGTGTATCTAGTGGGTAGAAAATATTGCCTTCTTATCGACAATGAATGTATAAGGATGCACTGTAGACTTGAATTCATTACCTCAATATGAAACTCTTACTCTTGTCTCACCTATTCCCAATTTTGTTTCAGATCCGCGCCTTTTTTCAGCCAGAGATTTGCAGGAAGGTGCATCTCTACGAACAAGAGCATGATTAAAAATTGCACCCAATTCGCAATCAAAAACTGCAAAATATTGGTCACATCAATGGAGCTACTGTGCTTCTGGAACGTTGTATCAACACTTACCGGCAACCCGTGCACTGTATTATTTCTGGCGAATGTATGAATAATACTTTCATATTTCTATTGTATTAGATATTATGAGCATGGTTATGTCGAAAATATTTCGAGTTCAATTGCCACTTCTTTTTCATTATTAAATAAGTATAAAATATATAAAAAATCTCTCAGCCTTGATAGTGTTCCAACAGGTTGTGAGATTTGGGAAGGTGCATCTCTACGAACAAGAGCATGATTAAAAATTGCACCCAATTCGCAATCAAAACTGCAAAATATTGGTCACATCAATGGAGCTACTGTGCTTCTGGAACGTTGTATCAACACTTACCGGCAACCCGTGCACTGTATTATTTCTGGCGAATGTATGAATAATACTTTCATATTTCTATTGTATTAGATATTATGAGCATGGTTATGTCGAAAATATTTCGAGTTCAATTGCCACTTCTTTTCATTATTTTGAATTTGGAACACGTATATTATTTTAAAAACATCTTTCGATTTTGCGCCATTTCACATATTTTTTCGTGTTCATTATCAAATTACAATATGAAAATAGGATGGGGTGTTTATGAAAATAGGATTGCAGTGATCGCCTTGCACAAAGTGGGTATGGAGCAGTCGGTCATATTGCAGATACTTCAAAAGTTTGGTATCAGCCGTATGTTCGTATATCGTAGTATCAACAGACAGCCGTATGTTCGTATATCGTAGTAACAACAGACAGCCGTATGTTCGTATATCGTAGTATCAACAGACAGCCGTATGTTCGTATATCGTAGTATCAACAGACAGCCGTATGTTCGTATATCGTAGTATCAACAGACAGCCGTATGTTCGTATATCGTAGTATCAACAGACAGCCGTATGTTCGTATATCGTAGTATCAACAGACAGCCGTATGTTCGTATATCGTAGTATCAACAGACAGCCGTATGTTCGTATATCGTAGTATCAACAGACAGCCGTATGTTCGTATATCGTAGTATCAACAGACAGCCGTATGTTCGTATATCGTAGTATCAACAGACAGCCGTATGTTCGTATATCGTAGTATCAACAGACAGCCGTATGTTCGTATATCGTAGTATCAACAGACAGCCGTATGTTCGTATATCGTAGTATCAACAGACAGCCGTATGTTCGTATATCGTAGTATCAACAGACAGCCGTATGTTCGTATATCGTAGTATCAACAGACAGCCGTATGTTCGTATATCGTAGTATCAACAGACAGCCGTATGTTCGTATATCGTAGTATCAACAGACAGCCGTATGTTCGTATATCGTAGTATCAACAGACAGCCGTATGTTCGTATATCGTAGTATCAACAGACAGCCGTATGTTCGTATATCGTAGTATCAACAGACAGCCGTATGTTCGTATATCGTAGTATCAACAGACAGCCGTATGTTCGTATATCGTAGTATCAACAGACAGCCGTATGTTCGTATATCGTAGTATCAACAGACAGCCGTATGTTCGTATATCGTAGTATCAACAGACAGCCGTATGTTCGTATATCGTAGTATCAACAGACAGCCGTATGTTCGTATATCGTAGTATCAACAGACAGCCGTATGTTCGTATATCGTAGTATCAACAGACAGCCGTATGTTCGTATATCGTAGTATCAACAGACAGCCGTATGTTCGTATATCGTAGTATCAACAGACAGCCGTATGTTCGTATATCGTAGTATCAACAGACAGCCGTATGTTCGTATATCGTAGTATCAACAGACAGCCGTATGTTCGTATATCGTAGTATCAACAGACAGCCGTATGTTCGTATATCGTAGTATCAACAGACAGCCGTATGTTCGTATATCGTAGTATCAACAGACAGCCGTATGTTCGTATATCGTAGTATCAACAGACAGCCGTATGTTCGTATATCGTAGTATCAACAGACAGCCGTATGTTCGTATATCGTAGTATCAACAGACAGCCGTATGTTCGTATATCGTAGTATCAACAGACAGCCGTATGTTCGTATATCGTAGTATCAACAGACAGCCGTATGTTCGTATATCGTAGTATCAACAGACAGCCGTATGTTCGTATATCGTAGTATCAACAGACAGCCGTATGTTCGTATATCGTAGTATCAACAGACAGCCGTATGTTCGTATATCGTAGTATCAACAGACAGCCGTATGTTCGTATATCGTAGTATCAACAGACAGCCGTATGTTCGTATATCGTAGTATCAACAGACAGCCGTATGTTCGTATATCGTAGTATCAACAGACAGCCGTATGTTCGTATATCGTAGTATCAACAGACAGCCGTATGTTCGTATATCGTAGTATCAACAGACAGCCGTATGTTCGTATATCGTAGTATCAACAGACAGCCGTATGTTCGTATATCGTAGTATCAACAGACAGCCGTATGTTCGTATATCGTAGTATCAACAGACAGCCGTATGTTCGTATATCGTAGTATCAACAGACAGCCGTATGTTCGTATATCGTAGTATCAACAGACAGCCGTATGTTCGTATATCGTAGTATCAACAGACAGCCGTATGTTCGTATATCGTAGTATCAACAGACAGCCGTATGTTCGTATATCGTAGTATCAACAGACAGCCGTATGTTCGTATATCGTAGTATCAACAGACAGCCGTATGTTCGTATATCGTAGTAACAACACTTCCTCCGTCGAAGACCAGAAAAGATTGGGGCCGCCGCGTGCTGTTAGAATTACAAAGGCTGTTAATGCTGAATTCATCGAAACCCCATTAGGAAGCAAAAAATCTTATTGTGAGAAATAAAGATTCCCGCCAGGACTCTGTCGCGTATTATAAAACAAGACCTGAAGCTCGGTGCTTATCGCCGATGTACAGGACATGCCCTAATTCAATCTTTACAATTAAAGAGAGTGGATCGATCAAAACGCCTTCTGTCGCGATACGCAGGTGAAAGGCACAGAAATATCCTCTTTTCCGATGAAAAAAAATTCACTATTGAAGAAAACTACAAAAAGCAAAATGATAAAGTGTACGCTCACAGTTCTAAAGAAGCTGCTCAAGTGGTCGGAAATGTACAACGTGGTCATCATCCTGCGTCAGTGATGGTTTGGTGGGGCGTGTCGTATCAAGGAGTCACAAAACTAAATTTTTGTGAAAAAGGTGTATCAACCATAGTGTATCAAGGTACAGTTTTGGTTCATGTTGTGAAACCTCTCAACAATACACTTTTTAAAAATATACCGTGGACTTTCCAGCAGGGCTCTGCACCTGGTCACAAGTCAAGAACTAACCAAGCCTGGCTTGAAACCAACGTTCCGGACTTTATAAGAGCTGAAGACTGGCCCTCATCTAGCCCAGACCTCAACCCTTTAGACTTCAAATTATGGTCAGTTTTAGAGGACATGGCCTAAATGACACGGCGACATTAAGTCTCTTAAAAAATCTTTGGAGCAAGCAGTGGCGAAATTTCCCTTGGACAGTGCTTAAATCCATTGATTCGTGGCCAAACAGATTAAAGGCCTGTATAAAAGCTAAAGTGGCCACTTTTGGACTAGAATATTTTTTATTTTTGCTGAGAGTAATAAATATGTATGTATAAATTTTAATAATATTAAATTACTTCATTAAAAATATGCATTTTCATTTGTAACAAAACTTATGGCCGGACTAGGTATATATTATAATGTTATATGTAAAATAATGAATAATTTTGTATTTATCTCAGAAGGCGCTACCACCACCTCTCATCCGAGTTCCGTGCTCTTTTCGACCTGTACTACAAGCTACAGAATCTCTGCTAAGACGTTGATTCTAATACTAAATAATACTTTAATTCATTAATATATCAGTGCTGACAATGACTATAATTAGTGATAGTGTGGTTGATTTTTGTGGTCATTTATATATGGCTAAACGGACTTAATTTTTTTAATGTTCTTATTCCATGTTTACAACATTTATCTGATCTTGGTGTCTAATATTTAAGTGCATATCATGATGCCGAATGAGTGCCGAGAGCAAAGCTGAGGCTATGTTTTGTCTTTTTATGTTTGCGTACAATTATCTACTAGTAACAAAACAGAAAGAGACCGGCACTTATTATGCGTCTATGAGACGCTCGCTTTAGAAGTAAGATAATTTTAGAAGTAAGTTTATATTATGTGCCAGTTACAGACAGAATAAATATTGAATGTATAAGATACTTATGTATTTTAACCTATGTGGCAACTTTTTTGAAAAGAAACTTTGTTTTAATGATATTTCTACTTACATAATGCCATAACTTTTATAAAATAGGGTGGAAGTGAATTTATTCACTGACAAAGTTTCAAGGTTAAGTCTTATTTTTTTATGGACGTGGAGAAGTTTTCATATAAGTTTATGATTTATTATTATGTCATCATATTGAAAAATAAAATTATTTAATGTTATGTATTATGATTATGGATTACGGAACAGCTCGGTACCAGTATTCCCGTCCTCTTTTACTCGCCTTTCATGAGAATATTATAATTCCGTCGCCCACGATATAAATTCCTTTTATTTCTATTTGCCACACACTGTCCGTGGTTCTATATTTAATACATATATGTTAATCAATAAATTATTGTGAAGCTTTTCATTACCACAGGTACGGTGGATTTGGACAAATTTACTATATAGGTATATTCGTGTACATTTTATATTCAGACGGCAACACGTCCCTATTATATATTACTGGCGTATTAGCGATAAGGAAACATGTAATCGATATACATTTCTCGATGTAAGGTGTGTGATTTCGCGGAGGAGAATCGTCTGGGCATAGCTCTGCACTAATGGTGGGAAAATTATGCATACAGGGAAACTATGAGTTAGATAACAGTAGCAAACCAAATTTAGATTTTTGGTGAAGAGGGCAGAGCTAGTGGGGCAAGGATAACTAATTGCGGTTGAAAAATTAGTAGTAATATCAATTCACTAAGGGTAATTCGTAGTGTAGTCAGTAGAAAGTAGACGATTCGTTACGAATCAACCATTTATATATGTGTACTGAAACCTCGTAATATATCACAGCAGTGGATGTTTCAATTATACCATTTTAATATTTAATAAATGTATTCAATTACTTAATCTATAATTGTGCCTTTTATTTCAATAGATCTCTATTAATAGCAAACATGATTGTAGTCCCATCATTAATTAAATGGGTGGTAGTAAAAGTTGTAGACGTTATTAGAGGGTTGTAGACGCATATTTTAAAATATTCACCGCAACAAAAGCCTGTAGTATGGAACTCCTTAGAAGTATAAACTAAGAAGGAAGTCACTTTGTTCAACGGTCTCCCTTTGAATTAGGTACGAGAGCTGAAAACTACTCATTCATCTTTTCTAGAGACTAAATCCAAAAATTATTACAACTACATCAACTTAACATTTCACAATCGAAACTTCTTATAAAACTTAAAAAGCGTATTTCATTCAAATACTGTTTTTTTAAATAAAATATTAGAGGTGGCCAATGGGGCCACCCGTTGGTGGGTTATAGACATATACTGTTTTAATTGTTATGTTGTGTAATATGTTAATTGGAGCTGCATGAAAGATTATGATTGAATGTCCTTTTTGGCAAGACCTGCCAAATAACCAACTTGACCTAAACTAACATTTTTTGTCAATAATGTTTTTACAAACGTGGTTACGTTGAACGACTAAAAATCGGCTAACGAAAATACCTTTCTTGTAAATAAATCTATAGATATTAGCTTATATAAATGTAGCAATATAAACTACCGAAGTAAAACTTTAAGTTTCAATGAATATTCGTCGTTTTTTTGTAAAATGTAATATATACTATATTTTTACTGCACTATAATGAGTTAGCGGATTTAGCTGGCGCGACGGCGAATTTTATAAATCATATAAATTTATAATTAGTTTTAAAAAATTTTTATATAATGTACGGTGACTTAAGAGAACCCAGTACACCTGATGGTAAATGCTGCGTCCAATAATCTCTACTTATCTATCGTCCACATATACAAGATCCACATGTGTTGGCACCTCTTAGGACGGTTATCTGTAATATTGACAAATACAATACATTCACTTTACTACAGAAGCATTAAATTTCATACTTTGTTTTATTTAACAGTCTAGTCACCGCCAATTTCTCAATCTCCGCTCCATCAGATGCTTTTGACTATGGGTTATCTTAATTAATATATCTATTATTATTGACTAACTGTACCACCACTACGGAATGCGTGGGTGCTGGGCAAAGGTGGCGCTAGAAACTCCAGCGACGCTTCTATTGATGTTCACTGGTGACAAACAGTTTGTGACATGGCGGTATCGCGAATAATTCTGTTGTTTACGACAGCCTCACTGTTGGTGGGAGCGTATCTATATATATATATATATATATCTTAAAACTGAAAATTTTCTTTGGTGGATCTTTAAGTGGAGTAAAACGAACGTCACATAAAGAGAGTTCTAAGGCTGGATGATGAGGCATGTCTTCTCGAGTAAGTGGGCTACGAACGTTTAACTCTTATATGATTAAATGCGTAGACGAGAGCTAACATACGACCATTGTCATTTAAAACATTATTATATTGATTTAGACCAAATGATACGTCATAATCCAAAAAATTC
The DNA here is from genome assembly GCA_029286865.1 of Teinopalpus imperialis. Lineage (NCBI taxonomy): Eukaryota > Metazoa > Arthropoda > Insecta > Lepidoptera > Papilionidae > Teinopalpus > Teinopalpus imperialis. The sequence continues at coordinate 811,025 of JAGSMU010000054.1, forward strand.
TGCCTAATAGAATTAGTGTTAAAAGATGGTAGATGATGTTCATGCTTATCATCCAAAGCCCATTTCATATCGTCCATATTAAAATACCCTACAACAAGAAACCGTTCATCTTGTGTCGACTTATGATACCTTTAAGTAGATTTATAAAATGTTCTAAGATGAAGTTATGCCTTCCGTTTGTACCAGGCAGGTAAACACATATGACGATAAGTAGTCCACCAATTCTGACTGTTAAATGAAGAACTTCAGATGGGCAAGGAGGTAACGTTTTCTGTAAAATATGAAGACTTTTTTTTGTAAGCAAAAGGACACCGCCTCCACGTGTATGCCCTGAACCCTCGGGATCTCTATCACATCTGTGTACGTCATATCTGTTGTCGGAAATTTCTGAAAGACTCACTTGTGGAGTAAGCCAACGCTCCACTACACTTACTATGTCGTAATCGTGGAGGAGCAAATTGTACGAGAATTCAAATGTTTTACCTCTTAAACTACGGGAGTTTCTAAATATATTTTTAAGTTATTCTTCTCGCCTTTTGAGTGCAAATATTTCATGATTCAATTTATAAGAAATCATACAAAAATGTTTGTAACTATATAAAAAAGCTCTCAAAGTTAGACACGTGAAAGACTGGTTAACGCATAAAGGTATGGTAATGTTTAGCAAGTGAGTGTGTTGGTGTGTAGTGTTATTAGAGTTTAAATGTATAAAATTGAGTTTATAAAGGGTATGATATAAACTGTAATTTAGTGAACATTTATAGATTTTGCTTCTGTATTCAACTTCTCTAACTGCTTCATATTTCGTATATTTATTGCAGCGCTATTGTTGTTTTTGCGAATAAATATTTTTCCATTTCTTGTCCAAATATATTGAAACCCCAAGGATTTACATTTTACTCGTGTGTTTTTCAAGTGCAATTTGTTTTAAGGAGTGAGGTGCTCATTCACATATATAGATCGAGTGTTGCCTTCAAAACCCATTTCTGATGATGTAAGACCTTTTTTTCTGTGTATGGAGCTGAAAATTTTATTTTTTAGATCCTGTTTTAAAAATTTGACTACAATGGGTTTTGGTAGATTAGAATCTTTCAAGCGGGTCTTAATTCTAGTTGCAAACTCAATATCTTCATTATCGATGAGAACATTAAGAGAATTAGCCGAGCCGAGAATTAGTTTACCGATAATATTTATAAAATTTTCGGAGCGGCGTTCAGGTATACCAAAAATTTCTAAGTTGGTCATTCGTGTTTTTTGTTGTTCTTTACTAAATTTTTCCTCCAAATATCCTTGTTATATATCTTTATCCGTTGAAGCTCACTCTCTATGTCATAATTTTTTTTCCCATATTCACATAGAATCCATAGTAGTTAATTTGCCTTGAAAATCATCGTCCAACGAAATCGCAGCGAGATTCAAGCTGAGAGACCCTGTTATTAATTTCATTGTACTGCGATGTAAGCCTTTCAACCTTTGTTAAACACACATCTAATTTGGATTGAAAGATTGATGAGTTGAAAAATTCGTTTTTCAACTCATTAATTTTTCGCTCAATATGCCCAAGTAGAGTTTTTTGTTCCTGAGTGATTGCTTCTATAGCCGAAAAAATATCATTTGAGGTATGTATTATTGCGGAAAATGTGGTCGCTAGTCGAGTTTGTTCCCCCAGCGACTTACTAATTGGACCTGTTGTTGTGTTACTAGTGGAAGTGGTGCGAACGGATATAAAGTTATTATTACCCTTAGGTTTTATTGACAGGCATCCAGGACATAACCAATTGGGATCAATTATTGTGCGTGGTAAGCGGCTCACTGATCTTACGCATTCCAAGTGGTAATGTAAGTCACATTTTGGGTATCTTAATCGGTCAACTGATTTGACATCATTATCACACGCAGAGCATCGGTCAGCCATAACGTAGTTATCAAAAAGATAAGTATTAATTATAAGTTGGAATCAAACTCACGCACTCGAAGTTTATAATACTTTGCAGTTTAGAGGGTAAGGCGACAAATCACTGCTGCAGGTAATCGCTGCGCGACAACTCCATATACTGCATTAAATAGCTAAAGCTAAGTCTGCGGCAAAAAGCTCTAAGTGCCGTGGATATCTCGCCACTTACGCGTTTTTGTCAACACGTTCACTCACTTAACTGATAACGACAGATTTTAAAAGTTTAAATGTTTTATTTGTATTTTACCATAACTTTTGGACGAAAGAAATGATCACAATAATAATAATAGATGTTTGCGACTATGTTAACTGAATTTAATCACAAATTACACAAAATTACAAGACCATTAAATACATTAAATTTCGCAGAAGTTGAATAACACAGTGCACTACTGCCTAACTAACTAACTAATGTTCTAAATTATATAAATTATAAAAATGTAAGAATTAAGTGAAACTTACGCTAAAATAAAAAGTAAACTACTATTTACTTATAAAAAAAAATTACTTGCTAATAAGATTTCGGTATAAAATTACTAATTATTATTATTTTTGTTAAACTTCTGAACTTAACATTCATAAAAATTATCACTACACTAACATAAATTTTCTTACCAGTTCCTTGGGAGTACCTGTACCGTTTAGGAGGTCTCACAGTCTTGCCAGATTTTGTCACATATGAGCCTTCACGATTTCTATGCAAGGATGATTGGGCGGAAGGTTTTAGAACTTTGACACGGTCGCGGTCCGTTTGTATTTCGCGACTTATGTTAAAATTAAAATCATCCGCGACACATAACAATCATTGCGGAATTGGCGGAATCTTTTATAATGTGCCTGCGGTTTCTTCGTATTTCTCCAAGAAATTGAATTAAATTTGAATATCTTTTTCTCTTATAAATTTTCTAAAATTTGTATTTTCACTATTGAAGTTATCAATTTCTGGATGTGTCTGATGTGATTTGTATTTCTAAATCTTCTAATTTCGTTTTTAGTTTTATAATTATAGCTAATTTTTAGTGTCAGTGTTCAGTGGTCCAACACTTTTGTTCGAAATATTCTCTAGAGTTGAATGAAGAGAGGAATTTTTTTTGATATTGTCGTGAAGACATAAATCGAATTAAATCTTGCACATAATCGTTTACTTATGTTTATGTTCTCCATGATAGAATCTTGAATATTTTATAGATACATATTCTTGTTTTCATATTCTGGTTACCAAAATATTGCATCAGCGCCCTCTTTTGAACATAAATAGAACAGATACAACAATTTTACTTATTTTTATATTTTATGAACACGATCACTATTACTTTGTTTCCTTGTTTAACAAGATGAAATTTGATATATTTAGCACCAGAAATTAATCTTTGATAACTGTTTAATGATTGATAACTTTTTAAGTTTGTTAACAACCACATAGGTAACATTCGCAGGTAACAATCACTTAAGCTATAAATTACGCTTACAATTTTAATGTTCGATTAGACAAAACTAATATTTATTGAAATTTAAACTTACACCGTTCCATATGTATTGTTTCCTTTACAAACGCAATCTAGCGTATCAAAATTCTGGCGACGAGATTGCTCTCATTGATGATTGACATGATTTTTAATTTTAAAATTTTAACGTGCTTAGCTAATGAGTTTTAACTACAAAAACGTAAAGAGATTCAGAAGGCCGCCCAAGGAAGATGAGCTGCCGAATCTTTATATAATAAGAAGCGGCACCTGACAACGAACGCGTGATGTCACGAGCTTTTAGAGGCTCTAACGTCATTTGATTAGTATCTTGGAACAGTAACACCACACAAAAGAATACGCTTCCAAAAATCTAGTGTAATAAATAAAAGCAAAAGTAATCATTAAAATAGCAATGGTAATATTGTGATCATTAGAAAAAAAAGGACAATGAAAATTCATTAAATATTTAATGCCGTATGTAATTGGACCGTTTATTCGTGCAATTCTCATTAACACCAAAATTTCGGCGATCTACAATCCGTTATAATATATATAGAGTGACCCTAGCAAAGCTCGAGCTGGGAGGTGCAACGGGGTATGGGGGTGGTTGGACGTTCCTCCCTACAGATCGATAGCTTTCAGACTCGTACAGACACAAAGGCGCCAGCATTTTGATTTGCGTTAAATTTGATTGAGCTACAGTTTTTTTGAACTTAAGGTGCCGTACTCAATTTTTAATATAAAAAGTTATCGGGTTCAGAGTAAAATCGTTCGTGACAAAATAGTACTACTACCAACTTTAATGAAGTACATTATGATTCCTAACTAAGATAAATACGTGTGACGTGGTTCAAAGGTATCACTTACCATCAGCCTTATAATCTTTATTTTCAGTCATGTATATTTATTTTATAAAATTGAGAGTTACAAACGAGCACACGGTTCACCTGATGAAAAGTGATTCCTGCGGCCCATAACATCTACATTGATCCTTGGCAAGGAACTATTATGCAGATGCGTTGTTACCCTTGAGGACTGAGATGAAATTCCTTGCCACCAGTAATAAAGGTCTCTGGATCCCTGCACTCACCAGATAAAACACAGCAGCATTATACTGATATTTTACGCTGGTATTCTGTGAGGGCGTGATCCTACCCCGATCGAGCTGACCCTTTCATTCTGCAGATAGAAACAAACTGCAGTGTAGCTCTGCCAATGTTAAAAAGATACCAGTAAGGCTTTTATGATAGTTCATATGTATAATCTTGGTAACTATAATGTTGTTTTGAATTTATTTTGAAGAATTGGCAAACATACAAGCAGCTTACTTTATGGTAAGTGACCCATGAACAGCTACGATACTAGAGTTGTGGGCCTTTAAGAAAATATAAGCAATTGCTACTTGAAATAAGTATTATTATATTAATTTCATCTAATGGTAAGATTTTGTGTTTTTTTTTGATTTGTCGTGAAGTTAATACGGGATTGACTTTTTTTATAGATTTCTTTTAACACCTGGGTGTGGTGGAACGTTCCTCCCTACAGATCAATAGCTTCCAGTCTCGTACAGACACAAAGACGCCTCCATTTTGATTTACGCTAAAAATTTATTTTAGCTTAACACACATTAGAGAGCACAGTGTACCTGAGGGTAGATGATGCGACCAATGACAACTACTTATCCATCCTCTTAGAACTGTTATCAGAAGCAATTATTTAACGCTTTGTTTTATTTAGTACGAACACGTTAATGTGGCAGCTTACGAATTGAAAAATAGCCTAGCTACAAATTATGTAAATGATTAACTTAACTTTAGATTAGCATTTGCCATTTATTATTGAAATGTGATGATCATCATTAACCTTTACTTTACATCCAGTATCCGCGTAGTGTTTTCTTCTATCAATAGTTACAAATGCACGTTTTCCATCTATAACTTAATATGCATAATTAAATAATGCGTTCGTTATTTCACGTTGCAATAAGCAGTCACAACCTGTGTATGCAGTTCTCAAGGCTAGGCAGCGAATTGCTTTAAAAGTTATTAAAACATAAAAACTTTTTAGGTAATATAAGCTTACTCTTAAAATATTACGATATAATAAGTTTTAGCTCTCTTTGATTATAACCCACGATCCTGCTTGCTATTTGTTCTCATGTTTCATCGACAGGAAGTTCTATTTCTAATGCTTTTGATTCTGCGAACTTCTAGTTATTTCCTTAGTCGCAAGATAGTGCAGCACACGAGTGAGCTGCAAAGTAGTAATTTCTGTAATAAAGCCAAACTGCTCCTTACGTAAGGGGCAGCAGGGTGCAGTACTCCGTAGAAGTAACCTTTCAAACAATTTTGCTATATACGGTGGCAACGTAATAAGCCTATAGCTTGTCGACAAGCATTTATCCTTACCGGATTTCGGCAACATGAAGACGAAGAAGTGCTTCGAGTGCCACCGTCCATTCGATTTCGTCGGACCTCGGACGTCGGACGTTGGATTCGTCCCCGGACCTCAGGCCGGCGTACTGAGGAACTTCCCTATGCGTTCCCTTACTCTATGATGAAATCCATCAACTACATGTGCGGCGTCATTGGGTCGGAATTGTCGTTCTAAGTGCTGTGCCAAAATCTCGGCCCTGTCTGCCTGTGTGCCTCATAGCGCCTTACACCCGCACTGTCCACACGAGGGCACATCGTTGGATAGCTGGATCGTGCGTTGTCGCCCTCGAGGACTGAGATGGAATGCCTCGTCACCAGTAATAAAGGTCACCGGTCACGTCTGGAGAGTGCAGGGAGCACTCTCCAGACGAAACACAACAGTATTATGCTGCTATATCACGCTGGTATTCTGTGGGCGTGGTCCTACCCCGGTCGACGCATTCATTCTGCAGCTATAAACAAACTGCAGTACAGCTCCACCACGTTAAAACTTTTTTGCTCTCAAATAAAGTTAATGTGTCAAGTATATAGTATAGTTATATGTGAACGAAACTACAGGTTTAATCTGTTGTTTAAACCGCTAACTTACAAATCCCAATAGGACTCCTATGTGTTGTTATTCCTTCCTGCTCCCTAGTCAGTAAGAAAATGGATGTGCGTTGCGTATTAATGTGGGTCCACGAGAAGAGTCTCTATTTACGTACATACCTGCTTACATGTAAATAAAATAATACTTATAGAAGACATATATATGAAATTTCCTATATTAATATAAAAAAATTGTATTTAGAATAGGTGGCAAACGAGCAAACAGCCCACCCTATGGTTAGTGATCACCGCCACACAGGAACAGCCACAACACCGCTTATAACGCATCCGCATAGCAATTAATGTTATTAATTTGCAACATGTCATTGATATGCAGAAGAAACAAGACAGGAGATAGCACACACCCTTTTCAAACACCGGCATTCACTGGTTTGGAGTCTGAGCATGCACCGTCGACTAGGACCTTGATGCTGATGACGTTTCGAGATAAAGCTGGCGACCTATTTGCATAATTTCTCGGGAAGCCCATAGAAAGGAAGCTTCGAGAGAAGTGCTTTGTGCCAATCCCAATCAAAGGCCTTCGCTACATCCAGATTAACCGCCAAGGCCTCTCCCTTGGACTCAACTGCCTCCACCCATCGATGAGTCAAGTAGACGAGAAGGTCACCAGCTGAGCGATCCCGACGGAAACCTTACTGGCGGTCGCTAATCAGCTCGTATTTTTCTATATAACTCATGAGCTCGCAGTTTGAAATGGATTCCCTTATTTTCGAGAACAAGGGTGTAATAGCAATAGGCCTGTAGTTGGACGGATCAGAGCGATCGCCTTTTTTAGGGATCTGGTTCACCAAAGGTGACTTCCAGCAGTTAGGGACAACGCCTAAAGAGTAGGAGTACCGAAAAAGATGTGTAAGAACCGATGCCAACTCTGGAACACACGAAACTGAAACAAATTCTCTCTGGAAGACATGGCTGGCAGAAATTCCCTTGGACAGCTTTTGCGAGAAGGGTATGAACTAGTCTCAAACGCGTGCAGACGCGTAAACGGGGTGCGTACCACACTCACAGACGAAACGCAGAAGTGTCTAACACATCACTTTACGCCGGTGTTCTATGAGACGTTAAACAACCAAAGCCGATGTTTTTATAAAATTACGTAGGTGTTACGCAGCGTACTTGGCTATTTTATAAAATTAGCTAATAACGCTGTGTCAGCCGACTAAAAAGTATTGAAATAGATAGATATACAGTAGAAGTTACAGGAGCTTAGGAAATTTTATGTGAGCACGCCAGATATCTGCCTCAACAAGAATATATTATTCGTAAAGAGCGCAATGGGTCTAAGAAAAACAAAAAAAAGATGGGGATTATTTGAGGGAGCGCAAAGTGTTTTCAAGATATGCTTTTAGTATTACATTGGTTGATAAATTTTCGGTATGACCCAGATGACGCCACAAATACAGATTTAAAATATTTTTTAGTAAATACTAACTTTCATAAAGTAACTGTGAAAATTCTAGGGTGATTGGACGTTATATATATTATATTATATATATATATATATGTGATTTATTATATATATATATATATATAGACTGTTGATAGGATATTCAAAAGCAGACAAAAATGTTGTCAAAATCACCAACAGCAAATATATCTCGATATTATAGCTTCACATCGCAAGAGTGAAAATTTTAAAAAGTACTAGCAGGCTACTAACAAGCTTGATATTAAGCCTGGCCTCCCTGTGAGTGTCGGTGGTGCCAATGACCCATTAGGTATTGAGAACATGTTTGCTGATCATTTCCAAGTAAAGCCTGTGCGTGGCTCGTCAAGACAGGAATCGTATGATGAGGCCTATAGATCGTTGGAGTTATTTCGATTTTCTGCCGAACAGGTGAATAATGTTATTAGGAGGATGAGTAGAGGAAAGTCTCCAGGTCACGATGGCCTTAGTTAGAGCACCTCCAAAATGCTGGACCTCACTTGTTGCTTGAACTGTTGTCGTGTCCATAATTAAAAATAAACCTGGGGACGTATCGGACAGGGGAAATTATAGACCCATATCTCTGGCTACTATTATAGCAAAAACACTAGACATCTTGCTGGACGCTCAGCTAGAAAAAAATCTACACTTGCATGACGCGCAGTTTGGGTTTCGACCCAAGCTGCCTAATTAAAATGCAATTCTTGCCCTAAAGCATACGGTTCAGTATTATACTGAGCGTCGGACATATGTGTACGCATGTTTTCTTGACCTCTCTCGAGCCTTTGACCTTGTGACTTGTGAACGTTATGCTCTACAAAATGGATTGGCGTATAATGTAAATAAAAGCGAATTCATGGTCTTTAAGGCGATTGGTCGCAAGCCTCCAGGATATGTATTAAGATTAAGATTGAATGGCGTTGACTTAAAACCCGTCAATCAGTTTAAATACCTGGGACACTATGTAACTGACGACCTTAGAGACCATGTTGATATACAAAGGGAACGGAGGGCGCTGGCGGTGCGATGCAACATGCTGGCACGCAAGTTTGCACGTTGTAGTGAAGAGGCAAAAATAACACTGTTTAAGGCGTATTGCCAAGTATTCTACTCGTGCAGTCTGTGGTCGTGCTACAATCAGCGCCATACGGGTCCAATACAACAACGGCTTCAGGATGCTTATGGGGCTGCTCAAGGTCTGCAGTGAATCCGGAATATTCACCAAGGCACATACTTTTGTGCCATCATCAGGAAAAAAGCGGCTTCCTTGCTCTGCAGAGTGAGGGACAATTCCAACGCCATTATGAGAACAGTTGCAGAGCGGTATGACTCGCAGCTCATGCGGCACCTCATTGTCTTGTCCCTTTACCCGGACAATACATTAGTTTCTAAGCTTTAGATATAATTAGAAATGTACGTACTAACATAGTTATTAAGTTTTATTGTTACTAACAAATTCTATACATTAAGTAATCTGAAATAAATATTGTATTATTATTATTATTAAAGTAATATTTCATAGATATCCTTTACATCATTTGCATTTATTTATATTGAAATCAATCGTATCCTTCTGCGTGCCGTGGTAAAACGGTGAGGGTGTAATTAGTTACAACCGGGCACCGACGTGCAATACGCATGTGCAACTCTGGGGATTGGGGCAGGAGGGGTGGCGTCTGTATAGATCCATATTCTGACCTCAGTCTATCACTGTTTTCGTTATAACGCGCACTGCACCAACCATTAACTGCTTAATATTTAACACATACACAATTAGTGAGTTCTTCATCCACGTGCCGAATATATTTTAATCCTATGACTGCTTTAGTATAAAGAGCTACAGTTTTTTGAAAACTTAAGTGGTTGTTGCACTCAATTTTAAAATATAAAAAGTTCTAAAACAATCGGGATCAGAGTGAAATCGTACGTGACAAAATAGTACTTCATTAGGTAAGATTTTGTGACATTTTTTTTGATTTGGCTTGAAGGTAATATGGAATTGACTTATTTTTAGAGATTTATCCTAGCACCTACGTAGTCGTTGATGTCAAATTGTTTATTTTTGTGTTTTGAGTGACATCGAATATGTTGGTTGTTTAATTTATTTATTTATAACTTACAAATCGCACTGACCAAATGCGTCCATTTCCAATCAATACTAATCCATCAGGGCGAAGGGTTCCCCTCCCTCACCTCTCATGAGCCTGCTTTGTATAAACCCGATCTACGTATTGCTAACGGGGGTAGGGGGTGGTGGGGGTGTTCCTCCCTACAGTTCGATAGCTTACAGTCCCGCACAGACACAGGCGCCGCCATTTTGAATTTCGTTAAAATTTATTTTTAACTTGTTTTCAGCTAAACATTTTTATTGTTTAATACGAATATAGCAGCATTATACTTATACAATGTAACTCCAATAAAGCCAGTTACTGGTTTAACATAATAATTTAACAATAGTTTTTGTATAGTTTACCGCGTGGTCGACGATGAAGGAAAATATCGTCTAAGAAAGTAATAAAAAAAATTATGTATCGTAGACTTGTGAACTGTGCCAATCCGTAATCCAAATAGGTTGAATAGTTTGAATTCCTTTATTTATTATTTAACTTTTATGTATAAAAAGCATACATAAAAGTTAAATAATACAGTAAATAAAGAATAAAAAAAAAGAATAACGAAAAAAAAAGTATTTAAAGGCGCAGCTTTTTCTATATTATATCTCTTGGTTGGCCTGGTTTTGGACATAATACCGGGAAAAAAAAACATAGTGTACACACAAAAAGACGAGAGATTTTTTTTTATAAACACCTGAATATATTTATTAACAAAGGATATATTATCGAACAAATTTGTACCGGTATGCTTTTTATGTTCCAAATAAATTATTATTATATTATTATATTTACATAGGAAAGACAAGGTCATGAAGAAGGGAATGTAAAGTATCAAAATAGTTTATATTTAGATTGGGGCTGTACATAACTGCAAGTAACAATTTTGTATGATGGTTTTAGTTCAAGAAATAAATATTCTGCTGATTCCGAGTATTTCAAAGGAGACGCAGCCACTATTTTATAATCTATATCTGACCGATGGTACAATGCCACACCACCTCCCCCTCTCCCTGATCTATCACTTTACGGATTTACGGATTACGGATCATAACAAAATCTGAAAATGCAAACTGCGTGGAAAGAAGAGAAGGTTTGTGGAAAGTCTCCGAAATAAGAAGTGCATATGATCATGAAAGGGCACAAGGGAAGGAGTATTGAAGATCGCAATCGCAAAACTGCCTAATGAGGACGACCAAGAAAAGAAGCTGCCCTCAAAATTATTCAATATTTAAAAAATATATTATTAAATATATATATATATATATATATATATATATATATATATATATATATATATATATATATATATATATATATATATATATTAAAAATATTAATGCTACTTATAATAATTAAAAAAATTATAATAATGTATAAATATGGTAGTAACTAGTTTATTAAATGGTAGACTACTAAACTCACCACGTACTTGCGTAATGGGGGAGATTTTAGGAAGTAGGATCTTATAAAGTAATAATAACATTTAGTGTATATTACGTAATTGTAAGCTATTAACCAAATCCATTTATTAATGCTCAATTTTAATTTAAAATAATAGTAAATACTTCAAATTCTTCGGCCCAGGCTCAAGATGGATCTGCAAGAGTCGGTAGAAGAGTGTAGGCAGGCACTGGCGATGTTTTTCAATGAAGATCTTGGGAGCGCGATGATTATGATGGATGCATGGTGAGTAAATTTAAATTGATCTATGCTTAAGACTAAATCGTGGTCAGACTTTAGTCTGTCCACTATAGCCTTCCTAGACAAACGGACTATCCAACACTAAAAGAGTTTTTAAATTCGGACCAGCAGTTCCTGAGATTAGCGCGCTCAACCAAACGAACTCTTCAGCTTTAAAATATTAGTATAGATTCTGATGAAACATGGCACTGTTCTATGGTAGTGTAACTCAATATGAGGGTAAGTTATACTTCAAACAGCCTGCACAGTGGTGTGTATAAGTAAAACTGCAAGAAGTTTCAGCTATTGCTGGCACTTTCTTAGGAGGTTCTTTGTTTTCCATTGGGCCAAAATCGGTTGAAGAACGAGATGATCTATGTTGTCTTCCCTTTTGGTTTCGCTAACTAGTTTCTTAATGTAATATGAAGCTGTCGGTTCGATCAAGAAGGACTGCGTCCTCACAGGGAGGGAATGAAGTTGAATGACGTTGCTATGGTAAGTGTAGGGAACCGTATATTCTATTACTGGTGATGGGGCATACCATCTCAACCACCAAGGATAGACATCACATGACTCATTCGCGCTACATCTAGATTTTTGTTGCAAGCTACCTCTACTTTTCCTCGCTTACAAATGGACTTAATTAATACTGACAGTCATCGAAAACCATCATCAGTTCCGCTTTATCACGGCGTAATTCGCTGTGTCGTCTAAATCAGACCAGGTTTTAAAGACTATTTCTACTTCCAGGAACCGTAGTGCGCATTACCATTGCTGGAATTCACACACGTACGACCCACCAATAATCCCACAGAGCATGGAGCAAACAGCTGGCGTGATGGAAGCGCTCCAGCATGCGCAATTTATGTACCGTGGCCAACTGCAATTCACTGGCTTGGTAATGTTCACAGATATTTACATACTTTAACACCATTGCAGTAGATAAAAAGTTCTTTAATTTTATTTAGCATGCATGTTTTTATGTATCAGTGTTATGTCATAAAAATATTTTCAAAAGCAAGCTTGAATAATGTTGTTAACTTTATTCTGTTCGTCGAAGGCCAGTATTCATTACCAATATAATGAAAAATTTGCGGCGTCCGCCACGTGAGTCATCCGCCATTTTGAATCGGTCGAGTAGAAATGTTTTAAAATTCATTTGCAACATTTGCCACACATACCTTAAAAAAGCTTGTCAAAAAAACAATATATTAAACAACAAAAATTGATTACACGGACACTGCTGTAATGATTTCATTGAACTATTGCAATTACTGAACTGCAATAGTTCATTTATCATTCTGGGTCTCCTCCTCTCGAACTCACATAATCCTACAGAATTTTCAAGTAAAGAAAAAATACAATTGATATAAAAACCATCTACAGAAACCAGTTAAGTTAGGTTAGGTTTATATGAAGTTTTTTGTGTCTTTAATCTATATATACATTAACATGGTATTACTACACCATGTTTTATTAATATTATTTCAATAAATCTAAAAGCGATACAACAGCAACTTGTAATTGCCGCAGGCGACGGCAGCACTGATTTTTGATGATATCTCGTGGTAAATGAATGACATTTCCAAATATCATTCATTTACCACGAGGAACAGGAGTTACATTTACAAACAAAAGGGATTACATACAATTCCATAGGTTAATTAATGGAGATTCATTTTCTTTTTGATCGAACAGGTGGCAAACGAGCAATCAGTTCTCCTGATGGTAAATGATCACCGCCGTACATGAATTCCGCAAAACCAGAGATGATGATGTTTTTAAAAAAAGAACAGCCTCTTTTCTTGGATCGGTTGCCTTTGTAATGCGATGTTGTGATATTTGAATGCGAAGGGAGGAAAGAGAAAAGCCCAGCAATATTATACTAAAGCTTTTTCTTTTTTAACTAGTTCACTATTATATATCTAGATTCTGCCTTTATCGCGTCAAAACATTCAATCACAATTAACATAGTCCTTGAGTTTCAGTAACATCTCGCCCAAAGAATTTCTGTCCGTTACCAGATGACATAAATTACGCAGAATATGTTAAAGTATTCACTTAAACCCAAACGCGTTCACTTCGGATAAAACGTTAATGACACGAGACGTACCTATAACACATATTTTTAAATATTTATTTTTCTTTGCCTAGTCATTAGTATAAGGTACATAAATAAATCTAAAAATGTTAATTTTTGTGTTTTAGGTTATGTACGGAATCGTAACCGAGATGGAAGCGCATACACAGCTGTCGGTCGCTTAATGCGAGCTTTCGCAGGCGGTCCAGTGTCTGCAACATGCCGCACTTCTGACTGGATTCCTGCAAGCTGCTACAAAAATCAACCACTGCTATAATAATTTAAAGTGAGTAGTCTGCCATATTAGACAAACAGACATTAATTTTATTATGTATATCTACACTCACAGAACAGACACATTCTATTAATACTTCATAAAATATAAAAGAAAAATATAACATTAAAATATAACACTAATGATTTTTTTTATAAACTAATATTTTTATTTATACTAAAGAAATTGTGAAAATGTTATTGGATGAAACACATGCATACTATATATACATACATTTTTTTACTACTTTTGCTTGTCCTCAGGAAATGCACTGATATATTTATGGGAACACAATTTTACACGGAACAATCGTTTCATTGCTACTGGAATGCGTTAAACCAGTGCATCAGCTTTTACAGCGTCTCCATTGCTTCGCTGCCACAACGACTGTACGATCTACTCCAAGAATTGTGTTACAGCGGAAACGAGGTAGAGCTTTCGTCATAATCACCGCAACAGGTTCTTCAACTGTCTACTATGGTTATTTCTTATTGTATAAGAATATAGTCAGTCCTGATGTCAGAATAGAAAGTACCGATGGGCTACGAAAAGACCAAACATTTACTATTTCAGGACTACTTTTTACTTTAGCAATCAGTCATTAATGGCACTAATATACGCCACTCAGTATAGTTGCCAGATGGAACGTGCCTGATAAGCAACACTAATCAAACATGAATGAAAAAACTTTTCTGAACCTCCAACGCCTAACAGAAAAACTGAAATTACGAAAAAATCTTGTAGTAGTAGTAATTAATTTACGCGGTACTTCTACACAGAAGGTATCTTAATTGCATTCTTTCCCAAGAGAACTACGCACTTAGAACACTGGCGTATACAACTACTGTTTGTCAAAGAGAGGGAGGTATTGCGGGTTTCCGTTCACACCATTTTACCTTATTACTTATATAAAACTGCGACTCCACTGTAGTTTTTTTTCAATATTGGAGTCGACACACGTTTACCTGATTGTCAGATCCATACCTGCGATCCATAACACCATATACAGGATGTAACCGTAACCATTAAGGAATCATAATGCAGATGCGGAGGTTGTCCGGAACCCTGCACACACTGCACGTGCCGTCATATCATGCTGGAATTCTTTGAGCAGACCCATCCATGCTGTAGCTAGAAACAAAGTGCATAACGGCTCTACGACTGTTATTAATATTAGTTCTACTGACCTTTGTCTAGTATTTGCAATAGTATCATACATACACTTGTTCCATGCAAACAATAATATCGTTATCGTATTCTGACGGCAGGGCTTATGGACAATACATTCAGCCCCCCGCATGAGACTTATGCGCGAGCGCTGCTTATTAATGGCCGGCTGCTATCGTAACGCTTCGCACGTCCCGCACTTGTTTCTATTCCTGCCAGAAATGTGCACCAGGGAAATTATGTGGTGCAACGCGTAAGTTCAATTATTGATTTAATTGTGTGTATCCAGTGCGTAGAAACTTTTGCCTTTTTATTCACAATGAATGTATAAGGATGTACTGTAGTCTTGAATTCATTACCTCAAGGTCCTTGTTTCAGATCCCCACCTCTTTTCAGCCAGAGATTTGCAGGAAGGTTCCTCTCTACGAACAAGTGCATGATTAACAATTGCACCCATTTCGCAATCAAAACCTGCGGACTATTAGTCACATCAATGGAGCTACTGTGCTTCTGGAACGTTGTATCAACACTTTCTGGCAACCCGCGCACTGCACTATTTCTGGCGAATGTATGAATAATACTTTCATATTTCTATTGTACTAGATATTATGAGCATGGTTATGTCGAAAATATTTTGAGTTCAATTGCCATTTCTTTTCATTATTAAACAAGTATAAATATACCAAAAAATCTCTCAGCCTTGTTAGTGTTCCAACAGGTTGTGAGATTTGGGAAACCGAAACAAGTGTTTGTCACTACAAATCCACTAATCTAAGATCTAATACTTGAGATTGGAAGCGGTGACAAAGCAATAGACTGCAGTAGTGTGATTGTAAAGATTAAATATATATAATTAATAAAAATAAAGATTATATAATTATTATTAATTCAGTCCGTGAACCTATTAAATTCTCGTTTATGTTCAGATTATTAAGAATACCCTAGATGACCTGGAAACCGTGGAAAACAACTGGATATGTACCCAACAAGGAGATAACAAAGCGTTAATGACCTACGTCTATGGGTGCTGTTTAGCTGCAGCCGGCCGACACCAGGAAGCACTAACACCTCTCCATCAAGTTGTCAAGTAAGTCACATGCCTTGGGTTGCTAAAAGATAATAAAGAAAATACCACCATCTACCTACTCTTGATTTTTAACAGTTGAATACAAAGTGAAGAAATGTTACCGATTGTAGTTTTCTGTATTCGAAAGATGAATAGAGTATTGTTAGCTCCTGAAGAGTCCTATCACGTAGACCACTACTGCCTTTCATGTTTTCAGATGGAAGCATAACTTCAGGGACGACGTTTTCCTGGCAGCATATGCTCTACTTGAAGCATCAATATGCCACAACGCAATTGGGGACCACGCTCGCGCTAACAGCCTTCTCTGCATGGCAAGGTAAGCAGGAATACCACCTATGGTACTAATCGAATGCTATACGAATCGAATCGCGGGAGGAGCATGCAGTATTCGCTATGTGCTTTTACACGAGTGGTCTTGCTTGACCTCTTCTCTATCCGCTTCTTTTCTTCTTCTAATCTATTATAGTGAGTTACGAAACGGAACCGTAATGTATCAATTTAACATTGTTTTTTTAAGACACTATCTCAGAGTTAGTTTATGTATTTCTAAGGGGAAGTATGTTATATGTAAAAAAACTAATAATTTTGTATTTATTTTAGAAGGCGCTACTACCACCTCTCATCCGAGTTCCGTGTTCTTTTCCGCCTGTACTACAAGCTACAGAATCTCTGCTAAAACGTTGATTCTAATACTAAATAATACTTTAATTCATTCATATATCAGTGCTGACAATGACTATATTTAGTGATAGATAATGTTTTTATTAAGGAGAACATGTTTCTATTATGTAAAAATTATTCTATGTATTTTAGTTGTGGTGAAAATAAATAAATAAATAAATAAATAAATAAATAAATAAATAGTGTGGTTGATTTTTGTGGTCATTTATATATGGCTAAACGGACTTAATTTTTTTAATGTTCTTATTCCATGTTTACAACATTTATCTGATCTTGGTGTCTAATATTTAAGTGCATATCATGATGCCGAATGAGTGCCGAGAGCAAAGCTGAGGCTATGTTTTGTCTTTTTATGTTTGCGTACAATTATCTACTAGTAACAAAACAGAAAGAGACCGGCACTTATTATGCGTCTATGAGACGCTCGCTTTAGAAGTAAGATAATTTTAGAAGTAAGTTTATATTATGTGCCAGTTACAGACGGAATAATTATTGAATGTATAAGATACTTATGTATTTTAACCTATGTGGCAACTTTTTTGAAAAGAAACTTTGTTTTAATGATATTTCTACTTACATAATGCCATAACTTTTATAAAATAGGGTGGAAGTGAATTTATTCACTGACAAAGTTTGTTCAAGGTTAAGTCTAATTTTTTTTAAGGAAATATGTATTCGATACACAATTCTCGATGTAAGGTGTGTGATTTCGCGGAGGAGATTCGTCTGGGCATAGCTCTGCACTAATGGTGGTAAAATTATGCATACAGGGAAACTAAGAGTTAGATAACAGTAGCATACCAAATTTAGATTTTTGGTGAAGAGTGCAGAGCTAGTGGGGCAAGGATAACTAATTGTGGATGAAAAATTAGTAGTAACATCAATTCACTAAGGGTAATTCCTGAAAGTAGTGTAGTCAGTAGAAAGTAGATGATTCGTTACGAATCAACCATTTATATACTACATATGTGTACAGAAATCTCTTAATATATCACAGTGGATATTTCAATGTAACCATTTTAATCTTAAAAATAAATGTATTCAATTACTTAATCTATAATTGTGCATTTTATTTCAATAGAATCTCTTAATATCAAACATGATTGTAGTCATATCATTATTTAAATGGGTGGTAGTAAAAGTGGTAAGCGTTATCAGAAGGTGGTAGACCCAGATTTTAAAATATTCACCACAACAAAAGCCTGTTGTATGGAACTCGAGATTAGAACCGTTGAACCTTTATTCAACGGTTTCCCTTTAAATTAAGTACTAAGTCTGAAAACTCCTCATTCATCTTTCTAGGGTCTAAATCCGAAAAATATTACAAAAAAATCGAGCTGATGGTCGCTGTTAGCCCGATAGCTTTTACAGTTTCGCCGGGTTCAGAGGTGACCCAACGCTTATGGCGCTCTGTCGCGACCTCTATTAGTGCGTAACTAGCACAAGGTCTTTCAAGAGGGAGCCTCGGACCGTTACCCTGTTCCGTGAGAGCGTCAGACTCGAGGGTGTCTGAGAGGGCCGAACTTCGGCTCGGTCAGTTGCTTCTGACTAAGAATTATCTACATTAATATCACTATTATTATTATTGGCTATCTGTACCTCCAACTTGGAATGCGTGGGCGCTGGAGAAGAAGTGGCGCAAGAAACTCCAGTGACGCTTCTATCTGTATTGCCTGGAGAGAACAACCTGTGACATGGCGGTATCGCGAATTACCGATGCCCTCGCCATCGGCTGGGACGGTATGAGGCTGCAATGTACGTGTTTAGGGTTTTATGAAGTCTTGGGAAGTCGAAAACCAAACGCGTAGAGGCCGGTGTCATCGGCGAAGAGAGTCGAGGCGAGAATCGTTAGGCAGGTTCTATCGGTGGTCATCCTCCGAGGGAACCTGCCTCGAGCAATCCTCGACGACGGTCTGGATGTGCCTTGTGAGGGCATGAACTACGAGGTTCGTGCCGTTGACTGAAGTTATGTAGGTGATGTGGCTTTCCTCAGGTCGTACCTGGGTCGGTGCCAGTCTACTATCGTTTTGGTAAAAGATGATGTTGGGACTGAGGGCCCTAACCGAAGAAGAACGGGGCAATGATTCGAAACGAGCTCGTGGATTATCTTTATCCTTGTAACGCGAGGTTGATGTTCTTGAAGATGAAATATCAAGCACATCCGGTGCGTGACGCAGTGTGTATGGAAAGTGGGTAGGTGTAGAAGGCACTACGTTATCGAAGACGAGTGCGTCGCTAAGCGAATCTAAATCCGACTCCCGGGGATTGATTTTAGCTGTATTGAATCCAGTGTGCTTGCTATTGAAATCTCTTACCAAAATGATAACCTTTGGGCAGTCAAGGTAATTGGCTGCGTGTGCCTCCGTGTTGCATAAAAAACACGCGGGGGGGGGAGGCCGAAAGCAGCCAGAAAGGCACCCTCGGTCCCGAACAGTCGACGGTTCCGTGGTCACTCAAGCATTTGACGCACCTGGGTTTACCAAAGCATTTTCGGGCCATAAAGATAGCACGTATGGCATTAGCCTGGGGGGCCGTTTTTATGTTGGCTTACTATTCGAAGCCCAGAGAGGTGGCAGCATGTTCAATAGAACACTAAAATCGAACTAAAGCACTAGAATGTAAAGACTTTTAAGGACGTGAAATGTATTTTAAGGATATTCTTTTTTGAATCTATAGTTAAAGTATGCCCGTCCTATATTTAAATATTTCTTGATGATTTGATCAGTACTCGTTTGATGCGTAACTGGTTATAGACATATTTTTTTGATTTGTTTGTAATCACTGATATCCAGAATTTCGGTTATTTTGCATCCGCCACTTGCAGTTGGTAAGAACTAGTTGAACCTATGAAGTTGCTGTTTTGTATGAAATAAGTTTAAGTATTTTTTTTTCAAACTTTTTATTTCTGTTGTTCAAAGTAATCACCCATGTAATCGACACATCTTTACCAACGCAGTGGTAGTTTATTGACGCCCTTATTGTAAAAATCAGCTGGACGGGAGGCAACAAACTCTTCAAAGGCATTTTGTACTGCCTCTCGGGAATTGAATTTTTATTCCGCTAAAAAGTTGTCCAAATTTTGGAAAAAGACGGTGGATGCAAGGTCTGGTGAGTACGGTGGATGAGTGAGAGCTGACAAACCTCAACTCATGCAGCTTGGAGACAGTCTGTTGTGCAGTATGAGGTCGCGTGTTATCGTGTAGGAGCAGTGGGGACGACCGATTGACCAAAGCTGATTGCAGATGTGCGAACTTCTCCATCATTGTCTTCAGTTCTTCGCTGTACACATCTGCAGTAATGCTCATGCAGTTTTGTACATAGCTGTGATGAATCACACTTTCTAGAAATCATTTTTCGTTTAGGGAATTGCTTTGGTGCTGAACCAGGATCTAACCAACTTGCTAAGCGCTTTCGATTGTCGAACAGAATGCTCTTTTCGTCGTTCAAAATTCGTTCATTTCTTAGCCTGTTGAGCAGCGCGAGACTGGTCTCAATGCGTACGTTGCGCTGGTGATCGTTTAGTTCGTGGGGCACCCATGTTAATGGAAAGCTTCAGCATATCTGGCGTAGAAGTGTGGATACATGTGCTAGTTTGAAGCTGGCCCGTCCCATATTTGACTTATTTTGTAAAGATTTGCCCTAACGTCTAAAGTCATTTGATTCGTAACTAATTATATGTTTTTCTATTGTGTTCATTGGGTTCACTGATATTTTTTTTTGAATAGAATAGTTGACCAACGAGCAAAAAGCCCACCCGATGGTAAGAGATCACCGCCGCCCACAAACATCCGCAATACCAGGGGAGTTGCGACTGCGTTGCCGGCCTTTGAGAAAGGTGTAGGCTCTTTTCTTGAAGGTCCCTAAGTTGTATCGGTTCGGAAACACCGCTGGCGACAGCTGATTCCACAGAGTATTTGTGCGTGGCAGGAAATTTCACGTAAGGCGCATAATGGTCGTTTGCCAACCATCGAGATGATGAGGATGAAATTTTGGATTCTGTCGGGATATACGATGTTTAAACTCAGCAGCTGGAATTAATCCGAACGACTCCTCAGAACACTCACCATGGTAAATTCAGTTAAAAATTCAAAGAGAGAGCAACATTTCTTCGCAACAATAGTGAATCAAGCCGATACTTTAGGACTTACTACTTTACTTGGTACTTTAGTACCATCAATGATTTGAGCCGCTCTCCATGGAATACAGTCAAACGGAAGATACAGTTATTGAGGTGTCCCTGCCCAGAGAGCTGTTACTGGGGTGCCCCGCCCAGAAAGCCCGCTTTGTAAAGTTGCAAACACAGGGCTGACATGAAATACTATCTCGCTCTATTAAGCACGCTCAGTTTTTTAGAGGCCACTTTGGCCTTACCCTCCAGATGACCGCGGAACTGAACGTTACTCGAAATGGCAACGCCAAGGATTCCGAAACTAGCTGAGGTAGCAAAGGGAGTGTTTTCAAAATAAGGTGATTCGAAAAAGGGATTCTTTTTAGCGGTAAACGTGCAAACTTGTGTCTTTGTGGGGTTAAATTGGACTTGATTTTATCGGCCACAATCTGAGACTATGTTTAACAAAGTTAGACATCAGACATCCAATATTGCGATATTATGGGACAATTCTTTGGCAGATAATCAAAAAAAAAGAAGTGTCAGTGAAAAATGAAATAATAGTATAATAAAGTGTACCGATTTCATATCTATACGATATTATTCACATCTTTCATAAAAATACCACTGCTGCCCTCGTCCCGACACTGCCCCCACACCTGCCCGCCTGTCCGATCCAGAACGGCGGGCAGCATACAGCATTCTAATCAATAATCTCAGACCAGCGCAAACCGACGCAATAGGCAATACTTAAAATTTAGTAACAATTGAAATTGAACTTAAAATGCTTGGGTATACTATTGAAATTAGTATGGCAGTTTAAACTCATGTTGTTTTTTACTATGCAGTGTATAGTACCCCATATTTATAAATTTGACAGCTGAGCATAGACCTCTTTGGACGTACTCGCATGTTTTTGTTGAATTATTTTTAATAATAATTTTTTTAGACGTCTACATTTCCTCATAATAGTTCGTCCGTCACCGCCAATTTTTTTTTGTGGTGATGGCCGCTTTTTAACCGAGAGCTTGTACAGTTTTACCGGGTTGTGAGATGACCGAGTGCTTATAGTGATCACCCGAGACCTCCTGGGTAACCAGCACAAGGGCTCCGAAGAAGGAGCCTTGGCTTAGACCATTACCCTGTTGCGCGAGAGATATTGACTCTAGGGTTTCTATGATGTATCTATTTGACTATGGTTTATCTTAATTAATATCTCTATTATTATTGACTAACTGTACCTCCATTTCCAAATGCGTGAGCGCTGGGGAAAGGTGTCGCAAGGAACTCCAGCGACTACTTATATTGATGTTCACCGGTGACAACCGGCCCGTGACATGATGGTATCGCGAATAATTCCGTTGTTTGCAATATTCTAGATAGGGTTGTAAGTGGCGGCACTCATAATCAACTTGTTTTGGTGTGTGGCGGCAGAGACGAAATTATTATTATTGCTCTTTTTATTAAGTAACGGGTGCAAAGAAACTATTTTATTTATTTTATTTTATTTTATTTGGAAAATACAGCAAAATACAAAATAACTTAGGTTTATATACATACTATAAATAAGCTAGTAACATGTTTTCACATATAAATATCTAAAAAGAGACCCCATAAGTAAAGATACTTCACCGCAATGCTTTTATAATAAATGTATACAGACTTAATTTAAAATAATAAAGAAAACAACAACATTTGCTTGAACAGAAAACAAATAAACAGAAACAAAAAATAAATAGTAAAAAGAGTATGTTAAGCTACAGTACCAATTTCTAGTCAATGTTTTTTTTATAGTGGTGATTTTTGAGTTAAAGAGTTAAAGATATCAAAGTCATGTTGTTCTATTCTATTCTATTTGTTAATTAAATTTGAAGCACGACAGGTTGAATGCTAATCGATTTCGTACGCAGTGGATTTGCGGACCGAAGGTCTTTTGTTAAGTATGCCTTAGTATCTGACTGTCTCTTCCCAGGGATCAGGGACGATCAAATAGCTCTATGGTTAGGACATGCGATGTTTTGTTGCTGAGAGAAGTACATGGCTGCTGATCTTCTATTTCCGAAACCATTTCTCTAAGGTATTGGCGGATTTGAGGCGTTTACATATGGCGTCTGGTTTGAATCCAGACATATAGAGGTCCGTGTCATCGGCGAAAAGGGCTAGACCTACATCGTAAGTGCGAGTATGTCGTTGGTGTAGAGTGTGTAGAGCATGAGACATGGACGGAGCCGTACCACAAAGCTCCGGCTCAAATGGGGTGAACCTCGGAACGTGTTGCCTCGACGTGCATGCAGCCCACCTGATGGTA
This sequence comes from Teinopalpus imperialis, assembly GCA_029286865.1. Lineage (NCBI taxonomy): Eukaryota > Metazoa > Arthropoda > Insecta > Lepidoptera > Papilionidae > Teinopalpus > Teinopalpus imperialis. The sequence goes on from JAGSMU010000054.1 coordinate 834,414, forward strand.
AGTGATTTGGCACACCGAGCTCTACCGTTTGTATATGAGCCCGTTGTGCTAAACCTTGTCGAATGCTTGCGCCACGTCAAGGCAAAGCACCCCGGTTTGGTAGCTCCGAATAACTTTTCCGTGGATATGCTGCCATCACAACATCAGCATTTGATGTGTGCATGAGTGTTGGGTACGAAACCCGAACGGCTCATTGATAGGTTGCCCTCGGGACATCATAAAGTTCTTTAAGTGGGCGAGGATGAGCTTTTCATATATCTTAAACCTTTTTTATCTTTTCTTTTTATTTTAGCGTGGGGAAATGCGTATGCATACCCGCCCTTGCTGGGGCGTGGAAGGGTTATTTGGGACTCGCACCGACTAAAACCTCGTGATGGTCGCCACCAACGCTCGTGAGGCGTCACGGGATTTCCATAAGGAACGCAACCAAAACCCCCCTGTGCTTCTTAGCCCGTGCTGGGTGCGTGCATGATGATTGCACACACAGTACCCTCGCGGAACTATCACAACGACACGGTACCACGCCATGCCGTTGTCCTCCTCGGGGTCGCTAATACTGGATAGTGGAAGCCCCCACTCCGATCATCAGCGATCCGTAGGGCCCCGTTTACGGTAGGGGAACACCGATAGGAGAGCCGTGACGAGGCGCGCAAGCGCCGTGTCGGCCTCGTCTACGAGCAGGATCGGGCCTCTCTTTATCCCGCTCGGCAGCCTCCTTTCGGACCATTACGGTCCCGCCGAAGGAGGCTACGACCCTCCACGCCGATTCCCCACGCAGCACACGACTGCTAGTAGGGACAGATTCCTTCCTATGTGACCGACCAGGACCCGCCGCTTGGCTTACCACGCCGGACAAGCAACGAGCGTGTGCGATGCGGAGTCTCGGTCGTTGGCGCCACAGTGGAAGCAATTCGCCGGATCTTACACAGGTAATCACCAAAGCACCCGTGCCTCGTTATCACCTGCGTGAGTCTGTATGTGAGTCTTTCTGCTCGTCGCCGCATCCAGGATTCAAAGACCGGCAGGAATGCTTCGACACCGTGTTTGCGCGCATACCGCTCCTCACGGAACCAAGCGCGCCACGTCGTGAACGCGATACATCGTTCCTGCTGCTTCACCGCCTCGAGCTCCTTTTCCGGCTCACCATCACCACTCTGGCGTAGACCGCAAATCCGGTGATACACCGCGTCCATTTCTGCCAGTATATCCAGAAATAGAAAGCGAGCTAGGATTGTCACCGCCTCGAACGTTACCGTGCTGTATCCTCGTACGACCCGTATGGCCGTTATTTTAAGTTAATAATACTCGTATTACTGAATATCAACGGTATAGGTTATAATCACTAATCTCGCATGCCAACTCAGGTCCCCTACGATTTCCGTTACCGAGTAACTTTCCTTGTTATAAAGTAATTCTTTTAAGTAAAGATTTGTAAAGATTTTAGTCTAGATATATCTTTGATATCCGTTTCATTTATCTTTACTCCAATGTTTTTAGCCGGATTTGAGATCATCTCTATGAGGTCTTCTTTTGATTCATTCCCTTGCTTTGCCACGTTCTTTATTTCGAAGTGACTTTTATGAGATGCTCTCTGTATATCTTCTAGTCTATCTTCAAGAATGGCGATGTGCTGTTTGTCTTCTTCTGCTTGTTTTTCCAATTTCTCTATTTTCTTTTGAAGTTCCATATTCTGTGAGGTAAGAAAAGCTACAGAGTTTATATTTGTTTCTTTTATTTGCGCAATATTGCGCAACTCTTATTATTGACTGGCAAACACTTCTCGCATTGCATTGCATCTCATACTTAAAATCATACATTTCCGTTATAAAGCCGTAGTAGTCATAGTCATCTTCTCTCATTCTTTCGGCACTCTTCACTCATTCTTTTACACAACTCGGTGCTGAGATTTGTTGTCTGGCCTCGCTGAAATCATGTGAAGAGATGTTCGGTTCTGACCCGAAGGTAGATTTTTCAATGGGAGATTGATTAACGGCATAATTTTGTTTTGTAAAGACAAAACTCGCCTAGTAGAGTATAAATGATGAAGTAGTTAATAGCAAGGTTGTCAGGTTTCTTAAAGTGCTGGTAACTAACGACGTGTTTGTACACTAACACTTTTCGTTCTGGAGAACGTAAGTAGTGAAAATTTTCGCATTTCATATTAAAATATCAAATGAAGATATACCTAAAGCACATTCAAACTCTTTCGAGGTCGGCGGGAACAGAACCTATATGAACAATAAAAGTAGCCGTCAGACAAATTATTAAGTGACACTTGAGATTCTTCTGGAGTACTTTTTACTATTACTAGTTGATTATTTAATTAAATAAATTAATGTAACCCCATTTGTCTTACTTCATTAATGGATTAAATTGTAACAAAGTAATATTTCTTAGATAACCATTACATCATTTGCATTTATTTAAATTGAAATCAATAGTATCCTTCTGTAAGGTGGGGTTTAATTAGGTAGCACGGGGTAGCGACGAGCAATACGCATGTGCAAAACTGGGGGGTTCGTCTGTACAGATCCATATTCCGACCTCAGTCTAGCATTGGTTTCATTATAACGTGTACTGCACAAACCAATAAGTGCTTAATATTTGCCTTTTACATACACAATTAGTGAGTTCGTATGCATTTAAATCTTATTACTGCTATAGTATAAAGAGCTACCGTTTTTTGTGAACTTAAGTTGCTGATGTACTCAAATTTAAAACATAAAAAAATATTGGGATCAGAGTGAAATCGTACGTGACAAAATAGTACTTCATTAGGTAAGATTTTTTGATATTTTTTTTGATTAAGCTTGAATTGACTTTTTTTAAGAGATTTCTCCTAGCACCTACAGCTATTAAATGCAAACTATATATTTTTCTTTTGTTTTGAGTGACACCGAATATTTTGTTTGTTTAATTTATCTATAACTTGCAATTCGCACTGACCAGGTGCGTAAACCTGAAGATATAAAATGTTAAATATGATTTATTTATTATTTCTTAAATGACATTTATGAAGATACACATTAATTCAATATTCAATATTGCGTGTGTATTGCAGTTATGAATTAAGGTGTTAGTTGGAAAATCTATAATATTAAAATCTATAAATCTATTTCCAATCAAAACTCATCCACCAGGGCTTATCCAATATTGTACAAACACAAAGGCGCCGCCATTTTGATTTGCGCTAAAATTTATTTTATTTTAGAGACACAGTGCACTTGATGGCATATGATGCAGCCAATGACATCTACTTTTCCATCCTGCACATTTTGAAAATTCACATACATCGGCCACTCTATGAACAATTTCAATAATAATTTATTAATTAATCTGTAATTTGGTCAATTATAATACATTCACTTTACTAGAGATGCAATAAATTTAACGCTTTATTTTATTTAGTATGAACACCTTAATGCGGCTGCTTACGAATTGAAAAATAACCACTACATGTAAGTCATACACACTACCTTTCTATAAATTATGTAAATGATTAACTTAATATTAGCTGAGCGTTCGTCATTTATTAATGAAATGTGATGATCATGATAAAACTTCATTTTACATCCAGTATCCGCGTTGTGAAAACACTTCTATTATTAGTTACAAAATCACATTATCTATCTATAAGTTAATAGGGATAATTAAATAATGCATTCGTTATTTCACGTTGCAACAAGCAGTCTTTTGATCTTAAGCTTTGCATTCGACCTTTACACTCCCCTGGTTAGATCTCTTACACTCTTGGCTTGGACACACAACAAGAACCTGTTGTATTGCTTCACAAGTTATAAAAAAACAAAACTTTTTAGGTAATATAAGTTTCCTGTTAAAATGTTGCGAATTAATATGTTTTGGCTTATTTTGCTGATTATTATCCACGACTCTTGCTTGCGTTTTGTTCTCATGTTTCATCTACAGCAAAATCTATTTCTAATGTTTTTGGCTCTGCAAACTTCTATTTATTTCTGGGATTGCTTAATATACTGTATGAACTTTTAAAATTATTTTATTATAAAATATAGTAATTAAATAAACTTTTATGTTATTATATGTTAACTTCTTCTCTTTCTTTTTTATTACCTATTTTAATGGACTACTGAATGCAACCATCCAACATGCTGGCGAGTGGACAATCAAAGATCGATCAGTTGCAGTTGCGGAAAATTCACTGGTTCCTCTGTTTTAAATTTCCTTACAATTTGGGTGGTCTTATATACTTTACGATGTTAATACTATGATCGTCGGTTAAACGCTATCAAAATTGGTTCAAAATTTAAGCATCATGTAAATTTCTAACAAGAAAGTACTATTTTATTCACATATAAAGTAGATCCCATAGCATTTTTTCAACCATATTTTGTTGTCGTTTCTGCGAAAAGAGTTTAATCACTCATAAATGTTTCAAGTATTTAAGTTATATGTAAATGATCCACTATACCGGTACTATGGTGGTACTATGGTTATATACAATAGATATTTCAGTCTGATTCGCTATAATTTGTGAAATTGAAAAAGACAGTATTGTATATGTACAAATAGTACGCAAAATTTTCATAATAGAACACTAACATTTTAAATTATTAATGTATAGCACAAATCATTTTTAAGGACGGGGAAGTTCATTAAATAATCATCTGATTTGTATATAGGTTCACTCTATTGATTAGACTGCCAACTTATAACTTATAAGTTAGAGAAGGTTAGGAAAATTTAATATTAGAACGGCAGAGGCCTGCCTCACCAAAGAATGTATTTGTTGTTGAAATGTATTCGTTAAAAACGCAATGGGTCTAAGGAAAAAGTCTAATAAAGGCGGGGCTTTTAAGATCTCTAGTCTAAGCTCTTAAAATCATTAAAACATTTTAGGAAATTCCAGGATTATTTGAGGAAACGCAACGTGTTTACAAGATATGCTTTTTATTTTATTTTATTATTACATTGACTGATAAATTCCCGATTTTAATTTTTAATTTCCCGAATTCCACACAGATGTATGACAAGTACAGTACAGAGTTAACATATTTTTTAGTAATTTTTCAAAGTAACCTTCATAAAGTAACTGTGAAAATTTTATAACGGTTTGATTCATAGCGTCCGACAGATATAAAATTCATAAAAGACAAAAATGGAAATAATCACTGACGAGCTGGCTTACGGTAATGAATAAAATATAATAAAGGCTTCAGAATGTCTGACGTTGAAGTTTGTATAAATGTGACAAAATTCACATATTTGAATTATTTTTTGATGATTTGCCCTAACATCTAAAGTCATTTGATGCGTGACTAATTATATATTTTTCTTTTGAGTTGATTGGATTGACTGGATGGCATCCAGTATTTCGGTTATTTTGCATCTGCAATTAAAATTTGCCCCTACCATATTTGAATTATTTTTGATGATTTGCCGTATCATATATACTTTTTACTTACTACTTTACACCTGATAGAGAACAGCAGTGGGGACTCAAAGATAGTCTGTACTGTTACAAGCCTACCGACGAACTGCCCACTAAGATGAGCCTCTAAGGGCTGCCACCGGATACAAAACCTGAGGAAATCGAGGAAGAGACGTTGAAGGCGATGGACTACCCGTTGATTTTTTCAGAGTCAGAGAGAAGCGGGGTAGGCCGGGATGCATATTAAACTAAAACACCTTCCCTATAACGAACTTCAACGCCTCTACAATATAGAGGAATTACTACATATGCCAGGCTTTATCATCTGGTCCTGGCTTAGACTAGAAGTATTTGTGCAGTGTCATCGCTGATTGGTATTCGGCCATTCTTCCTTCAACTGTTTGGTTTGGTCATCTAGAGCATCGCTAGGAAGTGCGGTCAAACACTGCATACACCGCCTTTACCGCAACAACCGCAGATAGCGCCAAGACCGTAAGCGACTAAGCAAGAAGGCCATTGGAATTTTGTTAGATAGCCAGGTTATGGGTATATTTTATCGGGGATATTCTCGTCACCATCACCGTCAGATATCATCCAATTGCCGCGATAGGACGGGATGCTAACATTTTTATTACGGCTCTCAATTGCTCCACAAATTAGAGTTATATACTGGAACAGGGACCATGTTAAAAACAGAATGCCAAGACTAAAGACCCTCGTCCAACAGCACGACATACTACAAGTTGTAATGCTGATTGAGACTAGGTTGACCATCTGAACTACTGAGGTTGTCTAACTGCCAAATGTATCGTCGCGATGAGATCTCACCTGCTGAATATGCCTATCATAGTCATTCTAGTAAGGATTAGTTAAGGAAGAATATAAATATATACACTGCAGGCCAAAAGTTTAAGACCATCTTAATTAAAGTAGGAAAATAAAGTAAAACTCAAATAAAACATTAAATGTTTAATTAACCTGTTTAATAATCCTATACTTTAAAAGCGTAAAGAAATATTAACAAGGCTATAGTTAGCTAAACTGATTTTTCATAAAAAAAAACCTCCTTTACATTTTATGACTTTTTTCACAAGTCTCAGCATACCGCCAGTCAACTTGTTAATGGTGTCTTGTGATATATTGTTCCAAATTTTGCATAAGGCATTCTCCATTTCTTCTCGCGAGGATGGCCACGATTACGGACGTGTTCCTACCAGGCTCTTCACAAAATCTCCACAAAAATTCAATAGGATTGAGGTCCGGGCTCTGAGCAGCCCAAACCATATTTTTTAACACCCCTTGTGCCTTTTCTCTTCTAAATATCCTCTACATAATTTTGAGCTATGCTTTGGATGATTATCTTGTTGGAAAATGAATCCATCTCTAATTAATCGTAACCCGGAAGAAACGGCATTTTGTTATAAAATGTTTTTGTACTGTTCCTTTTTCAAAATTCCTTCAATTTTAATCAAATCACCAGTTCCTTGGCTAGAGAAGCAACCCCAGATCATAATTGAGCCACCACCATGCTTGATAGTTGGGCCTACACAATTTGACACCATCTTTTCTTGGGCACTGCGTCGAACGTAAATTTTACGTTTTGAACCGAATAGTTCAAACTTGGATTCATCGGTACAAAGCACTTTTTAAAAAACCTCTTCAGTTTAATCCCTCTGCATCTTTTTTTTCTTGTTTTCTGGCCTTAGCAGAGGTTTTCGAACAGCAAAGCGACCATACAACTTCGCATCTCTCAGTCGCAGTTTTATTTTAGTCAATGATAAAGGTTTAACTCCGGTTTTATTTACTTCAACATGGATTTCTGGTGCTGTTAAGCGTCTATTTCGCTTGCTGGTAATAATGAAATGATCTTCACTAGAAGTGGTAGCTCACCGGCCTTCCCGAGCGTGGACGATCTTGAAAACTGCCTGTCTACCTGTATCGAGTTGTTGTGCCATGAATACAAGTCTTCGATAACATCAGTTGTGAAGCAATCTAGGACCTGGCACGGTTGCTGAGGAGAAGAAATAAATGGCTGAAATTGTAATTGTAAATCAAATAAATTGAAAATGAAATAAAATAAAATAATTAATGTAATCTCAGGGGAGGGTGTCTTGCGCAAGACCGTTGACTTCGTTGTCTAACTTAATTAAATAACAAATAGTAGTAGTGACAAAAGTGAGATAAATTAGTGATAAATTTGTTTAACAAATAATGCTGTGATTCACGTGGACAAGTATTTTCTTACCAAAAAAGTGCGTAAACAGTGCAAAATCTAATTGACTTTTTATCCACTACTCGAAGTGTAAATGATCCAAAACTCGTTAAATTCAGTGATTGTGATATAAACAACTTTAAAAAAAATATAAAAACATCAAACTGTTATTGGAATCATAAGAATCGGTTTTTGCATCAAAGTGAAATCAAGTGTTGTTACCTCAAAGAAATATATAAATATATACACTGCAGGCCAAAAGTTTAAGACCATCTTAATTAAAGTAGGAAAATAAAGTAAAACTCAAATAAAATATTAAATGTTTAATTAACCTGTTTAATAATCCTATACTTTAAAAGCGTAAAGAAATATTAACAGTCCATGCAAAAAAGGCTATAGTTAGCGAAACTGATTTTTCATCAAAAAATCCTCCTTTACATTTTATGACTTTTTTCACAAGTCTCAGCATACCGCCAGTCAACTTGTTAATGGTGTCTTGTGATATATTGTTCCAAATTTTGCATAAGGCATTCTCCATTTCTTCTCGCGAGGATGGCCACGATTACGGACGTGTTCCTACCAGGCTCTTCACAAAATCTCCACAAAAGTTCAATAGATTGAGGTCCGGGCTCTGAGCAGCCCAAACCATATTTTTAACACCCCTTGTGCCTTTTCTCTTCTAAATATCCTCTACATAATTTTGAGCTATGCTTTGATGATTATCTTGTTGGAAAATGAATCCATCTCTAATTAATCGTAACCCGGAAGAAACGGCATTTTGTTATAAAATGTTTTGTACTGTTCCTTTTCAAAATTCCTTCAATTTTAATCAAATCACCAGTTCCTTGGCTAGAGAAGCAACCCCAGATCATAATTGAGCCACCACCATGCTTGATAGTTGGGCCTACACAATTTGACACCATCTTTTCTTGGGCACTGCGTCGAACGTAAATTTTACGTTTTGAACCGAATAGTTCAAACTTGATTCATCGGTACAAAGCACTTTTAAAAACCTCTTCAGTTTAATCCTCTGCATCTTTTTTTTTTTTCTTGTTTTCTGGCCTTAGCAGAGGTTTTCGAACAGCAAAGCGACCATACAACTTCGCATCTCTCAGTCGCCGTTTTACTTTAGTCAATGATAAAGGTTTAACTCCGGTTTTATTTACTTCAACATGGATTTCTGGTGCTGTTAAGCGTCTATTTCGCTTGCTGGTAACAATAATGAAATGATCTTCACTAGAAGTGGTAGCTCACCGGCCTTCCCGAGCGTGGACGATCTTGAAAACTGCCTGTCTACCTGTATCGAGTTGTTGTGCCATGAATACAAGTCTTCGATAACATCAGTTGTGAAGCAATCTAGGACCTGGCACGGTTGCTGAGGAGAAGAAATAAATGGCTGAAATTGTAATTGTAAATCAAATAAATTGAAAATGAAATAAAATAAAATAATTAATGTAATCTCAGGGGAGGGTGTCTTGCGCAAGACCGTTGACTTCGTTGTCTAATTTAATTAAATAACAAATAGTAGTAGTGACAAAAGTGAGATAAATTAGTCATAAATTTGTTTAACAAATAATGCTGTGATTCACGTGGACAAGTATTTTCTTACCAAGAAAGTGCGTAAACAGTGCAAAATCTAACTGACTTTTTATCCACTACTCGAAGTGTAAATGATCCAAAACTCGTTAAATTCAGTGATTGTGATATAAACAACTTTAAAAAAAATAAAAAAACATCAAACTGTTATTGGAATCATAAGAATCGGTTTTTGCATCAAAGTGAAATCAAGTGTTGTTACCTCAAAGAAATATATATCGAATTGTCATACAGTTATCCCTTATGAGAACGATCAGCGCCACCTAGTGCTGGGTTGTTAAACTCACAAGAAATAAATCGATAAATTGAGCACAGCACCTGCTATTGGCAATTAGTTCCGCTACTAACCGCAAGAGAATACTAGCAGTACTTTGATGTATAAAAATCATTTCAAATACACTAATTTACGATAAAAAATAAATAAATAAACAGAACAAAAAAATGGAAGAAATTAAAAAATACTAATAATTATGCAAGAAGAGATGAAACTACAAAAAGCTGACATCTTAGACATGAAGGAGGAAATAAAAAACACCATTTTCAAAAACACAGCAACATGAATGAAAAGTTTCACGGGCTTGAATTAAGGACCGAGTCATTTGAACAACAATTAGAACTGCATAAAAATAAAATAGACAATATGGAGAGATTAAAGAGAAAAAAAAACCTACTTTTTTTTGGAGTCGAAGAACGTGAAAGATCGCATCAAGATCTGTTGCAAATTTTGCTAGAAATAATAAACAAGTATTTAAAATTGGAATGTAATGAAAAGCATTGAATCTGTAGTAACTTGACCCATTGTAGTAACTTTGAGTGTGGCTAAAAATAAAATTATTACACACTGACAAGAAAAAACTGATATCATCACCTTTCTACATAAAAGAAAATTTCCCTCAAGATATACTAAAAAAACGCAAAGAGCTTCAAACTGAGTTAAACAAGGAGAAAGAAGCCGGGAACAGGGCCATCATAAAGTATGATAATCTTATCATTTTAGAAAACAAAAATAGAAAAAGGAAAATGTTATCCCAAAAGATCCAATTGTTCATGGAAAAAGAGAGAAGTCTCAAAAAATCTCAAACTCCCAAGACGGTTGGTCACCGCGGGAGGATCAGACCAAAACCCTTTAAAGGCAAATAACTTTGTAACAAAAAACCCAAACTTATGTTATATAGCTACATACAATGTCAGAACTCCATGCACACTTCCTAGAGCTACTGGATACACTAGAAAATACAGAGTTTGACATTGTTGGCTTATCGGAACTTAGACGACTGGGTAATACAATACAAGAATTCCAAAATGTAATACTGCACTACATAGGACAAACTCCAGGACTGTATGGTGTGGGATTTCTGGTGAAGAAGTATCTTAAAAATTTCATAGAAAGTTTTATTGGCTTATCAGAACGAGTAGCACTCTTAAAACTAAATATAAACGAGTTCAAAATAAGCCTTATTCAAATATATGCGCCGACAGATGGAGCAACTGAAGAAGCAAAAGAGGCTTTCTATGACACTATCGATAAAGCTGTAAAATTATCTGATGAAAACGTGGTAATTATGGGCGATTTTAACACGCAAATAGGTCAATCGACACGTGAAGACAGTCAAGTTATAAACAAGTTTGGATATGGCAAAAGAAACTGCAGTGGAGAACGACTGATTCAATTTGCACACTAAAATAACCTCAGTATAATGAACACTTTCTTTAATAAGAAAAGCAAACAAAGGTGGACATGGAGATCTCCCGATGGAAACACCAGAAATGAGCTAGACTACATACTTACCAACATACATAAAAACGTTCAAAACGTGAGGTGAAGAAAGAGAGGTGCTAAATATTTAATATCCGTCAGATCACAAACGCGTAAGAGCAACTTTCAACTTAAAATGTACCAAAAAATGAAGAAACAACTACTCAGGCTACTCAAAAAACATATTGAAAAGTCATGCAGAAATTTCTAAGTATTTAGAAACACTGAATAATTATCAAGAGTCTCTTGACAACTATGAAAGCGACACAGTCCAGATTTACTACAATAAAATTACAGCCACTATTGAAAATAGTTTGAAAATGGCTCTACCACCTAGAAATAAAAATTACAGCGCTATATCTGAACGCACAAGAAGATTAATAACACGCAGCAAAAGATCTACAAAAGACGTAACCTAAATCAAGAGAAATGAAAAACGAATTCAGTGCCCTCTACAAACTGATAAGCAATACATATACACAATACATAACATACGACAAGACTACAAAGACCATCGAAGACAAACCATAGAAAGTCATCTCAACACTTCAGGGCGCTCTGCATACAAAGCACTAAGATCTCACAAATCATGGATAGAGGGCCTCTGGGAATTGGATAGAGTCAAACACAATAGAAAAAATATACTCAACATAGCCACTAAGTTTTACAAAACATTATATGATAACGCAGAATTAGACAAAGAAAGCGCTATACACCTGCAAAATGAATCTAACATTACAGAAGTAAACCCATTAAGACTATCCGAAATTATTTGCGAAATTAAGTGCCTAAAATCATAAAAATTTCCGTGACCAGACAGCATAACAAATGAAGCAATAAAAGAAGCTTACACAATCTTGGCCAAACCATTGGCGATTCTTTCAACAAAATACTAGACACCTCTACAACACCTCAGCAGTGATCAGAGTCAGAGATTATATTGTTATATAAAAAGAGCGATCCTAACGATATAAACAACTACAGACTCATCAGCCTTCTGCCGTCGTTATATAAACTTTTCTCTTCAATCATAAAAAATAGAATTAGCGCTACACTTGATTCATGTCAGCCAATGGAACAAGCAGGCTTTAGGAAAGGTTACTCAACATTGGATCACATTCACTCTGTGGAACTACTTATTGAGAAATACCAGGAATTCCAACGACCACTCTACATAGGATTCATAGATTACCAAAAAGCCTTCGACACTATACTCCATTCTTCAATATGGGAAGCCCTAAACTCTCAAAATGTAGAGGCTAAATACATCAAAGTGTTAAAATATATCTATGAAAACAGCACTAACAGAGTGAAGCTAGAGACCACTGGAACCCCCATTCCAATTAGAAGGGAGTTAGACAGGGGGACCCTCTTTCACCAACAATTTTCATCTCGGTATTAGAGTCCATAATAAATAAACTAAATTGGAATAAGATGGGCTCAAATATAAAAGGAAAGTACATTAATCATTTAAGATTCGCTGACGATCTCGTCTTACTGTCTGAGAACAGCGTAGAGCTAGAACATGATAGATACACTACAACAATCAAGCAGACGATCAGGCCTAGAAATCAACTCAAGAAAACAAAAGTGATGACAAATTCAATTCATTGAAAAAAGAAATAAAAGTTGATAATACTCCAATAGAATTCGTCAACTCATACATTTATCTAAGCAAACAACTCTCTTTCGAAAATAAAAGTAACGACCTGGAAATTGAAAGAAGGATAAAAGGGACATGGAAAAAATATTGGAGCTTAAAAGAAATTTTCAAAAGTCAAATGCCTATCAAAATCAAAAGAACCGTCATGAATACCTGCCTCCTACCGTCACTCACATACACTTGCCAAACATGGAAATCCACACGAAAGGTTAAAAACAAAATAAACTCATGCCAACGGAGCATGGAAAGAAAGAAGCCTGATGAAAATTAGAAAAATTCAAAAAAATCGCAGCTCTACTGTAAGAGAAACAAAACAGGATAGACGCACTTAACTATGCTATGAGATTGAAATAGCGTTGGGCGGGCCACGTAGCGAGAATGAGCGACGATAGATGGAATTCTCGGCTGACGTCATGGCCAGGGCCCCGGGGTAATAGAAAAAGAGGAAGACCTAGGAGCAGATGGGCTGACGACATTGAAGGGACGGCTGGAAAAATGTGGAAAGAAGGCGCCACAGATAGAGACTACTAGAAGGGTTCACGCTAATTTAAAATCAATTAAATTCTAATAATTCTATAATAATATGAATTTACTATTTAAAAAGAAAAATTCAATTGAATTCATGATAATTTTCATTTTCCACATTCAAGTATAAGTATTGATAAATTAAAATATTGTATACTAAAAATACTCTAAAATTCTGAATATGTTAAATGTTTAAATTTACTAAGTGTGAAATAAAAGGCTTATTTATTTATTTAATCTCAAGTTCGGATTTTCTTTCATTATGTAAAACAACGATAGCAGAACGCACTTCACTGCTAATTTCTCGAGCTTTTCCCATTTTATGACGTCTTCACTGTAGTAACCACAAGTTTAGACTAATTGAGATTGTTTGTGAACAAACCCAAGTAAACTCGGGCAACAATGACCAATACGTAACAAAAGCAAATTAATGAGTAATGAGGACATTATAAAAATATTATTATGACTCTACCATCTGACTCTAGCGCAGCGTTTTACGGTGTTTGAAAACTATAGATCTTTATTGTCCAATAACTTGAAAGTAAACAAAAGAATGACTTCTTTAAATTTTCCCTTACTACCCTTCTTTGTCATATATATATATATATATATATATATATATATATATATATATATATATATATATATAGTATGTAACCTATATTAATAAAATAAACGTCCATGCCCGGGCGCGAGTAGCATGACGCATGTGCAATGCAAACGGGACTAGGAGGGTGGTGGAGGCATTCCTCCCTACAGATGGATAGCTTCCAGTCTGGTACAGACATAAAAGGCGCCGCAATTTAGATAGGCGTCAATTTAAAAAAAAATTGTTTTCAGGGACTCATTTTACTTAATTAATACGAATACAACAGCATTAAAAAATCAATATTATAGCATTAAAGCCGCTTACTGTTTTCATATAATAATTATACAATGATTTTTAAAAACCTAAAAAGACGGCAAAGATGAAAAGGGAAATAATCACTGACAAGTTAATAGCTGCTTACGTCAGCTTACGTTAATGGAAACCTTAGAATGCCTGACGTAGAAGTGTCTAATTATGTACTATTTTGAAAGCCTAAATCTGGCCCGTCCCATATTTGAGTTATTTTTTGGAGATTTATCCTAACGTCTAAGGTACTCGAAATTTGATAAGTAACTAATTATTTGTTTTTCTTTTATATTGATTGGGTTCACTGACATCTAGTATTTTATTATTGGACAAAAATTTAGTCGAAAATTCGATTTTTATTTGTCATTAACGAAAGTATCACTAAAAAATGAAATATATGTAAATGTGTTAATACAATAAAGTGTACCGATTTCATATTTATACAAAAATTATCTCTCATTTGATAGTCGAAAAATCTGTATGTAAAAATACCGCTGCTGCCCTCGAGCCGTCCCTGTCCTCACGCTCACCCTCGCCCCCGTCCGGCGGGAAGCATACTACTTTCTAATCAATAGTCTCAGACCAACGCAGTGGCGCATTGCGTATAATTTAGTAACAATTAATATTGAACTTAAATAGCTTCAACATACGATTGAAATTAGTATGGCAGTATAAAATCATGTTGCTTTTAAGTAAGCAGTGTTCCCACCCCATATATACAAATTTTACAGCTGGGCATAGATAGACGTTTCTAGACAGACTCGCGGTCTTTGAATTCTTTTATCAATTGATTTTTTAGACATCCACATTTTCTCATAACAGTTTCAGTCACGGCCAACTACTCAGTAAAACGGCACTTAAAATTGCAACTAACAATTTCTTTGGTGGTGGCCACCGGGAGTCTAACTCGTTTTGCTCGCGTACAATGAAACTAAAAGGGAACGCTCAGATACTGATCTGCCACGGCTTTATTATGATATTCACTGAACAATAAAAGTAAAGACGTAAGATTTACAATTACAATGTGACACTTTTGATTTTTATGGAGTACATTTTATTATTATTAACTCATTATTTAATTAAATAATTAATGTCTATCCCCCCTTAGTCTCACTTCATTATTAAATAAAAGTGTAACAAAGTAATATTTCTTAGATAATCTTTACATTTATTTAAATTGAAATCAATCGTATCCTTATGCGCACCCTGGTAAAAGGGTGGGGGTGTAATTAGGTAGTGCCGGACAGCGACGTGCAGGGGTGCGTCTGTATAGATCCATATTCTGACCTCAGTCTAGCACAAGTTTCGTTATAACGCGTACTGCACCACCCATTAACTGCTTAATACTTAACACATACACAACTAGTGAGTTCTTCATCCGCGTGCCGAATGCATTTTAATCCTATGACTGCTTTAGTATAAAGAGCTACAGATTTTGTGAACTTAACTTGCCATTGTACTCAATTTTAAAATATAATATAACCTATTAGACGAGTTCAGACTGCAATCGTTCGTGACAAACTAGTACTTCAATAGGTAAGATTTTGTAACGTTTTTTTTTATTTGGCATAAAGGTAATATGGGACTGAGTTATTTTGAGAGATTTCTTCTAGCGCCTACGGCTATTTGGAGCCTAATTGTATATTTTTCTTTTGTTTTGAGTGACTCCGAATATTTTGGTTGTTTAACTATTTTATCTATAACTTACAAATCGTACTGTATGTGTGTGTACCTGAAAATGTCGAATGTTAAATATTGTATTTATTTATTATTTATAATGTGACATTTATGAAGATACAAATTGATTTAATATTCAATACTGCGTGTGTAATGCAGCCATGAGCATAGTTGTTAGTTGGAAATTTATCAACAAAATTGCTTATTGTCCATTCAATCAATACTTTGTATAAGCCCGGCCTGCGTATTGCTAACCTCCACCTCCTCTAAGGCGTTCCTCCCTATAGATCGATAACTTCCAGTCTCGTACGGACACTAATGCGCCGCCATTTGAATATACGTTAAAATTTATTTTAAAACTTGTTTTCAATTAAACATTTTTATTATTTAATACGAATACAACAGCATTTACAAATACGACATAACTGAAATAAAGCCTGATACTGTTATCACATAATAATTTCAAAATTATTTATAGCAAAAGTAATAAATAGAATACTAAAGGTAAAAATGGTATAATTAGAAAACAAATGGAAATAATCAGTGGCGAGTTAGGTTATATTAAAAGAAAGCTTCAGAATGTCTGGCGTAGGAGTGTGTGCGTTTGATAACTTAAAGCTGGCCCGTCCCATATTTGACTTATTTTGTAAAGATGTACCCTAACCTCTAGTCATTTGATTCATAAACATTTATATATTTTCCTACTGTGGTTATTGCGTTCACTGACATCCAGTATTTCCATTATTTTGCATCTGCCACTTGCAGTCAGTAAGCGCTTACTGTGTATAATTAATAGAAGAATGTATTTGTTATATATTTTTTATTTCTCTTCTAATTTGACATTTATGACGATCCAAAATTCGTTTAATATTTAATGCTGAGCGTGTGATTGTACTATTTATTCGTGCAATAATTTAATTAAAAAAGAAATGATCTTTAACATCAATATTTCGGTGACCTTCAAACCGTTTTAATAAATTATGTAGTATGTACCTAGCGATGCCCGAACTAGGATGCGCAAGGGGGGTGGGGGGTGGAAAGTTCCTCCCTACAGATCGATAGCTTCCAGTCCCGAATAGACACAAAGGCGCCGCCATTTGGATTTGTGTTAAAATTTATTTTAAAACTAGTTTTCAAGTAAACATTTTATTGTTTAGTACGAATACAGCATCATTATACATATATAATGTAATACAGACAATAAGCTGTGAAGGAAAACAACGTGGGGAAACCTGCACGTCTAAGAAAGAAATGAAAAAATATATATATCGAAGTCATCTGAAGTCCGCCAATCCGTAATTCAAATAGTTTGAAATTAATGGTTAATACTTTAAATTCTTCTGCCCAGGCTCAAGATGGATCTGCAAATGTCGGTAGAAGAGTGTAGGCAGGCACTCGCGAAGTTTTTCAATGAAGATCTTGAGAGCGCGATTGTCATGATGAATGCATGGTGAGTAAATTTACATTGATCTATGCCTAAGGCAAAAACGTTTTCAGAATTTCGTCTATTCACCATAGCCTTCCTGGATGAATGGACTATCCAACACAAAAATATTTTTTAAATTTGAACAAGTGGTGGTAAAGATTAGTGTGCCGAACCAAACGAACTCTTCAACTATATAATATTAGTACAGATTCTGATGAAACATGGCAGTGTTCTATGCTACAGTTACTACAGCTACACTACGTAGCTCGTCTCAGATTGAGCTATCGCACAAATTCGTGTTACAGCTATAGATCTGGTGTAGTTTTACCACGTAACAATTCTTAAAGTTTAGTTGTTTTGTCAATCTGCGGGTCTCGGTACTTAATTCTTCAAACAGCCTGCATAGAGTGGTGAGTATGTAGTATAAAACTGCAAAAAGTTTCATGCAGGCATTTTCTTAGGAGATTCTTAGTTATTCCATTGGGCCTAAATCGGTTGAAAACGAAATGATCTATGTTCTCTTCCCTTATGGTTTCGCTAACTAGTTTCTACATGTAATATGAAGCTGTCGGTTCGACCAAGAAGGACTTCGTCCTCACAGGGAAGGAATGAAGAGCATAATGTTGCTACGGTAAGTGTAGGGAACCGTATATTCTATTACTGGTAGATGGGGCATACCATCTCAGCCCCTAAGAATAGACATCACATGAATCATTCGCGCTACAACAGCTATCTCTACTTTACCTCGCTTACAAATGGACTTAATTAATACTGACAGTCATCGAAAACCCTCATCAGTTCCGCTTTACCACCGGGTAATTCACTGTGTTGTCTAAATCAGACCAAGTTTTAAAGTTTATTTCAACTTCTAGGAACTGTAGTGCGCAGTACCATATCTGTAATTCACACACGTACCACCCACCAATAATCCCACTGAGCATGGAGCAAACAGCTGACCTGATGGAAGCGCTCCAGCGTGCGCAATACATGTACCGTGGCCAACTGCAATTCACTGGCTTGGTAATGTTCACAGATATTTACATACTTTAACACCATTGCAGTAGATAAAAAGTTCTTTAATTTTATTTTGTATCAGTGTTCGATGCGAGAATTCTATTAGAAAAAGTAAAAACATAAAAATATATTTTCAAAAGCAAGCTTTTGAAAATATAGTCGTCTGTTCGTCGCCCAGTATTCGTTACCTTTATAATGAAAAATTTGTCCACCATCTTGGGCGTCCGCCATGTGAGTGTCCGGCGTTTTGAATCGATCGAGGACTGTTTTTTCTTTATTCTTTATATAAATTTACAGGTATTCCTACACCATGTTTTATAAATGTTATTTCACATCTAAAAGATACAACAGCGACTTGTCAGCCCCCTGGGGGCGCAGTACTGATTTTTTTTCACTCGAGGAAATGCAGCCTCTACTGGCTATCAATATAAAAATATCATCCATTTACCACGAGGAACAGGGTTTACATTTAGAAATAAAAAATATTGCAATCAATGCCATATGTTAATTATCGGAGATTCAGTTTCTTTTTGATCGAACTGGTGGCAAACGAGAAATCATCTCTCCTGGTGGTAAACGATCACCGCCGTACGCCGTAGATAAGATTCAGACCTTTCCGCAACATCACAGATGATGATGTTTTTAAAAAAGGAACAGCCTCTTTTCTTGGATCGGTTGTCTTTGTAATGCGATGCGATGAAAAGAAAAGCATGTGAAACCCAGATATTAAACTTTTTTACTAAACTGAGCCTCCATTTGTAAGTTAATATGAAAAAAATGTACGCAGTATAACGCCAGAGAGAGGAAAAGTAGGAAAGATAAGAGCCCAGCAACATACGTACTCAAGCTTTCTCTTTTTTAACTAGCTCACCATTATATATCTAGTTTCCGTCATTATCGCTTCAAAACGTTCAATCAAAATTAAAGTTGTCCTTGAGTTTCACTACATCTCGCCCAAAGAATTTCTATCCGTTATCAGATGACATAAATAACGCAGAATATAATATATATAATAAAGTATACACTTAAACACAAACGCTTTCACTTCGGATAAAATGTCAATGACAGGAGACGTATAAAACACATATTTTAAATATTTATTTTTCTTTGCTTAATCTTTAGTATAAGGTACATAAAATCTAACAATGCTTATTTTCGTGATTTAGGTTACGTATGGAAACGTAACCGATTTCGTAGCGCATACACAGCTGTCGGCCACTTAATGCGAGCTTTTGCGGGCGGTCCAGTCTCTGCAACATGCCGCACTTCTGACTGGATTCCTGCAAGCTGCAACAAAAATCAACCATTGCTATAATAATTTAAAGTGAGTAGTCTGCCATCTTATATGAACAGACATTAATTTTATTAAGTGTGTACATTCACGAACAGAAACATTCAATTAATACTTCATAAATTATAAAATAGAAATATAACATTAAAAATCTGACACCAATGATTTTTTTTATTTACTAATACTTTCATGTATACAAAAGAAATTGAGAAAATGTTATGGATGAAAAATATGCATATTATAGTGGTCATAGATCAGACAATGATAAGTACATTTTTGCTCAGTATGACTTATTAATATAGGTTTAATCGCCAAAAAATGCTCTTTCATTTGGTCATATCAGGATAACTACATGCAAAATATTACTGTTGTATTGAATACTAATCAGATTATGATAACTTTTATATTTCAACTATTGGCGATTACACCTATATTAATAAGTCATACTGAGCAAGAATGTACTTATTGTCTGATCAATAACCACAGTACATACCTCCTTTTACTACTAACAAGTTACTTATTAAAATACGCATGATTAATTACTTATATATTCTCACCTTACCTTTATTTGCAGTTTTCATACAATAATAATAAATCTGCTGGTTGCATGGCTGGTTCGATTCTCAATGGAATTGCTAGATATCGGATTTGGGTCTTAAAGGCCACCAACATCCACCTTCCACAAAGATTCAAGATACACATACGTTGCTCGCCTTCTGAGAACTGAGAAGAAATGCTTATAAACCTCCACCAAACGAAACACTGAAAGGTTATGCTGCTATCTAATAGCTGCAAGTAGTATTTTGCGTGGGCCTTCACTTCCATTCTTCATTCGAGCAAATTTTAACAAACTAACTTCAAAGTAATACATATTTCGCTATTAATATGATAAGGTACCAGAAATGGCTGTGGTCGGTCGTGTATATATACCGTATATATACAATAGAGAAGATATAAAATATTCACATACATTTTTATTGCTTGTCCTCAGGAAATGCACTGATATATTTATGCGAACACAATTTTGCACGGAACAATCGTTTCATTGCTACTGGAATGCGTTAAAACAGGGCATCAACAGTTTCAGCGTCTCCATTGCTTCTCTGCCACAACGCCTGCACGATCTGCTTCAAGAACTGTGTTGCAGCGGAAACGAGGTAGAGCGTTCTTCTTTTTCTTCTTATTGTATAAAAACATAGTCAGTCCTGATGTCAGAATAGAAACTACCGATGCGCTACGAAAAGACCAAACATTTACTATTTCAGGACTACTTTTTACTTAAGCAATCAGTCATTAATGTCACTAATATTCACCGCTCAGTATAGTTGCCAGACGGAACGTGCCTGATAAGAAACACATTTAACATGAATGAAAAAACGTTTCTGAACCTCCAACGCCTTACAGAAAAACTGAAATTACGAAAAAATCTTGTAGCACCACTTTACGCAAAGTCCTTGACGTTAATTAGTTTACGCGGTACTTCTACACAGTAAATGTCTTAATTGCATTAATTCCCAAGAGAACAACACACTTAGAATACTAGCGTATACAACTAAACCTTTCTACGATCCAAGACACCATATTCATCCTCATTAAGGAATCATAGTTCAGATGCGGAGGTTGTCCGGAACCCTGCACACACTGCACGTGCCGTCATATCACGCTGGTATTCTATGAGCCGACCCATCCATGCTGTAGCTAGAAACAAACTGCATAACGACTCTACGACTGTTAATATTATTGGTTCTACTGACCTTTGTCTAGTATTTGCAATAGTATCATACATACACTTGTTCTACGCAATCAATAATATTGTTATCGTATTCTGACGGCAGGGCTTATGGACAATACATTCAGCCCCCCGCATGAGACTTATGCGCGAGCGCTGCTTATTAATGGCCGGCTGCTATCGTAACGCTTCGCACGTCCCGCACTTGTTTCTATACCTCCCAGAAATATGTACCAGGGAAATTATGTGGTGCAACGCGTAAGTTACATTATTTTTTAATTGTGTGTATCTAGTGCGTAGAAAATGTTGCCTTTTTATCGACAGTGAATGTATAATTTGAATTGAAATGATTGTGAATGGATGCAATTGAATTCATTACATCAAGGTGAAACTCTTACTGTTGTCTCATCTATTCCCAATTTTGTTTCAGATCCGCGCCTCTTTTCAGCCAGAGATTTGCAGGAAGGTGCATCTCTACGAACAAGTTCATGATTAATAATTGCACCTATTTCGAAATCAAAGACTGCGGACTATTGGTGACATCAATGGAGCTACTGTGCTTCTGGAACGTTGTATCAACACTTTCTGGCAACCCGCGCACTGCACTTTTTCTGGCGAACGTATGAATAATACTTTCATATTTCTAATTTATTAGATATTATGAGCATGGTTATGTCGAAAAAATTTTGAGTTCAATTGCCATTTCTTTTTCATTATTAAATAAGTATAAAATATACCAAATAATCTCTCAGCCTTGTTAGTGTTCCAACAGGTTGTGAGACTTGGGAAACTGGAACAACTGTTTGTCACTGCAAATCCACTAATAAAATGTAGATGTAATTAAAAAGGTTTGAGATCGGAAGCGGTGACTAAGCAATAGACTGCAGTAGCGTGATTATAAAGTTTAAATATATATAATTAATAAAAATAAAGATTATATAATTATAATTAATTCAGTCCGTGAACGTAATAAATTCTCTGTAATGTTCAGGTTATTAAAACTACCAATGATCGTATGGTAACCCTGGAAAACGGCTGGATATGTACACAAGAAGAAGGTAACAAAGCGTTAATGACCTACATCTATGGGTGCTGTTTGGCTACAGCCGGCCAACACCAGGAAGCAATAGAAGCATTCCGTCAGGTTGTCAAGTAAGTCACATGCCTTGGGTTGCCATGAGATAATCAAGAAAATACCACCCCACCATCTACCTACTCTTGATTTTTAACAGTTGAATAAAAAATAATCCGAATACGGATTCAACGCCGTATAAAGTAAAGAAATGTTATCGATTGTTGGTTTTTGTATTTGAAAGAGGAAGAAAGTATTGTAATCTCTTGAAATTTCCTATTACATAGATCACTACTACCTTTCATGTTTTCAGGTTGAAGCAAACCTTCAGGGACAACGTTTTCCTGGCAGCATATGCTCTACTTGAAGCATCAATGTGCTACAACGCAATTGGCGACCAAGCTCGCGCTAACAGCCTTCTCATGATGGCAAGGTAAGCAGGAATACCACCTATGGTGCGAATCGAATCGCGGGAGGAGAATGCAGTATTCGCTATGTGCTTTTACACGAGTGGTCTTGCTTGACCTCTTCTCTATCCGCTTTTTTTCTTCTTCTGATCTATTATGGTGAGTTACGAAACGGAACCGTAATTTATCAATTTATCATTGCATTTTTAAGACACTATCTCAGAGTTTATATTTTATATATATATATATATATATATATATATATAAATATATATATATATATATATATATATATATATATATATAGTATGTTTTATGTAAAAACTAATAATTTTGTATTTATCTCAAAAGGCGCTACTACCACCTGTCATCCGAGTTCCGTGCTCTTTTCCGCCTGTACTACAGGCTACAGAAACTCCGCTAAGACGTTGATTCTAATACTAAAAAATACTTTAATTCATTAATATATCAGTGCTGACAATGACTATGTGATAGTGTGGTTGATTTGTGTGGCCATTAATGTATGGCTAAACGGACTTAATTTGTTTAATGTTCTTATTCCATGTTTACAACATTTATCTGATCTTGGTGTCTAATATTTAAGAGCATATCATGATGCCGAATGAGTGCCGAGAGCAAAGCTGAGGCTATGTTTTGTCTTTTTATGTTTGCGTACAATTATCTACTAGTAACAAAACAGAAAGAGACCGGCACTTATTATGCGTCTATGAGACGCTCGCTTTAGAAGTAAGATAATTTTAGAAGTAAGTTTATATTATGTGCCAGTTACAGACGGAATAATTATTGAATGTATAAGTTACTTATGTCTTTTAACCTATGTGGCAACTTTTTTTAAAAAAAACTTTGTTTTAATCATATTTTTTTACTTTCATAATGTCATTACTTTTATAAAATAGGGTGGATATGAATTTATTTACTGACAGAGTTTGTTCTAGGCTAGGTTTTTTTATGAGCGTGGAGAAGTTTTGATTGATTATCATGACATGATTTTGAAAAATAAAATTAATTATTGTAGTAGGTCATTGAACCTATGTAATTTCCGTTTTGTATGAAATAAGTTAAACTTTTTTATTTCTGTTATTCAAAGTAATCCAACCCATGTAATCTATGCATTTTTGCAAACGCAGTGGTCGTTTATTGATGCCCTTCTTGTAAAAATCACCTGGACGGGAGGCAACAAACTTCAAAGGCATTGAGTAATGCCTCTCGGGAATTGAATTTTTTTCCCGCTAAAAAGTTGTCCAAATTTTGGAAAAGTAGTAGTAGTAGTCGGTGGCTGCAAGATCTAGTGAGTACGGTGGATAAGGGAGAGCTTCCAACCCCAACTCTAGCATCTAGTAGTCTGTCTGTTATGCAGTATGGGGTTACGTATGGGGTCGTGTAGGAGCAGTGGGGACGACCGATTGACCAAAGCTGGTTGCAGATGTGTGAGCTTCTCCATCATTGCCTTCAGTTCTTCGCTGTACACATCTGCAGTAATGCTCATTCCGTTTTGTAAAAAACTGTTATGAATCACACCGGCACTAGACCACCAAACAGTGACCATCAACTTTCTAGAAATCATTTTTCGTTTAGGGAATTGCTTTGGTGCTGAACCAGGATCTAACCAACTTGCTGAGCGCTTTATATTGTCGAACAGAATGCACTTTTCGTCGGATGTAACAATTCGGTTCAAAATTCTTTCATTTCTGTGCCTGTTGAGCAGCGCGAGGAAGGTCGCAACGCGTACGTTGCGCTGGCGATCGTGGAGCATCCATCTATCACGCTTTTTTACCTTGCCAATTTGTCGCAAATGGACCAATATTGTTTTGATATTAACATAAAAAGCTGCTCCTAGCTCGGCTGTAGATCTGAGTATCATCAGCTTCCACAATAACCTTTAATTCATCATTGTTGACCAAAGTTTCCGGACGACCACGAGGTTCAATTTTCAAATCAAACTTAGTTTGCAGAACGGAAACGGGCAAACCAATAACGGGCTGTCCGGTCGTTTGTAAAGTTCTCTCCGTAAACGTTGTTGATGTTACGTGCCATTTGTGCCGCGTTGTTGCCACGACGGAACTTATATTCCATAATTACACGAATTTTTAATGTATCCATTATGACGAAAAATGTCTAAACGTAATGAAAATACAAAGCTAATCAATAAACGAAAGCCTGATTTTGTAAAACGAATGTCATGTTTAGTTGCAACCTAATATTATGATTATGGATTACTGAATAGCTCGGTACTAGTATTCCTGTCCTCTTGTACTCATGGGAATATTGTATTCCCGTCGCCCACGATTTAAATTCCTTTTATTTATATTTGCCACACACTGTCTGTGTGTATTTAAAACATATGTATAAGTTAATCAATAAATAATAGTGAAACTTTTCATTATCACAGGTAGTGGATTTGGACAAATTTACTATATCTATTCTTATATATTTGTACTCGGATGGTAACACATCCCTCTTATATATTACTGGCCTATTAGCGATAAGGAAATATGTATTCGATATACAATTCTCGATGTAAGGTGTTTGAATTCGAGGAGGAGATTCATTTGGGCATAGCTCTGCACTAATGGTGATAAAATTATGCATACAGGGAAACTAAGAGTTAGATAAAAGTAACATACCGAATTTAGATTTTTGGTGAAAAGTGCAGAGCTAGTGGGGCAAGAATAATTAAATCCGGTTGAAAATTAGTAGTAACATCAATTCACAAAGTGTAATTCCTGAAAGTAGTGTAGTCAGTAGAAAGAAGACGATTCGTTACGAATCAGCCATTTATATTTGTGTACTGAAATCTTTTAACATATCACAGAAGTGAATGTTACATTGTGACCATTTTAATCATTAATAAATGTATTCAATTACTTAATCTATAATTGTGCCTTTTATTTCAATATAATCTTACTGTGACTTACGAGAACACAGTACACCTGATGGTAAATGCTGCGTCCAATAACCTCTACTTATCTATCGCCCACATATACAAGATCCACATGTGTTGGCACCTCTTAGGACGGTTATCTGTAATATTGACAAATCTGTAAAATTATTGTTATATTAAGAATGAACACTTTAATGCGAAAGCTGCCACGAATTGAAAATAATCACTACATGTGATGCACATTACCTAACTATAAATGATGTTAATAATTAACTTAACTTTAGCTGAGCATTTGTGTTTTATTAATGTTATGATCATCATCAACCATCGTTTTACATCCAGTATCCTCTGAAGTATTTTCTTCTATCACTCACATTTTCTATGTATTAGTTAATATGGATAATTAAAAAATGCATTCGTTGTTTTACGTTGTAACAAGCAGTCTATTGAACTTTAGCTTTGCAGGCGACCTTTACACACCACTGGTTAGATCTCAATCACTCTGGGCTTGGACACACAACAACAACCTGTATACATATATACATATATGCAGTTCTCAAGGCTATGCAGGGAATTGCATCATCTATCTATATAAATAAAAATGAATCGCCGAAATGTATGTGCGCGCATACTAACTACAACACCAAATTGGATGATTCTTACTTTCTTGTGTTTTTAGGACAAGGTTTGTATATACAAATAAAATAAAAGGTTTTTTTTATTAAAATCAAAGATTTTATAAAGCCTCATTAAAGAAAAGTGAGTGATTGAGACAGAATGACGTTCAGTTGTTCAGCCAACGAACGACAACTTCAAAAATACCATATTTTTACATTATTTATTATACATTATTATTTTTATTAGACATTATTTTTTTGTCCCTGAATATTTTCTAAATTTCTGAAAGACTTTCTACTGTTTATGCCCGCCTCGGCATCACACAGGTTGCGTACAGTCGTGGACAAAATATATAACACTTCCGGTAAATTTATAACAGTTGTATTCTGTCAAACAATAAAGTATCGTAAATGTTACACGTTACGTACTTAATGAGAAAAAGAAGAGACATAATTTTTCGTTTATAATATAACCATATAATGAAATAAAACTTCAATTAAAAATTCGAGCATAGAAAAAAAAATAAGGCGGTACGACACTGGATCAGCAGTAAGTTATAAAAGCAAAACTTTATTCAGATATATAAGTTTCGTGTTAGAATGTTACGAATTAATAAGTTTTGGCTCTTTTTGCTGATTAATAGCTGAAAATAGCAAACAGAGTCGTGGATAATCCACGACTCTGCTATTTGTTCTCATGTTTCATCTACAGCAAAATCTATTTCTAATGTTTTTGGCTCTGTAAACTTCTATTTATTTCTGGGATTGCTTAATATACTGTGAGGACTTTTATAATTATTTTATTATAAAATATAGTAATTAAATAAACTTTTATGTTACTATATATTAACTTCTTCTCCTTCTTTTTGATTACCTACTTCAATCGACAACTGAATGCAACCATCCAACATGCAGGCGAGTGGACAACCAAAGATCGATTAGTTGCAGTTGCAGAAAAGTTCACTTGTTCCTCTGTTCTAAATTTCCTTACAATATGTGTGTGGTCTTTTATGCTTTACGAAGTTAATCGTCGGTTAAACGCTATTAAAATCGGTTCAAAATAAAAAGTATATTTCTAACAAGAAACTACTTTTCTGTTCACAAATAAAGCAGTTGCGATAGCATTATTTCAACCATAGTTTGGTTGTTGTTTCTGCGAAAGCTTATTCACTGCTAAAGTATCAAGTATATCCGCCATTTGCATTAATCGCAGATTATATTCTCTTTTGCAATGATCCATGGCGAGAGCATATGTCCGTTCCTCTGAAACCCTCCCAAACACTACAGGAAGGCTCTACAACAGCTGCCTTGGTTTTCGCGTTATTATTTCTCCACTGCTGCAACATCAATCTAATAGATTTTAAATGGGCTTTATGTCAGCTGAATTTACAGGCCAAAGTATCACCACTACTTCAGGGTGCCGATGAGACCACTCGTTCACGTTACGAGCTATGTGAACGTTGGCGTTGTCGTGAACATAATTGAACACTGTTAGTTCACCAGCTGGAAATATGATACGACTGTGAGAGATTAATATAACAAAATAAAAATATTTGTTAATAAAATAAAAATAAATTATATATCTTAACAATATTTCGTAACAGCTATGATATTTTAAAATTGTCCTGGATTATATTAGTACGAATATTTATAGAATACTAATTTGACTCGTCGGTAAATTGTGAGTCATTCGTAGCGGTGAACCCATATAAAAGAGAGGGAAGCACTGTGTGGGGGCAGTCACATTCTGACGACGGACGTCTGCTTCACTCGGATCCCTCGAGTGGAACAGACGTCCCGGAAGTGCTCTCCATGCGTCCTCCAGCCAGAAGCTGCAGCTGATACGTACAGTGAGATACCATATAGAACCACCAGGTTGTTATCGGTAGTAGTAGTAGTAGTACGATAATAAGTGCCGGAAAATCCAAATCCGACCAATGGATGTGTGGTGCGACCAAGTGCGGGTGGATTACCGCCCTATGAAGTGAGTGCTTCACCGCGCACTCCTGCGAGCACACCTGCGCGCTTACCTGCGCGCCTACCTGATCCAGCGACCCTGTAAGTTGGCACACCCGCTCGCCTCAGAGGCGTCTATTGTATTTCCTTTTGTTCTGTCGCATTAGGCGACCGACGGGTACTCACCTCTCAGTACTACTCACACTCCAGTCGATCCCAAATCCGTAGCGCCGTCTGCGCGCCTTTCCACCTCCACCTCTCCCAGATCACGGGCGTCCTCCGACTCAGAATCGGAAATGGAGGTAGGGCCATGCCGACCAGACGAGGGCTTCACCCTCGTAACAAACAAGAGGAAACGCCAGACGCCAAACGCTCGGCCAGAAACTGTTATGCCAGTCCCAGATGCGTAAAATGCATCGGTGACCATGGCACTCCCGATTGTTCTCGCCCCACCGGAGCGATCGAGCCCCCAGCGTGCTGCCTATGTGAGGCAGAAGGCCACCCAGCGAGATACCGCGGGTGTCCCAAAGCGCCGCAGAGGCAACGAGGCGGGCAAGGTCACAATGGCAAAAAAGCCAAATCCAAAAAAGTGACACTAACCCCAGCCATCCCAGTAAGGGCCGCGCCTGCTCCCAGGCCCGCCCCCACTCCAGCTCCAGCCCCCAAACCTGCTGCCCCGTTGCAAGCCCCTAAAGCCCCTGCAAATTCAGCCTAGGCAATGCCTCCAGCTATGCCACCCTGCCACCTCAGCGCAGGTCACACCTCCTCAACCTCTGGGTATGCAAAATCCAATCACTTACTCGCTGAATTTCATGAGCTCCCTAGATTTCAACGCCCTGGAGGACCTCACCAACATGGGGATCCGCCTCCAGCAAGCCAAACCCCCCTTTGAAATGCTGCAGATCACTGCAGAACACATGGGCACCATACGCTCCTTCTGGGCACTTCAAAATGGCCCTATGCTCAGCAGGGCAACCCCCTAACTCGGTCTCAAATGGCTAATACACCGTTAGGTCGAGTCAAACCCCGCTCTCTAACTGTCTTGTACTTCAACTCGAACGGACTCAGGTCTCAAAAAGACGAAGTAGCGATCCACTTAAAGAAACACAACGTCGACGTTATGCTAGTGCAAGAAACCTTCTTAAAACCTAGCCACAGCGATCCCAAGATTGCAAATTACAGAACCATCCGTGGAGACAGGCTGACCGCCCCCAAAGGTGGCACCCTGATCTACTATTAAAGGTGCTTGCACTGCGTACCGCCCGAGGTTCCGAACATAGAAGCCACCGCGTGTAGGGTAGCTATAACCGGTCATAGCCTGATAGTTATCGCCTCGGTTTATCTATCACCGAAGAAAAGAGTTCTAACATCGGACATCAGGACCTTAATCAACCTAGGTCCCTCGGTCGTCATAGCAGGTGACTTAAACAGCAAACATGCTTGCTTCCTGGCACTCGACAAGGGAGAATAGAAACGGCAAGCCGCTTCACGCCCTCATGGGCTCTTATAACTGCGATGTTATAGCATCCGACTCCCCGACACGATACGCTCTAAACTTTACACGTCAAACACCCGACGTCTTAGACAAAGCGTTAATTAAAAATATCACCCTAGCGGTCGACTCTATCGAACCGCTACACGAATTGTCATCGGACCATAGACCCGTGCTCCTCAAGCTGGGCCAGTTGGCAGGCGAGGTCCCTCAGACCAAAACCATCGTTAACTGGCGTGCTCTCGAAGGTAAACTCAGAGCCACAACACCCCAGCAGTTAGACGTTTCTCCTAACGAGATCGACTCACCCGACAAGGCGTTTCGGGTGATCGACTCCTTAACTTCTCACCTTAGCTCGGCCGTCGAAGACTCAAAAAGGAAGGTCCCCGCGTCGACCGATCAATTCGGGGTCCTTCCCTTGAGTCTCCGTCGACTGATAAGGTCAAAAAATCGCGCGGCAAAGCTTCACGATAGATACGTCAGAACGTCAGACGTTAATCGCGTCAGACTGCGTCACCTCCAAAGGGAGGTCAAAGAGCGCATTAAATCCTATAACAACGACAAATGGGACAACCTGCTAGCAGACCTCGAGCCTTCGAATACCGCTTACTGACGGGTGGCACGGGGTCTCAAAGAAAACACCATCTCACAAATGCCCCCTCTAATTTTACCGGATAACGCTACTCTCGCATTCTATGACACGGAGAAAGCCGAATATCTCGCGGACAGTCTAGAGAGCCAATGCTCCCCGTCGAACAACCCCGCGGACTAAGACCACCTCCGAAAGGTGAACGCCGACGTGACACTTAGGGCGTCGTTACCACCAGCGGGCGATCCGTTAGAACCAGTGACCACCGACGAGGTCACAAACATCATAAATAACCTCAAAAAGAGGTCAGCTCCCGGTCCCGACGGGATTAACAATAAAATACTTAAAGCGCTTCCCGCTAATATAATCTACCTCCTAGTGGCAATATTCAACACGCTCCTCTCCAGCTGCTCCTTTCCGGATGCCTGGAAGGAAGCGGACGTCATCGGGATCCCCAAATCGCACAAATCGCGGAACCTCCCCAACAGTTATGGCCCAATCAGCCTCCTGAACTCCGTGGGCAAGATATACGAGAGGATTATTCTTAGGCGACTAAAAGAACACGTCCTAGCTAATAGATTACTTCCCGATGAACAGTTCGGGTTTAGGAATACGCATTCCTGCGTTCAACAGGCCTTCCGCTTAACGGAACATATTCTTGCAGGACTAACCCTGAAAAATCCCAACGGTACTGGTGCACTATTTCTTGGTGTCGCAATGGCATTCGACAATGTCTGGCATAACGGTTTCATTTATAAACTTCACTCAATCAACATACCAAACAGGCTCGTGCACAGCATACGAGCCTTCTTGTCGAATCACACTTTTCGATATCGAGTCGACGGCACGAGCTCCTCAAGCCGGCCGCTCCTAGCGGGAGTCCCCCAGGGCTCCGTTCTCTCCCCCCTCTTATTTTCACTTTACACAAGTGATATTCCGAAAGATCCGCAGGTCAGTCTTGCGCTTTTCGCAGACGATACCGCCCTATACTATTCAAACTTACACAAGGGCCATATCACCATTCGTCTCCAAGCCGCAGCCAACCACCTCGCCAAGTGGTTTCGGTTATGGAGAATCGAAATTAACCTGGATAAAAGTGCAGCAGTCTTCTTCTGGGGAGGCTCAGCCAACCCATTCTGCACCGCATCAGTAACCTAGTCGTAGAAAGCTAGGACGTATTACGATTTTCGACCGACCCATTCCGTGGGTAGAAACGGTCAAATACCTAGGGGTCACCTTTGACCGCAAACTTAGCTTCCGCCCGCATATCAAAAATGCGAGAAATAAGGCCGCGTTCGTCATGAGCCGGCTTCACCCGCTCATCTGCGCTAGAAGTAAAATGTCCCTAAGACATAAACTCCTTTTATATAAGTACGTGTCGTTACGTATAGTAAGTGTCTTCGTCCACGTAGCCGAAAACAAAATAAATCAACTACAGACGGTTCAAAACCGCTTCACTAGGATAGCAACCGGAGCAGAACCATACCAACGTAACATCGATCTGCACAGTGACTTACATCTTGTCACCATACCGGAATACCTCAAATCTATCTCGCAGCGCTTCTTCGAGAAAGCGCTTTTGCACTCCAACCCGCTAGTGGTAAACGCCGCAACCTACGATCCGGTACCAAACCCGGAAACTAGGAACCGTCGACCCCGTCACGTCCTCGACAACCCCCATTTCATGGGGGAGCCTAACGCCAGTCCATCCTCAATGGACCCGGACCCACACACAGTTCAAACACCTGGTCGCGTCGCCCTCGCCTCCGAGCGCGACGCAATCTTCGCGACACCGCGTACACTCGTTACACCCGCGTGTCAAGGCGGTTCTCACCGCCCACAGCTTCCGATTGATATGAAAACAGGTGGCGTCCGTCAGAGGCTAGGTTCGCACACCAAAACCTCGGACGGTCATTAGTCATCACCATCCATTCTCCACTCGGGAGAATCACTCGATAGCTAGGGCAACTGGCAACTTGGGTTGCATTATCAGATAGGTATGAGATCAAAGAGTCGAGCGACACGCTCAGTTTATGAGGGCTTTGAGTAAGTAAGAGAACCACAATAGGGAACATTTATAACCAGCTCACGGACCCCTCAGTTCCGTGAGTCCTGTGTCCGATGAAGCTGCAAGAGCCGCATAGGCTAACAGCATCAACATCAACAGAATCTAGGTGGGGGCAGTTGCTCGCCGGCTAGCAAGGTGTTTTCAACATTAAGGTACGATATAATCTTGATACAACATAATTACTATTGTTATGATCAACCTTAAATAAATATATGTGTCACATATTGAGCCTTTATTTTAACTGTCCTCCAGAAGTTACGTCATTTGCTGCGATATACGTAGGCGGAAGGTCAACGAGCACGCTTACTCCAACAGCCGAGATCCTACCCCAAATGTTGGCAATTGGAAGCCCGTATCATCAGTAAAATAGTAAGTCAGGCAAAATTTAAGCATTCTGCTTAAAGCCTTTTTTGGTAGGACGTCGATGATGAAATCCTATAGAGTGCAACGTATTTTTTATTACTCTCGGCAATACGTCAAATATTTCAGCGCAATAATTTTGATATAACCATTTTCTTGCCCCCGGCCCCGACGATATCATCAACAAGGGGATCAAACTCGTACCTATCTCCATTCTACACCTACTGATGATAATCTACAACGTGACCATGTCCAAAGGCACCTTCCCCAACTCCTGGAAGAAAGCCGACGCCATAGGGATTCACAAGCCCTCAAAGCATTCAACTGACCCATTAGCCTATCAGCCTGTTACTACCATACTGGGAATTGCCTACACTGCCACCACCCAGCTTGTTACATATTCAGACTTCCTGGAAAGCGCTTACGCCGCGGCCACCGAGTTGCAGCATTACAGTCACACGGAATCGCCTACTCAGCGCTACGGGGCCTCCATCGTCGCACAACGCTGATGCAGCAGAGCGTCCGACATCGGCCCAAACCTCACAAGACACCTCACTTTTGATTCAACCATCGAACAATTGTCACCTCTTTAGTTATAAATTAAATTGTTAATTTTATAAAATAAATTAGTTTTAAAAATTAGCTTTGCATTTTTTTGCCACCTCCGGCCGTAGCTTTCGTAATTGGCCTATAAGCCTCTCAAAACTCTCTTCGCTCCCAACACTTATGCATCTGATGCGGTGAACGGAGCACATCGACGGAAAATTTATTCGGGGCTAATAAACCGGGGCGCTTTGCCTCCACGTGGCAAAATCATTTGACAAGGTCTGGCATAGCGGGCTTATATACAAAAGGTATGAGCTCGGCCTGTCAGACCATTTACCATCGGGTGGGTTGCATGTCCGTTTTCCACCTTTTCTATAAAAAAAACTCGTACTAATCATACGAGACTTTCTCCGAAATCGAACCTTTCGATACCGCGTCGAGGCAACACGTTCAGAGGTTCACCCCATAAGAGCCGGAGCCTTGTGGTGCGGCTCCGTCTTTGGTCTCATTCTCTACACACTCTACAGCAACGACATACCGCGCACTCGCACAGAGCTAGCCCTTTTCACGGTGGTGTTCCCGTGAAAAGGGCTAACTCATCATCTACGTGTCTGGATTCAAACTAAAGGCGTTTATATATGGCGTATATGTAAACGGCTCTACGGAAATGGTTTCGGAAATAGAGGGTCGAGGTTAACCTAACAAAAAGTGCAGCCTATATGATATGTACATATATTTCTCTCAGCAATAAAACACCGCATATCCCAACCTTAGAGCTATTTGATCATCCAATCCCTTGGGAAGAGATAGTCAGATACTTAGGCGTCATATTTGACAAAAGGCCTTCGGTCCGCATATCCACCACGTATGGAATCAAGCAGCGTTCACCCTAGTCTGTTTGCACGCGTTATTAACAAAAATAGCAAAATGTACCTGTGTAATAAAATTACATTATATACAAAGCGTGCATCTGACCCATAGTGACATACGCAAGCCTCGTCTTTGGGTGTGCCTTTCCTGGACTTGTTCACAGATTTCAGGTAATTCAAAATCGTTTCATGGGCAAGGCCGTGCTATTCGTATATGTCGTACCCTGACTGTACATTACACAGCAATAAAAATGTCTGAGTTTTCGTCAATGTAAGTGAAAAAGTAGCAGACCTTATTTTATTTAATAAACATTTTAACCACAGTATATCTATTATTTTTGGTGCTTTCCGAGTGCTAGCTTCTGTGAGTTCTATGACCTCAGGATGATGGACTCACCCTTGCTCACGCCAAAATAGGGGCCGCGTACTCCGGAAACTTTGTAAGCGCAAAAATTCTAAACGTTGTTTTGTTGAGTTTGTTCATATAAAATAACGTTTTAGTCGTCTGACAGAAACTGTAGATATATCGACGTAAAACTGATGATAACGAGGATAATAGTTTGAGGACTCTTGGTCTAAAATTGGTATTGGGCTTTTTCAGGAAAGTGGAGAGGATGACGTCGTTTCTAAGATTTATTCAACTAGAAGATTCGACCACGACGATATCCTCTAGTTATTACTATTATTAAGTTATTATTAAGATCGGGGGAAGGTTTAGAAGTAATATCAATCACGCGGGACTTGCATAACATCCAGACTCGAAAACCAACAATTTATAGTACACATGACTGGGATTCGAAACAATGACCTACGACGCAGTAGTCTGGTACTATGTCACATGACAGTCAGGAAAGTTTAAAAGGGCAAACTAATTTATATTCCGAATGGCCGACCCAGCCTCACATTGCCTTGCTAGCCGGTGATTGACTTACTTATCCTAATGACAACATTTTTATATCGTATATTCGCATAGCATCGTATATTTATATTTTTTAGCTCACTAATTAAAAAAAAAAACTTAACAAAGTGATCGATCTTTTAAAATCTGCTTCGCATGGCATCTAAGTATTTATAAGTCATTTTAGACGTCCATTTAGTGTTGCTACACTTAACAAAAGTTTCAAAATTATTTTATAAGGCAGCTCTATAAGAAAATATGTAAATTCCATTTTCCTAAAGAACCATTCATGGTAAATATCTTGTCTTGCCAAAACTATCTCAATATTTTATAAGTTACGTCAATGTTCTTCGTTCATAGTAAAATTTATTTTATTTTCTGACGTTGCAGAGGGGAGAGATGATGTGCACCTTTGTCAACTTAAATTTATAAAGAATACCTAGACCTAATCGAAATGTAATATAATCAATAAATTAGTATAAAAATTAACTTCAGATGCTTATCATTTTGACACTCATTTCCGTTTGTATTTTGTATGGCTATAAGTTACTATAGGCTACTTTATACTTTTCTATGTAAAATATAAATATGAAATATATTTTAATCAATGTTTTTAATATTATTATATACATCTATCAAATACAGCAACCATTTCTAGGGATATTTATTGCGAAATAATTCTTACGTAATTTTTCAAGTTGCATTTTAGAGAAAGTTTACATGTAGAAAAATACATGTCTTTCGTTCTATATTCAAAATGAACACAACAAAAGATAAGGGCGGGAATTTTCTATTTATTTATGCATTGCTAGTATTAGGCCGATTCTTTTGCTTGTTTAATGTTACTATCCTTTTTCTATAACATGCATAAGACCGCTTTCTACACTATGTAATTACTACATACAAAATATCTTGATAGTATTATCAATAGTGAATATAAGTATTAATTCTACTCTTTCCTATTAATCATTACACCAACAACCATATTATTAAAATGAAGAAAGTAAAGACTCGTATTTAGCAATAGTTGAGACCTTATTTATTTTTTTATATTCTTGGCTCTAACCAACTAATTAAAAACAGTTTAATGTTCTTAATTTAAAATTTAAAAGAAAACAGCCATAGCTTTTTTTGCGGGTTGATGGCCCCTGTTAGCCCGAGCGCTTTTACAGTTTCACCGGGTTGAAAGGTGAAGATTTAGGGCGCTCAGCTGAGACCTTTATTAGTAGGTAATCAGCACAAGGGCTCCCACGAAAGAGCCTTTTGTATCGTTTTGTATCGCGGTTTGTATCGTTTATTGGTTTAATGTCTTTAAAAAAATAATTGATAACTGAATTATAATTTTCTTTTTGAATTATAAAAGCTGTGCGTTTTGTCTTCTAAATAATGTAAACAAATTTTATCTCTTGCAACAATACGACACAAAAACATGTTGCTATTGCTAATCACCATTTTTGCATCAGCTAACTTGAATCCTATAAGGCCGGCTACTAATCTGCCTCCCTAAGTTGACCCCAGCTCATCGAGCAACCCTACGTTTCGTTCAAGAGAACACGTGAACTGGATAGACGAACTATGGAGCTTTGTACTTCTCTCATATGAAAGCAGAGTACACACTCTGCTTTCATATGAGAGAAGTGGAGACACCTCCATGGCAGCGATAGATGACAACGAGTTTACAGAAGACCTGGAGAGTGATTCGCTCAGTGCTGCATAAGTAAAAATGTGGCAATTGGAGGAGGTTCCTGGATGGTGTGAGCGAGCATTTCAATGGAGAAAAAAACCGAGTTGAAACTAGCGGCAGATTGTGAGGCTTAACGGCTAACCGATGTATTTAAGAGATATTAGGGGATCATGTCATTCCTTACGCAGGCTTTGTCGGTGAATGTATCTTTTTTTGTTTTAGAGTTTAAAACGAATTATGTACAAATATGTTTTTTATTAATATGAATGTCATCTAATTTTCAAAAGCTCTCAGAACAGATTTCTTACGAGAATATTTTGACCACAAGCGTATGGCGTGTGTAGATTTATTTGCTCACGACTGTAGTTAAGCCGAATAAAAGTGTAGGGCGTCTCAACTTTATTGAAAATATTTTCGATAATTCTCACAATGCCTATACAAATTATTTAAATATTGTTGCAAGTTCCTAATGAGTAAAAATTAAAATAAATTATCAAAAAATTCAGTTTACATTATATCCCTTGAGTTATCCTCTTTAATTATGTGACCACCACAGTATATATAAATATCACAAATCATCGATTCGTTTTTAATTTAAACTAATATAACTCAAATCAAAATGAAGGATTGAACAACGTTCAAATGGCATGTAGCAACAATATAACTAGTGGTCTTAAACGTGGCAGATCAATAATGGTAAAAGGGGAGTGGAGTCGAGCATGCGCAATACGCGCAATAGATAGAGTTTTACCTGCACCATATTCTTTTCAACTTATGTCGCCGGGATATAACCACGCGTAGCTGTTCCAGCCAGCTCTTTGTTCATCTCCTATCGACCCAACTGAACTTCAGTGTGCAGAAAAGTCCTGCTGTTAGGTAAGTGGTATTCTTTTAGTGCATTTAGGCCGTCGATGGTTTGCATGGACAATCAATGCTTTGTTCTATGTGGATATATGATAGTTATATATGCACATGGTAACTAGTTTTAATATTTAGTAATAAGAAATTTGAAGATTGTTACTGACACTGTTTTTAAAGTTTAAAAAATATTATATTGACCTTTGAAATTAAAATATATATTAAATATTTTAATGTCAAAGTGTATTATAATACTTTTTAAACATATTTTTTAAATATTTTAATATCAAAGTTCTTATTATTAATAATTTGTTTATTTAGTACCCGGTATTAAAATTTTGTTTATTTATTTTATTTATTTATTTACATATAAACTTTTGTACAACTAACATATGCACAAAGGCGGACTTAATGCCTAAGGCATTATCTACCAGTCAACCTTGGGGGGGTTCAGAGAAATCAAGGTAGGGACAGAAGAATAATAATAAAGAAAAAAGAGACATACAGTACATCTAAATGCTTATACAATTATATATACATATCATTATATATTATCTTAGGAATTTATAATACTAAGTAAAATAATAGATATTTATATACAGTTACATTAACTATAAAACAAAAAAATATACATATTATAAATACAAACATATCTAAAAGTGAATATATATATAAATATATACATAATTATTATCGATGTAGTGAATCTGCTGACACTACTTCCAACAAATGCTTTCGAATTTTTCGTTTAAACTCTAAGCGACTTTTAGCCATTCTGATTTGGGAAGGTAGCGCATTTAATTTCCGGTATTAACAATTTGACGCGAATGCTAACAGTACTAAACTAAAACATATCGTAATTCATGTTATATTTTTCTATTTATTATTTTTGCCCCTTAATTGTTTACAAAGGCGGACTTAATGTCCAATGGGTCTACCAGTCAACAATGGGAAAATAAGAGAAACTGCTGATAGGCATAAAATAATAAAGGTAATAGGTAAAGATATATATATATATATATATATATATATATATATATATATATATATATATATATATATATATATATATAAAAATTTTATTTAAATATAAATTATTTAAATATGCATATATATACATCTATCTAAATAACATTCCGAAGTGGTGGTACAGATTCTCAATAATAATAATTGTGATATTAATTGAGACAATTCATAGTCCGAAGCAACTAACCGAGCCGAGGTTCGGCCCTCTCGAGCAAGACAAGGTTATCAGCCCAAAAATATGTTAGAAATGTTTAAGACGATAAAGAGAACGCAAAGTGGCAACAACCTTACGACTAATTTCTGAAATGTGTACATGCCAAGTCAAACTTAACTCTTACACTATGTTCTGAAGCTTGAACATTAAAGATCTTGAATTGTAATATTAACAAAAGATACTTTATCATCGATGCGGGTGGCTACAGCCAAAGGGGAAACATCAATAAGGTTAGCGTCACTACAAAACTATCAATTTTTATCCTAGAAAAATTGCGTAAATGCAGAATAGTGGGATTGTACTCTGGAGGTTTTAACTTATATGCAAAGTAAATATTGCATGATTGCAGAGATTGACTGACTCAATGATGGAAAGGAGTTTTAGAGCAATGAAAGTACGAGAAGAACTGCTTAATAAATCAGTGTTGAAGGCACCCATTGTCATGTAGTGTGCGTATCGATCGTATCGAGAGTAGTCTCAAAAGTGCAGAAATAGACCACAGCTGGAGGACAGAATACCACTCTTAAAATCACCATCATATGTATAAAAATGACGTTTTAAAAAAAATTATAAGACGAATTTTCAAGTCTATTGTAATATCCGATAACATGTATTTGTTTTAGTATTATATAATTTGTTTGCTGTTGTATTCAATAATAATGGTCCCCTCAAGCCTCCTTCAACGTTAGCCACAAAACGCAATCACAATATTGTGATACAAAAATCATAAAAATTGTGTATAGATTGTAAAAAAGAATTCTAAGAGAACTGTGTGCTCGTTTGCTACTCTCAATGCAATAAAAAAACGAAAGAATAAGGTTGATTTATTTCAGACATATAATCGCTTGACTTACTTGTTTGTTATATAACCGGCACATTTTTAAACAATAATTTTTAGTAACTGTGTATTGAGAAATTATGTAGAAGGATGTGTAATAAGAATGACGACTGCATTAAATGTTAAAAATATAATGAGACTTAATTGGAAAGAAGTCGAGTCTTATGTATTTTGTTTTTGTATATTATAATTATATAATAAAACAATAAAATGTATAAATAGTTATTGTTTAGTAAGCCTGGATTAGATATGCTGTG
The DNA here is from genome assembly GCA_029286865.1 of Teinopalpus imperialis. Taxonomy (NCBI): domain Eukaryota; kingdom Metazoa; phylum Arthropoda; class Insecta; order Lepidoptera; family Papilionidae; genus Teinopalpus; species Teinopalpus imperialis. The sequence continues at coordinate 874,258 of JAGSMU010000054.1, forward strand.
ACTTCTTATTTTCATCGGTTTTTATGAATTGCGCTTGTAAACCAAATAATCAAGATATTTTTTTTTATTATTATTATAATATTAATTGAATTGTTTAAGATAACTTGATTTTATTACATTACATAAATATTGTCGTGGTAGTCTTCATATGTATACAACACTCGTATATTTAAATTTATATGTATATGAATGAGTAACATACTAACGACTAAGGGTTACCCTTAAAATAAATAAATGATTGAAGACATGACAAAAAAATTTAAAAAGGAGTTTGAAAATACTCTTTTGCATCTAAGAGTTAAGTTTAGTTTTTCGATGTGTAAGAAACATGAATTCCTTATGTATTAAACGGTCTTTAGTATAACGTTATATAGGTCGTATAGCTTGTAGAACCAGTAACATTTGGGGTATAAATTTTCTCGATTACTCGCATTAGCTATCGCGGTGTATGACGGACCGTCACTCGATGCGGAATAAGGTATGCATATCTGCGGGAAATCGGTGGCTGCAAGTAGTTCAGGATATGAGGGAGGCATATGTTCAGCTGTGTACTAATGATGGTTGATCAACTTCTTTTTTTTCTCCATAGAGCCATTATGGAATTCGAAGCATATATGAAAATATGCCGGGAGGATTTAAAGAAATTATTTACCATTGATATGAACAACGTTTTAATCACCATGAATATATGGTGAGTAAATAACACAATTTTCATATTAAGTATTTAAGACTTTTATGTAATAAAATCACCAACTTACTTGTACATATATTATCCGATTAGTGTTACTTGACAACTGTGGAACAAAGTGTCAATCTATAATAAACAGTAATCTAATATAGGAGGATACTTTTATAGTCACTTTAATCTTATATAATAATCTATTGAACAATCAGGCGGAGAGAGAAAAAAAAATCCCCAAAATAATAATAATAATAATAACAGAAAAATAACAGAGTTGACCAAACATTCGGAGATAGGAAAATATTAATTGATTCCTTTGAAACAAACTTTGAAAAATCAGGTACAGTAAAACAAACAAGTGAAATACTTTTACCAAAATCAAAAAACAAAAACTAAAATGATAAATAACAGCTATCAAAGATAAATGAAACCTGTTGTGCGCCAAATAAAGAAAATGATCTCCACTCAGATAATGTTGTGACTTAGGGACACAATCCTGATCTTCCGTGAAGCCTACAAAAGAGAAATGAAGGTCCTAGTTTTATAAACTATAATGAAAAAAATAATAAAGTAATAAAACAAGGTAATAAAAAATAACAAAAACATAAACTTAAATACAATTATAAATTTTAATACGAAAGTTAATAAGATGATGTTATGGTGTATTGTAACAGCTTACAAAAAACATATATTTGGGTATACTAAAAATATGGACGTGACACTTATCGTTGTGTGACTTGTGCTGATTAGGTAAAATCCCATATTCGTGCACCTTCGCTCCATAGATACGGGAAGAGAAGTTGATATAAAATTGGCATTGATATTTCTACTAACCCTAATATTTTTCTTTAGAGTTCTTTCTTTTTCTTATTTATTTATTCAGAGATTTTTTTATTTATTTTTTAAACTTTCAAAGCAAGTGCTTGACTACAATCCCACCTGATGTTAAGCGGAAATGCAATCCTGGATGGTAAGGCGCACTAGCTCAGTAAATGCCTATTCACTCTACTCTTGAGAAATCATCCACATTGTAATCGCAGGGAAAGACAGACGTGGGCAAACTATTCCAGCCCTTTGCTGTACAAATAATGAAAGACGAAGCAAAGCGCTTCGTTCGGGTTTGAGGGATGTTCACAACAAAAGATGAAATCCAGCAGTGCATCGTGAGGTCCGATGGTCGAACGGGGATGGGGGAATTAGATCATGTAATTCCTCAGCACACTCTCCAGAATGAATTCTGTAAAACACTGAAAGGCTAGCCACCTTACGCCTGTGTACAAGACTGAGCAGATTGGTTTCAGCTGCGTCACCAATTAGCCTCTTAGCCCGCCTTTCTACCAAGTCCAAAGCTGCAAGATGGCATTTAGCGGTGCCTGCCCAAATGTGACAACAGTATTCTACACACGACCGGACTTGAGCTTTATAGAGCGTTAAAAGCTGCCCTGCAGAGAAATAAAAGTAATTTAAATTTATTGTGCTTATATAATCAAATGATAAAATAAATGTTTAATATCAAATAATTGTTTAAATATGTTTATCATTATATTAATTCTCACGCACCCTTCCGCGCCTTCAACGGTCTTAGGAGGAGGGGCAGGCGTTGCGCCTAAATAACTGTAATGTATGGACATACGAGTATTAACTCCTAAGTAGAAGATGCCATATTTTTTGTGTTTGACACACCAATAACCTGACGGCCAACCAGTTTTTTATTCCACTACCAGCATCTATGTAGGATGGTGCTCTAATTACTTATACCACTTCTTATATCTTAAATCCCTATACTTTTCAAACAGGACGCGCAGCGTAAATAGCCACGGGATCATCCCGCACCAATATGAGGGCGATGAGCGGGCGTATTGCTTGAATCCTCAGCAGATAGTGAATGCTGATAACGCCATTAGACGCACGATTGCGGTATACCACGTGAACAACAGCTACCATCAACAACTAAGGAACAACAGGAGGATGATAAATTGGGTACGTTCATGTACATATACATATATATATATACCTAGTCTGGCCATAAGTTCTGTTACAAACGAAAATGCAATTTTTTAATGAAGTAATGTAATATTATTCAAATTAGTACCTACATATTTATAGTCAGTCAGCAAAAAATAAAAAAATATTCTATTCGAAATGGCCTTTGGCTTTTATACAGGCCTTTAATCTGTTTAGCCATGAATCTATGGATTTACGCACCGTTTCCAAGGGAAATTTCGCCACTGCTTGCTCCAAAGATTTTTTAAGAGACTCAATGTCGCCGTGTCGTTTAATGCAGGCCATGTCCTCTAAAACTGACCATAATTTGAAGTCTAAAGGGTTGAGGACTGGGCTAGATTAGGGCCAGTCTTCAGCTCTTATAAAGTCCGGAACGCTGGTTTCAAGCCAGGATTGGGTAGTTCGTTCCTTGTGACCAGGTGCAGAGTCCTGCTGGAAAGTCCACGGTATATTTTTAAAAAGTGTATTGCTGAGAGCTTTCACAACATGATCCAAAACTGTATCTTTATACACTTTGGCTGAAATTTTCACTCCTTTTTCACAAAAATGTAGTTTTGTGACTCCTTGATAAGACACGCCCCACCAAACCATCACTGACGCAGGATGATGTACCTTTGATGACCACGTTGTACCTTTCCACTTGAGCAGCTTCTTTAGAACATTTGGGCAGCCGCTAACACACACCTTGTGTTTCTCTGGGCTCTTGTTAGACTTGAACGCCAGCGAGGAACGGTCATCCCTCTCTGATGTACACCTTTTTCTGCCGGATCTGCTTCTTTGGTTAAAACTACCAGTCTCCTGTTATGTCCAGTGAACTCTGGATACAACAGACTGGCTCATGTTCAACACAAATGAGCCAGTTCTCACTGACTCTGGCCTTGTTTAAACAGGGCAACCGTCTAAGCCACTTCTACAATGACACTTCTACTATGACATTTCTACAAGATTTAGGCAATGTTTATGTTAAATAAGGGATATGTGTACCGGTAGACGTTTGATGACCACCTGGTGGGAGATCACGTATTTTACCTTTTATGACCACCCTAATTATGTAAACTATTGTTATTATATAAAATGGAGATTAGCAATAACATGTTTGTGCTTCGTATTCTTTGAAAACATAACATTTGTTTACACTATTCATAAGCCAAAACATACAGCTTTAATAATTCATAAAGAAAATTATAATTCAGGGCTCAGTTATTTTTTTGAAGACATTCAACCTAGCGACTTTTAAGTCGATTTTTTTGCTCACTAGTGAGTTATAATACCTACAGATACAAAAAATCATGGTTATTGTTCATAATTGGTACAGTATTAGGTAAGTATAGTATACACGCTGAAAATATCCTTAATATTATGTAGTCACAATAATCGTATACGTGTATCTTTCAGGTCAAACTGCCAGCAACCGATGCGGAAGCGACAGTGGAGTTATGTTATGCTTAGGACAAACTGTTGCATGTAGTTCAATCTCTCCAGCTTGCCGAGGACCTGGAGAGTTTCCTACATGCAACAATGAAAATTAAAAACTGTTACCGTACCTACAGGTGCTTTACCTTCCTTAAAATTTTATACTTTCAATACTTGTTTATAATAATTGAAAGCAAACAATCAAATACAACATCGTGTTTCGTATTGAGTAAAAAAAAACACTTTTTATATATATCCATAAAGTAATAAATAAAAATCATTATAATAAAATTACGACTCACCTTCTTTGAAGTTATCATAATCTATGAAACATCACAAATTATTAATTTATATCATGATGTTAACAAAAAGGAAGAAATTTTAAATTGCTTTATATTTAAGAGCATCAATAAAATTAAATATTTGTTATAATCGTCTGTCCAACAGAAAATGCGTGTGTATATTTGAAAGAAAACACTGGATTGACAAAGAATTACGTGATCTTTTCATCGAGAGGTTAAAACAAAGCTTATCTACCTTCAAATACATGACGGCTTCGTTGCGGATCCGTCTGTATAACTTCCTCGAAACCTCGTGCTTTATCAACACTGTAAGTAATTCCAAAGCAAATTTTTTTCATATATATTAAAATTTTAAGTGAGATTACTTTATTATACAATTTACAAGGTGTTACTTGTGACACCTAACCTAGGTATCACGAGTAACAGTTGATTTTACAATTTATTTATTTCATTAAAATAGTTTATTATAGTATTTGCCAAATATTTTATAATTTCATAAGTTTATAGTAGACTGGATGGATTTAGATTATAATTACATCCATGTAAAGATTATTTAAAAACTTATTTGAATCATAACCCCTCAGCACTGGAAGCATAGTCAAAAGACTTTTAACATTTTATACACACTTCAAAGTTATTAAGGCTAATTTATCAAATGTTGAACACAAACAAAAGAAACTGGAGGCTGGGTGGATGTATAAAATGTCAGCGTTTGTAGTCAGTTCAGCATTCAGAGAAATAGTATGTATGTTGAGCCTTCAGTGACAAAAAGTCAAGAGTTGTTTAAATACAAGGGACGCTATTGATATGCGGCATTGCCAAAAGGTTTTGTTGTTAAAGGGTATTCCAGAAGACCCTGCACACGGTGTAGAGTAAGAGATACTTTTCAAATTCGAATTTGATTACTAGCTCGTCGTTGAAGTGATGTCACCGACTGGGATCTCAGGCATGATATAGTATTAGACCTTTGCTTGTGCATTTTCAAAATCATAGTAAAGTCTAAGACTAAATTCTCCTTTCACATTACCAAAATTTCTGACAAAGACACGACAGAACATTTACCGAATGGCCCGAAAGTATTTCGGTTTGAGAGATGTTGGAGAGACCCAGTATGGCACAATTCATGTTGAACTTCTTGACAATACACGAATTAAGATTTCTATAGAAGAAGAGTTCAATAATTTTTTTGTTAAATGGTACACAGTAGTGCCTCCTACTTTGTCTGCGTCTAGTACTAAAAATAAAAGCCCTATGAATACCGTGGGCCTTACTTCATAGCAGAGCTCTACAAAAACCACAGACCAAACAGAAACAGTTCGTCGTAAACAGGGTGGCCCTCCTCTGAGTGATGAAAACAAAAGGGCAAGACGTGTTATATCCAAGAAGTGAATTACTGAGTGGCGATATATCAGATAGATATATCGCCGTTCAGTAACATTCTTTTCAAATGTTTATTATTATTTTTCTTATTACTTATTCAAATGCAAGTTCCAATATTAATTCTTGTAGTTGATTTTCTTTAATTATAAATATACTAAAAAAGACTAAAAAAGGGGATCGCTCAGATCCATCCAACTACTAGGTTTTGCTATTTGCTATTGTTCTTGAAAATAATAAAATCCATTGTAAACTGCCAGCTCATGAGTTACCTAGAAGAACAGGAGCTGGTTAGTTTGGACGAAGCGAGCGTAGGTTATAGCCCAAAGCGCTTTTTTTAAAGCTTTCTTCCTATTGGCTTCCCGAGAAATTTTGCAAGTAGGTCACCAGTTTTCTATCGAACCGTAGCATCAAGGTCGTAGGCGACGGTACATGCTCTGACTCCACACCAGAAAATGCTGGTGCTACACAAGGCTGTATGGTATCTCCTATGTACATGTTGCAAATTTATACCAATCATTGCTATGCGGATGATAGCACTGGGGATGCATTATACACTGGCCGCTCCAATATTTCTCGAGAAAACGTCAATGAGAGTTTGAGTCGTCGACGAGACTTTGTTAAACAAAGTCTCAGATTGGGGCCACCAAAACTTAGTAGTTATTTAACCCCACGAAGACACAAGTTTGCCCGTTTACCGCTAAAAAGAATCCCTTTGTCACATCTCCTTATTTTGAAAACTGTTGCTACCTCAGCAAGGGGGATGTTTAGGATCGGAATCCTTGGCGTTGACATATCGTTCCACGGTCTCTTGGAGGGTAATGCAAAATTGGCCTGTAATAAACTGTGCGTGTTTAATTGGCATGACAGTATTTCATGTGTGCATCTTTACAAAACGCAAGATCAGCCTCGCATGGAATACTGTCCTCATATCTGAGCCGGGGCACCCAGTACGACTTCTTCCGTTTGACAGCATGCATCACCTGCAGTCAATGTTTCCCCATCTCAATCAATAATTATTATTTTTAAGTTATCGTGACTATTATTTGTTATTAAACAAATTTTTATCGAGTATATACATTATTTTACTAATCTTTAAAAATTCTAACATTCTGTTTACAATTTTTCAGCAAGATCGGTTGCAGCACCACAAGTTGTGCATATTGCCTGAACCCCGTTTGAAACAACTGCGTGAAGGATGTGCGGTTCTTTCTATGGCTTATCGTCACGCCAGAGACATACCTGACCTGGTCAGGCAGCTTCCAGACTTTTGCTTCTGGGAAATTACTTGGGCGAATGCGTAAGTTTAATGAGTTTATCTTATAGTAATGTGGTCACAAACGAGTACACAATTCACTTGATAGTAAGTGACGCCTTTTGTCCATTATATCTACAACTTAGATTCAGTATTCAGTATATGCGTTATCTCAGGATTAAGATGGAATGCTTGGTTGCCTATAACTGGGTTCTTGAATCCTCCACGCATCAAACGAAACGTAAGCGTTGTGGTGTTTTTTCATGTTCATTTTGTGTGGAACATGGACCTTCCACGGTTGAATCGAACAAACTAATGTTGCATTCACGAAATAGTTGCAACGTTGCTCTACCATGTTTTTTGATATTTTATTACAAATTTTGTATTAAATTAAGGGTCCAACAGATTCTGAACAGCTTAAAACTTTATAAAGCTTTGCTAGAGGTATTACACTTGTTTCGATCAAAGAAAGCAGCTTGCAACTATACTAAGAAAGAAAAAAAGTCCTGCGCACATTTGTTAGATGTTTTCTAATGTTTGTTTTTTGTTACTAATATTTTGTTCATTTTTAGATCTGCTCTGCAGTTCTGCAAAAGAATGTCGGGAATGTCCCTTTACATAGGAGACTGCACAATCGGCGATACTCCTTATTTTGCAATTCCGGGGAGCGGGAAGGTATTGCGCGCTATGGACATACTTTGGCTCTGGAGCACGCTGGCTGCTCAGTCAGGAGACCGCTGCGCAACTCTTTGTATACTCCGGGTACTATAACAGTTGTTTCTAAGAATAGAGAAGAAATAATGACTTTAAGTTCTATTTACTACTATTATATACCAAAATGTTACTAATTACATTCTTATAAACTTGCAGTTGATTAAGGAAATGAAAGTCCGCATTGTGCAGGACGGCCTTCCCAAATCGAGCCAGGAGACCAATAAAGCCATGCTCGCCTATCTAAAAGGTGGCTGCTTAGCCTCTTTAAATCTGCAAGAACAGGCGTTGATAATCTTACGTCAAGTTAGCAAGTAAGTAACAATGATTCTACTTTAACAACGTACTCTTTCGGTTGTCCGTACAAACTAATTGATGAGCCATATCGCAAATTTAGTTCAACCACAGATCGAATGCAGCCCAAATAGACAAAGAGGTATAAGTATTAGCCTAAACATAAACCGTAGTTTGCTTTAGAGATTTCAACTAAGTACAGTACTCTACAGATGAACATTACTAAAAAAAAACTAATACTTTCAGAAAATTCGATGTAATTTGGAAAAGTTATATGTTAAACAAAGTTGCTTTTTATCAGATGGGAGCACGACCACAACAGGTTCAGCAAGATAACAGACAAGTTTTTGGTGCCATATGCAATGCTGGAAGAGGCGATGTGCTACAAAAAACTGGGTAACATCGCTAAAGCCCACGATACTATAAACACAGTACGGTGAGTTTACTTATATTGTTTCACGGTGTGATTTTATATAGTAAAGTAATATTTATTTGTAATAGATTTATCTAATGATAACGTATTTAGTTTAACGTAATGCCCCTTGACTAGATTGAGCAACGATCTGCGGAAAACGATTGACAGCATCACTGCATTCCACTATTCAACTTAGGCCTCTCACAGGGCAAGTCACTTAGCACGATATTCTTCTATAAGCTTCCAATTTCGGTGGTCATCTTGTACACCCTACACAAGGTTTGCCTTTAATAGAATCGATTACAACGATCGATTACTTACAATGAAAATTAGTATAATTTGCTATAAAATAATTATCAGAAGAGAACACACGACGAAGACATTCAACTGTATGATGTAAACAACTAAAATCTTAAAATAACCTGCAGATATAAGTCAACGTCAAAATGAAATTTAGAATCGTCAGTCGTTCTATAAATAAAATCTGTTCTGACCACAGGGCATGATTGGCAAATGTAAATGGCATGTTTATTTGTGAAAAATGATATGGTTTTTATTTTCAGGAAACGCTATCACTATCTTTCTCCGGAGTTCCGCACCATTTGCAGAAGCTATTCACAAATAATAATGAAATGAATCTGCTATTTAAATTAGTACATTGCAAAATTCACCAAATAATTGTAGCCAAACCATAATAGACGGCTCTATCGTGGTCGTCAAGCACGTTTGCTATACTCTGCTATACTCAAAGTATCCTTATACTTATCTTAATGTTTTTATAAAAGTCGATAAAAATGTACGGTGGTATAGGTTTTATAATTTACTCGGACCTGATGTTAGTTCAAATATCGCATATTAATCAGCGTATACTTAACAATCTTAATGTAATGAATAACCGTACAATGATTTAAATTGTCGAGGAATGAAAGCGGTGTTAAATCTAGTTGGAACCCTAAACACCGTTTTTATTATTTGATAGTTTATTTAGCATATTTATAAGCACTTCGTGTAATTAATGTATTTAATCAATAATATAAAGGATATGAAATATTCGTAATTCCACATAAATAGTATTTAAGCCCAAATTATTGTTTTCTTCCTATTCAATTCACAGTGTAGCGTTTAATTTTATTATCATCTGTTGCAAGCCTGTTGACACCCGCCTGTTTATCTAAATACGTTAATTCTACCATTTTTATAACATTGTACACTCTAAAAACATATTTAGTAATAAATTTAACTTTATTTGAATAGATACACGATATGATATATTGTCCAACAATTCGTAGCCTTCTATCCTAAACTGAATTATATTTATGACAAATTTCTAATTGTTTTCACCGAAAATTATTTTATATCTATTCTCTTCACGTATCCTTATTTACACCATTGTGACAAGGTTTTAGGTAATAATTTAAGTGTTTATATGTAGAATTATAATTTATGGACACATGTCGTGGTTGTACTTTTGCACTAATCACGCAGTGTTCACGTAGTGTTAGAGTTATAAATGAAATTCAGTCATATAGACGACGGAATAGATTAATTTAATTGATAGCGATTAATTGCTTCCCATCCTCTTTCAATTCTTCTCTTATGAGTATTTTGTAATTCCGTCGTCTCTGGTTAGAGGGCTTATTTGTAGCATTAGCAACGTGCTTTCTGTGGCCGCATATTTAGATCAATTTTAAAATCATTCTGTAATTATCTGTATGTGCAGATTTTCAATTCAGGGATCGTTTAAATAAATTTTCTGGTGCTCTGAATTTTACATTTGAACATTAAAATCTCTGTTCTATTACTAACATACACATTAGGGTTAAATAAATATTTGTTCGATATACAATTATTGTAATACTTATTCTCGATGTATATGGGAATCCATAGATGTCTAGGAATGAAAAATTTAGGTATACATTTTAAATTTAAAAGGAGCAGGACAAGCTGCCTTAACTTTAATGTAAAAATGTAATACTTATACGGTGTAAATAAGGCAAATTATTTTCGATGAGATTTTTGCCTCTTATACGAACTATATACTGTATACTTTACTGATTTTCGATGTTTTCTGACAATAGATGTTTCAAATTGTATGAATGTCTTAAATAAAATAGTGTTAAATATTTTGTAGATTTTCTCTGCTAATATCCTGAACTATATAATATGAGGCTGAGATGATCAACAAATATGCGACACAAGCCGCGAAAAAAAAATATGATGTTTATGTACTTAACGCAGTGTCAGTAAGAGTAGCACTAAATTGTTTCAAGCGTTTTCAGTCCGGCAATTTGAAAGACAAAGATGAAGCTCGTTCTGGTCGACCTGTAACAGAAAAAGTCGATGCCGGTTTTAAAAAGTGGAGCAAGATCGATATATTAGTAGTTACGATATAGCTGAATAGCTAAGGGTTGACCACAAAACAGTTTAGACCCATTTGAAAAAATCTGCAAATACACAAAAGCTCGATATTTGGGTGCACAAGCTCACTGAAAGAAAACTAATGAATTGTGTACTCATTTGCAATTCCCTATTAAAACGCAATGAAACCGAACCTATTTTTAAAAGATTTAAGATAGAAGAGAACATTATTGATGAAAACTGGACTACCTACGACAAGAACGTGTAAAAATGGTGTCCAAGGGCCGTCAAGCTCCGCAGACTATGGCGAAATCTGGATTAACTCTCAATAAGGTGATGCTGTGTGTGTTTTTGAGACTAAAGCAAGAAAAAACGGCTGGAATTTATCAACAAAAGGGGTTTTTCATCATGATTATGCTAGACCACACACATCTTTAGACACTCAGCAAATCTTGAGAGAGCTTGGTTAGGAAGTGTTAATGCATCCACCATATAGACCTGACCTTGCACCCTCCGATTTGTGCCTGTTTCGGTCCCTTCAGAATTCTTTGCATAGTGTGTGTAAGGACAACATCAAGAGAGCACTATCGAAACTACTTATCGCAAGTTTTTGATCAATCCCAAAGTTTCTACAACCATGAACAATATATATATATATATATATATATATATATATATATATATATATATATATATACATATATATATATATATAGGTTATAGAACAAAATGGCACATATATAATATAATATATCAATATAACATATTATTTGATTATAATCAAAAGTAAATAAACTATGTTAAAAAAATCTTGAATTTGTATATAAAATACAAAAAAGCTATTTTCCATTACATTAATTATTATTTTATGAAATGCGTTATTAATAGTTCAGGATTTTAGACAAAAAACATCGAAGTTTCGTTAGACAATGTTCGTTTAAAACAAAGCAATATGTATGGTAAAATGTTGACGTGATAACTAATAAAAATATTTCTTAGAGTTACTAGAACTAGTTATTAGAACTATTATTATATAAATAATAAAGGTATATTGCTGCTGCATTGCTGGCGCGTATAGCATACGAACGTAATTCTAACTTATTTTTAATGACAACAAAACATCTGTGAAGTATCAAAAATAATTATTAATTAAGGGCCAAATTTAAAATCATTGTCATCATCACTATAATTTAGCAATAAATGTAACTCCAGTACAACGTTCAAACTGCAATTCAATGTTGCTTTTTGTCTGTAACTGATTAACTAGCGCTATTTGTTTTTACTCATGTTGTTGCTTTGAAAATTCGATTTTAATTTTATTTTTGTTTCAGCGTATATTGTTTCTTAAACTGTTAAATGTGCTTTAGCTAGATAGCTGTTTGTCATTCAACCTGTGAAATTCACTTCTGAATCCTTTCGCATTGTTCGTGATAATTAAAAAATTAAGACTTCAAGTTTATACGTATGTTTATCATGATCCTTATTATAATAACAATACAACTTAAAAGTGTTAAGTTGTATTGTTGATATAATGCAATGTTTCAGAACAACTATGATAGATATATGGCATTTTAAAGTTAGCCATGCGAGTCAATAAAGCAAAATGGGAAAACTGTTTTGGTACTTCTTTGGTAAAATTAATGATATTTATAATTTCAATTCTCATTGTAGCGTTTATTTTTGCTTTCCTCAATTGTAAGCCTATTGATATCCGTAACTATTATGTTTATTATATATGTGTATTTATTTTAAATTTTCGTGTGAGTACGATATCAATTAATGTTTAGTTATGTTATTAATCGGGCAATTTTTGTCTTACCCTAAACTCAATAAGCATATATTTATGACCAGTTTCTATTTCAAATTCAATTAAATCTATTCACGTCACATATCTTTATTTACACCATTGTATGTGATAAGATCTTAAGTAATAAATTAAGTGTCTTCATATGGCATTATAACTTTTGGCAACATGATGTAGTCGTACTTTTCTAATCACGCAGTATTCTCTATGACTTGTTAGAATTATAAATGTAATTCATACAATTAAATGCAAGTACAGAAATTCGTGAACATGTACAACGGTACGGAACACATCGGTAGCGGTTAAATTCTTCTTGTCTATTTTAATTGTTTCCTCTTATTTATTGGATATATTTTTGAAATGATTCAGTAAGTGTCTGTGTGAACGCGTGAACACTTTCAATTCAGAGTGAAATATTTGAAATTAATTTAACGGTACTCTTACATTTAAACAAAAAATCTATCTATCATTACTAACAGACATTTTGGCTAAGGAAATATTTATTCGATATACAATTATTTTAATACTTATTAGGGATAATTTTTGAAAAATAAGGTCTGTTAGTTTATTCAGTATATTTATTATGAAAGTTATTGTCATTATACAGACATAATAATATATTAATGTAATTTTTATCTTACGCATCCATATTAAGTAATTCCATACGTTACTTAATCGCTTATTTAAGACATTATTTGTTTCACTGTTTTTCTTAATTCAAAAAAATTTCTCTTAGCATCTTACGTACATTGCAATGTGATTATATCGGAATATTTCAAAGCGGCTATCATGGGTACAGCCTATTAAAGTTAGCCATTAGCCTTGCGATTATTATATGTTTCTTGACTAAATTTGTTATAAGAAGAACTACTATAGTTATGTCAGAATGAGTTGCGAACTGCAGTCATATTTCAGGAATTGGTCTGGCTAGCATGTGCATAAAACTCCAGGTTTTATAAAGATGTATATGTTTATAGTTGTGTATACTTATATGAGATGCGAATTATAGCTTTATTTGCCACACTGTTTGTTACATCTGCATATTATAAAATAACACAGAAACACCGCTGGCGACAACTGACAGGAAATTTCGCGTATAGCTCACTTAGGTGTATTGCCAAACATCGAGATGATGAGGATGAAATTTTGAATTCTGTAATGTAAGATGTTTAAACTCAGCAGCTGAAAAAAATCAACAATAGGGTCAAGTGGCTTTATAAGACCTGGGTGCTCTGGCTACTCCGTAAAGGAATACTGGTGTTGGTATGTCTAATTTAATAGTAGTAAAGCTGCACTGCAGTGTGTTTGTAGCTGCAGAATGAATGGGTCAGCTCGACCGGGGTTGGACTACGCCCTAACAGAACACAAGCGTAAAGTTGCTGCATAATGCTGCTGTGTTTCGTCTGGTGAGTGTAGGGATCCGGAGACCCTTGTTACTGGTGACGAGGTATCCCATCTCAAGGGTTACAACGCATTTGCATTCTGATTCCTTGTCAAAAATAAATGTAGATGCAGGAATCACTGACCATTAGGTGAACTATATGCTCGTTTTACGTCGTTACTCTCAAGGTAATAAAAAAAATATTCCTAAGATTTCTCTGGGTTTACTTATAGTTTGTTTGTTTTTCCTTTCTTTATCCGCTTCATCATATTTGTTAGCACATATTTATTATATGCTTTATTTTGTAATCGTACGACAGTACAGTGGACTTCCAGGTTTAGGCGCTATTTATTTATTAAAACAAGTATTTTTTTTTGGAAGAATAGTTTAATATTTAAAAACATAATATTGAAAATTATCATAAAATCCATAAACTAAAAATTATAAAATAAATTCTTTGCGCTTCTTCTGTTACACACTACATCATCTGGTAATAAGATTTCTGTAGTATTATGTAAATCGAAATCTGATCAGACGCAATTACGTCTAGCTCAAATTTATGTACTAGGGACTCCAAGATTTTTTCTTAAGTATGGCGTTCTCTGTAAGATAAAATGCACTCCAATTATAATTCTATTCAAACATAACTCTGCAAGTCTGAAAGCTGTAAAAAGGGAACAAGATGAGCATTTCTGAATTTAATACCGTCAAGGTAAGTACGAAATATGTGAAGTGAAAGATGTGGCTTCGTTAGCTTGTTTAGAAGCAAAGTCAGCTTAAGGAAGCTGTCACCAATTGGATGCTGCTACGCAAATCGAGCTTACTATGAATAATAAAAATTAGCTGGTGCAAGTCTAACAATCACTCCTAACGAAACACGTTCATTGTTATCAATACTTTCGTAATATAATTAGGAAAGAAATGCAATAGCAGGGGATGTGGTCACTGGATGCAGATGGTACAGAATTGTGCGTTATCACATTCAAAGATGAACCTTGTGTTCAGCAGTGTCTTAAATATAGAAGAGTGTAGAGACTACAGACGATTACGATTGAGACATCTATACTAACGCGTTTAGAAACCATCTAACTTTAAAAATCATGTGATGGTAAAAAATGCACTTAATCAGTGACATATAGACCATAGAATAAACATCATGACTAGGCCGTGCCCAGAACTTTCAATCCAGTTATGAGCCAAACGCAATCCAAGTGCCAAACGCAAGGTGTCTAATGCGTTTGTAATTGAGGCGAACTCCATATGGGGGGCCACTATAATTCTACATCCTAATAATAATGTTAATAATATTATAATATCTTATTCTTAAGCTTCGCTACCGATGATATATATGATAGGTTTATTATTCCAACAATCGATATGAATAGACACCATAAATTCTTAAATTTACCATACATCCTAGACCTAACTAACGTACCCGATTAACAAAGTTTAAACTTAATTTTAATAAATATGTACATTCTATTAACTTTCTTCAGTTATTTAAAAGATGTCTTTTCATAATATTGCTCAAGTACTTATCTGCTTAAGATTTTTTTTTGATTTTTTGTATAGTTTGTTTTTATTTCACTAACTTTGTTATGGAAGAGCGAGATGTTCCGATACAAGCATCTTCTTGCTTACTAGAAGATTAACTCAACCTAATATTGTTATTAGACTAGCATAAAATTAAATAAACATTTTTATTATTATTTATGTTCAAAGGTTATCTAAGGTCGGAAAAGTCATCATAGGCAAAAAGTATCTTTTAAGTACATATTGTTTAATAGAGAGCCTTCGCTTTGCCATTTAGAATTATTTTAGGCAATAATCGTATTTTACTGATTTTACAAATTACATCGTTTTTCACAACTAGAATATTGTGATAATGCGTATTACCTACGAAGGGAACTGAAAGACACAACAATTAAAATGTTAGTACGTCTTTGTGTACAGATTGTTTTCGTCAATCATGCATTTATTAATTTCCTTTGTGCTTTTCATACCATAGGGTTATACAAAAACAATGCCCAGGGCATCAGATCAATACTTTAGCGCCGTCGCAGAACTAACAGGAACGCTGGGGTGGGGGTGGCGGCCCTGCGTGCGCAGAACATATTCGACCAAAGGACTCATATTGCCGCACCCTCACAAGGGCTGTGGCTGCCGTGTGAATAACACGTGTCCTTTCTTTCTTCTTGGATATATCTTTGTGCAATTCTAGACTCAGTGATTTGAAATTGTGACCGCTACGTGGAAGCTACCCGTGGGCTCGAACAACAGATCAGGTACCTTGAATTTTATTACATTTTTGCAAACGTCGCTATCTTGTACATGGCTATAATTATTGATTTCCATACTGATGCCATATTTCTATAACTAGATATGTCATAATGATTCGACAAAGATCTCTAATTGGCTATGCGTATAATTATAGTATGGGTAATTGGGTATCCAAGGGTATTTTATGATTTTTATTTTTTATTATGTATTTTAACTTGACTTCGAGAGTTATTGATCTGACATCAAATTTTAAATTATTGTGTGCTTCTAGCTGTCATAAATGTTACATAAAACGATTTGATTATTATTTTAACAGAACCCTTTACAAATAAAATGGCGTTTACAAAATGGACACCAAGGTGTAATGCGCATGTGCAACTTTAATTTCAATCCGGGCTACGAGGCACATTGCGCATGTTCCACATTAATTCCGATCCGGGCTACGAGGTACATTGCGCATGTGCAACTTTACCTCAAATCTGGACTTTAAGGCGCATATTATACCCATCTCAGATTAAGGCTATAAAATGCAATGCGTATGAGACATTCGATTTCAGATGCAGACTAAAAGCTGCAAAGGGCATTTGATTGAATCATTTTAACAGTAATAGAGCTACGCTGGTGATTATTTCTACCTGCAAAACGAATGAGTCAGCTCGACCGAGGTAGGACCACGCCCTCACAAAATAGCAGCACAATACTGCTGTATTTCGTCTGGTGAGACCTTTAGTACTGGTGACGAGGCAACATTTATATATATAGAGAATATATATATATATATATATATATATATATATAGGATATATATAGTATATACATATATATATATATATATATATATATATATATATATATGAATAATGTTAATATTTTTTTTTTTTTTTTAATTTGAGAGTAGAGTAGAGAGAGTAGAGTGACGACTGAGATGGAATGCCTCAATTGTGTATGGTCGTACCCTTAGTACACAATTCGAATATAGTCTAACAAGAGTCTACAAGTGAAAGTCTAGTATTCCACCTCCAATCTACGCAGAAAATGTAATAGTCGGCCGATTTAAGGAATGGTCATAAGCTGCAGACTTCCTACAAGGGCCTTAGTAAAAAGTAAAAAAAAATACGCAATTAAATCTTTAAACATCAGTTTTATTCATTATCCAGTATACATGTTAACATAAAAAAATATATAAATAACATGAATGTAAAATAAATTGAATTAACAGAAAGTGAATCGTGTGTTATTCTTGTCTTTTTACTGTTGAAGTTTTACTAATAAACTGAGAGTCGTTTTTAGTATTACACTTTTTTATGTAAGGATAAACTTGTGTCACATATATGTATTACTGTACCTTGTGGTGGAATAAACGTGTACAATGTAAAAAAGTCATGAGATATCTAAATGAAATGGAAGGAAGAAGCAATATATAATAATAAATATACAATAATAATAAAACAGTATTATATAATATCATTATATAACTAAATGTTGGAATGGGAAGCGGCCCCTCGTTCTTTCGGACATAGATATAATATGTTTTGTATGTGTTTTTGCCAATCAAAGTTTTGGTCAATGGTTAATCTCAATTATCTAGACTTTATTACATGCATAATCCGTTAACATTTATAATTCATTTTATATTCCTATGTTACAAAAATATATATATTTAGCGCGCTGTTTGTTTACTTTAGGAGAATATTAGGACCATTTTTAGTTTGATAAATACGAAACTACCTCACGGGTTCATTTAAAAATATTTTCAAGGTCATCTTGAACTTTTAACCAATACTTTGGAGGATAGGCCCGTAGTTTGCATATCTAAATTGCTTCCAGACTTGTAAATATATTTTATTTTTCACTTGGTCTGAATATATACCTTTTTGTTAATAAAATTTTAACGAGATGAAATACAATACACAAAGGTATATATGTTATCGTAAATATATGATGTTATTTACCCTGATTTCGTCTGACCCAGGTACCTTTCTCGCGATAACTTATTTACATTTTACGTCAGCTGAGCTCATTTTGTTAGACCTTAAACTCAATTCATTTGTATTCACGTCGGTCTTTCTATTTAAAAACTTTGAGTTACACTCACGTTCTGTGTTTCTCCCTGAACATTTTGTAAACTTTGTACAGATTTATTATTGCCTTCTTTTGGCTATAATATCTTTATATCCTAATATCTTTAAATAATACCATCTTAACTTGTTTTACTCCGCTTAGACTATAAATTGACCAGTATGGGCTACTAATTATTAAAGTTGTTACTATAAGAAACGTCGAGGTGGAAATATATATACTACCCTTGGATAATTTGAGGGCCTCGACCTCTACTCGGATTAGAACCCCACTTTATATCTAGCTTTTACGGAAGCCAATTAATTCGGGAGGATGGAATCAAGTTGAAAAGCAAGATGATATAAAATGACTCTCGAGACAAAGACCTATATATAGAGGTCTCGACTGAGTGCCATTAGCGCTCGGTCACCTCTCAACCCGGTGAAACTGTAAAAGCCCTCGACCTAACAGTGGCCTTCAGCCCGAAAAAAAAAAAAAAAAAAATATCGAGACAAAGTTGGAAGGGATATTGGACTATAGTCATTCGTGAAAACGTTATCGCTTTTCATTTATTTTTTTTATTTTATTGTAATAGAATTGGTGATTCTAGAATGACATATAACTTGTTTTGTCGAAAAAAATTACCATAGGTTGCAAAATACACATAATTCCACTTACGAGTACCTACAACATGCAAATTAAAACTACGTAGTTATACAATAACTTAAGATTAAAAGAAAATGAACTAATTATACATTGTTAAATAAAAATTAATAGTTTAAATAAACTAAACTAACTATAAATTAACAATAATGAGTGGTTTTCCTTGAGTATACTCGTAACTTCTTTAGATAAGATTACTTCCAGCTATAATTTTTTTTTATTGTAGATAGGTACTATTCCGTTTCCACATTTATTAGGAATTTAGAGAATTGTGAGTATGGAATTAACGTTGTCAGAGTTTACATAGGTAAATTTTTGTGTAATGAAAAATTTCAATTACTCACGATCCCCAACTCCGATTTTCATGATCTAAACACCAATCACTAGTTTATCTTTATCACTTTACTATGAACTAAGACTTAGATAGTTACGTGAATTTTATCTTAATATTTGGATTAAAATATTACGGATAAACTGTTACGAAATGCTATCGAACAACCGCTATTGGCTGCTCTTCGAAGTGTATATCTGGTGTACAGGTTTGAAATGCAGACTTTCTCTAAAAAAACATGTTTAATTTGGACGAATGATAAAAAGTACTTTATTAAAAATATGCTTCATCACTTGTTATACATTTTACATATTTTTCAAAGCAGCAATTTGTGAATATTACACCACTAAATCTTTCCCTTTTTCTGCGAAACATTCATCTATCCATTTTTCACATCTTAATACGAACCAAAGCGCTGCTCAGCAATTACGTGATCAAGCCTGGTGTGTAAGCCGTAAGGGGTAGAATTCCCTAATTGAATGTTTCAAACTGAACAGTTCCGCGTTTCTTAACTGCAACATCGAAGTCACCACTTTTGAAACGCCAAAGCATCGTTCACACATCTTGCGATGGAGCAGATTTCTTCAAATAATAACAAAAAATTAATATGTCCGCGAATGCTCATTGTTCGGTATAAATTTCGATATATTGAGCACAACAAGTACCAAGAACATATGCATTCTGTAGGAAAATCTATGTCTTAATTTTTTATTACATCCATTATAATATAAGTTCACCTGTTCATTATTTCTATCTCCCCTCAACACTTTGTTACATACATTATTTTCACTGTTTAATTTTGGGATTAAAAAATTTAATTTACACTCCATAATAAGGGTCTGACCACAACACATCATATTTTATATATATTCTAGATACAGTAGTCTTCACAGATTGGGTTATTAAGCAGTGGTCTAGCCAGCTCCTGGACCCATATGATTCACTTATGAACGTGTGAGTATTGGACAATATACCCAGCATATCGACATCTATAAAAAACAACTTTGTTCTTTACAAAAACTTAAAAGTTCACTAAAAAAGAGTTCATTACCATGAGCGTTAAAGTCACCCATTATGTAAACTGATTCTATACCAGACTCATGTACAATAGCACTCACATTGCCGAGGCAGTCAGTGAATTCCGGTAGATGTTCCCTACAGGCCGTCGGCATATAAACATTTATTACTATTATAGGCCAATCACTTGTTGTTATTTTGATAGCGCATACACGCGGGTTATTGCATGGCAGCACCAAAACGTTTTCGAACACACTTTTCTTCCACAAAATGGCGACTCCACCATAAGGTCTTCCTCGCAGCATTCCTATTGAAGTGTCCATAGCTGAGGTCCCTGTGTAGCTAAAGTTAATGTCAACACTGCTTAAATAAGAAATATCCTCTAGTAACAGCATCATCGGTGTTTCTTTATCGTTTTGTACCGCACTATTTTTTCTGTTCCTAGTTAGTGGTTGTTTTGTAACTGTGCTACTGTCACTTACGTGTAAATCCGAAATTATATTTCGGTACTTAGGAGGATTGTTATTTTTACCGTAACTAGGTGAGTGCCCTTTACTTTTATCGGACAATGCGGTAGCCCTATAGGTCCACTGTCCATATTCCACGCAGTTCGCTGTGCGTTGATTTTATCAAGGGACGTAGTCGGTATAGATGCATATTTTAAATTATTTAATTCGATTTTAAGTTCGTGTAACTGTAAATTTGTAACATAGGTAGTTTTAATACTTTCAATTTCAGTGTTTAGTCGGATTAAGTCTTTAAGTAAACTAGTACAGTCTAGATGATCGAAAGTTATGGGTGGCAATTTTTCTAATTGTTTGGCTACAAATACCGGTATTATTTCGGGCTCCGTTGATTTCAATAGACTGAAAATATCATCCACATCACGGTTCTCCTTCCCTTTTCTCTTCCGTTGTATTTTACTTTTATCAGCAGGCAGAGCACTATAAAGCAAGGATTACGAATTTTCAATTTCCTGCTTTGTAAACGATGATGTATATATTTTCACTAGTCTCTCTTCGTCCACTACAGAAATCTTATTCGTTCTTACAGTTCGTCAATGACGATGTTACATACATTACACTTCACAATGTGACTGAGATGAAATGCGTCGTCACCAGTAATAAAGGTCTCCGAAAGCACTCACCAAACAAGACACAGCAGCGTTATGCTGCTATATTACGCTAATATACTATGAGAGCGTGGTCCTACCCCGATCGAGCTGACCTATTTCTTCTGTAACTAGAAACAAACTGTAGCGTAGCTCTACCACGTTCAACTGGACAATATACACACTGGAAAATAAATCTGGGCATACTGCCTATACGATGAAAGAGGTGTATTAGAATTTATATTTGACACTTTTATTCTAAATGATAATATTATCAGGACGCGGTGCCTTATGTTAGTTAACAAGATACATTCCAATAAAGGCACGCCACAAAAGTAGATGTAAACTAATGTTTTAATGAATCACTGCCTTACAAAAGCGCAGATGCACGAAGGGGTGCATGGTAATGGTAAACTATGCATTTTTATATTATAGTACGTGCCAACAATTTGCCACTAAGTAAATTTCATCTTTATTTTTTTAAAAATTAAGCACTCATTAAATACGTCTCACAATTTTATGATTGTTCCATTTTAATTAAAAAAAACTTTAAGCTTCATGAATGTGTCTGATTTATGTTTGGCATTTAGGACATGTGATCGTTTGTCTTAATATTTTCTTATACATATAATCGTGGTCAGTTTTTGTACAAGGATGTACAATAAAACTTCTAATGAAAGGTCTATGTACCAACAGACGACTGAATGAATGAATCGTATGACGTAGGAATTGGAAATAAGTAGAGGCTTGTCAATATCAATCTGTTATATTTATGACACAATGTTAAGCGTCTATTCCACTTAATTTTGTGCAGCTAAAATATCTAATAATTTCTCTCATCAAAAATCTCATAAAATCTTCTTGATTAAAGTCCTCTTTTCGCAGCGTAGCTGCACGTTATATAAATTCTTCATTCATTTAGCTGTATTTAACATTATGATTACTAAACTTGTTTTTTAATTCACAGCAACATGGAGTTCGCTGAAGATTTGAAAATTTGCCGGAAGGATATAAATAGTTTATTTAACATTGATATGTGCAACATTGAGCTCATCATACATATGTGGTAAGTTAAATTGCTAGGAAATTATTAAATTAATTGTTTCAGAAGTCTAATCATAATAATAAAATGAATGATCATAATTATATCATCCGATTAGCGTTACTTAAGAAATGTGCAAAAAGTTTCAGTCTAATATTAAAATATTGGTGCCAAATTAGATAAACCTAACAGCAACAGGATGTAAATGATGATTTAAATCATTGTTAAGACTCTTAACTCACATTAGGTATAATAAAAATATTTAGAAACCACTTATCGTTCTTATGGACTAACATTTCATGTGTCTCTTAGACCAATAGCATTACGAGTTTTCAATGAACAACAAATAGACCAGTATCTGCAGTTCATACCCCTGTATAAACAACCTCATACTTTACCATCAGATCACCCCTAACATTGACATAAAAAAATGAGTTTATTATTTCTGAAATAGTTTATATGATTACTACATAGTTACTCCACTATAAAATATCCTATCCAGTTTTTTTATTACACTGATGGTAACATACGAGCACACAATTGACCTGATGGCATGTGATTCCTGAGGCGTGTTCTAGCTTATTTTGGTTTTGAATGAGTGTCTTGTCGTTTGGCTATCAGAAAATATCAAAGTAGTATAATTAACTACTTTACTTAAATGTTGAATAACTCAGAAATTGACTAATAAAACAGATTTGGACGGTATATCATAAGACAAAATTTTTTGCATGTGTGATCTACTCCCTTGCAAGAAATGTATCGTATTTACTATCATCCCTGTATAAGAAGGGACTCTAATCACGTAATCTTACATCACTTTATTCTCTTGCCAGGTTGCGCAGCGTTAGAAGTCACGGGGTCTACCCGCGCCTGAATGACAATGGCACCTCTGCACGATTTTTGTATTACCATAACGTATGTGGTACTAATGAAGCCCTCAATAACACGTTGATGTTATACCACCTTAAAAACAACGACTATCAGAGCCGATGGAGCGACAGAGATTGGGTACGTAATTTTATATAGACCTTATTTAAGAAAGTATACTGATATACATATATATATATATATATATATATATATATATATATTATATACAGCATATTATTGCATAGTATATATTTGATGATGCATTTCAGTATTTAATAGCAATGACATTATTTTATATTTATCTTCAATGTCCGAGAAACTAAATTCATAACATCATTGTATTTTAATAACATATGCATAGGTAAGTTATATTTTACTTGTTTCTTGTGCTTTTGCGTTTATTTTGGGGGTAAATTTGCCTATAACTTCAAAATGACTAATGTAACATTTTCATGACGGTACATAAATTGTATTTTTTAAATTATTTGGTCGCGTTGCCGTTCGAAAACCTCTGCTAAGGCCGCAAAACAAGAAAAAACGGATGCAGTGGGCTCTTGCCCATCGAGATTGGACTGAAGAAGATTTTAAAAAAGTGTTTTGGACCGATAAATTCAAGTTTGAACTATTCGGTTCAAAACGTAGAATTTACCTTTGACGCAGTGCCAAGAAAAGATGATGTCAGATTGTGAAGTCCCAATAATCAAGCGTGGCGGTGGCTCAATTATAGTCTAGGGTTTCTTCTCTAGCCAAGGATCTGGCGATTTGATTAAAATTGAAGGAATTTTGAAAAAGGAACAGAACATAAACATTTTAGAACAAAATGCCGTTTCTTCTGGGTTGCGATTAATTGGAGATGGATTCATTTTCCAACAATATAATTATCCAAAGCATGCTGAAAATTATGTAGAGGATATCTCGTAGAGAAAGAGGCACAAGGGGTGTTAAAAAACATGGTTTGGCCTCCTCAAAGCCCGGATCTCAATCCCATCGAATTTTTGTAGGAAGAGCTTGATAGGAACGTCCGTAATCATGGTCCATCCTCGCGAGAAGAAATGTGGATTGCTTTATGGGATATATCACAAGACACCATTAATAAATTGATTGCCCGTATGCCAAGAGTTAATAATATAAATCATAATATATATCTTTGAATGGACTGTTAATATTTCTTCACGCTTTAAAGTATATTGTTTGTCAACCAATGTTATATAAGATGATTAAACAGTTTAATTAAACATTTAATATTTTATTGGAGTTTAACTTTATTTTCCTACTTTAATTAAGGTCTTAAACTTTTATCACTTCTTCATAAAGACTTCATAAAGATTCATCAAAGATTTGTAAAAAAAATGGTGTTTTATTTATTATTATTTTGCTTTCATTTTTTAACGTAATTTTTTGCTCTTCAAGGGCAAGTTCTGTCTTCTAGGCGACGGTTCAAAATAAAGTAGGTACTAATGGGTAGAGGGCTGGGTTACAGAATATATCTGTTCATAACAAGAGTGTAGGGAAATTTTATTTACCTTGTTATAGTGTTTTGCAAGTAGATAAATCGCAGGATGGCAGATAGAATGTGGTAATAATAATAAAGTTCAAATACAAGATAGATACAAATACAGCATGTAAAAATATAAATAGTTAGTAAAACTTCAGACACAATGAACGGATGGTTATTGTTCATTATTGATTCAATGAAGACGGTGCAAAGTGTGCTTAATATAATGTAGTCACTATAATAACATATTTTTCAGATGAAATTTCCAGCAACCGACAATGAGGCGACAGTGGAGTTGCATTATTTAAAAAAAGAACTGATGCACGCAGCACAATCTCTCCAAGTTTCTGAGGACCTGCAGAGTTTCCTTTATACAACAATAAAAATCAGAAACTTATACCGCACTTACAAGTGCGTTACCTGCTTTAAAGTCTTTTAATTTTAAGTCTTAATTATAGTATAAATATCAAATCCAATGCCGTATATTAATGTTGAATATAAATACAGTAATAAATTTAATTCATTATGCTAAATAGATGACTCTCATTCTTGGAAATTATTATCTTTAAATAAGCATTATCAGTTAAAATTATTTGTTGTACAATCAAATGCATGTTGATAAAAAAAAAATCTATAATATAGTTAGATGGAAGAACAAAATTTATTATTCGTTATAATCATGTGTTCACCAGAAAATGCGTGACCATGTTTGAAAGAAAATGCTGGCTCGACATAAAGTTACGCGATCTGTTCATCACGAGACTACAACAAAGCTTCACGTCCTTCAAAGCCATGACGGCTTCGTTGTCGGGCCGTTTATACAGCACGATTGATATTATGTGCTTCTACATGATTGTAAGTGATTTTTGATAAAATTATTTTCACGTACATGACAGTTTAAGTGGGATTAGTTTACACTCGTAAGCAAAAAATCGACTCACTCCATAAGCTTGTATATAAAATATTCTCGTAAAAATCTGTTGCTCAGATTTATTTTTTGACTATAGTATATTAAAGGTAGTGTTTTGACTTTAGCCTAAACTGAAATGACATTATTATTAATAAATTCTTTTATATTAATAATAAAATATATTTATACATAAATCGTCTAAACTCTAAACTAAGGAATTCGCTTCAAAGAAAATACAGACAAATCATAAATTAATTAATAAAAAACAATTTAATATTTAGTATCTGACAGTCCATGCGCTAACCCTCGCGTTTTTCTGAGATCCTGTTGGACATGAACGACAAAGGGCCCAATGTCTGAGCGAAGTACTGATGATGAATCGGTCATACCTTCTTCTACCGGATCCACTTCGTCGGTTAAAGCTACCAGTCTCCTGGTATCGCTGATAAACTCTGACGTATTTTTTTAATATTATTTAGAATCCAAAACATACAACTTTATAATTCAAAAAGAAATTTATTATTCAGGGATCAGGTATTTTTTTAAAGACATCAACCTCGATTGTTTTGCTCACGAGTGTATTTTATTTGCACCACTTTTGCATATGAGTATGTAAGTAAAAAACCTTATTTTTGTGCAAATTGCTTAATAGAGGTTCCACGAGATCCTTTACCGACAAAGTTCTTAAAGAAAAGTAATATTTTCTTTCTTCTTGTCTTAAAAGAACTACTATTGAAATCAATAAGGTTATTTTCTTGCTCTAAGATATCAATAGATCGAGGAAATACAACCAGTGTTCTTAGAATTCTACAACAAAGCTTTATGATAATTCGAAATTAAATCGTGACCAAATATTATTTTATTTTATTGTTAGACAAATATCTTATCTATAACTTATTAAAATACAAACATTTTATTTACTATTTTGCAGCCGATACAGAACTACAATGTGACCTTATTCTCTGAAGCCCGCTTGAAGCAAATGCGTGAAAAATGTGCTGTCCTTTCTTTAGTTTACCGCAACTCAGAAGATTTAAATATTATGGAGAGGGAGCTTCCAAAATTTTGCTTCTGGGAAATATCTTGGGCAAATGCGTAAGTGTAGTAAACATTTTTTTAATAATAATAGTGTAATAAATGAGCACATAGTTTATGTTATGGTAAATTATGACATTATAAACCAGCCTTGCCTGAGGACATTATACACTGCCTCCCTATCTATAACTGAGTCCCCAAATCCCTTCACTCAACAAACACATGAGCGCTACTTCTATTTCACATTGGTATTTTGTGGAGAACGTGGACATTTTACGGTCAAGTCGACCCGTTCATGTTTCATCTAGGGCCTGGATACAGTGTCGCTCTACTATTGTTTTTACTGCACTTTTCTTATTAAACTCAGGATTCTCAAACGTGGCAAAGTTTTTTCGGAGGTATGATTTGCCAGCGGCTCTTGTTTTACTTATAGAAAGACAAAAGTCTACTAACTCCACACGTTCTCTTCACCTCTGCCAAATGTTTTGTAATATTTGTTTTTGTAACTAATATTCCCTTAATTTTCAGATCTGCTATGAACTTCGGTAAAAGGTTGTCGGGAATGTCTCTTAATATAGGAGACTGCTCAATAAACGGCATTCCTCATTTCGAAATTCCAGGGAGCGGGAGAGTTGTGAGTGTTGTCGACATGCTTTGCCTCTGGAGCACGCTGGCCGCTCGGACAGGGCATCGCCGTTCATATATTTGCATGCTCCGGGTACTATAACACTTATTTCTACGAATAAATAAGAAATAATGTCTGATTTTGTTTAATACTAAAATATCTCAGAAAGTTACTAATTAAATTGTTATGTACTTGCAGTTGATTCGGGAAACTAGAATGCGCATTGTGCAAGACGGCCCTTCCGAGTCGAGGTCCCTGGAGACCGACGTAGCTATGCTCACCTATATTGAAGGTTGCTGCCTGGCCTCTTTAAATCTGTTGGATCGAGCGTTGGAAATCTTCCGTCAAGTAGGCAAGTAAGTATCAATGATTTTGTTGTAACAACGCCACATAGCAAAACTAGTATACAAATCGACTGCAGCTTAAACAGGATGGCTTGGACACCAAAAGATCATCTCTTCACAAAATATCTGCCTAAAAGCTAAATATTACTATGTTTCATGTATTAAGAGAATACAAGCAGATATTTACATTAATTACTGGCGATCGATAACCGTGTCTCAACTGGATCTCGGTTACATGTCTGTGATAGATGATACCCGTATTTCATAAAATAATGTAACATACTTGAAATTGGGGACATTACACGCCAGATTAGTAAAAGAGATGTGTCAGAATTCTGCTAAATAAGAAACAGTCAGTGGTTTTCCCCAAAATATACTACATAGTACGATCCTAATCCGCTGAATACATTTTAATGAAAACTATAAATATGATATTTTAGAAGGTATAACTAAAAATGTTTTTTTTCTGATGACTACGTTCTTAACAGGTCCAACAATATAACGGACAATTTTTTGGTGCCATTTGCAAAGCTGGAAGAGGGACTTTGCTACAAAAAAATGGGTGACTTCCAAAAAGCCCAGATTTTTGTAAACAAATTGTGGTGAGTCTATTCATATTCTTTCACATTAGGTAAAAGAGTATTAAATCTAATTTTTAGAAAATTACTGTGCTCAGGATCTGCGGAACAAGATTGACAAAATCAACATCGTCATCAGCCACTCCCAGGGCAAGTCAGTTGGCCCGAAACATTTCTTTAAGCCAGTGCCCACCTTGCGCATATCATCATTCCAATTGATCAGTGTGTCGTCATACGATACGTATGATGCTATTAGAATTGATTATATTAAACTTAATATTTATTGCTAATTAAAAAAGAAAATAGAAGAAAGATATTCAAGGGTTTATCATTAAATTACTGAATAATAATATGTAATAAATATGAAATTAATGATAAGGCTACAAGGCACTTCTACTTCAATTCGTTTTCTACTATGTAATGTGAATTTATTTGCGATAACACTTTTTATTTGCAGGGATCGCTACTACACAGCCCTATCTCCCGAGTTCCGCTTCGCTTGCAACTCCTGCGCAGTAATAATAATGAAATAATTCTGTTATTTAAATCTCACCATCATCACCAAAATAGTCTGGTGTAACTTAATGTTGTCATTGCCAATAACTTTTACTGTACTCGGAGTAGCCTTACACAGATTTAAATGCGTTTTCTTCAACAGTGGCAGAATTTTTTTTACTATTTAATCGAACATGATAGTAGTTCAATTATCTCACATTGATCGGTGTATTATTATCAATATTAATGTTGTAACGTATAAAAATATAAAGATATAAGTTGTCGGAAAATGAAAACGGTGATAAATATAGTTGAAACAATAAAACACCGTAGTTTATTTAGTAAACTCTTGGTGTCATGTTTTAATCAAGTTTACGTAACCGCACATCAAACGGTTACCCTTATTACCTTGTACCCTATTACTATATTTTTTATTTATTGCAGTTGTATACCTTCTAACTGTAACCATACTTGCAATTTGATAACAGTTTACACTCTATTATATATATTATGCTTACGTATGCGCATACATGTAGAATGTACAAGTTTTTTTGAATAACTATACATATGAATTAAGGTCCCGCCGTGGGCCAATTTTCACTTCCCTTTCTCTTTCTCTAAGCCGAATTATAACAAATTTCTCATTTCACAAAGATTCAAATTTGAAAATTAATTCAAATCTATTCTGTTGCTTATCCACACTATTATATGTAATAAGATTTTAGGTAATAACTTATGTGCCATCATGTGTCATTATAATTTCTAGCCAAAAGACGTACTCGTAGGTCAAACCTAACCACCAAAAATTCACTACAATTACTACTTGATTAAGTTAAAAATGTAACTGAGTTATAGATATTCTTGATAATGGATCACAGAACTGACGGGTAGTTAAAGTTCACCCGTCCTCCTTTAATTCTTCTCTAATGAGAATTTTGTAATTCTTTGCCATCGTTATATGCGTTATATGCGTTATCTATAGTATTGGCAACGTCCTTTCTGTGGCCTCATATTTAATGGATCTATTTTTAATATTTATAAAAAAGTTATTAATTCAGTGTGAAATATTTGAAATAGATTTCGTGGTACTGTAAAATTTGCATAGGAAAAAAATCTCTATAGTTTTACTAAAAGATCCTTCAGGGTTAAGAAGATATTAATTATTCAATTTTCAATTATTGTAATAATTGAAAAATGTATTTGGGAACCGATGTCTTTGGCGTGGAACGTACAGGACGCGACCCGGATATTAAAACAACAGAAATGTGTATGGCTAGAAATATATAATTCGTAATTTAAGCTTACATTTGAAATTATGTTACCCGTAGAATAATAAGAATTAAGCAAATTATTCATTACATATGTTAACTCTCGATAGTAACTTTGTTTACTACCAACTACTACGATACTATGAATGTATACTTTATGATATTAGATGTCAAGTTGTATGTATGTCTATTGTATGTCAATAAACGTGTCACAAAAATGTATTCTGTTTTTCTCCTTTTATATCCTGCACTATGTGAGACCGTACGGTGTTAAAAAAATCTAGAATTAATTTAAATGTAAGTCAAGTATTCCATATTTTCATATTTTAAAATTTGTTTAAGTTACTAATTTCAGAGGCCAAATGCTACGGTACCTGTTTATTATGATCCCTCTTTAGATACATGCAGAAGGTATTCTTTACAAATTTCATACTCACATATTCTTCACGCCTTCTGTGTTCAGGAACGGAGATGCGTATTTCGTACTATAAACTTCGTAAATAGATAATACATTAAAGTTTTCGGTTTTAGTTGATTATATGAAATAGTTAATTATTGAACAGTAGTTTAATAAATGCTGTAGCACATCCATATGTTATAATTATTAAATTTAAAGTATAATAGAAACATTTTATAGTTATTATAATTATTCTCATTAAAGGGTTTAATTCACAATTATCGTCAATAACTTAGATATTTTTCATACAAACAGCACCACTTAGTCTACTAAACTATTTTTGATTATTAATTGATGCTGGTTTAATTTATCATAAACAGCTTCTTAAGATCTGGCCAGTCGATTTCGGTAGATCTGTATTGTTAACAATTGCAAACCATAATAGCAAAGCTAGCCGTTAAGTCAAAAAGTCGACCATTGGGGATGCGTAATGGTCGATAGATAGAAGCAAGGCTGAATTCCGCCCTTTTTCTCATGCATATTCCTAGATTTTAAATAAAGCCTTATGCTTCCTTGTTTTATTGCATACAGCAAAGGATTGGAATAATTTGTCTGCAGCAGTCTTCTTGAACATAGTGCGCTTTTTAAGTTTAGTTGTTTTAAATAACCAATATATATTTGGTAATAATAAAAAAAAATTTGCTCTAGCCTATTGCTGCCCCATACTTCACGAAAGACGGTCGCTAAATTAGAGGAGCTGCGATTAGAATGTCTCCGATACCCACCATACTCCGCGGACCCTGCTCCAACAGATTACCACTTTTGTTCGGAATTCGGACAATATCTTTCTCAGGAAAAAAATTCAATACCGAGTCAGAGAGCAGTCCAAACTGTTCAATGATTTTATTGATTCTCGCTCCCTTTTTCAGCAATACACTCAATGAACTACCTAAAAAATTTTGAAAATGCATAAAAAATAATATTACATACTTCAATTAATTATTATATTAATAAAGATATATAGATAATAAATAATTATATTAATTTCATGAAAATAAACGTTTTTCACTTTTTCCATACGCTTCATATTTAAGGACCTAATAGTTTGTAAGACACATATTATTGTTTATTCTTTCCAAGTTCCAGACGTATATTTTTACTTTGCTATTATGAGTTATAAGCCTATTAGCAAATATTATAATTTTCAAGACATTTAACTTAAAAAATTATGTTTATATATATATTTTTGTATATATATGTATATTAAGTATTAGTTACAAGTGAAATATTATTTTAGGAGCTATACTATATATATAATGATATATTAGAGAAGAATATCTCATATATACTAATATAATATATGAGATATTCCTCTCAGTCCTCCGGAGTGACATTTCATGCGTCATCTCTAATCTTTGTTGAGGATGCATATAGAAGTGATGGGGTGTTTTAATCCATCATTCCATCAGGGGAACCGTGTGCTTGTTTTTCAGAGTTGAAATTAAAAAAAAATAACAAGTCTTTTTGTAACTATGTAGATTTCTAGAGCATTACGCGCAAAATTTAAACTCGTATTAAACTAATAATCACTTGGTGATGCAACACAACTCTATGAGTGAAGAAGCTGTCAGTCAGAAAGCTGTTAAGCCAGCATAAGCTGATCATATCTGAATATTAAACCAATTGCGTAAGTAGTAAATGTAACGATGTTGGTTTATTGGGAATATGTAGTTAAAAAACAACGGTGCTGTTTCCGTGTGATTGATGCGACGCAGATCGGGCTTACAACTTGGCAATAAACTATTTGCAGCCGAAGAATCTGACAGATCTGTAAAATATTCAATAAGAGTTCGGGAGTTTAGGGATAGATTTTCTAGTATCTTCATCGTATATTTAGACAGGAAACCGGCGAGGGAATCGGTGGACGCAGGTGATTATATTGGTAATAATAATCTAATAAACTCTTACTTTTTAAAAATGAATGAATGTGACGAATGAATGATTTAAATAATAACAACTTTATTCTGAATTTCTAAATTACATCGCTCTTCACTAGAATATTGTATATAGTACATATACAGAAGGGAATTGAAAGATGCAACAAATAGAATACCTAAAGTCCATATTTATTTTCTTACCATTCTTTATATTTTTAAAATAGCATTTTTGTGAAATAAGGTACAAACAAAATTATTAAGTACTACTAGTCTACGTATTTTTTAAATATAACACATCCCGTAGCATGGGGGTCATCGTATCAATACTTTGGCGCAGACGCAAACTTAAATGGAAAGCTAGAATGAGTACACGGGAATAGCGAAAGATCCATCACGCGGCAACTGCGTTAGTGCTTTCTCCGTCATGAAATTAACACGTGTCACTTCTTCATTCTCGGTGATATCTTTGTGCACATCTTTTATATACGCTAAGTGGTTGAAATTGCAGTGGCCATTAGTGGGCTTTGCTCATCGAACTTATCGGGTAAAGTGAATAGTGGACGACGGCTTGTCTATGGCATGGGGTATGTCATAGTGACTAAAATAACTGCAATTGGATTTGCATAAAAATTGAGCACCTAAGTTTATTTTATGATTTTTATTTTATATTATGTAAATAATCATAAAACCCTTGTATGAATTGAAATCCGACATTATATTGTGTAAATTTTCCTTTATTTCGTGTTGAAAACGCACAAAATTGCTGTTTCATTCATGTGTTTTCATTTGTTTCCTAGACTTTCTGTAAGCTCAAAAATGATATAGCTATTATGAGCGGTGAGCGGGTGAGCTCTAAACTATTCGTATCTACCTTCCTCTAAGGGGAAAGGAAGTTACGTATCGACCTACAGCGGCAAGCTCTAGCGGGATCGGGAGGACTTCTTGGCGAGGTCAGAGGGCGCAAGTATCGAAATAAAACGGGAGCCGTTCATGCGCAACGCACCTGCAATCTGTATCTAGTGAAAGATACTTTTCTATTGAAGAAAGTGAACAAATCGTGTTTAGCAGTAAGTTGATCCATCCGGTCTGAATCGCACATATTAAAATTCATCATTTTTATATAAAACAATATATAAAACATATTTCTATATATATATATATATTATGTATAGAAATATGTATTTCTATCTTTCAAGTAATGAACGACGTACCATATAAATATTGAGAATTATTATTATTTTGACTTTAAGTCGACCTTTTAACAAAATATTTTAATAGTGCTTCAACTGAGCTACAAGGTGCAATGCGTATGTGCAACCTTCAGATCTAAGTTACAAGTTGCATTGGACGTGTTGCGCTCGATCACCGACCCGCAAGATGAAATGCGCCCGTGAAACCCTACCTGAGATTCAGGGATATTCTTCTCTACCACATATCCTGCCTAATCATTTGTCGCACTATCATAACTCCTGCCTCTAAAGTACCATGTACAACCTTACCTCAGAGCCGGACTAGGATATACCGTGCGCATGTCCTATCGTAACTCAGATCCTTCCTCCATTTGATTTTATTTGATACCTCAGAACCAGGTGTGCAATCCAATGGACATATCCCACTCTACTTCAGATCTGGATTACAAGATGCAATGCATATATGCAACCTTCCGTCACAACCTGGCTAAATGAGGTTTTATTTAATACCTCTGATCCAAGAATGCAATTGATAATATGCTATAATCTTTATCACACATTGATTTTCTTTTTGACCAAGTAAGAATTTAATGATTTTAATATTATTAATATAATCTATATATGAACAAAATACATTAAATTAATAGTAAGCATTCATGAGTATGGCCTATCACGACAAAGTGATCTTCGTAGATTAATTTAGTGCGTTGATTATATAGAGAGTATGTATATACAATCTTGGATTGATAACTTTAAAATGACTCTATAATCTATGTTATATCTATATTATGAGCCTGTTCAGAAATACTTGATGCGGGATTTATGTGTTCTATATTTACCGCACGTCTTCTAATACTTTGCTATTTAGAGAAATAGTTGGTGGTGAAAAATCCTTCCTACTTCATAAAGCCAATCATCTATCGCCCGCCCGCTTTACTACTGTTAGTACGTGTAGTATCCGTATAATGAACGTGATAAATGTTAATAAAAGAACCCTTAAGTAATTGATACAAGAATGTACAATGCATCTGATGGGCTTGTATACCAACAAGCCACCGCAATTGGACGAAAGGAATAGAAGTGGAGTAAGATAATTGGAACATGAAACGGAATTGGGAAAAAGTCGAGTATTTTCAAGACCAAACTTTTCCTTTTATTTAGACACCGCGTGTGAAGTCTGCTGTATCTAACGTCTGCTTCGGTTAATAGAGGAGTTGGAACTATTCTTCTATATCTAGGTATACCACTTTGCATAGTTAGTAATAAAAATAATAATAATAAAAAATAATAACTTTATTTGCCTTAAATATACATAACATCGAAAAAATCATATACATCATTATATGCATAAATAGAAAAAAAGAAAAACATGTTGGATAATAAACAATAATTAAATTAAAAAAAATCTGAAAGTAAAACCAACAAATGTAGAGAGAGTACATAACGGCAAAAAGGTAATAAGCTCAGCTAACATTGAGAAAACTTCTCAAAGCTCATTTTCAGCTTATCCCTTAATTAACAGTACAAGTAAAGCTCAATGTATAAGAAGAAAAACAAATTAGAAAACATACTATTAAGAAAAATAAACTTTGTAGGATTATATTACAAAACAATATATATATATATATATATATATATATATATATATATATATATATATATATATATATATATATATTATAACACAAACATGAAATAAAATAAATAAACACACGCACACAAATTATTACATAAAATATAATTATTTATTTTTTATAATATAATATAATGGCCGAACACAATTTTTGTTTGGCAAGTATGTAATTATACGCACATAATAATTATAACCAAATCAATGTACTATTAAGACGAGAGTTTGAATTGAGAATTCAAAATTAAAAATTTGTAGGTTTATAATTATAAAAACAATAAAAAATAATAAAACAAATTATATATATATATATATATTACAATATTTACCATAATTAGGCCGAAGACAACTTCTGCTTAGCAAATATGACAAGCCTATGTTGTTTGGAGAATCTGTATTGCGACATACCCGTCCGTAGTGGAGGCGGTAAATCATTGCATATTTTAAATGCTCTGTACCGGAAACTACCTTGAAAACCTACTCCTCGATGTTTAAGTATATCAAGTGCACTGTTTTGGCCGCCACGGGTGTGTTACGGGTATTCTGGCCTTTTTTCTATTAATACCTTGCGAACCATATTGCTTAAATGCAATAATCGGCGCCCTGCCATTCATTATACCTGTTTCATTAAGGTATGAGGGTACGTGAGCCCTCCGTGGGATATTGTAACATTACCTCGCTCAAGCATTTTGGACACGCTGAATTGCACGCTCCGTCACCAAAAAGATTCAAGGAGCCTTCTTTGTAAAGTTGCTCCTTATATTAAAG
Organism: Teinopalpus imperialis; assembly: GCA_029286865.1. Classification (NCBI taxonomy): domain Eukaryota; kingdom Metazoa; phylum Arthropoda; class Insecta; order Lepidoptera; family Papilionidae; genus Teinopalpus; species Teinopalpus imperialis. The sequence goes on from JAGSMU010000054.1 coordinate 910,298, forward strand.
AATAGTTTTAATTTATAAAAACCATTTCTTATTTTGCTGTTGATAGCTCAATTGACTATCGATAAGAAGCCCCAGGTTTTTCGCTTCTGTCACTCTCTCAATTAATATATTATTAATTTCGAGGAAAAATTTTTGCTTTAAACTAAATCGCCTTGCTTTTTGGTTCCTAGAACCATGAATTTTGATTTTGATGGATTCAGCACAAGTGTGTATTTGGAAGCCCATTCTGTAGGTCTTGGTTTCAATTGGAAACTATAACCACATATAGCAGGGGCACAGGCGTTTTCTCCTTACCTCATTCACGTCTCATTGAGGGCAAGCAAATCAGGTGGATATCTGTTGATGCTTGCTAAAAATTCATCTTGGCTTTAATGATCTAACATTAAGTAGTCCTATTTTTAGATTATGTTTTATGGTCATTTCAAATACTAAAATTAAAAATAAATTTGATTATATTAAATATACATTGAAAATAAATAAATAAATAAACAATAATTGTGATCGGTTTTTACAATTTATAATTGCAAGATAAAAATTAATAATAATAAAAAAAAAAGAAATGAATACCAAATTAAATGTTTAAATGAAAATTTAATTTACAAACTGTAATAACAACAGTAAAATAAAAAAAAATATAAAAGTTAAAAAAAAATCTTTTTTACTTACGGCTTAAACAATCGCAACGGAATATAATTAATGCATAGTGTGACTTATCCCTGTTTGGGACTATTAAAGATATTGTCCAGATCTTCTTCTGCACGCACGCGATACACCAACTCGCCATCAGCCTTTCGCGTAAATACAATACGAGACCATACATGTTTCCATTTGTGTACACGTGCCGCCTCTTTTGTCGCCCATAACACCTTTTTATTGTAGTGGCTACGGCGTTCATTGATGTAAACATAGGTCGATAGCCCCTGTATTGACAGATGAGCGCTAGTGATGTTTCGCTAAATTCGCGCTGCTTTCATGATATTGTCTTTAAGCACTATCCGTGATACACGCAAGACAATAGGCCGTGGACTAGTAGATGTAGGACTTTGGATGTCGCTTCCTTTTGTTGTTGACGGCCTAATCTATACAGGACTACGACATCGGTTTCATCAATCGTAATCGCCAGTTTATCCGATAGTTTGCTGATTATACCCATGAGATTTTCTTGTTTATTTTCTGGGACACGCACAATCTCGATATCATTACAAAGCATCTCCTGATCCTTCTTGTTATTGTTATGTCTTATCTGTTTTACAAAGTTTTCTAGATCATTTTGCTGACTTTCTTTATTTTTCCAATACTCCACTCCTCAATGCTTTACATTTGGCTAGAAAAAACAGAGAACTTGTTTTGCCATGATGTTATTTCTTTCCTTAGCTGCTTCATTTCTTCACGATAAAGAGTCATCTCCTTTGTTGCCATATTCATAGGAGGCCCTGGACGATCGCAGTTCCTATATAAGCGTCATGACAGTATCGTTATCAATTTTCGTATTTGAGATGGTAGCTTGTATCATACCAAGTCCGCAATGACGCTTTTCGGAGAATGATAGAGATACTCAATCTCTTCCCTTACCGGGGATGATTCACTTTCTTCAAGAGGAGCATTTTTTTTCTCTTGGCGTGTGATGATCTCACAATTCAAATCCATTTCTTACGTAGTGCAGTAATTTTCCGGTGTGATGGAGCGCAATGTTGTTGCAAAAAAAGCTTTGCACTTTATGCAAGTAATGCCTTCTGCTGGCGCTAGAAATTTACCGCAGCTTCCGCACTTCGACATAACGGCGATAACTAACAGATGGCGCTGAGATAACTCCTCAGTTGGCAATAATTTAAGATTTAATCAATAGATAAATAAAGAAATGTATTAACTACTCATTTCACTACTGGTCATGTATACATATATCCTTCTTCTCACTGAATTGAAGCAGGAGTCCAAATCCACGTCTCTTCACAAATTTATCACTAAAATATTAGCACAGTTAGCCGTTGTTAACCTTTAGCAAAAGCTTCATATCTTCATACTTAAACTATTAGTAATTTTCAATGTTTATTTGAACGTATTTCACTTTCACAATTGCAAATATCTGTTTTAACTTTTTAAATACAAAAAGATACGGAGCCTATGTAAAAGTCACCTACCGCCTTTTTTCTAAACAAAATAATAATTCGTAATATAAATTCTTCGTTAGTTTAGCACTCTATATACTTCGTAGTATTATTTCTCTCTAATTCCTTATCTCTTCATGAAAACATGAAACTTTGCTGGATATAAAAAAAAAATTACTGTTGACCTGAACAATGTTAAAGTTATCATGAAAATGTAGTGAGTAAAATTATAATATATTTTTTATAGTTTCAGTATTCTAAGTTCTGACAGATAAATATCATTATTGCTATTCTAGCTACTATAGAATATACAAGAGAATAACATCACTAATTTATACTATCCTATTTGTGTTGACAGTTGTGGTATATCTTTACGAGCTTGTCCTAAAAACCAAGAGCTCAGATTCTTAATCCATTGCAAGTGTTTATGTAAGAAGCTGTAGTAATTACTTAAATATAATCTTAATTTACTTTATTTCTCTGACAGGAAAAGCAGTATATATTGGCACGGTCTCAGCCTTTATACGTTACCACGTTAATAACAGATGCCTTAACGGGCTCATATACAAACTATATAAGTTCGGTGTGCCAGATCAACCCGTACTAATCATACGAGACTTACTGCGAAATAGGACCTTTCTTTACCTCATCGAGGGGATACGCTCCGAGGTTCATACCATTCGTTCTGAAGTACCACAAAGCTTCGTCCTAGGTCCCATTTTATACACACTCTACACCAGCTAGGTCCTCTTCGCCGATGACACCGGCCTCTATGCGTCTGGATTCAAACCAGACGCTATCTGTAAATGCCTCCAATCTGCAGCCAACACCTTAGGGAAATGATTTCGGAAATGGCAGATCGAGGTTAACCCCACCAAAAGTGCAGCCATGTACTCTCGACGCAACAAAATGTACGCGTATGCCTCCCTCACGTCTCATTCACCGACTTCAGGTAATACAAAATCGCTTCATACTCAAGGCCACCGGTGAGCTGTGGTTCTTGCGTAATGAAAATCTAATCATAGATCTTGAACTGCCGACAATAGCTCAGTACCTGGAGCAGGCTTCCCGCCGATATTTCAAATCTGCCGTTACACATCCAAACCTTTTGATTGCAAGCACCGCTACTTATAAACCCATTGCGAATCATAGATTTACCCACGTCCGAAGGAGGCCGAGGCACACTCTCGACGACCCCGAGGATGCGATCTGTGCCTAAACTCTTCATAAAACACTACACACGTACATTGCACCCTTATACTGCCGCAACGGACGTCGCAAACAAGGTTATTCGTGATACCTCCATGTGTGTGTGCTCAGGTTGCTCCTCGTATACTGGAGGAGGAGGGGCAAAATTCCGCTCCACAGCCATCCTCTAAACGGAGCTAAAAGGCTACGACAGACCTTGCCACGATCGTCGTGGATTTCTGCAATATCAGGGGACTTCATTCCAATCTTAACGCCATCCACTACCATCTCGAGACGTCGAGGCCGGACTTGCTTTTTCTCACCGAGACGCAGATATCTTTTCCGGCTGACTCCTCATACCTCTCCCATAGGTACCTACATTTTGATAAGGATTAGAATAAAATTTACTGATAACAGAATAAAACAAATACACGTGACTCGATAGACAATAATAGTTCTGACCACTGAGCACGATTGGCAAATGTAAATTTGTTTGCAATAAACAATATAAATTTTCACTTGCCGGAGACGCTACCACTACATATCTCCGGTGTTCCGCGCCGTATGTACCGCCTACGTTCAAATAAGAGTGGAATAAAATGGATATTGTAGATATTCACTGATTTAGTTCAATTTAAATATCACCATAGCCCCAAAAGTATCATTATTAATGATACATATACTATATATATAATTTAATTCATACCACATAACACTATTGTGGACGATGCCTCTATCTGTTCGGGTGACCGAAACAAAGCCCACTTTCTATTGCTGGATTGCGAAGAAAAAACCCTTTTGTCAACACTATTTATTACTATTTTAAAGGAGATTCTACGTTTGTTAAAGATTCAAAATAAATACCGACTCTACGTTTAACTTTGGCAATAAAACTATTCACTAGGCCGGGGACTCTTTGTTCTTTCTTCCTATTGTTCTTGGTTCCTTTGTTCTTGCTTGCAGATGTTCTTCCTGTTGATGTTCTTCTTGTAGAGTCCCGGCGGTCAGTGTCAATACGTCGAAATGCGGCCCTTTTTTATCCCCGAGGTTCGGGTGTCTAACTAGCGGAACGGAGGCACGTGTTCGGGTCATCGAGGGGCTACCTGCCCTGTGCCCGTCCCGCCGGTCGGTCGGCTGCGAGGGTTCCGCGAATTGCAACGTCTACTTTAAAGGAGGCCCTGTGATTGGTGTATAACATTTTGTATGATTAGTGTGGTGCGGATGGCGTGTCTGTGTAGATGTCGGAGTGTAAGGCGTTGTGTATGCGTATGAGTGTTACTGTAAGTCACAGGGCGATCCGATTCACATTTATCTTACTATTTTTAGGTACTAGGTTCCTTATACATTACAATTTCTTCTATAATTACGCAGTCTATGTTAATTATGTTAATATTTATATAGTACGTGATACCTATTCTCTATTTTATTTTATGCTAGGGGTCTAGCGGTCCTGCACATTACTCCCGCCGTGCATCGTTGGCTTCGGCTGGCGATGCAGAATGTTGCGGTGCAGGATCGCCGTGGTTCGTGGGGATGACGACGATCTTCCTCGTCGGTCGACGCAGTACTCCTCCCTTCGTGTCGATGTCCAGAGTGCGTATGACGCCGTTGGGTCCGGGGTAGATTGTGCGGATACATCCGCGTACCCACGCGTTCAGTGGAAGATTGCCGTCGGCTATGAGGACCAAGTCGCCTATCTGCAAATCTGGTCCTCTTCCATGAGTGTCGCGTCTGTTTCTTATTTCCGGATGGTACTTGCGCTTCTGTCTTCTCCAGAATATGTCGGCGAGTCGTTGCGAGGCACGCCAGCTGCTCCGTAGGTCTAAGTCTCGATCGATGAACGTCCTCGAGGGTGACGTCCTTCCTGGACCTCCCAGGAGGAAATGGTTCGGTATCAACACCTCGGGGTCGATTGAGACGTGTGTGAGCGGGCGGCTATTTACAGTGTGTTCTGCCTCGGCGAGTAGCGTATTCAGGACCTCCTCCGCTGGATGTCTTTCGGAGAGGGTCGCAGTTAAGGCGATCTTTACCGACCGTACCATGCGTTCCCATGCGCCTCCCATGAATGGCGCTCCGGGAGGGATGAACCGCCAGTCGATCCGCCTACGCGCAGCTTCCTCCGCCGTGCCCTCGACGACTGCCTTCTTCAGTTCCTTTTCGGCACCGTGAAAGTTGGTCCCGTTGTCAGACCATAGTTGGGTCGAGCATCCTCGACGAGCTATCATGCGTCGTAACGCCATGATTGCCGAGTCGGTGGTTAACGATGTCGCCAGTTCGAGGTGTATAGCTCTCGTGGTGAGGCACGTGAATATAGCCACGTACCTCTTCTGGCGACTCCGTCCTACGGTGATCGTCAGCGGGCCGAAGTAGTCTAGTCCGGTGAAGGAGAACGGCCGTCGGTGGTGTGCTAGGCGACAGGATGGCAGGTCGCCTGTTATCGGCTGCGGCAACGATGCTGTTCTCAGGTGGCAGTGCAGACATCGCTTTATTAACAGCTTCACTGTCGGCCTTAATCGGAGGACCCAATGCTGTTGGCGACACTCGTTGACTGTCGCCTCGACCCCCGAGTGATGCAGCTGGCGGTGAACATGCTCTATCCAGAGCCTCGTGGTTCGGTGTTCACCGTCTAATACGAGGGTTCGTTTAATGGCTTCCGATATGTCGGTAGTGGCTTCGATCCGACTCTTGAGTTTCAGTCGGCCGTCGAAGAGTGCGAGGCTAAGTTTTTGGAGGCGGCTGTGTCGTGGTAAGGTTCTGTTGTTCTGTAGCGCTGTTATCTCTTCTCCGAAAGAGTCCTGCTGTGCACTTCGCAGTAGCAGGTCTTCAGCATTGCGCAGGAGCTCGGCGGCCAAGGGTTGGTACTCGCGTGCGAGGCGTCCGCTTCTTAGCCGTTGGCGTTCGTTGCTTCTTACTTCGGGCTCGCCAGTCAGGATCGCAGCTCTTGCTTCTCACGTTCCTCTTGTAGTGGACGCTCTGTTTCGTCACACGGCAGAGGCGCACGAATTGGAGTACTCGTGCCATGGTTCGTACGTACCTTTCCCATCGTGAGAAGCGTTCGACTTCTGGCGTACTCTGACGTGAGGCGGCGTTGGCTCCTCCCGGTTCTTGAGACCTGGTCTCTGCTATTGGAGGAGCTGACAGTGCCCAAGGTCCGGCGTCGGTCCTTGGTGGTTCTTTCAGGATTGTCGGTGCAGCAGGGGGGTTCGGTAACCAGGGTACGGCATTGACCGCTGGTTGATGCTGCACTGTCGACACTTGGTTCGGCAGCCAGGATGCGGCAGGGATCGCTGGCTGAGGTCCACGACTGACTGCTGTACATTCGTGGTTCACTGTCACTGGCCTCTGATGACTAGATGACGAGATCGGTGGATGCGCTATCGACGGAAGCTCGATATTAGCTCCCGCCGGTGCAGCGGCCGAGGGGTTCCAGGATGCGGCTGTGATCACTGGTGTCGGATCGGTCGGCGGCTGCTGGTTCGGTGGCATCCTTCCATCATTAAAGGGCTCGACCTCGGTAATGATGTTGTTGTCATCTCTAACCTTATGTTGGGTATGCCTGATTGTTGGCTTATGCTGTTGAGCCTCTTGCATGGCATGAGTGATGGCTGATGTGAGTTCTTTGAATGCCATCCTCGGATGTGAGGCGGTGTGGGCTCCTCCCGGTTCTTGAGACCTGGTCCCTGCTATTGGAGGAGCTGGCAGCGCCCAAGGTCCGGCGTCGGTCCTTGGTGGTTCTTTCAGGAGTGTCGGTGCAGCAGGGGGGTTCGGTAACCAGGGTACGGCATTGACCACTGGTTGATGCTGCACTGTCGACACTTGGTTCGGCAGCCAGGATGCAGCATTGATCGCTGGTCTTTGAAGGACGGATGACGGGATCGGTGGATGCGCCATCGACGGAAGCTCGATATTAGCTCCCGCCGGTACAGCGGCCGAGGGGTTCCAGGATGCGGCTGTGATCACTGGCGTCGGTTCGGTCTGCGACTGCTGGTTCGGTGGCATCCTTCCATCATTAAAGGGCTGGACCTCGGTAATGATGGTGTTGTCGTCCTTATCTTCAAGTTCGGTATGCCTGATTCCTGGCTCACGATGTTGAGCTGCTTGTATGGCATGAGTGGTGGCCGATGCAAGTTCTGTAAGTCCCGTCCTCGGATGTGAGGCGGTGTTGGCTCCTCCCGGTTCTTGAGACCTGGTCTCTGCTATTGGAGGAGCTGGCAGTGCCCAAGGTCCGGCGTCGGTCCTTGGTGGTTCTTTCAGGATTGACGGTGCAGCAGGGGGTTCGGTAACCAGGGTACGGCATTGACCGCTGGTTGATGCTGCACTGTCGACACTTGGTTCGGCAGCCAGGATGCGGCAGGGATCGCTGGTCTTTGAAGGACGGATGACGGGATCGGTGGATGCGCTATCGACGGAAGCTCGATATTAGCTCCCGCCGGTACAGCGGCCGAGGGTTCCAGGATGCGGCTGTGATCACTGGTGTCGGATCGGTCGGCGGCTGCTGGTTCGGTGGCATCCTTCCATCATTAAAGGGCTGGACCTCGGTAATGATGGCGTTGTCGTCCTTATCTTCAAGTTTGGTATGCCTGATTCCTGGCTCACGATGTTGAGCTGCTTGTATGGCATGAGTGGTGGCCGATGCAAGTTCTGTAAGTCCCGTCCTCGGATGTGAGGCGGTGTTGGCTCCTCCCGGTTCTTGAGACCTGGTCTCTTCTATTGGAGGAGCTGGCAGTGCCCAAGGTCCGGCGTCGGTCCTTGGAGGTTCTTTCTGGAGTGTCGGTGCAGCAGGGGGGTTCGGTAACCAGGGTACGGCATTGACCGCTGGTTGATGATGCACTGTCGACACTTGGTTCGGCAGCCAGGATGCGGCAGGGATCGCTGGCTGAGGTCCACGACTGACTGTTGTACAGTCGTGGTTCACTGTCGCTGGCCCCTGATGACTAGATGACGAGATCGGTGGATGCGCTATCGACGGAAGCTCGATATTAGCTCCCGCCGGTACAGCGGCCGAGGGGTTCCAGGATGCGGCTGTGATCACTGGTGTCGGATCGGTCGGCGGCTGCTGGTTCGGTGGCATCCTTCCATCATTAAAGGGCTGGTTGTCTATTGCGAGGGGGTGGCTGGATTTCAGCCAATCGTCAACTCGCCGTCCCTTTTCAACCTCGGTAATGATGGTGTCATCTTCATCTTCGGTTTCGCGTTTCGCGTTCTAGTTCTGCAAGTCGGGCGGTGGCTAGCTCCAGTTTAAGCTGTGCAATTTCGAGCCTAGCCTGTACTATGCGGCGCGACTTTGTGGATCTGACTGATCCGCCTCGGCTTCGTGGTCGAGGTTGCAATTCCGGTTGCAGGTCCTGGCGAAGGTTCGGTGTTTGGTGGCTGTCAGCAACGGCGGCTGTTGCTGTGGTGATGACGGTCGGTTCGATCGGCGTGGTATTCGACCGTTCGGTACTACCCGACGTTAGCGTTACATCGGTGGACTCCGTCTGCCTGGTACCGCACGAGGTGAGTGTGGTACCAGTCGACTCGGTCTGACCGGTGCTCGGCGTTGCGGTGTTCGTATCCGTCATCGATCCCGTTGCTGACATATTCTTGTTCGCGGAGGATCTGGTTTCCGGCATGCTTCCTCGTAGTTTTATGCACTGACTTTACTTGATAAATACACTGATTTTAAATAGGCTGACGCAAAGGTTTCTCCTCGTAGATCCGGCTCGAAGGACCATTAATGTGGACGATGCCTCTATCTGTTCGGGTGACCGAAACAAAGCCCACTTTCTATTGCTGGATTGCGAAGAAAAAACCCTTTTGTCAACACTATTTATTACTATTTTAAAGGAGATTCTACGTTTGTTAAAGATTCAAAATAAATACCGACTCTACGTTTAACTTTGGCAATAAAACTATTCACTAGGCCGGGGACTCTTTGTTCTTTCTTCCTATTGTTCTTGGTTCCTTTGTTCTTGCTTGCAGATGTTCTTCCTGTTGATGTTCTTCTTGTAGAGTCCCGGCGGTCAGTGTCAATACGTCGAAATGCGGCCCTTTTTATCCCCGAGGTTCGGGTGTCTAACTAGCGGAACGGAGGCACGTGTTCGGGTCATCGAGGGGCTACCTGCCCTGTGCCCGTCCCGCCGGTCGGTCGGCTGCGAGGGTTCCGCGAATTGCAACGTCTACTTTAAAGGAGGCCCTGTGATTGGTGTATAACATTTTGTATGATTAGTGTGGTGCGGATGGCGTGTCTGTGTAGATGTCGGAGTGTAAGGCGTTGTGTATGCGTATGAGTGTTACTGTAAGTCACAGGGCGATCCGATTCACATTTATCTTACTATTTTTAGGTACTAGGTTCCTTATACATTACAATTTCTTCTATAATTACGCAGTCTATGTTAATTATGTTAATATTTATATAGTACGTGATACCTATTCTCTATTTTATTTTATGCTAGGGGTCTAGCGGTCCTGCACAACTATATACTTATGTCATCTTAAGGGCAAGGACATATGAACCATGTTATGAATGGATATCCAGAGGATAACCCATATCCATAGGATCCATAATATATCTCGGAAGATCAGCAGCACTGTGCAGATCCAAATGTGCTTACAATAGTGGTAATGATAACTAAATATGAGTTGTTAAATCTGTTTTAATTATTAACTCCGACATGATGTTATTTTAATATATTATATCTCATATAAGTGAGCATATTCTTAACAATTGCAATGTTATAACATACACCATATATATCGATTCAAATTGACAAGGAATAAAAGCGGTGTTGAATCAAGTAATATATCTAAAATTCACCCATTATTATACAACAATTAAGTAAACACTTTGTGCCATGATTGTATTTAATCAATAGTATAAAGGAAGATATGGTGTATTTATTGTATAACTGCACATAAAATAATTTATAAGATGCATATTATAGTTTCATCTATCCATGTTCCTTTACATATATTTTTACTTTGCCATCATCAGTTAAAAGCCTATTGACCTAACCAGCTAAGTATAACCCCTTTTCAAGACATTTATACCTTTAACCCAGATCTTCTCTTATAATCTTCAATTTTTACTACATAATTTAGAAATAGAATATATTTGCAAATTATGTTTAAATAAATGTATTTTTTCTGCATAATTTTAAACTTTATTTATAAGTTAAACATTAGTTTAGTAACTATACTATATAAATTATTGTCCAGCCGTGGGCCAATTTTTTCAGTACCAAGCCTAAACTAAATGAAATTTTTAAGCTCTGTTAAACTGAAATTCAATTTATATTCTCCCTTTTCACACAAGTTTATTTGTGTATGTAAAAATAATTTAGTTCGTAAACTCAGGGTATTATCATGTGGCATTATAATGTTTGGCTACATCAAATTAAATCTCCCATCTATAACTACCAAATACATTAGGGTTAGGGACATATTTGTTCTATAGACAATTATTGTAATACTTATTCTGGATGTATTTAGGAATCGATGGTATAGACGAGGGACGTAAAAAGCTCTGAGGAAATAAGTATGTACCTCCTGTATCCTCTATGAGGGATAAGTTAATTCCGAATTTATGTTAAGGTTTTAGAATTTCAAAGGTGCTGGACTAGCTAGGAATTAATATTTTCTGTGAAACATAGTATACACAGAGACTAGAGTTGGAAGTGAAGTATTTTCGCTAAAAAATTGTATCGAATTCTGCTTGATGATGTTTGATGTTTTAAATTGTGTATTCAATTGTATTCTTATCTCAAATAAACACATCTAAATATTTTAGTCCATTTTTCTCTACTACTATCCTGAAACATATAATATAGGGTAGAGTTGTGATTTTATATAAAAATAAAATAATTTCTTATTATGTATGTACTCATACTAAACTTGTATATACCTGTAAAGGCAAATCATTATGGTTTAGTAAATATAACTTGAACAAAAAGTTGACATGTAAATGAAAAGAGCTCCTATAATTAATTTAAGTTTATAGTAGTATTCAGTAATCTAAAGTATAGTAATTCAGTGTATTAAAGAGTAGTTTCCGTGAGATAATATATGGCATTCTTAGTTTTCTTCAAAATCAAATAAAAGAGTGTACAAATCGAGTTAATGAACTTGAGCCTAGAAACAGGAAGAAGGCCCTTCTGTCTGGAGTGCTGGAGAAAGCCATTGAGGACTGTGTGGAATCAGTGGTGCAAATTTTCAAAGACAAATTACGTCTAAGTGACATGTCTAAGACACATATCAACGTATGTCACACTGAGTTCACCATCCAAAGATCGGCCTCATCCCATTTTAATACATTTTACTAGTGTTGATTCTAAATCAGTGGTCTGGAACGCTAAGACTAAATTGAAGGGCTCCACAATATCACTCACGGAGTTCCTAAATAGTCCAGACAATCTGTCTTCGCAAAGTCTCACCTTCATTTTAGCATGAGATCTGTTTGGACCCAAGGCAGCATCTTTGTTGTTAAAACTCCGGATGGCACTAGACACAAGATCACCACGGAGGAGGAGCTGGACGGTCTCATTTCTAAATACCAATAATACAATAGGTAGTGGTAAATGCTAAAACAAAAAAAAACATTTAGTATAACTGCGTTCTTATTCAAAATTGAGTTAAATTTACTTTAATTTTTCTTTGAAAATGTGTATCGTTTTTATTTAAATTAATCTGTGTTTAGTTAAGAGTCTTACCTGCTTTTAAATAATATTTAAACAATGTCTTTCTGCCACCATTACGTCCTATTTTACAGTCCCATTCTTACTTGCTTTTTGATTTGTTTACTTTTAATTTCTAACCAATATTCGTAATCTCCGTATATGATTGTTTCGAACTTTTTTTCGTTATTGTACTTTTTAATCAAAACTGATGGAGGTTTATTACTTTTATCGTCAATAATATTAGCCATTGTCACTTCGTAATTTAGTTTGTTTGTTGACATCTAGCGTATGATGGATGATGATGATATTAATTTATCCCTCATGGGAAAGGCAAAGGACTTTAGTCCATACAGCCAGTTCTTATTCGTATGATGGTTGATCTGAAACTCTCTGACTAGCGTATGATGGTTGGAATATGATGATATTAATTTATCCCTAATGGGAAAGGCAAACGACTTTAGTCCATACAGCCAGGTCTTGTTCTTGGTTAAAACTCATAACAATTGTATGATGGTTGGTGGTCTGACAATGACAATGACGTTTCTTTTTTGCGTACAATAATGTATTTTTTTTGTTATTTGCTTTTTTTATATCTTTACCCACTGTTATTATTTAATTTTTTAAATAAGCTTTGTTTCTGTTTAGTTTTAATTATTTATTTCTTAGTGTAGTGTTGTATGCTCTGGCCAAAATTATTTGCACTGATTTAATATTAATTGTTATTTTTATATAACTAATTAATTATTTTATTATATTTATATATATTTATGTCTTCTTTATCTGATGACTATAGTTATTATTCTGCAAACAAATCATCGTCCTCTGATAGCAACGACAGTTTTAGCTCGTTCGGCACACTTTTTTAGATAAAAAAATTCTAGAAAATCTCGAAACCTGTTGAATATTTTTTTTAATTGTCATTTAAATGCACAAAGTATTCCTAGCCACTATGATGACTTACTTGATGTATTCTCTACCTGTAACGTGCACACCATTCTGATTTACGAAAGTTGGCTCAAACCACATCTTTTGTCCACGATGTATCCCCTTTCCTGCTTTGTCCTGGTACGCAATGACCGTGTTGGAAAACGAGGTGGAGGTGTTACCATGTACTTGAGATGCGATCTCCTATATAAAGTGCTCGCCTTTGTGTTAAAATTGTGATTGCCGTGGTATATTGTCCCCCCCAATGTTGACTATTTCACTGAATTTGAATTGGTATTAGAATCTTTGGGTTCCGAGTAAGTCTACCACGTTATCATGGGAGACTTTAATACCAATCTCCTTGCATCAGATTCTCCCCTCACCATAAATTCCTATATGTAGTTAAGTCAAGTTCTTTTCGCGCCCTGCCACTTCAAGCTACTCACCACAGTGTAACATTGTGATGTTACACTTGGCTTGACTTAATCCTGACTTCCAATCCCTCCTTGGTTTCCACTTATGGACAATACCCTGCTCCTGGATTTTCCCATCACAATCTGTTTTTCCATCCTATACCATAAAAAGTCCTAAACCCAAACCCAAGGTTTTGCACGTGCGTTCTTTCATTAAAATGGCCATTAACCTACTTTGTAACGATGCAGCAAAGATTAATTGGGAATCTGTAATAAAGGCAGAGAGCATTGACGAAAAAGTATGTAATTTTAATTTATTGGTCAACAAGCTGTACGAATTACATGCTCCTGTCAAGGAAGTTAGAATCAGGCGCGCTCCAGCACCCTGGATGACTAATGGTATTAAGATGACTATGAGATGTAGAGACAAGGCCTTCAGAAAATTTAAAAGCAACGCACAGATGACAATTGGTCTATCTACAAAGCGGTTAGGAATCGGTGTAACCAGATGATCCGCAATGCTAAACGCTGTTACTTTTTAGACAATATCTCTTTATCTACACCTGCTGGTATCTGGAAGTTCCTTGGGACTCTATCGGTAAGTCACATTGTGCAAACCTTCCAGTATATCAGTCGGCGAATGATTATTTCCATCCTCGATCACATACTTGCCGCAATATCCCACATTTTTCCTTAGACACGTGCACTTATCCCATTTTGTGGCGCAAAGCGTACGGTCGGCCTCTTGCAAAATGCTCGAAACCTACTCTCCCCACCCACTATCGTTCTATTTCTATTCTAACTTTTCTTTCTAAGGTGCTTGAGTCCTGCGTCCATAAGCAAATTTCTCAATTTGTTCTTAGCAACAACTTGATATCTCCCTTACAATCCGGCTTTAGACCTGGTCATAGTACCACCACCGCTCTCCTGAAAGTGACTGGCAATATTAGGGCGGCCATGGAGGATACCAGTCACAGTTATGGTTCTTGTTGATTTTTCGAATACCTTTAATACCGTCAGTCACGAAATGCTTTTAGCCATTATCTCCCATTCTATGGTTTCTGATGAAGTACTGGATTGGTTTTCTTCCTATCTTCGAGGGCGCCAGCAATCAGTAAGAGTTAATAACTTAGCATCAAGCTGGCTCGAACTCTCTAGCGGTGTCCTTCAAGGCAGTATTCCTTCTCCTATTTTGTTTTCTGTTTTTATTAACCATATTACTCATAATCATCGATGTGCATATCTATATATGCTCATACATCCACCGATGGTCTTTCTCAAGCCATCTATAACATTAACCAGGATTTAATTCACATTTAAAGTTGGTTGGATAAGTTTAGTCTATCTGTTAATCCATCTAAGTGCCAAGCAATATTGGTTGGGAGCTCTCGCATTATTGGTAAAATTAATTTGACCAGTCTTCCACCATAGACATTGATCTACTATTCCAATCAGCCATAATTTTAATAGTCTAGGTTTAATTATTGATGGTACACTGAGCTGGAGAGGCCAGGTTGCTAAAGTCAGTCAAAGGGTAACTAGTGATCTTAGGTATCTCTATAGACTCAAAAACTTTCTACTGAAAAAAACTAAAGTAACGCTCGTGCAGGCCTTGATTTTCCCCCTACTCGACTATGGTGACGTGTCCTACTTTGACCTGAATGCAGATCAACTCAACAAACTCGACCGGCTTCTAAATAACTGCATTCGATTCATTTCAATCTCCGTAAGTGTACGACCATGTTTTGTTCTACCGGTCTCAATTAAAGTGGCTAACTATTCGCCAGCGACGCTCTTTAAGAGCATTGACCACTCTTTTCTCCTTCTTGGAGTCTCCTTCTCCAATTTATTTGTCTCCACACTTCCAGTATCTTAATACAGTCAACAATAAGAACCTTCGACATCGCATAATCGTCTTCTTCTGTGTCCTTTTCATCGTAAAGAGTTTATGCACTCCAATTGATTGTCCAATCTATTCTTATGTGGAATGAGCTGCCTCTTGGAGCCTCTTGGAATGGCTGAGAATCGTTTTTGTGTTTAAAAGGAAGGCGCGTGAGTATATCTTGAATAAACTGTCAGCAGATTGATAACACGATCATGTTAGTATTAAATATAATAATATATTTATTTATTGTATTCAAATATATATTTTTTAAGTATATTTAGCATATTATTAGAAAATATATATTATATTTTGAAGAGTAACTGTTATTTTTACCATTTTTATATTATATGTGCACCTACCCTAGCTTCTCAATACCACCCTCAGGTCGACTGGTAGAAAATGCTTTTAGCATTAAGTCCGCCTATGTAATTTACTTTGTGCATGAAGTTTAAAATAAATAAATAAACTATAATTGTAAAATGATTTTCGATTTTCCTCCTAAGATCAGAATAATGTACTGCACATAAATATAACTATAAGTTCAAAAATTGCACCGTACTCTGGCCCGTTATAAAATATATACTATGTAATTTTACAGCTCACGGAATATCGAATAATAGAGTAAACAGTGGAACCTTTGTTTTTTACTCATTCATTAGCCCGATTTGCTTTTACGAAAGTTTTTGTTGTTTCTCCAACCGCTAAATATTATTGTTCGCCCAATGTTTATTGACAAACTTTATTTGATTTTTAGAAAATTGAGTTTAAGAATGGATTTGCGACGTTTCAAAGCAAACGGTGTGAGTGTTATGTTTTTTTATCTAATTATCTCAAACGACAATATTTTATTATATAATTATCTGAATGCGTTTGGAACTCAAAGCAAAACGTTTATACTTAGTAACTATAATTTAAGAGTGTACCGAAGGTAAATTCAACTTTTTTATTATAGATGCAGATATATATTATAGTATGTATATACTGAATAAAAAAATATACATAAAAATAAATACACGCTGTACTTAATATCGACATATTCAAAATAATGCAAGGATTATTGGTAAAATTATATGAGATGTAAATATAGTTTAATTTCGTACATTGTTTATTACATCTACAGAGTAAATCAATTTGACGTATTTGATGGCTTTTTTGGTGAAACATATTATTTGATATTAACATTATCGTCACATTCATTAATGTTATTATCATTATTTCTCTAAACAAAATTAGTTTAAGTTTCTTATTACGTATTGATTATTTACATTGTAAATTTTGCGTAAATCAGCAATTAAATGTTGACAGTGTTGATAAATAAATGAAATAACTTTTTAACGCTTACTCATACTCCTAGTAAACCATGTTTTTGTCCGCACGTTATTAATATTTGCATTGCTTGATTTTTAATCGTAGCAGCTTAAGTAAGCTGCTACGAAATACCGAAATTAGATACAAGTTGAAGAAGAAGTATTTAAAGTACATGTATGTACATGTACATGATTTATATGTGGAACAGTTTACATAATTCTCTTATTGTTAACACCAAATATTGATAACCTTTGACACGTTTTTGTAGTGCACCTTATTAATTAATTGTTGGGGTAAGTGGAAACGTCAAGAGCCGTCACCGAGTGGATGCTGTAACGCAAATCATGGTTTTTTAATAACTTTTTTAAAAAACTACGTGATGCTGTAGACTCAAGCACTTTAAAATCCACCTTTTCCGCAATTTCGGAAAAGATAATATCTAATATAGTAAAACAAAAGTCGTATAACTGAAAAATTACCTTACACTCTATACTGTAATGAATGAATTATAAAATAAACTTACGAAAAAGAAAAAGATATCCAGTAAATCGAAAAAAAAAACGAGAACAAAGTGTGGAATTACAGCCGAGACGTGAGTTAAACTAAATTAACTGGGAGGCGGTTTCAAAGTAATCTTTAACTTGCTATTGGATTTGATGAGTGAAATGTCGTCTTGCGATATCTCGGATTTGAGTTCTGTGTAAGGTGACACGGGGTGATTGTTTGAACATATTTACTTAATTATAAAATATTAACAATTGTCTTAAGGCAATCAAAATTGTTTTCAGCTTGTGGTAATGTCTGATGATGTCTTGTTGTTGGAGATACTCTTTAACATTCATCAAATAAATTATATTTAATTCCTCCTGAACATATTCAAGCCCTTTCTCAATATTTTCGGGACGCATGCATCGTATAAACGAGCATGCGTAATGTCACGTACATCATTATAGTACTAAACAAGGTTTGACAAGTCATACTATAAAACTAACGAGAGGTCATTATATTAGGTCTTTACCTATGAAATTGCCGTTTTGTATGAAATAAGGCCGTTTCGTCGCGTCGATCTGAAAAGCTATTAATTAATGAGGACTTAACGCCTGCCCAAGTTTCAAGAATTCCGTTCGAGATTATAGTGGATACTGCGAATCCTGTGATATTATTTGAGATGCCAACAGACATAGATTTCCTAATTCGCTCCCTGGCTCGGGGCTCGCATACTGCTGCACTATTCTGACACATACACTTCTATGAATCTAGTTAATATATTAGGGTTACTATCAAAATCGGGGACAACCCGTAAAACCTTGAAAATAACGTCTGGGTCGTAAGGCATTTCTACTCTAAATAAGTTTATTTTGCTATTGGATTTTGGTATACATAGTTATGTATACCAAAATCTGGAACTAAGTCTATATTATTATCTACTAAGCACCTGCGGGCCTGACGTGATGAAGGTTCCCGGGAATAGAATCTTTCGTGAAAAAAATGTTGGGGATAAAAGTAACTAGGATTAGATGGGAAGCAACACGAGATCATTCAAATGTATTGACAAAAGTCTCATTTCGGTCTTTTGTCTGCTAATCGAAATCTGGATTCTCCACCCAGCTGCAATGCTCAGTAGATTCTCAGGACGTGACTTAAAAATCACCCGAGCGACGCGCGAACGCGAATACTTCCTATGAATATGCTCTAAACCAGCCCGCGAGAATCCTATCGACTGCGTCAATTACGTAGCTATCGGAGGATTGAAAAAAGGCAAAATTTAATTTAATACTACTTTTATTGATATTTAAATTACAATTATAATTATAACCATTATAATTTTGAAGCACAGTTATAATGGTTGGTCAGGTAAATTGAATTTTATAAGGCATGACTACCAAAACAAACAACAAAAATTTGCGCTATTGTAAACAGATGCAAAAATGGGAATTAGGAATAACAACATGTTTTTGGGTCGTATTCTTGGAAAAGATAACATTTGTTTACATTATTTAAAATTTGCGATATGTAAATTACGAATGTGCCAATCGAAGTATTGGCAAAAAAATAAAATACTACTTTTATTAATATTTAAATTACAACTATAATTGGTGAAACCTACTCGATGTCAGAAATAGGGACTAAAATTTAATATTTAATTACTATTACGAATTCTGCTAATTCGGCGATTTGCAGCAATTGACGCAACTGGTGGAGGTGGCAAGCAACAACAAGAAATGCTGCTTCGGCAATATTCTGACGATTGACGTAAATGGTGTAGTTTGCGAACAACAACAGGAAATGCTGTATTGGCGATAGTTTTTAGGAGTCCGTACTTAACATGTAGTCGGGCTGCTCGATGTGCCGGCGTAAATTTAGGGCCAGTAACCGGCATTTCAAGAGTCAAGTTAGCCGCCTTCAGTCTTCTTCTGACTGTCCAGCCGCTAACAGCCATTCCTCGCATCTCGAATATATTATGATACATGCAATTATCGCGATATGCGTAAATAGTTTAAATTATTGCTTTGTGATGTAAATATTTCTTGTGAGATATATTTTCTCTAATTACTGTCCGAACGCGTTTCATATAACTGCATAACAATTGGCGTCCACGGGTTAGGTAATTGAAACAAATTATCTTACTAGTTAATAAAGTAGTAAATATTTTATGATAAAAAAATACGAAAACTGTACCATTTGTGGTGTTGTAGCACAATTAGTGACATTTACTGTAGGTGCTTTGACACAAATTGAAAACTGTAAATCAAAATTACTATTTCTAAAAGCTACTTTCGATATTAAACCAGATGGAGATACTAAAAAGCTATTAACTTCACGCCTTTTACACCTACTTAATCGACTCAAACTCATTATACCTAGCAAGGTTGACATCGATCGCCTATGACTAATAAAATTATGAAAAGATGTTCAATCGTGTTATGAAATAATCATCGGTAATAACATCGGTTTAAAGAAGACGTACGCACTACGTCCATTGTCCTGCGCTGGCACAAAGTTTTCACCGATAAAGCCTGCGTTAGGAATGAGTTTATCCCCTAACATTTCTTCATTATATCGATTCGCCGTCAAAATCTAATAATCTGTCGCTAGATTAGATGAAAACCGCCTCAGTTTTTGTTTGCCTCCACTGAAATACCCGCCCAGGCACCGCCAATCCAGAAACCTCCTCCAAATGCTACATTTTCACATATGCAGCACTGGGCGAATCGTTCTCCAGGTCTTCTGTAGACTCGTCGTCTATCGCTGAAAACAACGTGACACGGCTTTAACGATATCTACTCTCTAGTTTAATAATAAATGATAAGTGTACCAGTTGACGTTTATCTAACTGATATGGGTAAATTATGTTTAATATGACATGACAACCCCTAATTAGCGCTATTGCAAACAAATATAAAAATAGTGATTAGCAATAACATATTTTTAGGTCGTATTTATGATAAACATTTGCTTACATTATTTATAAGCCAAAATATACAGCTTAAATAATTCGAAAAGAAAATTATAATTGTGCATGACGTATGAGTCTATTTTATTACTCACGAGTGTACCATCACATCCCGTGTCTAGACGAGGCGTCGGGTCAATACTTTGGCGCAGACGTAGACAGTACTAGACAACAGAAACGTATCGTAAGGGCGTAGGATTTTCTACGTAGCAACTGTAGTCGTGCTTGAACGGTAGTGTTCTTAACACGTATCGCTTCTTGGTCTCGGTGATTTATTTTTGCATCTCTGTAACATATACTTAGTGTGTCAATATGCAGCGAATGACCCTGAAATCACCTATGGACAGTGCTCAACAAAGTCTTCATGAAAAGTGAGTACCTTTTATTTCATTATTATCGCAACCGACGCCATCTTGTCATATATATATGCCATGATTAAGGATTTTTTACTGATGCGCTAAGTATATCTATAAATAATATCTAATTATTATGCCTTAAACATGCAATTGGCTTGGCGATAGATAATTAAAGATAGCTTATGATTTTTATTTAATATTATGTGTGTAATGATTAACCATATGCTAAGACTGGCGTTATTTTATAAAACACGCAATTGTGTCATATCAAGGATGAATGTAGATGTCATGGGCCCCAGGAATCACTGTTACTGTTGTTGTTTGTTCAATCACTGAATCAAGTGAACTTTGTGTTTGTTTATTCCTCTCAATGTAATAATATATATATATATATATATATATATATATATATATATATATATATATATTGACACATAAACACGTTATATAAATTCTTCATTGATTTAGCACCCTTTAGTATTATAATTTCGAATTTGTTTCTAATGTGTTTGTCTCCACAGAGCCATTATGGAATTCAAAGAAAATATGAATCTTTGCTGCGATGTCTTAAGATATTTTTTTATCTTTGCCCTGAACAACGTTATAATTATCATAAAAGCTTGGTGAGTAAAATTATAATAAAAATATTATATTCAGAATATCAGTCTTCTAAATAAAAGTTCTAAGATAAATATTATTATTGGTATTCTAATAACTATACAAGAAAAAATCATCATCACTAATTTATATTATCCGATTTGTGTGTGTGATTTGAAAGCATAGGCGTTACGAGCTTATGATGAAAATCCAAGAACTCAGATTTTAATGCATCACAAGTTTATCTAAGAAGCTGTAGTAATTACTTAAATGTGATCTTAAGTCACTTTATTTTTCTGACAGGGAGCGCAGCATATATTGGCATGGTCTCAGCCCGCACGCATCTCACATGGAAGCTCCGGTCCATCGTTTGAATCCTCTGGAGTTACAGAATGCTGCTTCCATCATTAAAAGCACAGTGAAGGCATACCACATTACTACCAGCTACCAGACCCAGCAAATGAATGACATCATAATGACCGAATGTGTACGTCGAACTATTTATAAATAATATAAAATAATTTTAATAATCTATGGTGTTGCGGTTGTCCATGGGCGTGTATGTGCACCCGAGGTGCCCGGTTCCCGCCGCTCGTCTGCTCCCTATTTCATATAAAAAAAACTACTTATTTCCTTTCATAATCATACTTTTTATAGTCAAGCAGGAAGGAAACTACTTATAAATTAAACGGTGTGGTTACTGACTCATAGAATTCGCCTTAAAACGAATGAATGTTCATTTAAAGATATATTTATTTATTCTTTATTGCAAGTTAAAAGTTTACAAAGGGCGGACTTAATGCCAAAGGCATTCTCTACCAGTCAACCAAAGGTGTGGTGAGATATGTGTAGCAATAAACTAATTAATAAAAACTAAAATAACTTATACAAGAAAAATCATCATCACTAATTTATATTATCCGATTTGTGTGTGTGATTTGAAAACTGTGTGTCAGCATAGGCGTTACGAGCTTATGGTGAAAATCCAAGAACTCAGATTTTAATGCATCACAAGTTTATCTAAGAAGCTGTAGTAATTACTTAAATGTGATCTTAAGTCACTTAATTTTTCTGACAGGGAGCGCAGCATATATTGGCATGGTCTCAGCCCGCACGCATCTCACATGGAAGCTCCGGTCCATCGTTTGAATCCTCTGGAGTTACAGAATGCTGCTTCCATCATTAAAAGCACAGTGAAGGCATACCACATTACTACCAGCTACCAGACCCAGCAAATGAATGACATCATAATGACAGACTATGTACGTCGAACTATTTATAAATAATATAAAATAATTTTAATAATCTATGGTGTTGCGGTTGTCCATGGGCGTGTATGTGCACCCGAGGTGCCCGGTTCCCGCCGCTCGTCTGCTCCCTATTTCATATAAAAAAAAACTACTTATTTCCTTTCATAATCATACTTTTTATAGTCAAGCAGGAAGGAAACTACTTATAAATTAAACGGTGTGGTTACTGACTCATAGAATTCGCCTTAAAACGAATGAATGTTCATTTAAAGAGATATTTATTTACTCTTTATTGCAAGTTAAAAGTTTACAAAGGGCGGACTTAATGCCAAAGGCATTCTCTACCAGTCAACCAAAGGTGTGGTGAGATATGTGTAGCAATAAACTAATTAATAAAAAACTAAAAATAACTTATACAAGCAACACTACATATATAGATATTAAATTCATAATACATGTATAAATATATATATATATAAATATATATATATATATATATATGTATATATATATATATATATGTATATATATATATATATATATATATATATATATATATATATGTATATATATATAAAAATACATACATAACAACATAACAATATATAGCTCAATGCAATCTCTTCCAGGTAACCTTTGGATGGACAGATATTTTAATACAGAATTAGGACGGTAGCGTATATTAAAACAAATGTAAAGGAATTAAATTAAAATAAAATATATATAAAGTATCCTACATGCTTCCGACAGATATCTTGTACAGTAATACATACATATACAAATTTCATTTTATATAAAAATAACTTATATATGAACAAAATAAGTTTTATTAATTTTATTATTGCGATGCTTTTAAAAATAGGGAGCATTGTAGGATGGGAATGGAAAAGATTATTTTACATATTGAAAGCCCACCGTAAATGAGTATACGAATAATCTAAGGAACATGCGGAGTTCGTTAAGTTCATTCAGACCCTCAGGTTATATGGGTCGTGGCGTGGAAAGGCGCATGCCGTGTGGTCATTGCTCGGCACGCGCCTCTCTTGACTCCCTGCTAGTTATGTTGGTCTTCTTGTTGATCACTCCGAGTGCCACAAAGTCCACTTACAAGCTAACAAGATCTTCGTTCCATTTTTCTACGAGTGTCCATCAATAATTTTAATGCGTGACCTACGACTGTATAGAGAACATTCCCACAAACAGGGACATCCCCCTCACTCCTCCCACACCCGCTGATCAATGTAAATATTTACATATTTGCATTCACTCGATCAGGTATGAGATGTTTGTTGAAATTTAAAGTGAACCTTAGTACTAAATAACTACTAAATGTACAAGCTTGACTGTGTCATACTTTTACACTTTTACATAAACAAAGAGATCAATTAAGACTCACGTAAAAGCTGGAAGCATTAACTTTGTAAGAAGTCTGCAGCCTGTAATCATATTTTTTATAATATATATATTTTGATCCATTACATCAAACCCATACAGATCCTGGCAAAGGAACACCGACTCCTACCAAAGATAATTTGGGATGCTATTGAAATTGAAAAAAAAAACCTAATTACAATAGGGATACCATCCAGCGGGCTATCATCAGTTTTAGTCCTAAGATTAATAAAATTAAATCCCAATCCATACAATAGACAACACCTGACCTGAGCCCTCTGTCAGAAGCAACTGACCGAGCCGAGGTTCGGCCCTCTCGGGCACCCTCGAGTCAGGCGCTCTCGCGAAACAAGGTAACGGTCCAAGCCGAGGCTCCCTCTCGGGAGCCCTTGTGCTGGTTACCTATATATAGAGGTCTCGACTGAGTGCCATTAGCGCTCGGTCACCTCTCAACCCGGTGAAACTGTAAAAGCCCTCGGGCTAACAGTGGCCTTCAGCCCGAAATAAAAAAAAAACCTGACCTGAGTGTGAGCACCTTCTGCGCAGATTGGCCCAAAAATAATAAATAAAAGCTAACGGTAGTCGCCCCGCCAGCAAATGCGGGCTGTAAAGCACTCAAAATTGTGTACAGTATTCGCATAAATATAAAAAACGACTTACACGCTTGTACGCGAAAATGTGCTCAAGATCATGGAGTCACAATAATAGCATATCTTTCAGACCAAACCGACAGCGACAAATGAGGAATTGACAATGGAGTTACGTCGTAGATAGGATGAGCTTTGGCATGTAGCGCAAACTCTCCTGCTTACCGAGGACCTGGAGAGTTTCCTACATGCGACCTTAACATTAAATACTTATTACTTTACTTACAGGTACGTTACATGCCCTAATGTCTTATACTTTTAACACTTATTTATTGTACTTTAAAGTAAACATTGGCTTGCAACACAAGCGGTGGAATTAGTAATATTTAAACAAAGTTCATTATTAACCATGTTATAAATAAAATTCAATATTTGTTATGATCTCATGTCCAACAGAAAATGCGTGTATACATTTGAAAGACAGTGCCAGACTAACATAGAGTTAAGTGATAATTTTATCGAGGTGATGCATGAAAGCATAACCAGCATTAGTTTTATGGTGTCTACGTTGACGAGTCGTCTGTATAAGTGCCTTGGAACGTCATCCTTCATTACGACTGTAAGTAATTACAAACAAATTTTCTTTAGTATGTATATAACATTTTAAGTCAGATTAATTTATTTATTCCACACAAAGCATATGTGTTGGGCATTGTGTTGATATCAGGGAAACTTCTATCAAGAGTCCGATAGCAGATAACGGAAACAATTAAATGACTTGCGTCATATTCACATATGGGTCTCTAATTAAGGACATTTAAATTTACTATTGGCGGACGAAACAGTGTATGAGGTTTCGAACGATAACGTTTTTAAGGAAACATAAAATAAGGCTTCTTTTCTAAGGTACAGTAGAGCGAGAAAATGCAGCCACTTTACGCCAAGGCCTTATGTTAATTTAATTATTCAAGCTTTTCTGGTGCTAAATATTATTTGGTTAATTGACAAAGATTTAATGAGTGTGTATTTACTCGTTTTTATATGGTCGTTCTAATACACAAACATTTTGTTACAATTATGCAGATTCCGAGAGATCCGTATCAAACTTTACACTTATTATGTACGTCCCGCTTGAAGCGACTACGTGAACGATGTACGATCCTTTCCGTGACTTATCGACGGGTCGATATCCTGCCTCATATGCTGACACAACTTCCAGACCTTTGCTACAGGGAAATAATGTGGGCAAATGCGTAAGTTTACTTGTCTTATTTTAAACATAATTTTGCGTTTAGAGCCGAGATCCAAAGACCATCGAACCGTGGCAGAGACCGTACAAGAGGCATTTTTCTTGTTTTGAGAGAAGCTTCCAACTGTTTCAGACAAAACAAAAGATTACATTCGCACGGCCTCCTACATAGATACATTTTGTATATATGTTATATCGATGATATTCCGTTTGTTTTTAGATCAGCTCTGCAGTTTTGGAAATGTATGTCTGGAATGTCCCTGAACATAGGGGACTGTAAAATTAACGGCACGCCTCATTTCGAAATCCCGGGCAGCAGAATGCTATTGAAAGCTATCGACACACTTTTCCTTTGGAACACGCTTTCCGCTTGTTCAGAGGACCGCAGAATAACACTTTTCATGCTCCAGGTACTATAACAGTGATTTCTACGAAAAATTACTTGATGCTTTGTTAAAAACTTTTATAACCCAGATGGTTACTAATAAGATTATTTTAAACTTGCAGTTGATTGAGGAAACTAATGAACTAGTTGTGAAAGAAGGCATTCCCAAATCGAGCTCCCTGGAGACAAATAAAGCCTTGCTTGCCTACCTTAAGGGTTGCTGCCTAGCCGCGCTAAATTTGCCAGAACAGGCGTTGAAGAGCTTACGTCAAGTTAGCTGGTAAATATCGATGATTCTAATGTAACAACATATTCTATTTGTACGTTCTACGTCAAAGAACCATGTCGCCGGTACAAACTAACTGCAGCTTTAATAAACTAGCTCGACTGGGAAAGAATCGCGTCGTCACCTAAAACCAGCTTAAAAGAATATATTATTGGTACTTAGTGAACAAACTATCGCTTAACAAATATATTTTTTTCAGTTGGGTGTACCGCCTTAGCAGAAAAAAGATAAAGGATAAATTTTTGATTCCATTTGCATTGCTGGAAGAGGCAATGTGCTACTATGCACTTGGTGACATCGCGAGGGCCTACAAAACTATTAACACGGCACGGTGAGTTTATTCATTTATTGCACGTTATGAAGTTTAAATATATGATGGTATAATTCAACTGCTTTTTATAATGGATGTATTATCACCGTAATTAGGTAAACGTATTTAGATAATGGTCCCTGATTCGACTGAAAAACGATCTGCGCAAGAAGACATCATCAACATCATCCACTGCTGGACATAGAGCTCTCCACTTCTCAAGCGGGATTATTTTATTTAAGTTTTCAGTTACTATAAAAAATCATATTTTTAACTGCGTCGCGGTCAATTGTAGAAAATATACGTAAATTTCATAATTACTGCCTGTATGTACATTAAGTACATTTCGATAACGATGAGATTGAAATCTACTGATGACAGAATCAAACACTAGATGGACAATAATAGTACTGACCACGGAGCACGATTAGCAAATGTAAATTTGTTTGCGATAAAAACAATATTAGTTTTTACTTGCAGGTGGCGCTACCACCACATATCTCCGGAGTTCCGCACCATATGTACCGCCTATTTACAAAAAATATGTGAATAAATCGGCTATTGTATTATGATTCACTGATAAAATACATTTCAAATACCATTGTAACCCCACAACAATATCATTATGATATGTTATATGTACGATATATATATCTTTTAGTACATATACCACAAAACACTATATAGTAATGTCATCTAAAGAGCAAGGATAGTCTTTTGAACCATGTTATTACCATAAGGATAGATGGACGGATATCCATAGAACATATTAAAACTCGATGCATGTAATATGGATATTCACCTCTGGCGTCACCAGGAACACTGCAGCATAGGTCACTATAGCAAACAGCTTATTATATTTTATTGGCATTGGCTTACAAAGCCGGCACACAAGTATCAGCAGCACTGTGCGGATCCAAATGCGTTTTCAATAGTGGTAATGATGACTAAATATGAGGTGTTAAATCTCTTTTATTTTTATACTCTGACTTGATGTTAGTTCAATATATTATATCTCATATTAGTCAGCATATTCTTAACAATTTCAATGTTGTAATGTACAACATACACAACGATTCAAATTGTCAAGAAATAAAAACGGTGGTGAATCGAATCTATCGTGAATTCGGTTTTTGATATATTGTTAAGTAAACATTTGGTGGCATGTTTGTATTTAATCGATAGTATAAAGGAAGATATCGTGTATTTATTGTAAATCGCACATAAAATAGTTTATAAGACGCGTTTATATTAGTGTTTCATCTATCGATGTTCCTGTACGTATATTTTTACTTTGCCATCATCAGTTATAAGCATATTGACTTAAGTCTTAATGGTTAAAACCATTAAGACCTTTTTACATTAAGACATAATACATTTAACTCTACATTTTTATAACATTTTACACTATATTTAGGACTTATGCTAACGTATACAATATGTATTTTGTACCTAGTCTCAAGCTTTAATGATAAGTTAAGCATCAGTTTAGTAAGTATGCTATATAAATTATTGTCCAACCGTGGGCCAATTTTTATCTTAGCTATAAGCTATACTGAATTCAGATTTCAGTTGAACTGAAAATTAATTTGTATCGTATGTTATAAGATATTAGTTCGTATGAAAAGTAGTATAAGGCGGCGAACAAGGTGGAGATTTTCGATAAGAACATTATTTCATATATGAATTCTGTTACGTTACGATAGAAGATGTGTAAAATTGTATGAATGTGATAAGTAAATATATGTAAACATTTAAGTTCATTTTTCTAGAATAAAATCGTGAATTATACTATAAGACACAGTGTGTTGATTATTTTATTTTCTTTGTGCCTTTGATATTATAGGATATTATAGATTATAGGGTTTCACGAAATAAGGTAATAATCAAAAAACCAAAATTCCTTCTATGTATATTTTATTAATATTTATTTATAAGGAAGGTAATAAAAATAAATATTCAATACATGTATATGTAACTAATACCTTCGGATCACTACTTAGGGCGTCCGATAAATACTTTGGCGCCGGCACTGACTGAGCTGGGTTCAACAATATTGGGTTCAAAAACACTCGATCGTTTGTTTGTGTAACCAACATGGAAAGAGATTCTCTGCAACTGCAGTAGTGTTTTCACTGACGTGTAATAAACACGTTTTGCTTTCTTGTCCTCGATTATCCCTTTATACATATCCATTTTACATACATGTTACAGTATTACACTCGGAAGCAACTAAATCTACTCAATCTATAAGCACGTATACATTACGATTCTTTCGAAACTAGTGCAGGACTCCTTACGCCTGCGTTTCCCCTTCTAGGAAACACAAGTAATCTGAAGGAGTCGACGCAAATTTGCCTTGGGTAACCCTAGCTAATTTTGACTACCCGCTGGACTCGTAAGTCCCCAGCGTAGTTTTATTTAATTCTAAGCACTCACCCAAAGTGCACAAAATAAGATTGGCACTTGCACGCACTAAGGCTACACTCCTAGGCATACATCATTCCTGTCTATACCCGGCGGGGAGGGCAGTTAGGCTACTCACCCCGGCACCCCACCAGCGGTCACATTTCCCACGCGTAAACGTAAAAGTAATACAGTCATTAAGTATTTATTACAAAAGTATTACCAGTCGTACCGGACACAATGGAGAAACCAACCGTAGAATTCCTTGTGCACTGAAGAACTCCTACCAGAGGAGCTTAAGAAGAAATCTCCATCAATGGAATCGTCCTTTTCCTCAAGCGCCGAAATGGAGCTCCATAGTTGCTCGTCCCCCGAAGACTCCCAGGATGACAATGAATTCACGTTGGTGGAAAAAAAAACGTAATATCACCCGCTCCAATGCCACCACCTAAGGCGAAAAAAACTACTGGGGATACACCCCAGCCAATTAAAAACCAGCTCCTGAGTGCCCCACAGCAAACTTCGGCTGCTTCGTAGTCATCAAAACGCCCACCGTCTATCTGTTGAGCGCCCCCATATAAACGGCCCTTCAAGCCCGGCAACTTCTATAGTAGTTTTTTTACTATAGCGAATATAAAATTTCCTTTCACTTAATATTCTACCGCTACGGCTGTTAGTTTTTACTGATATGATACTGTCATAATATTTTCGTTTATTAATGGTATTTTTAGAAAATTTGGTCTTCAAGGTCACTACCATTTTTGTATCATATAGTATATAATATAATATAAATAATACCAATTTACATTGCATATAGGAAATTATGAATATACAATTTCTTGCACACAAATTAAGTAATAATAGACGTTATATACTCGCCTAGTCTAGACATGATTTATTTAATTGCTTTATTTTGTTCAATATTATTGACAAAAAACGAAACTTCTCTTTAATTTTTTCATATGTACTATACATGGCATTGCGAAAATATGTGTCGTTAGTATATGTCGGAACAACTGTTATGCGATTGTTATAGTATTTCTTGACTAACTGTGCCATTAGATAAATCAACATATTGTATTTATGTCCCGATTAAGCTGCAAATTACGAAGTAATTTTTCATATATAAGTCGGGACAGTATCTCCATAAAAGAATACCATCAGGTGAACTGTGTGCTCGTCTGTTACTGTCAACATCCTACATCGCGACATAATTCAAAATGAAATAATCATCATCTCAATGGTCTTGGCAATCTACCGCTTTAATCTGCGCTTTATGCGAAATTTTCTGCCAGGCGCAACTTCTCTGTGGAATGAAAAGCTGTCGCCAAAAAAAATTGACCACTAGTCTCAGAAGTTGAGGGATTGTTTTCAAAATTAGGGAGGGTATTTTGATTTTAATAAAATCTGACTTAGTATTTTGGACATTGCACATTTAGAATTTCTTTCCCAGTGCCTATTCTGTTAGTTTTTTTTTACTTCCATGATATTGTTGACACCTGCACAAAGGTTAGTGTCATCTGAGCTCAGGTTAGTGCTACTGTAGGCCATAACTTTCTGTTTAATAATTATTTGACATGCGTACAGAATTATTGTTATTCTTTGGACATTTATTTTAGCCATTTTATTTATATATTTATTTTATTTATTTAAAAAATATAAAGCGAACAAAATATCAAAGTTATTGTTATTAGTAGATATTGTTTCCAATCACCTTTTTTTTTTCAAAAATTACAAAAGCGATCCCCTCTTTGATTATACTATGCACAATCAATTATGCAACTGTGCTAAAACGAAAGGTATGTACAAAGGAGCAGCTTATTTTACAATAAAAATCTTTTCCAGCAGGCCTCGTGTTGGACATATCGAGAAAAAACATAGTGTACGCACAATGATAATAATAAAATAAAAATAAATACAGAACTATATTTATTCACAAACATGTATAAATTTACATAAATAATAATACATATAATATATAATATAAACATATATATAGCATACAAAAAATCTAACATGATATTTCATCATATATTCTACTGGATAAAGATAAGTAGTGTTCCTTCACTAGTTTTTTTATGTAGCACAACAGTTCTCGTGCCACGAGTTTTTTCAGGAAGAGCACTCCACAAATGAATTCCGTGCACAGCGAAGGAGTTGGTATATAAACTAGTTATGTGAGCGGAAATTCAAGGAGAGATCCTCTCCGATCTACAGGATTCATCAGGCGGATGTAAATAAAACCGTTTGCTGAGATATTACGGAGTCTTTGGGGAATAAAGGATCTTAAAAAGGAAGCAAAGTAATCGAGTGATCCTGCGTAAAAGTATGGGGAGCAACTTGAGCTGTTTACGAAAATAGGAAACACGGTCGAACTTTTTAATCCCAAAAATTTAACGAATGCACGAGTTTTATAGGCGCTCAAGTTTTTTAAGTAACTCCTCTCCAAGTAACAAACATCAGCATAATCTAATATGGGTAAAATAAGTGCTTGAACGAGAGAGAACTTTGCTGACAAGGGCAAAATGCTCTGAAGGCATTTCAACGAAGAAAGGCAAAGCGAATCTTGGAACTAACTTCATTGACGTGCGGACGCCATGGCAAGTGAGATATATATATATATATATATATATATATATATATATATGTATATAATATTAGCGGTAACTAGCGAAAACACAATTTATCTGATGGTAAGTTGTGACTGCGGCCCATCACATCTGCCTCGTTAAACATACATAATGCATATGTGATTATACCCCTAACCACTGAGAGGGAATGCCTAGCATGTAATTGAGTCTCCAGATCCCACCATATTATACTATGTAAAAGCTTTGTCCTCACCCCGTTGAGCCGATCCATTTCTATTATAACTGATTTCCAGTAGCAACGTGACTCTACCACTTAATAAGTTAAAAATATCAAAAATATTTTCTGACAGTCTTGTAAAACACGAGCAACACTCTGCGAACGTTTCATATTGAAGATAGTTTACCTATTATTATTAGGAGCCGAGCGTGTCGGATGGGCAGAAGTTAATTTTCTCTTAACATTTTCACTGTCACTCGAATGTATTTTGAAACGCAGTTGCATTTAAATAAATCCGTTGTTTATGTTTTTATGCTATGCATCATATAAAATTTATTTGAATCAACAAATATAACATCGAGCATATACTAATGCGTCGGTGATCCCAGTGATTAGCGTCTACAAACAAGGAATTTTCATGACACAAGTGCCAATCGTACCCTTCCTCGAAAATATTAGAGGAAATCAAGGTTATTTACCATTGCATACCAGGATACATACTATACTATAGGATGCATACTACTCTTCTTCTGTTCTGTTCTTGTTCTAAATTCATTTATATTATTTTTTATTCTCTTCGTAGCTTTAACGTGAAAACCGTTCAAAGATCGACATCGTCATCATCATCATCAGCCTGCATCAGTTCATTGTTGGACACAGGCCTCTTCCGTGGCACGGCATTGAGCTCGGCCTTCAGCTCTTCTCCTCTAATATCTGCCCGCTGCCCTACGAATATCATTGCCCCACCTAGTTACAAGGCCAAGGCCCTACACTAAGTTTGCCAATTCGCGGTCGCCACGCAGGAACTTGTCTGCCCCAGCGGCCATCGGTTCTGCGGTATATATGACCTGACCACTGCCACTTTAGCTTACTAATACGTTGAGCTATGTCAGTATCTTTAGTTCTCTGCTGAAGCACTTCTTTCCGGATTCGATCCCTAAGAAACATTCCGAGCATAGATCTTTGCTTTGAGGTATGGGCAATGAAAGACTCGACGGTTTTTTTCAAATGCTGCCCAGCCTGACTGTATCCATCTCTTAACTTTTTGTCGAAGTTGTTTCTACCTAGATGGAGCATCTGCTCTAGCTATGCAATGTTCAAAGATGCGATTCTAATATCATAACACACAACGTAAAGTAAGGATAATAAGTCATTAAAGAAATTATCTTTAACTCAGAATACAGTCAGCAGTAAGGTCTACCTAGTAAGGCTGCCAGGAAAAGGAATGTCGATGTATTTTTATATGTCCCATGGGACGAAAGTTACTGATGGCTTATTTTTAGTGGTCTGCATTTTTATCATCTTTGTTAGTACCTGATTAATATTTGAGCTACTTTGGTTTTTTATGGTACTAAATGACTTAGATCCGAAGACTTTATTTATTTAATTCACATGTTAACTAAATAATTTTATGTTCGGGCATTTATAAATATAGTTATAATATAGGATATATTTGCAAACCGAGTTCGATTCGCGGTGTCGGCAAACAATCTCCTATAGAATCACGTTCCTTTTTTTAAATACTCCCATTCCACAATTTAGAGAAAGGAAATGTTATAGTGGTTTAAATAGATAAATTTAACGATGGATGATCTAATACGATATACCTATATAGGTATGTACAATGCTCATATGAGCATTGTACATACCGCAACAGCAACAGCGGTGTTTCCGAACCGATACGACTTAGGGACCTTCAAAAGCCTACATCTTTCATGAAGGCCGGCAACGCACTTCCTTTGCGACTCCTCTGGTGGTGTTCATGGGCGGCGTTAATCACTTTAGTTTACCAGCTATTCCATAAAAAAAGTTATAATGCCGAGAGTAATATGATGATTTCTCACAATTTAATTTGTCGTATTTTGGCTCGAAGATTATAAAAGCTATTACCAGAAAACCCGAAAAAATATTTAGCCATATTTTGTATCGTGTATTGGGTATATATTCTGTAACGCTCATTTTAAAAGCAATAAAAAACGATTATATTTCATTGTGTGCTGACGGTCATTTTCTCTGTTCTTAAAACCTTTGTTATGTTCCATCGGGGGTTCATCCCATCGGTACTTTGGCGCAGAAACAGACTTAACTAGAACGCTGGGCATCGATCAATACGAGACGGTGGGTGACCTAGCGCATGTCAAAGCGGACCATGCGTCAACTCCATTACTGCTTCGTCACTATATAATTTACATGTGTCGTTGTGCATCTGCGTCTTTTCCGTTATCATTTCGTGCATAGTCTTAGTGATTTGAAACTGCGGAGGCCACATTTAAATTACCTGCGGGCATTGCGTACTTGTCAGGTAAGATAGAAAATTTTAAATCGCATTACAATTACCGTAATCGACGATATTTTGTATACATTCAGAATAATTCCTTTTTAAATTGACACGATCTTTATGGTTAGGGTAGGCCTAATGACTTATATAATTGCAATTATCTTCGCGTATAAGTATGGGAAATTGCGTGAATAAATTTTATAACTTTTAATTAATGTCATGTATTTAATTTTAACCTGAAGTCATATAATGCATTAAATTTCATATTTTTATTTGCCTAAAAAACAATTCACTTATTGTTCACGATGGTTTTTAAGTAAGTATTTAATTTAGTAATTTTCGTATAAATTTAAAAAATATGTTGTTAATATTTAAAACAGAATTATCACCCGTTTCCTCACCCCTCCCAGGGATGGACTTGCACATGACACTGTAAGGCGCATGATTTGTATCGCAATAAAAGCACTGAGAATTTCATTTTATTTATATTTTTCTACCTTACCTAACTTCCCAGGATACGGATTACGAGATGTAAAGCGCCACAACAAACTTAACATAGATCCAGAATCCATAATGAAATATGTTATGAGCTTCAATATTCTCTCTATCACACCCTGAGATGTTGGTTGAGTTTTATTTGATTCGATACATAGATGGACATATTCCTCTTCCCCTCTGATCTTGACTACAAGATGCAAAGCGCGTACAACACTATCACACCTCCAGTCTATGAGGCGCGTAATGCGCTTGTGGAACTTTAGATTCGCGTCCCTTAGATCCTGGCTGAAATTTATGACTTGATATCTCATATCTACGAGTGCAATGGATTTGTCCCCCTCTACCTCAAAACAGGAATAGGAGATGAATTACTCATGTGCTTTCTATGTTGAATACGAGTCTATAAGATGTAATGAGTATGTTGCGCCCGATTTCCGATTCAGACCACAAAATTCAATTGTGCGATTGCTATCTCAGATTTAGGGATGCAATGGATGAATATTCCACTCCATGTCAACTCGTGGTTGCAATATGCAAAGCTCATGTACGAGACTATCACAAATCCATGTGAAATTTACCTCAGAACCAGGTAACAAGGTGCAATGTGTGTGTGCAACCTAACCACTAATTTGGGTTATGAGCGGTAGAGCCACACAATAGCTAATTTCTAACTGCAACATGAAAGGGTCGGTTCGGGTCACGGAATCAAACGAGATTTAAGAATGAAAAGATAACAAACCAGCAAACACTGATTTACTGGCCACATCATTTTCCAAAAAGCAAGCGCCTGCTATAATGCAGAAGTCAATGGCTTGAATGCAGTGATCACAATTTGAACATTAGTGAACAAATATTTTTTTTTTGTAAATATTGTAACTTTAAAATAGTTCAATTTGCTACACAATACTAAAATATTACTGTAATATTTAATTTTGGAAAAAATAACATCAAAATAAAGTTATCATGGTTTTCATTTTCTTTTTGCTGAGTGCAGCCTCCTAGGATTTATCAGATACCGTCCAAACTCTAAAGAAGAAAGGTTTTAACCTACCTAAGGTTTCCAGTTGCCAAAATGTAAATTTGATTTAAAAAAAACATATTGATAGTAAAGAGATCTAAATTTGAGAATTTCTTCTTTTACCGATTGGTGGAACGATAAATAAAGGAATTACGGGTATAGTTTTTGGTGTCGTAGAGGAACAAAACGGGTTAAACCACGGTGGGTTGTTTCTCACGTACAACTAAAAGCAAATGGTATCATGGCGAATGTGTGTGTAGTTTAGTGTTAATGAGTAAGTGTTAATGAATCAATTATCTTTTTTTTTCGGGCTGCTGGCCTCTGTTAGCCCGAGGGCTTTTACAGTTTCGCAGGGTTGAGAGGTGACCGAATGCTTATGGCGCTCAGTCGAGACCTCTATTAGTGGGTAACCAGTACAAGGGCTCCCAAGAGGGAGCCTCGGCTTGGACGGTTACCCTGTTCCGCGAGAGCGTCTGACTCGAAGGTGCCCGAGAGGACCGAACCTCGGCTCGGTCAGTTGCTTCTGACTAAGAATTATCTACATTAATATCTCTATTATTATTATTGGCTATCTGTACCGCCACTTCAGAATGCGTGGGCGCTGGATAAGAAGTGGCGCAAGAAACTCCAGCGACGCTTCTATCTGTATTGACTGGAGAGAACCGCCCTGTGACATTGCGGTATCGCGAATAACCTTGATTACAACGCCCTCGCCGTCGGCGGGGGCGGTATGAGGGGATCTATTATCAAAATTTATATTTTTGTATAGGAAAATATAATCAAACATCTTAGATCCGTTATAAAGACTTAGCAATCCGTATCTTCGCAAGGCACCATTGTACGATTCATCCAACTTATTTTTGCGATAGTTAAGGGATTTCAAAAACTTCTTTTACTCTTTTCCAATTTTCTCGATGTGTTTTTTATTAACAATACAAAAAGTAATAGAATGGACAAATTAGAGATACAGATATTTATCATACACATACAGATAGTATGTGATGTATTTTATTGCATGGTTTAGTAACTCGGGATACCTATACTACGGTATGCCTTGCCTAAAATGTCGTTTATATGATAATTAAATATTAATTAGTAGTAATAAGTGCTTAAGCCGTAATTAAAATATATGTATGTGACTATCATTATTGGTAGTTATATTGTAAGACCATTAACCACGAGTGAAATGAACTTGGAGCAATTTCTGATTATGTCTATGTGCTATGCTCTTAAACGGCCCGCAAACTGGCGTTTCCAGACTGCTCAAAACGCCTGCAAATGAGAGAAAATGAAAAAAAAATGTTTTCACGACTTCTCCTTTAACCCGTCTCCGTAACAATATCATTAGGATCGTGAATTATAAATTAGTTCACTCTGTCATAAAAAGAAGCGGATAAATCGTTGCAGTTTATACGTAGATATATACATACATACCTATATTAAATAACGAGTCGTATATATATATATGTAGGTATATATTAATATACATTAATTACAATATAAGTATGCACACTTATGTTGTATGTATAGTATGTGTAGAAGGTCAGTCGTGTCATTCCAAAGCATGAATTTATAATCATAATATGATACTTTTTAGGAATTAAGAACATAATGTCTCAAAATATAAGGATTCAACGCTCGGACAATTCGGTGCTATTGTGATCGGAATTTAGTTTCCAAGAAAGCTGCCACCTGGGTGCTTACACTAGTGGATACCTTGCGGTGTTAATTAAGCTAGTGTAGGGCAAGCCACGCACGGCACGCTCACGGTCCCTCCTCTGGAAAATGCAAGACACCGGAAGTAGTCGACATTAACTTGGCCTTGGGTAGTGCCGTTATGTTTTTTTTTTTTCGTTTTAATAGTCCCACGCGTAGTTTTAGTGAGCTCTAAGCAAACACCCAAGTGCACAAATAAGATTGGCAATTGGGCGCACTAGGGCTACATAACTAGGCACACATCCTCCCTACCTATACCTGACAGGGAGGGAAGTAGGCTACTCACCCCAGAACCCCACCGGAGACCACACTAGCCACATATTATAAAAAAAAGCGCAAAGAACCCAACCATTGATTTCATTGTGCATTTCGTCAGATGCCTTAAGCGGAAATACCCCAATGTCTTCGAATACATCATGAAATATGAGGGACAAAAATCACCCTAAGGCCTCTTGCTCGTCGTCCTCGTCGGTTTACTAAAGCCCCTCATCCCCTGGGGACCTCCCCCAAGACACCATCGATTTCATGAGCAGTTCGGGTTTCGCACCACTCATGCACCGCATCACGGTGCACATTCTTAATGAATTTCTTCAGGGCTACCAAACTGGGGCACTTTTCCTCGACATGGCGAAAAATTTCGACAAGGTCTGGCACAATGGGCTCATATACAAACAATATGAGCTCGGTGTGCGAGATCGACTCGCACTTATCATACGCAAGTTTCTCCGAAATCTAACCTTTCGTTACAGCATCGAGGGAACGCGTGTATTGCACCCTCACCCCGCCCCCGCCGACGGCGTCGCAAACAAGGTTATTCGCGATACCGCCATGTCACTGGCTGTCCTCTCCAGTACATACAGACAGAAGCGTCACTGGAGTTTCTTGCGCCACTTCTTCACCAGCGCCCACACATTCTGTTGTGGTAAAAATAATAGCGATATTAATTTAGATAATCCTCTATCAGAAGCAACTGACCGAGCCGAGGTTCGACCCTCTCGGGGACCCTCGAGTCAGACGCTCTCGAGAAAGAGGGTAACGGTCCAAGCCGGGGCTCCCTCTCGAGAGCCCTTGTGCTAGTTACCCATAAATAACGGTCTCGACTAAACGCCATAAGCGCTCGGTCACCTCTAATCCCGGTGAAACTGTAAGAGCCCTCGGGTTAACAGCGGCCATCAGCCCCAAAAAAATCAAAATTAGTTTTTTATTAAAAGCTTTTATAGCTTTTAATAAAAACAATAAAAGACATAGCGGACTTCTTCGAAAGTTGTTATGTATACCTATTACCTATCACCTACACACCGTATCACAGTTTTATTTGATGTTTTAACAATGTTTCATGAATTAATTGATTAATGAAATTGTGATCATTAATGATAATTTAAACCTAATCACCTTGAATCGACTCGAAAATCTAATTCTAATTCTAATACTGTGTAGATAACGTTGACAGGACTGGATTTTCAATATAAAATTTAAGGTTACTCAATTCCAACATAGCCAAACGTCATCACTGTTGTTGAACATCATAATAACATGTCCAACAAAAGCGGCAGGTCCACGCTGCAACTGCAGCAGTGTCGAGTAGCAGCAAGAACGGGTTGCCGAAAGGTATGAGAAGAACCACGCCGTTAACGAAAACCAATGAAATAGTAGCATAACGTTGTTGCTTCGACTGGTGAGTGTAGCAATCTTGGGATCCGATTACAGCTAACGAGGTATTTCATCTCTGTATTCAGAACTCGACTGCATTGATTAATTTAACACACTATAAGTATCACTATTCCACCACCATCTATGACCCTCAGATTACCCTAGACATCCTTGAAACACGATCAAATCATAAAACAAATATAACCATTTATTTATATGTAATATAACAATTAATTTTCAGGAGGCGTTACGGCAACACCTCAGAGCAATACTTCATACTGTGGTACACATATAACAAAGTTTTTTCAAAGGCACTCTGAACTCAAGTCAGTAATAATATATGATGAACAATCACCAAACTTTACCCATAACATGTTTGCAGACGCTTTGTAGTGAAAAGTTATATTATAACATTTTCAAATAGCGCTATATTTATATATACATATATATATATACATACATACATACATACATATATACATCATTCGCCTTCCTTAATATGTTTAAAATCTAAATTATATCAAAAATCATCAAAATGCCAAATTTCTTTAAAATAGATTTGGAAAATATTTTATAATATGCGAACTTTATATATTTCTACGGACAGAAAAGTCAATAAATGGATAAAATAAAAAGATCAGAACCAGATCCTAATAATTACTGCAATACACGCATAAAGACGACTGCCCCTTATTAATTACGTATTAACCTTGCAAATGGTTTATTGTATTTTATATGTGTATAATAGCTTTATATAGATAGATAGATAAGACGCGTGCCATGAGTGTTATAAAAATCTATATATATCTAAATACAATACAATAATTATGCCTCTCGCGAACGTTTCACTCCTAGAGCCATTAAACAGTCTAGGGTACCTGTCACCTCCCTGGTCCCGTTCCGAGATATTGAAGGTTGTTTGAACTATTTAGAATCAATTAGAATTTATTAATTCATCAATACATTTTAATCATCTTTTCTTTCGATAATTAGAATGAATTAAATCTAACTGCTAAAAAATACTAAATATGACATGTTTGTATGAATTGTAGTTAAACACAAAACTCGTCGTATAACAATTACATTTTTAATCAAACAAAGGAAGTCTTGTGCGTTATTTTAAAATCTGCTGAACATGGTATAAATAAAAAAAAGAAAGTGGGCTCCTAGAATTTAACACCAAATTTGCTGAAACAAGCGTACAATAAAAAGAGATAATACGCTGACAATTAAAAATTGGTATCATAGATTTTTGATAGCTTATATACCAAATTAAGCTAACTTTTTTAACATACTAAATAAAGCACCATTAATTACTACTGTTTATTTTTATTTATTTTATGATTGTGGCAACCAAAAGAGTTGATAAGATAGTTATTGAAAAACTCGAATAAAACAATTTTGGAGCTAAAACCAAAATTGATAATGATTATTTTTGAAATGTACTTAATGTTTAGGTATGTAATAACAATAATTAATTCTGAATATTTCACTTCCCTGAAATACTTGTGCTAAGAAATGGTACACGGCAATAGTTGAATGACGGGCTACATGTATGAGGCTATTGACGCTACATTCTATTCTGTTTCTTTGGCCTGAGGGCCGCTGTTAGCCCGTAGGCTATTACAGTTTCTCCTGGCTCTCTCCTGGAAGCTACAGTATACATTTAAATATAAGATAACTAACAATATCAATCATGTTTAAGAAATAATAAAACAGTATTTTAGTTTAATTAATAATTAACTTTCCGTCTTTACTTTTTACCTTTACCCTTACGGTATGGTATTATGTACACTTCTCGTTGTAGTTTATAAGAACTCTAAAGAGGACTTCAACAATCATTAATTATATATAGGATTCGGTCAATATTTCTGCTACATTCTGATACAAGAGTTTGTTTTTAACAAAAGCCATTGTAATACTCCGAATGTATTGTTTATTAATTATGATTGATTAAACTCTCATATAATTTTATTGTAATTCCTATTTTAGAACATATAAAATAATATGACGTTACACATGTGCGTATGTAAAGTATATTAATGAAGTATTATTTTCTTAAAATTTATTTTTCAACATCCTTTTCTGTGGTTCTTCATTAAATGAAAATTTTGTAATTCCGTCGTCCGTGGTTTATTTATATATTTATTATAGCATTATAGTTAGCACAGTTTACTAAGCCATTGGCCTCGTCCTGTCCGTGACTTGGTAATAATGGAATCTGTACTTAAGATGATTGTGTAAGTGTCAATAAGAATAGTTTTCAATTCATGATGAAGTTATATATTTGAAACAACCGTGGTACTCTAATATTCAAACAAATATCTGTCTCTTTCTATTCTATGACTAACAGACACTTTAGGGGTTAAGGAAATACTTATTCAGTATATAATTATTGTAATACTTATTCTGTATCTATTTAGGAATTGATTAGACGTGAAACATACAAGGCGCGATTTGAAATTCACGTTTTCGGAAATATGTATGTGCAGAATGGGAAAATTTCGAATTGAGTCATAAGTGTTTTTTGATAACAACATTGTTTCTCATACCAACTCTGTTAATTTAAAAGTAGATGTTTCTAAACGTATGAATACTAAAATAAACTCTTTATAATTTCTAATCCTTTATTCTCAACGAATATCCTGTTACTATATAAATTATAAACACCGTGGTGGTTATTCATATAAATAATAAAATATATTATCGTTTGAACACGAAATCGAAATCGGAGGGCATATTTCCTAGTCATACACTCTACCCCGTTTGCCAAGCCTTATCTCGTTATATTTAGTGAACCAGGTCGTTATATTTTTTTGTATTTATCTAGGAAACTAAGCCACACGCACCATAACTTAAACGTCATCGTTCAAGTTATGGTACTCATGCAGGTGCTCAAATTGTACGTTGAAGATACTGAAATTAAAATACAAGTACTACATAATTCGCTGTTGCTATATTAAATCATCTACCACTTCTGCATGAAGATGAAAAAGCTAGAAAATATGATGCGCAATGCACGATTGATACTATCAAAGCCGCCTATTGTCTCTTAAACACGTGTCACATAAACTTCATAACAGCGACCGTACCACGCCGCGTTTCTTCTTCCTTTGAAAAAGTGGAGGAAAAATGGTACACCCTTCCAGCACTGCTCATCAATCTTCTAAATCTTACACAATAGCAACGTTTCAATACGATAGGTCTAGACTGCGAAAAATATATGTATTGAGGTCTATTTGTACAAGCCTGAACTGACGCGGAATCCATATGTATTATCATTTTTTTGGATTTTTTATCGTACACCAAAAAAAACTAATTTGAAATACGGAAAGTAATTTGGCACAGGACACACGTCAGTTGGTTTTATCGTGAAAAATAATGACGGGATAAGTTATTTTATACCTTGAACGTGCCACTCCATTTATAGGTAACGATGAATTCCAACGCTCAAGGGTGATAATACCATTGCATCTTGATATTTATTGAGGATCGATGCATTTACCATGTATATAAAATGTTAGGAAATATAACATATTTTAGGTAAACAACTTAAGGAATAAGGGATGTCACATCACAAAG
The DNA here is from genome assembly GCA_029286865.1 of Teinopalpus imperialis. Lineage (NCBI taxonomy): Eukaryota > Metazoa > Arthropoda > Insecta > Lepidoptera > Papilionidae > Teinopalpus > Teinopalpus imperialis. The sequence continues at coordinate 952,597 of JAGSMU010000054.1, forward strand.
CATGTTTTTGTGACAGATATGATAAAATATATAAGAGTTGGTGTGACTCGCTGACGAGTGACTTCTTTTTTCCATGGCGAGTAGCGAGCTACGGCGACGTCTGACCTAGAGGCGCTAGGAGGAGTTAAACCAAGAATAGTCAATATTGGAGCAGGCGGCTCACTAGCTGCACACAGATATTCCAGGTTTTTTACAAGCATACATTAGGTTAAACTAATTTTAGGTGGGTAAACCAAAACTTTATATAAATCAAAAATTAATGTGTTCCAATCTAAACAAATATTATTTTTCTATCATTAGTACTAAAAAAAACTAAAAAAAAATATAATTCAGATAGATCAAAGACATCCTCCACATATCCTGTTGGATTATTCATTTGTAAAACTTCTCGACGTAAACAGGTTATGTTATTAATATTAAAATTTGAACGTATTAAACAGAAAATTTGTACATATCATAAAAAATAAGACGTGGATTACACAGAAGCACCATATTATCTACAAAAATATTTTGTGAACATTCACCGGTCGCCCTACCGCTTCACCCTTACCCGATTCTTTGGGCACTATAGAAAGTATGGTATGGTATTCTTCCAAACTGTTCAATTCTTTCGAAATGTTTTCAGTTTTTTTTATATAGTATAGGTAGCAAACGAGCAAGCAGTTTACCAAAAAAATAATTAGAATCACCCCGAAGTTTTAGTTATGAAGAAGAACATCCGCTTGATAGACCAATTTGCATGCTAATTATTTGGTACATTACAGAATTAAACACATAAAGATGTAATAAATTGTCGTTTTCCCAGACAACTCCAATGGATGATCCGTGGATCAAGCTCTCTGGAAATCGTCCAAAACTGATCCTTTATAGAGCTGGATACGCTGCTGCCACTTACTGTCACGCTAGTCATAAACGCCAGTTTATAAAGCAAATCCCACGATATTGCTACTGGAAAATGATGTGGGCCAGCGCGTGAGTAAAATATTTTTTAGCCCTAGCTCCTCATCAGGTACATATGCAAGCCTAATATATATATATATATATATATATATATCTCAATAACCAGTACAGATTTCAAGTCTGTAAGGCAATTACTGGAATGTCCCTGGCTGTTAGAGATGAGATTATTGGCAGCATTATCTATTTCAAAGTCCCTCGCATTTACCTACCTGTGCTGACAATTGATCTCCTTAGTATCAGGAATAATCTCTGAGGGCTTTCCTGGGTAGTGGTCATTAATATCTGCATTTTTTAAGGTATTATCCATATTGAAAATTCAGGAATTGGAATTCTTTAGATTGGCGTAAATTCTTGACAACCATTTTAATTTCGATATTATAAATGGAAATACATTACAATTTCACTTATTATTAATTGTACATGCTAATCTTTGCATGCTATGAGCGGCCCGTACTGACACTAAATTAATCCTCCTCTTACGGATAATCGAATCAGCTAGTAGGCGCCTTAATATAGAGTGTCATAAAATCTAAACGATACGTAATACAACAGCATGGCTATGTTCACCTTCGTTAGGCCCCCATACCTGGCGTCGGAGGACTTTGAAAAGCTTTCCAAGTACGTACCTAATTAATTGCGCTGAAATAATTAGTCTTACCTTAGGACAAAATTTTGACTTACCACCTGCTTATATGAATCTTGAGATTACTAATAAGTACACCACAAGTAATAATTGTGCCCCATCAATACCTATGTTGATGCGACTGTTAGCCCGAAGGCATTTACAGCTTCACTGGGTTGAAAAGTGGTCGAGCGCTTAGGACACTCAGCACAAGGGCTACGAAAAGGGAACTTCGGCTTTTACCGTTACCAAGGGCATAAAAGCAACTGAATCGAGGATTCCCGAGGGTCCGAACCTCGGCTCGGTCAGTTGCTTCTAATAGATTACATACGGAGTTGGTAAAGATTGAATATGAGTCCGTTGTGCTAGACCTTGTCCAACGCTGTCACCACGTCAGCAAAGTGTGCTTCCGTATGGTAACCCTGGTTAATTTTCTGTGGAACGGCTCCGTGATGCAGTGCACCTGATGGCTGCATGAGTGTTTGGTGCGAAATCCAATTTTCTCATTGATGGGTTCCCTCGGGACTGCATGAAGCATCCCTGAGGCGGGCAGGGATGAGCCGTTCATAAACCTTACCCACTGATAGGCTATTGGGGTCGGTTGAATCTTCAGAGGGCCCTACTACATCGGCTTCCTTCCAGGTGTTCGGGAAGGTGCCTTTGGAAATGGCCTCGTTGTAAATCAGCACCAGTAGGTGTATAATTAAGGCGGGTAGAAGTTTAATCACGTTTTTGGTGATGGCGTCAGAGCCTTTTTAGTTATAGTCTCAACGTCGGTGACATGTGACTTGTGTCTGCGTGTAGTTCACTAGTACACGCTGGGTCAAAAGCACCCCACCGTGAATACGAGACGATTATGCGTGCATATTATTTTATTACTAGACACAGCACTGTTTCTGGAGGAGCAAAAAATCCGGATCACAGTCGCCGCTCTCGAAGTGGTCATGTACCGCCATCCAATGGGTGCAAGCACTAATGCTATACAGCTTAGATCATGAAAGTGAGTATTTCTCGGTGACATCTATAAAACGGTAAATTAAATGTAAAGTACTTAAAAGCCAATCAATGAAACCGTCTTCAAAACGCAGAGCGGAAGTTGAAGCCAGATTTAATTACTTTAAGCTCTTATCAGAAGTACAAACCACGACGTATGCAATGAACATAACATATATTTATATATTACAATTATTTGAATTATATCATAACTAAAAGTTGAAAGCAAAAAGCACCAGTAAACGATATTGCAAATCTGGCATTAACATGTTACGAGTATGTGTAGGAAGTTAGATTTAGACGCAACACTGATTTTCAGTTCCAACGTCCGTGACATTTCAAAGTATGTAATTTATAATCACATAATGGTACTTTTTATTCAATTAGGAGCATAAAGTCAACTCAAATCAATATTTTTTTTTATAATATGCTTCTAATAACAAGACAATAGAAAACATAACGGACTTCTTCGATAGTTGATGTATATAGCCAACCTTCACTAACACTTATTATCACAGTTTTTTTTGATATTTTATAATGTTTCATGAACAAATTACGAAATTCTGCAACTTAACATTTAGTACACTGATAATACAGGTTGGCCCATAGATATGTAAATTGTTAATAAATAAAAAACTGTTTACAATAAGGACAATATTTTTATTTCGTTATAAACAACATGAAATTACATCCAAAACTATCGACAACTTCACAGCAAGTGATTTCTGTAATGTTCGCTATTTTTCTTCGAATATTTTCTTTTATAAACTGGCCACCACATAGTTCAGATCTAACTCCAATGGATTTTTTCATTCACAAAATGTTATTATAATTTCACAATTTCCATAACAATTCATTTTCAGGAGACGTTACGGCTACACCTCAGAGCAATCCGGCTTACTGTGGGACACATAAAACAAAGATTTTTCAAAAGCACGTCGAACTCAAATCAGTGAGAACAATCACAAAACTTAAGTAAACTTATCCAAAAACATTACAATCGCAAGCATTTTGTAAATATAACATATAGGTGCTAGTCATAATTCTTTATTCTGACCAATTCATCGTTAATATGTTTAAAATCTAAATTACATCAAAAAGCATCGAGATGCCAAAAGTCCTTAAAATTAGATTTTGAAAATATTTTATAATATAAGCAAATCTTTGTATTTCTACAGACAGAAAAATAAATAAATGGATAAAAATAAAAGATCATAACCAGATCCTTATAATTATGCTAGGGTACCTGTCACCTCCCAGGTCCCGTTCCGAGATATTGAAGGTTGTTTGAACTATTTAGAAGCAAGTACGAAAGTCTACGAAATTTACGTAGTTTAATTATAGGATTCGGTTAATATTTCTGCTACATAAGTTTGTTTTAACAAATGGCATTGTAAAACTCTAAATTTATTGTTTATTAATTATTATTGATAAAAATCTCATATAATTTTATTGTACTTCCTATTTTAAAACATCAGTCACAATATTTTTCAAAATTGTATTGTGAAAATTAACATTTATTATTTATAAATACTTAATTTAAAAATCGAAAGTTAATGAGATTATATCTCATATATTTATCAAATATTATAAAGTTTAGCATATATAACTTATAAGATTCTCGATATTCTCTTCGATATTAAATATAAATTAATATAAATTCCCTCGTTATTGTGTGCATGTTTCTTGTGTGTTGGTGTGGTTCACTCAATTCATGCGATACCCATTTTTCGAGCTTTATCGCTTTCACAATTTGTTTCAAGTGAAGTAAAATTGTTTTGTCACTTACCGATGGATCTGCTTCCACGATCACCTTTAATTCTTTATTCACTCTAGGTCTCCGGCCATCCACGGGGTTTTATTTTGGAGGTCAAAATCTCCAGAACGGAAACATTGGCATCAAAAACGTACAGTGCTTTCTTTTACAGTAACTTCCCCATGCATATCATTAATCCTTCAAGCTGTTTCTATAGCGCTGCTGCCACGGTGGAAATTGAAATATAAATTATCGCGTTATTTACGACTCTCTTATTCGTAAATAACGCGATATTTTAAATTTTCCATTTTGTTAACAGAAGAATGTCGAAGAAAAAAGAAATGGCGCGAAAACGGGGACAATTTTCCGCTACACAGCCATCCTGCCAGAGGTAAACGGAGCAGGAAGCCTACGGTAGACCCTGCCACGCTCACCGCGGATTTCTGTATCAACCTTAACGCAGTCCACTGCCATTTCGATACGGCGACCTGTCTGACCTTTGGCTGCGCATATACAGCGACGATCGTCACTGCGTCTATGCATTCCTTCATAGGTCCCATAACGGTACTACCGACACTAAACGACTCATCGACCACATCCAAATTGCTACAGACTCCATGCTTTTTTTTATGGTTGCTGGCTCCTTCTAGCCCGATGTCCCCGGTGGCCGATCGCTTCTATCTATGTTAATTGGTGTGAATCGGCTTGGTATATAGCAGATATCGCCAATAACTTTGTGTCCGACGCTCTTGCCGTATAGTAATAATAATAGAGATATTAATTTAAATAATCCATAGTCAATCAGAAGCATCTGATCGAGGGTGCCTGAGAGGGCCGAATCAAGCCGAGGTTCGGCCCTCTCGGGTACCCTCGAGTCAGTCACTCTCGCGCAACAGAGTAACGGACCGAGACGAGGCTTCCTCTCGGGAGCCCTAGTGCAGGTTACCCAGTAACAGAGATCTTGGCTGAGCACCATAAGTGCTCGGTAAAACCTTTCAACACAGTGAAACTGTAAAAGACCGCGGGCTAACAGAAGCCCAAAAAAATAGAAGTAACCCTCGCCGTCGTCGGGGGTGGTGGTGGTAGCGTGTAGTGTTTTGTGGAGGTCTATGGCCCTGGTGGTTGCGTCGACGAGATCGTCGAGATCGTGCCTCGGTCTCCTTCGGACTCGAGTGAAGTATGTGACGGACTCAGGATCATTATGATCACGATGATCAGCGGATTTAAGTGTGTGACGGCAAAGTCGTAATAGCGGCGGTAAGCTATTTTCAGGTGCTGAGCTGTGGCTGAAAGCTCAAAATGTAAATGGAGATTTTCATTACGCAAGAACCACGGCGCACCGGTAGCCTTGCGCAACAAACGATTTTGAATTACCTGAAATCGGTGAATGAGTCGCGGGGAGGCGTGCACAAAGACGCGTCTTGCGTATGTCAGTATGGGTCGAATGCAGGCTTTATACAGTGTAGTTTTATTATGTAGGGACATTTCGCTATTGCAAACGACCAAGAATAAAAGATCCGGTTGATGTGCGGACCGAAGGTGAGTCTTTCATCTAGTCCGATGCCTAAGTATTTGACTGTCTTTTCCCCGGGGAGAGGACGATCATATAAATCCATGGCAGGGAGATGCGGCGTTTTAACTTCGATCCTCTATTTCCGAGAACAGTTCCCTTACTTATTGGCTACGGATTGGAGTACATATAATGCCTTGGTTTATATAGAGGCCAGTCATGAGCAAAAAGGGCTAGGCTCTACACCACGAGTGCGCAGTATGTCATTGGTGTAGAGTGTATAGAGGATGGGACAGTGCAAGTCCTTATCGAATGGTTTTGCTACATCGATGAATAGAGCTCTGGTATATGATGAGTTTAAGATAGATGTGCTCCGTGATGCGGTGCACCTGATGGTTACATGAGTGTTTGGCATGAAATCAAAACCAATGGGTATTCCTCGAGACTGCATGAAGTCCCTTAGGCGGGCGAGAATGAGCCTATCATACAACTTTCAAGACTGAGAAGACCTATAGGCCATAGCCAGACATCCAAACTTTACTATATATGATACTGTAGAACAATCGGTAACGCTCATCACAGTGGTTGAACCCAGAATAACCGGCCAAATCCTGTCCCAAGCGAAAGTTGACCCAGAAAATTGTACTGGTGAGTGTTCAGTGGACCAGTGCTAGTGCCATACACTATAGCTTCCTTAGATCTGGCCAGTCGATTTCGGTAGATCTGTATTGTTAACAATTGCAAACCGTTGATAACAATTACAGACGATTGATGGTACGGCAGATTTTCATTATCAACCATTGCAAACCATGATGGAAACGCTAGCGTCGTCTATCGTTAAACAACCGCGACTGGTCAATTGCTCTAGCCCGCTGCTGCTTCATGACAAAGCTAGACCCCATACTTCACGACAGACGGTTGCAAAAGTAGAGAAGCTGCGAGTGAAATGTCTCCACCCGCGATACTCCCCGGAGCTTGCTCCCACAAATTAACTTTTTTTTCTGAATTTGGACAAATTCTTGCAAGGAAAAAAATCAACTCCGATGAGGCATTCCAAACCGCTTTCAAAGATTTTAATGATTCTAGCTCCAAAATCTTTCTCGGCAATGGAATCAATGAACTACCTACCTACCGAAGAGTACCTTTGTGTGTCTTGTGGTCTGTGTGTACCTTTATTGAAGTCAGAATATTCCGATTGATTAAATATATAATTTCATTAAAAAAATCGATTATTACTTTTTTTTTTATAATACTCTAATTTCATATGTAAGGACCTAAATTTAAAGATAATTGAGTCGCAATAATTGCTTTGCACAAAGACGATATGGAGCCGTCAGTCATAGAAGCTTAAAAGGTAGGCGGCATCTGCTACATGTTTGTGTATTTTGAATTATTGTATGGCACTATATACCAGCCTATATTCCTACGTTGAAAACCATCAATCCCACAGTAATCACACACGGTGCGTAGGTTATCACATACGACATCAAATTAGGAAACGCCGTGTAGGACGACACTTCACAACCATATTATACAATAATTTACAATATGAAATAGTAACAATAATCTAAAAGAATTTAAATATAATAATTATAAAGCCCTTTTTATAAAGAATGCTAGCAATACTATTACTTATTAACATTCGGGTTAACAACTCCAACTAAACTTAAAATGCATGTGCTTGGAGATGGTTCACGGTAATAGTCAAATGGTGGATACATATACGACTTTAAGGTTTAACTTAGCCGTCTAGATTACCTAAATGCAGTTCTGCGAGCCTAGGAATACACTTATAAACCTTGAATTATTTAATCCCTGGCCAGTAAAGGCACTAAACTAGACTTATTAGTGCCTAGTAAAGTATAAAAGTTCAATTAATATTAATGACACGCCGTTAAATTTTACAGCACCTTCCTCGTTCGGCTCAATATACGAAGAAACATAATGCTGAGTTATTTTATATGGGTACTAGCAAACTAAATCAGATTAAAAGATGCCTAGTATTTATTTAAAATACTACAAATGCAATGTTGTATATATAACATGCCATATTAAATGACAAGTTCGTCGATATCATAATATCAGCCCACGGTGAGTCCACTTGGGAATAAAATAAGCGTAATATCCAATCTGAGTCGTCTGAGGGAGCGGAACAAACTTGAAACTCTTCACTTTTTATATTCTAAAGTGGCACAGCTTTTTTCTAGTAGCACCAAGGCAAGACAAAATCCACCGCATACCAGCATAAAATAGTAATATAATGATGCTATGATTTAACTGTAAATGTAGGGATCCAGTGACTCTATTCAAGTAGACATCTCAATCCTCTACTGTTTGCATCAACTTTCCGTAGACCCGCATAGACCTATTCCTGGAAGGATACTTAGATTTAATTTTTGCCGCAATCTATAAGGAAGGTTCAGTACTGAACGCAGTAATGATAGTTTATGATTTTGATAAAGACGATTTCTGACGAATAGAAATCAAATCCGAACTGATGCAAACGAGCACATAGTTTACCTGATAGTAAATAATAACTTCGTCCTTTGACATCTACATCTTATCCTATTTTAACCATATGTAATTTAGCATTATAATACTGCTATTCACTGCTAATCACGCTGATATTCTGTGCGTGGGTTAGTTGTTAGTTCTTTCCCGGTCAACTTATTCCTGTTGAAGCAAGAAACTAGCTGCAGCGTCGCTCTACAGCTAAATATTATAAAAGTATAGAAAATCTATCCAGAAATAGATCCAGAGCTAGTTGTCCCCAAAGTCCTCTGGCTCTCTCAGATCAATACTTTAGCGCAGCCGCAAACTAGAGGTCAGACAAAGGTTGGTCATGCGCGGAGAGAGATTTAACGTAAGATGTCCTCTGCCTTGCCCAACCCTATTCTCCCTCCGGTCGCGATCCGATTAGCTCGCGTCGTAGCGTTGGTGCCAGTTAGCTCATTGTGCATGTTATTTACTTGAACTTTGTGATTTGATTTTTTACGGATAGAGCCGAAGTCAGGCTTATCTGTGCTAGGCACAACTGCACCACCCGTGGTAATCACGGCAGCTACACGGTAGTTCTTTGTGCATATTAATTACCTGGACTTTGTGATTGGAATTTGCACACCTGATCCGAACACAGCCACACCTGCGTCAACTAAACCTTCACTACCTGTCTCAAACACAGCAGCTAAAAAGTAAGTGGGATATATTTATTAATATGTGTATTACGTAATTTTAATTTTTCTGAGGCAGAGATCCATTCCTATTTCAACGTCAAAATCAAAATAGCAATGGCAAATAAGGAATAAAAATTATATCGATTGAGCACTAAAGCATACGCGAAACAAAATCACGACCGGGGAGTGAAGAGATTGGGGGAGGGAGTTAGGAGCCGCACCTAAGTATCGGTAGAACATAAATGGTACTCGTAAGCTCTTGTTATATCAAAAGAGAATAGAGGGATTATAAAATCAAATACGGGAAGTAACAACTTGATTTATATCAAAAAAGTCACAATCAAAATTATTATCCTTGTGACGCGTTTTTCCTTGCCCTGCAAGAAAGTAGAGCTTTCTAGCCCGAGGCTGAAGCAGTGTAATGCGCATGTGTAATATGTCGTCCAAGTGGGAGGGTGACGGGGCAATGGGGGTGAGTGGTGGTGAAGAGAGCAAGGAGGGGCAAGGGGGGCATATATCCGCAATGCGGCGGCAAGGATTCTAGCATCTGTATTGATTTTTAACTATGGTAGATATTTATAGGTTTTGCTCGCCCGGGCCTTAAACTGAAATTAGCCCAGTGGGGGAGGGAGGTGATGAGGCGTATATCCGCAATGCGTATATAAATGATTTTTGAACAGAGATTCAAGATGCACATGCATAGTCCCCTCTGAGAATGAAGATGAGATACTTCATTACGTTTGAGTTTCCGGATCCCTACACTCACCATACGTAACGCGATATAACAAAAGCGATATGATGCTATTCCATGTTATTCTGTAAAGCTGTGATTAGCAAGCTTAAGTGGCAGTGGGTAGATCACATATGCCGCAGAATTTATGATCGCTTGCGCAGACTGATGATAGTGATGATGATGATGAAAGGTGTGATGTATATACCAGAAGATTTAAAAAAATAAGAATTATAAAATCATAACGCATGAATTTCTATATTCCCTAACTACGCCCGGGCACGGCAATACGCTATATCGATACATAGGCACAGGCGCAATACATAGAAACCCAGACAGAACGGGCAGATCCCCTACCGCGGGGTCAGTTTATCTCCCGGGGGGGGAGGCTGCCGGGAGATGTGGGTTGGGAAAATTCGTCAATCTATAGAACTTGTTCCGCTTTCGCGTGGTCACCACGCCCCTTGTGAGTCAGTGCGTTTAAATTTTATTCCTTTTGTACGGTGAAAAAAATTTTCAGGTATTTCTTTTTCTCAATAATTATTTCAATGAGCAAATCAAAAATATTTTTTTAGGTATAAATATAAAAAAACTTAAGTGCGTTTTGTTAAATGCTTCGGTTAAGTAAATAATGAATTTGCATAAAAACTGGTTTGGTTTTTTCTTTTCGATCATCAGTTACACTCAAACTTTAAACCAGTGCACGGATAGGGAAGGGAACAAAGAAAGCACGGGCGGAGCTGGGAGTGGGGGCCTGGTGGGGGGTTAAAATTGGGGAAGGGGGTTGGTGCTCTGCGCATAATTATGGCGTGACTCGCCACTCTGCAGTGCGCGTCTCGCTTTCGCGTGGTCACCACGCGCCTCGTGCTTCAGTGCGTTTAAATTGTATTCGTTTTGTACGGTGAAAATAATTTAAAGGTATTTCTTTCTCTTAATAATTAGTTTAATGGAAAATCAAAAATATTTTGTTAGGTAGAAATATAAAAAAACTTAAGGGCGTTTTTATTAAATGCTCTGGTTAAGTAAATAATGAATTGGCATTAAAACCGGTCTGTATTTCTCTTTTCAATCGTCAGTTTCACTCAAACTTTAAACCAGTGCACGGATAGGGAAGGGAACAAAGAAAGCATGGACGGAGCTGGGGGTGGGGGGCTGGGTAAAAATTGGGGAAAGGGGTTGGTGTTCTGCGCTTAATTATAGCGTGACTCTGCAGTGCGCGTCCGCTCACGCGTGGTAACCACGCGCCTCGTGCCTCAGTGCTTTTAAATTTTATTCGTTTTGTGCAGTGATAATTTTAAGGTATTTCTTTCGCTCAATAATTAATTTAATGGGAAAATTAAAAATATTTTGTTATGTAGAAATATAAAAAAAATTAAGTGCGTTTGCTTAAGTAAATAATATATTTGCATTAAATCTGGTCTGTTTTTCTTTTTCAATCGTCATTATCACTCAAACTTTAAACCAGTGCACCTATCCGGAAGGGGACAAAGAGCACGGACTAAGATGGGGGGGGGGGCAGAAGGGGGGTTAAAAATGGGGAAGGGGGTTTGATAGGGAGGGGCGTGGGGGGGGAGAGGGTTATTTGCCAACGCCCAAGCTGTTAGGCGCGGAGCGCATGTGCGATGTTTATACAAATCGATAGTCATCAGGCTTTGTGTCCAGGACCCAGTCTAAATTTATACATATACTGATTATTTCAAACGCGATTATGCTACTTGTTTATCCTTTTTATTTATTCTAGTTTATTATTTATTCTTTCTAGAATAAAAAGATTTGAAATAATATACTCAAGGGTATTTGAAGCCTAGGGGTGGATGAGAGAAGGGGCTACCATCATCCTACCTTTATACGTACATTGCTTATTTAAAACACGATAATGCAACAGGTTAATCTCTTTACTTTTCTTTAGCTTATTATACAAAAAAGAATAACTCTTTTTTGTATAAAAATATTGAAGTAATATACTCAAGAGTATTCGAAGCTAAGGTGTGAAGAGTGAGGGGGGGGGGGCTTAGCCTTCGCCTTAGCTGCTAGGCGTGGAGCATATGTGCCATGTTAATACAAATCCATAGTCACCAACCACTTTGTATCCAGGACCCGGTCCAACTTTATATATATGTAAATTGGTTATTTTAAAGGCGATTATGCTACTTGTTAGTTTCTTTACTTATCTTTAGCTTATTACTTATTCTTTTTTGTATAAAAATATTGAAATAATATACTCAACAGTATTCGAAGCTGAGGTATGAGGAGAGATGGGAGGGGTGAAAAGGGGAGGGGGGCTAACGTCCACGTCGTGCCGTCGTCCTCCTTGGGGTCGCTCATACTGGACGGTCGGAGCCCCCACTCCGATCGTCAGCGACCCGAAGGGCCCCGTTTATAGTAGGGGAGCACCAATGGGAGGGCCGTGACGAGACGCGCGAGCACCGCGTCGGCCCCGTCTCTGAGTAGGATCGGTCCTCTCTCTATCCCGCTCGGCAGCCTCCTTTCGGACCATTACGGTCTCGCAGAAGGAGGCTATGGCCCTCCGCGCCGGATCGCCGCGCAGCATTGCCGACACGACTGCTGGCAGGGACAGGATCCGTCCGATGTGGCCAATTATGCAAGACCCGCCGCACGGCTTCCCACGCCGGGCAAGCAGCAAGCGCGTGCGATGCGGAGTCTCGGTTGTTGCCGCCACAGTGGAAGCAATTCGCCGTCGCCTCGCGACCGATCCTACACAGGTAATCACCGAAGCAACCGTGCCCCGTGATCACCTGCGTAAGTCTGTAGGTGAGTCTTCCTCCTCGTCGCCGCATCCAGGTTTCGAAGACCGGCAGGAATGCTTCGACGACGCGTTTGTGCGCCACGTCGCGTTCCTGCCGTTTTACCGCCTCGAGCGCCTGTTCTGGCTCGCCACCACCGCTCTGGCGTAGAACGCGAATCCGGTGATACACCCTCGCGTCCATGTCCGCCATAATATCCAGAGGTGGAAAGCGAGCCAGGATTGTCGCCGCCTCGAACGATACCGTCCGGTATCCTCGCACGACCCGTATGGCCATCCTACGCTGGACGCTGTAGATTTTAGTCCTACAGCGTCGGATGGCCACCCTATTCGCCAGACGGGCGCCCCGTACAGGGCTACGGATCGGACGACCCCGGCATAGAGGCGGTGAACTTCCTCCCTCGGTCCCCCGAGATTGGGCAGCAGTCTGTGCATAGCACCCGCTACCATCTCGATCCGAGGGACCAGGTGTTCGAAATGCTCTTCGAAGCCCCAGCGACTGTCCAGAGTGGGGTGTCCTCGGTCTTGTGAGGCGCTACGTCCAGTCCCAACTCGTGGAATTTGGCGACGACGATTTCCGCCCCAAGCTCGGCGAGCTCCTTGGTCCTCTCGAAGGAGTCCCCGCTGGCAACCACCAACGTGTCGTCCGCATAGCAGACGACATTAACGCCAGCGGGGAGCCCGACTCGCAGAACAGAGTCGTAGGCGAGATTCCACAGTAACGGGCCTAACACCGATCCCTGTGGAACCCCACACTGGATCTCCCTCCGGATCCTCGTACCGTCTCGGTCCATGTACAAGATGTACCTGTCGCGCACGTAGTCCGCGATCATGCCGTGCAGGTAGGGGGGAACACCATGGTGTACGAGTCCCCCCCTAATCGCGTCCCAGGGCAGAGAGTTAAAGGCGTTGACGATGTCAATGCTTATCGCCAACGCCACACCGCCCCGGGACACAGCCTGCTCCGACAAGGAGCGGACGCGCAGGACCGCGTCGATAGTTGAACGCTCCCGTCGGAAACTGAACTGGTTTTCGGCGAGATCGGGACTGACACGCGACAGATGCCCGTTGAGACGGGCGGCAAGAATTCTCTCGAATAACTTGCCAGCCTCGTCCAACAGGCATATGGGACGGTACGCAGAGGGAGAATCTGCGACTCTGTCTGCCTTCTTCAAGTGGACCAGTCTGGCCTCCTTCCAGGCCCTAGGGAACTTGGAGTCACGGAGGCAGCTGGTGAACAGCTGCCTCAGACTGTTCCCTAGGGTAGCCAGACTCAACACCCAGACCCGACCGGGAATTCCGTCGAGTCCTGGCGCGGTGTTCCAGCCTTTCAAGCGGCCGACGGCTCGGTCCAGCTCCTGCTCGGTCACCCCCATCTCGTCTTTCCACACCCACGAAGATTGGGGGTGGCTTGAGGGGCTTGACCGGCCCTCCGGAAAGAGCGAGCTGATCACTCCTTCCAAAAGGGCCAGATCGAGAGTTTCCGTCACCGGGGGCATCCAGGGACGGAGCTAACCTAGCACCATCCGATACGGTCGCCCCCACGGATCCTCGTTGAGTCCGTCCAGGAGCTGTTCCCAGGACCGAGACCTGGCGTTGCAGATGGCTGCCTGCAACGCCTTCGTGGCTCGATACGCCTCGTAGAGTCTGGCTATTTCCTCATTTGGAGCTCGCCTTCGCCTCCTTCGGGCTCTGGTGTACTGGCGGCGGCTCCGCAAGCAGATTGCTCGGAGCTCCGCGATCTCTGCCGACCACCAGTACACCCCGCACTTGGGGCGACCGGTCCGGGGCATCAACGCGTCACAAATACGCGTCATCGTGTCCCGGAACCAGTTCGCTTCCATATCCGGATCGGACGGAACCTCTTCAGCGCTTTCTGGCCATATCGCGACGTTGGCGGCGGCCCCGAGCAAGTCTCGGTCTAGCCGCTTGAGACACCAGCGTCGCGTGTGGCTGCCTTCTCGGTGGCTGGATTCAGCGTCGGGGCGGTGGATTGCAAGATCGAACAAAATATGGCGGTGGTCGGATTGCGTGACCACCTCCTCTGCAACCCGCCAGCACGATAGCATGCGCATCGCAGCGGGAGTCGCCCATGTAAGGTCCACGACCGACTCCCCCTGCCACCGCACGCATGTGCTCACGGACCCCCGATTTGCCCAGGTCTGAGCACAGTGGACATTTGAGTGCAGGCGCTCTGCACTCCTTGGCCCTGTGCTCGGTTTCCCCACAAGCGAAACAGCGCGTGCTCCGGTTCACCTGATTAGGGCGCCTGCTACCAACGTGCCCCTTCTCCAGGCACCGGAAGCTGTGCATGGGCCTGGGATCCAAGAGCTCCACCCCAGCAGATCCCCAGGCCACGCGTGCGCGCCCAGCGGTCACCGAATTTCGCACCGCCGCCGCGGGGCACCGCACCCAGCACGTGCCCATACGCATGGGTGTTCGGTGGACCTATCCAACCTTAACGTCGTCCACCGAACACCCTCCAGCCTCGGCCACCGCCGCTGCGACCTCGCTCGGGCTGACGGCATCATGGAGGTCCTTCAAGCAAATGTCGCCCGACTTGACCGGGCGGCCAATTCGCTTTTGGCGGACAGTCTCGATGCCGATGTTCGCCAGCCTTATCTTCGACTTAGCTACCTCCATCACTTTTGTGTAAGTGGTGGAGTAGCCAGTCGGCAGCGTAACCGTCACGGCAGCCGTGGACGGAGTGCGTATGAGCTTCGCCTTGATTGTTTTCGCATCGGTGGCCGCGGGGGCCGCTGGCTGCTGGGCTTTTTGGGCTTTTTGGCCACCTGTGCCCACGATGTGCTTGCGGGCACCTCCATCAGTGGCCTCGGTGTCGCCACTGGAGGCAGCTCAGCCACCGGAGGGTGAGAAGGCTTCTTCTTCTTCTTAGCCTTCCGCGAGTGCGATGGTGCCACCTGCACCGGCTGTGGTAGCGGTAGCGTTGCACTCGCGGAAGGTTTCCCCAACCGCACTCCCAAGGGAGGCCGGGTTGCCCTCTCCGGGAAGATCTTGGCCTCAAAGGCGGCCAACCTCACGTCAATGAGAGCCCCCAACCGCTCCATGAGCCCATCGTCCACGCTCTCGGACTTGGGGGTGTTAGGAGCTCTACGAGGTGGAGGAATGGCTGCCTGAGGTTCCCCACTCTTTTGGAGGGCACTAAGCTCTTCCGATAGCCTCCCCTTGGTCGAGAGCTCGGTCAACTGGGAGCGAAGCTCCGAGTTCTCACGCTCCAACCTCTCGACATCTGGTGGCTGGGAGACCAACCGCGCCAGTTCCGCGGTGGCTGCCTCGACCATTCTGGCCGCCACCCGCAGGCTATGCACAAATGTGCCCTTCAAGTTGCCGGACTTATCTTATTATCGGCAACCTTGTCGACCGCCAGTAGACTGGACCGGATGCAAGCATCCAGGTCCAGGTCGACATGCCTTCCATCTCCCGCTCAAAATCGGCGGGTTTTGGAAGGCTACCCTACGCCCTGGTTTTGGACTGGGCCACAGTAGGGTCCCAAATCCCCTCCTCGTCCTCCATCTGCGTCTCCGTGTCCGTGGCTACAGCTGCGACAGCCTGAAATTTATCGGCCGCCACCGTTGCAGGCTTGACCCTTCTCTTTCTTCCCGTCTTTGCGGACACCTCCGAAGTTGCGGATATGAGCGACGTATCCGACCTGTTGCCATCGCTCTCACCGCCCAAACTAACAGGCGTGCTGGGGCGCACGAATCGCCCCCGCCTGCCTCGTGCTGGGACCACTGGTTCCCTCGACACGGCTACTCCTCCGCTATTTTGGCCCCCAGATGTTAATGGGCCGGCCACTGCAATTACAGACTCAACGCTCTGCGCTGAGTCACTCTCCTTACATACTTCGTTTCGAGAATCTTTCATAACAAATCCCACGAGTGTGGACGAAATAAAAGGTCGATCCCCGGGTGACGCCTTTCCGGGGACAAGGCTATATACTGTGGGGGTCGCCTGGTACCCACAGGTTTTAGAGTCTGGTCTGTCTGGTTTTTAAAGAGTTTTCTTCTCGCGGGCCGGCCAATTGAGGCAAGCCCTCCGTGCCGCTGTATCCTCGACGTACCCCATTATCATGTCAGTACTGGGGTCTTTGAAGAAAATACAGCGGGTTACGGGTGCGCTGGAGAAGTCGACGTAACTCCCCCAGTTTTGGACGTTTGAGTACCCGACGGCAGTGTGAGTGCACGCCGAGCCCGTCCAGCGCATTTGGCACTGGGAACGACGTATCGCCACCAGTACCCAATGCGCTCTACCACTGTGTTGCCTTTGCCCCGGATACAGAAATCAAGGAGAAATGTAACCTCCACCCGCGCATTGGGCACTGAGAACGACGTATCATCAACAGTTCCCAATGCGCACCATCGTTTGGTTGCCTTTCCTCCGGATTTGGAAATCAAGAGGAAATGCAACCCCCCTGCCACTCTACAGTGCCCTCCGCTTATCAGAGGGACATGCAGAGCTATCCCCCCCTGTCAGAACATTCGCCACTGGCAACAACGTATCATCACCAGTGCCCAGGGTGCGGCGTTGTTTTCCCCCGGATACAATATTATCAAAGGGAAATTAAACGACCAGGCACTCGAGGAGGTTTTTTGACACCCCTGGTTGAGGCACCTACTGACAACGTGCCCTCCCTCCATGCACCGGAAGCAGTGCCTATGCACTGCATATGCCTGGGGTCCAATTGCACCCGAGCAGAACCCCAGCCCACGCAAACGCGCCCAGCGGCCACCAGTTTGCGCACCGTCGTATTCGGGCACCGCACCCAACATGTGCCCATACGCATTGGCATTGGCCCTCCGCGCTACCTGTTCCCAGGTGTTTGCGGGCACTTCCATCGACATTAAAGGCCTCGGTGCCGGTACTAGGGAAGATCTTTCACCGGTGTATGGGCAGACTTCCCCTTAGCCCTCTTTTTAGCCTTCCGCGAGTGCGCCGGTGCTAGCTGCACCAACTGCGGGGTTGGTGGCAGTATTGCACTCGCGGGAGGCTGTCCTTCACGTACCCCCAATGGCGGGGGAATCACCCTGTCCGGGAAGATCTTCTTCTCAAAGGCAGCCAACGTTACCTCTACAAGAGCCCCAAAGCGCTCAATGTGCACCTCATCCACGCTTCCTGACTTGGGAGGCATGGCTGCCTGAGTTTTCCGAAGATTTCGGAAGGTACTGAGCTCCACCGATAGCCTCCCCACCTTCGTCAAGAGTTCAGCTACCTACGAGCGCAACTCCGCGTTACCGCGTGATTCTCGACATTGGGGGGCTGGGAGACCCTCGACCATCCACGTGGCCAACCACAGGCTATGGACAAATGTGTCCTTGAGGTTGCCGGACTTATCGGCCACCTTGTCCACCGCCCGCAACGAGGACCGGATGCAAGCACCCTGGTCCGTCACTGATTTTCCTTCCATATCTCGCTCAAGATCTTCGAGATTAGGAAGGCTAGCCCTCGTCTTCGAATGAGCCATCGATGGGTCCCAGATGCCGTCATCGTCCTCGGCGACCTCCGAGACCGTGCCTACGACACCCTGAACCTTGTCGACCGTCACTGTCGCACGCTTGGCTCTCCTCTTCCTCGTTGTCTTTGCGGACACATCAGATGTCGTGGATCTGAGTGACAAGGCGGCCCCTCCACCCCTCCAGGCAAGGTGCGCCGGAACACGGACGCGCCCTTCAACTCTACCCCCACTGCAGCCCACCTGCACGGGCGGACTCCCCCGAGTCCGCCCCCGAGCCATGGAGGCCAGGAAAGCAGCAAGCAATCCCAGCCTCCTGCGGGGATCTGGTCCGTGGCTGGCGGAGCCAGCCGACCGAGTTTCGGCCGCGGAGGACAGGCAGAGCAGCAACGACACACCGACACTCCTCTTCCTCCGCAGCCCACCGCAGCCGCATCATGCGGTGTGACCCCAGCTTGAGTCGCGGAGGATAGGGAGAGCGGCAATGAAACACCGACACCCCTCTCCCCCTGCGACCCCACCTCGGCGCTGAGGGCGAGGAAGACAGCCTCGCTCCGTCACCTCCGCCCCCAGCACTCACCGACACGCTTCCGAGGCGAGCTCTTCACGAGCCCACCGAGAGCAGCCTCCTTGAACCTTAGGCCAGCCGTTTGGGTACCTCTTTGCTTCACACTGGGTGACCAAGCCATGGTTACTAAGCTAGGGGGCTTGGACATGGCTAAAACCTTTCGGGGGAGTGTGACCAGTACCTAGTCCAACTTTATACATATGTATATTGGTTATTTTAAACCCGATTATTCTATTTATTTATCTATTTACTTATTTTTAGTTTACTATCTATTCTTTTTGTATAAGAAATATTGAAATAAAATACTTAGAGAGTAATACATAAAGAGTATTCGAAGCAGAGGTAAGAGGAGAGATTGGGAGGGGGCTTAGCCATCGCCTTAGCTGCTAGGCGCAGAGCGCATGTGCCATATCAATACAAATTGATTTTCATCAGATATTGCATCGTGGTGGTAACCTTAAACAGGGACGGGGATAAAGTGACACAGTAAATCAAGGTTGCTTTCATTCAAATCAAATCAAATCAAAATCATTTATCGGTCGACCGGCTGATGGTTAAGGCTGCTCGACCGGCATGGGTAGTTGAGCGATGGTCGTGATAACGGTCGTGGGCACAGTTGAGGCCGCAGTCGTGGGTGCGGTTTTTGTTGCAAGTCGTTTCGGCTTGAAGCCGAAGGACAGCAGAAGTAGTTGACTGCCCGTGTGATTTGCTCAAACATGGCTGGAAGTGGCCATTAAGGTTTTGTCCCTTGGTCTGCGACAGTCTATGGTGCCGTGATTACGTAGACACTTAACGCACCCAGGTTTACCGAAGCAATTGCGGGCTTAGTGTGCATATAATTGACACGTGGCATTGTCCTGGAGGGCCGTTTTTGTGTGTGTGTCAGATCTGTATTCCTGCTGCGGAACGCTGAAGTGCCACTATTACCATGTTGAATGGCTTTTTGATGCAGCCACTATTTAATCGCGTTTGCCTAAAATGTTGTTTTGAAGTTTTGCGTGCGGCGCTGGTGTGGTTGAAGACCTTTTTTCTTTACTTTTTTTCCACCAGCGTGAATTCGTTGGCGTCGCGGTGTAAGTAATAATAGTAAACAGTTTTATTAAAAGACATATTAGCTAGAAGCGACATCTAGCTATTCGATACCTTACCAAGCCAATTACTTTTTATAAATTGTTTATATAAGGTTGCGTGTAGCAGGCGCTCGCACAAGGTATGTGTAAGACGCAATGTAATATTATTGGAAGTCAGGAGAACTGTTCCTATTCCAATTGCCGCCCCTCTGTCGTCTTGCTGCTTTTTTTCCTAATTGTGAGTGACATTAAGTGCTACAGCTTATTGTCATTGTGTTGATTTAAAAATATTAAAAAGATATAGCAGACAGTATTGAAAGTGAAATACACTTGCATAGATAAGATTTTATATTTTTATTCCGGTTATTTTTAGCCCTATCCTCCCAATAGCCCGACCATCCATTTGCGCCGTAATTACGTTAAATAAATCATGGGTATACGATAATGCCCTTCTTGTCCATTTCGTTCCTGGTGATGTCTAATGGGCTACGTTGAGGAAATGGAGGGTATAAAACGTAGTGTATAATTGGTGCTCGTCCATGGGATTGTGCTTATGGGGTGTAAGCCGCATGTACAAAGTTATCGGAGTGTGTCACTACGGTGTCACGATATTTCAGTGATGGCATATTTGTTTTTAAAATAGCACATTGTTTTTTTTTTGTCTAAATATAAAGAATGAACAGCGAATACTCCCTTAGAGATTTTTTTAACTCTAATGATTCAGTTTTAATTAAGCAATTCTAGTTTTGGCACGAAACATGACTAGTATTATTGTACCATTTTAATTTTCTTTGCTTGGCCTTAGTGAACGTCGACTGAAAATTTAATTTAATTTATAAAGCTTGTTTTATAATAGTTATGGTGATAAACGAGCACACGGCTCACCTCGTGGTAATTGATGGCCACACCCATCCTAGCAGTAACTGGGTCTCCGGATTTTTAGACTCACCAATACGAAACAGCATATGCTGCCATTGTTTCTTATTCTATGAAAGCGCCCTATCCCGGTCGAGCCGACCCATTCAAGCTGCAGCTACAAGAAAGCTTCTGCATATACCTAGCACTTTTCAACTGTTTGTTAATGAAGCTTAATAACCATAGTCTAGAAGAAATTGATAGTGTAATTTACTCTCATATTTCTGTGTTTTCTCGCCCTTGTTGTTATATTTTCAAGAGCCAACGAAATTGTTTGAAGTTTTTTTAATTATCTTTGTGTATTTTTTTATTTGTTATATTATTTCTTTAATTATACTACGTGTATAGTATTATTGCATGATATATATTCTATATTAATAAATCCGAAAAATACAGTACAACACGCAACATTATTGGAAGAGGTTCATTATATAAATATGCTATATATATACCTAGCTATACGATAATGATGATATCCCCTTGGCCGTTCAACCCCGGCGTTATTTTTGGTTTAATATGCTAATAATATAATGGCCAGATCAGACGTACTACAGTGCCGTAACAGTAACGTTCACGACATACTGTAGTGCCGTAAGCATAATGGCAAACAAAAAGGCACTTACTTGCCGTCCACTTCTTTGTCTGGTGTAATGGATTTGCAACAAGATCGGAGGAAGGTATACAGTGTCAAATATGCAGGACATATAATATACATTACAGTACATATATGTATACCCAGAGGGGAAAACCAACAATTATATTAATTTTATATACACAAATGTTTCTCGAATGATAACCGGACATGCATGCATGCATGGATCCGATATTGTGATTGTGAAATCAATAAGTTTGAACGGGTTCAATACACGAATAGGAATAGGAAATTTTAGATTGTGTAAAACTATCAATTAATATTGAAATTCTATAAACAACGACAGTCACACTGAAACTTCAACCCGAAAAGAGAGGAGTAGAGTATCAATAGAGTATAGAAAGCTTAATATAGGTAGGAAGGGGAAATGGAGGGGAGAGGAAAGGGGTATGAAAGTTTGGATGTAACTTTGAAGTGTCTCGTCCGGGCCACGCGTTGTATTGCAGATATTCAACATATATGTTCATAACATTGCCCCTGCGTCGTGACTTATTTAGAAGTCATTCCTTAGTTTTTCAACTGCATTGCAACGTGAAATTTTTTTTTAAATTTATATTAGTATAAATATCTTTAAAAACTACCAAAGTTCTTTGAAGCAAATAAAATCGCAATTATGTCTTAAGTGAACATGTAATGACCGAACCTAGAGAGCTAGATGGAGATATATAGGTCGTGTTTTTTGGCAACTCATATGCGTCACTTGTTTACGTGCAATATATTTATATTATAGTCCAGTGGTGGGCTTCAATAATTTTAAAGTTTCGTAATGGTGTAGGGATCCGGAGACTAAATAACAGGGTCAACGGATAGAGAATGGATGTAGGTATCATAGGACGAAATCATCAATTACCATCAGATGAACTGTGTGTATCTGCATCATCATTTACCTTCCTAATATTATAAAAGAGTATTGGTTACATTAATTTAGCTACAGTGTTGTTTGCTTCCGGTCATAGGCAAGGAATTGTTTGTGTTGTGTGTTCCTTCCCCCTATCTTATGGTAAAGACATTAAATCGGAATACGAAAGGGGACGACGATCGAGTGCCTCTGTGTTTGAACGAATGCTTACGTATCCATAATATTTTCTGTGCAATTGAAGTCATCTGCTAACTGAAGACGTCGCCGTGGTCAAAAGACAAAAGCGGCTCACGAACACTATTAATTTTTCCACCATCATTACAAACTGTATCTTACGATTACTACTATGTTAGGTTTTTTCCACAGATCAAAATGGAAATACATGTTGCTCTGGACGACTGCAAGATAGCGCTTAAAAACTTTTTTGAAAAAGATTTCAAAAAAGCGATGCTCATTTTGAGAATTTGGTGAGTTAATATAGTATATACAAAAAAAAATTATACTAAATGAAATTGAAGTGGAAAGAATTTCAGTGCATTCTAAATTAATAACATTATTAATTATAACAAATGCAAATAAATTACTTTGTCTCAATAAGCGTAAATTACGTCTGTTCTAACCACACACTAAATTTTTAGAAGAAAAAAATTAAAAAGAATTAATATCACTACGACGTGGGCGATAATTTATGAATAAATTATCAGTTAGGAATGTTTAAATGGAAAGTGGTACAATTATTTATATACATAGTAACTGCCAATATGTTTTGGCAGTACAGTGGCCTCACTGCGTATATGCCTATCTGTAGAGAGTATTGAAGGAGACTCCGTCAAGCATTTCCACTTCATAAGTCATACATTTTTTATTATTTCCTTTTTTGAAACTTGCAGGTTTCCTCTCGGCCTAGCCCATAATTAATTTTTAAATTTAAATTTGCATTAAGAACTTTGCAAATTTACCGTGGATTGACTTTGGGCAGTTAAATTAAAATGTTTATTTTGTATGCCAATTATTTTATTATTATTACGGTTTCCATATTACAAAGGGAATGTATTCATATTTTAACAACCACATCTAAAAATCAAAAGGAAGATGCAATGCAAGCGTATTCATTATATTATTTTCTACAGTCCACACACCTTACTTCAATTTTCGTTCCAGGCACCGGTCTAGTCTGTTCCACGGGATCGGCTATTGTGTTAATTACATTCCCCCGGTACTAAACTTCCACGCAAAGCATTTTTCCCGAATCACGGCTGCAATGCACGAAACCCTCATGCTGTATAACCAACAGAACCTTACTTACTCGCATTTGAGGAATGTCAACCAGTACATAAAGAAAGTAAGCAACCTACTATTTACACCATCAATGATAAAATGATAAAATGTCTCCTATCTATCGTAACAAATAAAACTATTTATAAGATTTTTCAAGAGTTCGTACTGACCGGAGGATTTTATTGGTAAAATAGAAAGAAGGTACGCATTTGCAAAAATTCCTTTATCATCCAAATTTACATAACTATGTGTACAACAGAAAACAATCTATGACACCATTCGCTATTGTGGAGTATGAGATCATCGTTGTAGTCGCATGGGCAATTTTCATAATGAAAGAATGTCGCGGTTTATTTCTATGATTGGTAATCTAATGTATGTATCTCGCCTCCCCATATCTATGTAAAATAATAAATTAATATACAAACAGGTCCGTGTATTAAATTATAATATTCAACATTAAAAATACACGCGACCTTTATAATGAATACAGAACTGTTCTTATGATCTTTCTGCAGAACAATTGATAATTAACAGGTTGTTTGAACATATGCCATAACCATTATTTGCTAAATTAACTTTAAAAGAAAAATTTTTCTAAAAAAAAAAAAATCTAAAATTACTTTTAAAAGAAAAACTTTTAAAAGTAATTTTAGATAAACCATCTGATATGAAAGCGAAGTTGAGTATTATATAGTTTCAATCGTGTTCGTCTCACTTCTAGTAAGTGCCACAGGTGCCATCAGTATTACAATAGTAGGAAGTTACTAAAAAGTATATAAAATTATCTCAATACATTATAAAAAGGTCAGACAGTCCTGCATTTCCCTTGTTAAGAGGCCGACTGGCACGAAGCTCAATAAAATACTAATCTAATCAAGAGCAAGGCCGCAAAATAATCTTGTAAAATAGCAGCCTTGCAAAAAAAACCCTCATCGACCCTAACCTAAAGATTGGGTATCTTCCAGACGTAGACCATACAAGTATTATTGCGACTCAAATGAGTAATGTATGGGAAATGGTGAAAATTGCCTCCTAACGACAAACCATTATGAGCCAAGTTCAATTCGTAAAATGTATTATGATTGTAATACTTCACCCACCATATCATTATAGTAAAGCACTGAGACGTTTAAGGTAATAAAACTCACCGTAGCACATATCATAGCACCGAAGCACTAAGAAATGAGCAAGACTATGTCTATAATATGTTATTGCTAAACAGTCTGACTATACCGAAACAGTCTGACCAAATTGACATAGTGTGAAATTTCGATCAACTTTGCCATTACTATTAATGCCCACGGATATACTTAAACTAATATCTAAAAGATATCAGTTACCAAATTCATGTTTATCGTTTCCTAAATATTCGTTAGGGGGTCTCACCCGTCACCATTTCATATCGTTGAAATCCCAGCTTAAAGCTTAAATTACAAAAATACTTAACAGTGTTATAGATATATACGAGTATATAGTATAACCTTAATTTCATATTATCTTAGTTTGGGAAATTCATTCAGTACAAGAGCATGTCCAGTACGTGTTCGTTGCTGACCTCCGTGCCTATGATGTATAACGACATATCCACAAAAGAAAATTATATGCACGAACACGTGCTCATCACTAACACCCGCTTCTAATTCATACGTGAACATCTGCAATATAATATATATTCGATATTTAGAATATACATTCTACATTTAGCTACAAAATTTCGAAACGTTATATATTGTAATTTTGGTAATTTATTTATATATCTTATCTAATTTTTACAATATTTACTTATTACTTATATTTTAGTTGATACCTTTATGTAATATATTTTGTGGTGCTATTTTTGTTATTGCTCTTTTTAGTATATTATTTGTATAATATAATGTATTTAGTTTTCATTATAATAATTAGTAATATCATTCGTCACGCTTTGATGATGAATGATGTTGTTAACATTTCAATCGTTTATTATTTGGAAAGTTGGAACTCTCAACCGGGGAAGAACCACTCCCTAACAGAATGCCAATGTGTAATGGCAGCAAAACCTGCTGTGTTTTATATGTTGATCATATGGAACCGGTGGCCTATTTGTTACCAATGAAAACGCATATTATTTTGCATCATTGTTGAGAATAGATGTAGGTGTTAAAAATGAACCCAATCATCGCCTGAACTGTGTGCCTGTTTACCGCCATTAGTTTCTACAAAACATCTTAAAACCCCTACAGCAAGCTGAGCCTGTTACTCGTACATGGAAAACTCGCTAAGAACTTGCGTTCGAGTATAAGTTGTTGTTTAATAAAACTATACTACATCGAAATTTAATACACATTCAAGGCCATTTATCAAACAATCTATATTCATTAGGCCTCGTACTATCTCGTTCCCATTCTGTTATAACTACAGGAGGCATATACTTTGATTTGTTTTTGTTGTTTATGTATGTTCATTCAGTAACAGTACAGAAGATTTAAGTGAAAATCCTGCAGCTTATGATACCAACATCTATCCCAGATAAGAAGTTAAGAAGCAGTTGCGTGGTCACCCTAAGGATTAAAATGAATCCCTATCCGTAGTTGATTGTTTTATCATCGGGATCATCCCGTGCCAAAACATATACAATAACACAACTCTGAACCGTCACTTGTCAGAGGTGTTCTGAAGAGCCTGTTCTTATCCCGGTCGAGCCGTCCCATTAACATAGCGACTTGGACTAACTCTACCAAATAAAAACGTATTAAAATTTTGCACTTATTTTCAGGGCGAAAATAATTTCGTTAAGTTGAGTGACATTCAAGCGTATAATCAATTAGTTCTCACATAGTGGGACCTAACGCAGGCAATCCAGTATTTAAAAAGATTTAATGATCTAGCTGGATTCCTGCACATTAGTATTAAGATTAACGACTGCTACCGTTCATTGAAGTGAGTGTCCTTTTCATATTTTATATTCATATATAAAGATATCTATAATGTGTTTTGCGAAACTTAGGGTGACAAATGAATTACTAGTAGTAGTAGAAATTAATAGTTCCCTGTTGACATGATCGCGGCGATCCGTGCATGCTTATATTAAGCGGTAGAGTGGCGCTACCACGATTTAAAGAAACCTAATTGGCTTAACATATCTTGAGAAACCTCATCGCTTACCGGCTATGATTATAACATGGTTGCTAAATATCTTGCGCTATTATCAATGTAATTTTATAGCTAAAGTTCAAGCGGAACTAAGCATACTAATCAAACTGAGAAAAGAAAAAGAAACAACAACCGTACAATGCCACTAGATTTAATTTGTGAGCTTCTCCTGGTTTCTCTCTGACGATAGACGTCACCACTACGAGTGTGCTCCAATCCACTGCTGGCCAAAAGCCTCTCCCTAGCCGTGCCACTTACCTCTGTTGCCTTTCATTGTTTAGACTCTAAATTTTCACAATAATTCATCCTATCTTCTCGAATGTTCAGCATTCAATCTTAAAAGAACATTGGCAGAGCCGAAACGATCTATTTGTGCATACTGCCTTATTATTTTGTCTCTACCGTGACAAAATATTTATAATAATTATATTATCTTAAATCATTTTATTATCATTCTCAATGTACTTTTTTGTCCAACAGGGAGTGCTTACGAATTTTGGAAAAGAAAACTTGGGATTCTCAAGACTTACGTGCGGACTTTATTGCAACAATGCGGTCGAGTCTAGCCAACTTCAGCTATCTGATAGGATCGATGCCGATTCGCCTGTACACTATTTTGGAATACCTGGTCTTTCGTGCACATAATGTACAGGATGTTTTTATAATATAATATTTTATAATATCACATGTGAACACATGGACACGTTTCAGGTGCCAAGAGCTGACTTGCCAGCCTAAGCTAATATTTATACAACACACGATAATCTGGTTTTTGAGACTGGCCGACATGTGATACTCCCGTGAACCTGATAGCCCTAATAAAAACGTGCCGTGATTTTATCATATAATTATTTCAACACATTTACATATTTGTTTTGACATATCTTTAAATCCTGATCTGATTGCGCTTCGAGACAGTTTAGACTGACCTCTTTAATATATAATTCTTTATAGAAAAATAAATATTTTAATAATGATTATTTAGTTCTTTTATGATACTAAGGGTAATAAGTAATCACAGAATGATCTGATGGTAAGTTATGACATCCTAAAAAAAATTCAAGATGCACAGGCAACGTCACGCTCAAGGAGAAAAAGAGTACCCCGTTAAATTTAATTGAGTCTCCAATTCCAAACATTAATCGTTTGTTGTCATAAAATCATGATGGATCCATCTCATTTGAATTCATCTTGAATCATTATCGAAGATGGGTGTGAATGTCATTTGCCACCGGAATATGAACTGTGCCACCCCTATTATGAAAAAAGAAATTATATTTTATGAGTAGCAGTAAAAAGATATCGCCGTGATTCGTACAGACCCGTTAATGAACTTTCATATGATTTCTGTATTCAGCTGGAGATCGTCAGCCGACAGGACCAGCATGGTACCAGGTACCAGCTACACGTGCAGCACTACACCTACGTAGCGCCCATACCGAACATCTGTGTGCACAGGCAATATGTACTAGTGCAAGCGAAGGTGATCAGTCTATCTTTCTTCTATGAAGTTTCTATCTGTAAGTTCCGATTATTCTGAACTATTGAATAGCCGATTCCAGCGAAATTATTGCATTCATTGGAATTTATATGCCATAGTTTACTATTCCATGCTCGCGACTTCGTTCACGAAATTGGTAAGTTCTCGTTAAAAGACATCATTGTCTTATACATTCCCTTCAGCTGTTGCGATTTTACATGATTTTATTTCATGAGGCGGAATCCAGATGATTTGTTTGGATTAAAGTGAACAAATAATCCATACAAACTTTTAAGAAATATTTTACAAAACTTAAACAACGACAGCGTTTAATGTGCTTTCCATGTTTCTCCTCGTTTTTGAAATCTGTGCTAAGATTATCTTCGAAACAAAGATTCTTTTTATTTATTTATTTATCATATTATAGAGGTTATATCAATAATTTCAGATTATTTAGTTGTTTCACTTGTAAAACCACATTATATTTCATACGAGTACATACAACTTACAGTAGTCGCTATAAACTCTCTAAATAATTGTATTATTTAATATACAGTACGATTAATAAATTTGCATCTTTTTTTTTAAGTTTGTGCGAGAGGGGGGCGCGCTGAGTAGGGAAAATTTGTATCATTAATTTACAAAATCATCACAATAATTCCCAATATCATTATTTAAATTCACCATGATAATTTTTGAGACACATAATTTTTTAATAAAGGTATTTATATTATTTCTGACTGTTTTCTAGTTAACACTACACTAACTACAGATTTATTAATGTTTCCAAGATGCAAATAAATATCTAACACGTATGTGCATGGTGGATGATACAGTCTCATCTTGCAAGGTGGCAAGAAACTTAAGAAATGCTTAACAGTATGATACTTTTTATCAAATAACCAGTTTTATTTATTAAATTAACTTTGGTATGCACACTGTATTAATACAAAAAAAAGTAAAGAATGCATTACAAAGATTCACTTTATTTTATCAACAAAAATCTATTTTTTTTTTCGATTGATAAAACGCACAAACTTAAAAACATTAGAACACATATTTTAACTTTTTGTTATTTTAATCTAAAGTATTCTCACTCTCACAGGCACATTTGCGAGAGATTTGGTTCTCCCTACCCGAAGAGCGCCTAAGCTTACTCAGAGAGAATAGTGCCATCGTTGCGGCTACGTACCGACACGCGAGGGACATACCTGACCTGATACAAAAACTCAACCGGAATTGCTTCTGGGAACTTATGTGGGCCAATGGGTAAGTATACTAAATATTCTTATGTACATACATACATACTGTTAACCGTAGTGGTCAGCTTTACTGCTCTGCTTGCCAACGTTAAAAAAACAAGTTCGGCTTCGGAAGTCATACGGATCCCCATCGCTGGGTACTACCGGGACCACTATCTACATTATAACTTTTAACTCACACTTCACATGAATCAGTTGGTATTCTTATTTCAAATACTCGTATAAGTGTTAACAAACGATTCACACAGTTTACCTGATGATAAGTTATGACTGCGGCCCGTGACTTCTACATCCACCGACCTCAACAAAGATTAAAGATGCATGTGCGTGTTGACTCATGAAGACAGAGATGGAATGCGTTACCTGTAATTGGGTCTCTGAATTCCTAGACTCGTCTCGAAACACAGCAGTGCTATCCTGCTATTTCACTATGATATTCTACGAGGGCCTGGTCCTACGTAGTCGCTGCGACCCCTTTAGTAAGCACTTTTGTATTTAAATGGCACTACCTCTTATTAATATTGAAGATGGAAAATCCTTCAAGCTTAGCTTTCGGAAGAGAAAAAAGCGGGCTTTCAAATAATAAGGGAAGCAAATTGGGTGCCTAATCATCTTTAGCCTTTTGAAATCCACTGTCGGATACAATCATTTTTAAAAAAAGGCCGTCAATGTATTTGCAGGGTATATCTGAAAGTCCTTTGCTGTGGCAAACACTCACGGTGATTACTTACTTAGTCATTTAGTAAATATTTTTTCTTTTTGTCTAAACTAGCTTATTTTATTATTTCAAAAAATTTTGAGGAAAAGTTGGTATATTCTTTCACCGTTTATTTTCCTGTATGAACATGACAAATGAGTAGACAGGTCTGACAAGTGATGGTGCTAATAATGCCCATTAACACCTACACCCATCTCCAAGAGTTATTTAAGATATACACCCCCGCGGCGGAGATGGAATGCCTCGTTACCAGTAATTTGATCTCTAGTACCCAACACTGTCCATACGACCGGATACTCTACGAGGGTATGATCCTTACCCCATCTTCCCTCATTCATGCCGCAACTAGAAATTACCGACGGCATAGCCCTTTTATTAATTTGTATCGTTTTTTCAGTGCTGCACCATTATTATGGCAGAGAATGTCAGGAAGAAATAGATTAAGGGAGAGTGCGATCATACGCAGCTGCAATCATTTCGAGATCCCGGCCTGTAGATTGTTGCTGCCGGCCGTCGAACTAGCCTGTCTCTGGAACATCCTGGCGGCTATTTCTATTCACCCGCACACCGATCAGTGCTTGATTCAGGTAAGTATCCTTTTTTTAATTATAAGTTTAATAATATTCAAAGAAACAAAACAAAGACAATATGAATAAATTATTGTTTATCTGCAACTTATTTCAAGGCTTTTACAATTTCTTCCATTAAGCCTGATATGATATTAACAATGATAGAACCACGCTGCTATTTGTATCTAGCCGTGGTATGAATGGGTCGACGTAATTAGGGAAGGACTAGGGAATACCGGCGTATAATAGCAACATAACACTGATTGTGTTTCGTCTGGTGAGTGCAGGAGTTTGGAAATCAAATAACTTGTAAAGAGAAATTATACTTTGGACCTTAACGGGTAAATGATCACTGCCAACTACGGCTGTGATCATTTTCCGTCAAGTGCTGGTTTGACGTATAGATACAAAAAATCTTAATGCGTTCTTTTCGCAAATGTTGGAAAACTTAAAGTTAAATACTTTCGGTAAAATGCTAGAATGTTATTAACTAATCAAACCCTTACTTATAGATAATTAAAGAGACCAGCGAGACATTCGTCAATGATACTCCACCATGGTCGTGCAAACTAGAGGCTGACAAGAGAGCTTTACTGGCCTATATGGCTGGATGCTGCCTGGCTGATATTGGCAATATGGAAGAGGCACTGGTCGAATTCCGCAAAGTCTCCAAGTAAGAAACACTCGATCGCCAATATTATGCCCCATATGTCTAAAGTTTGCGAGTTAGTGCGTATGAGTTCGTTTTGCTTTGATTCGATTTCCTTTATTTTGTTTTAGCATTGTGTTTGATTCAAATTCAATTAAAGAATAATAAGAAAAATAAATTGATGTTCTTTTTAAAATGGATTAGGAGGCAGAAATATAATGCATGATCTGATCTGGGTGGACAAAAAATGACACCTAGCTAACAACTTATTTTTAATACACAAATTTTAAATACATACGCCTATTTCCTTGCGGAGTGGCGGAACATCTGCCTATAAACTCTCGTGTGCTCATAAAGCCTCTTGCCCAACAGTCAATAATGTTCAGATGGTAAAATACAGATTTTCAGTGTTAATATGGTAGTGGTGGATAGTTCATGTGGTTAAGTGCTACTGTGTTTCCTCTGGTATATTATCTAGACTTATGTTATTTCCCGTTTGGCATTGTAAAATAACGAAGTAATAAGACATTTATAACAATATCTATAGACTGAAGACATACGATCATAAACTGTACTAGAGCCTTATTATATATGTATCTATATATTCGCGAAAGAAAACTACTAACCATCTCAAAAAATCGGTCTCTTCAATTATTGATTTGTTTCTTAGTGAGCATTAACTTATCTTGTAATCTTCCCTTTAGACTGAAGAATAAGATAAGGGTGGACTTCTTTTTGATCCCCTTCGCAATGATGGAGGCGGCCAGTTGCCACTTCAACCTGGGAGATCGTGGCCGAGCCAAATGTCTAATGGAAATATTAAAGTGAGTCTTTACTTTATCCTTGTTAGTAACATAACGCTCCCTTTTCTCTAACACTGTATCTGGACTATACATTGCGCAATCCAGCCTCACTGGAACAGATTCGTTGCCCATTACAATGTGCAGCCGTTTTTATAAAACAACCGAGTTCTATTCAAACATATGCAATCCGAGCTAATTATTTATGAAAAAGGGACCTTAAAATGTACTTTTTATATCCGTAGGGAGCGCTACTACGAGTCGACAGAGATACAGTTCCGCGTGATGTACAGCACGCTCATGCAATCGATGGAAATGCGTGCAAAGTCTAATCCAGTACCAGACAAAGAGAACCGTGAACAGAGGTCTCCGCAGCCGAGCACCTCCGCACAAGCGAATCGTTCCGTCAACCGAGAATAGGAACTTAACACAAGACATCTTGGAGACTCCGTCGGGGCACACATCTCTATGAATTTGCATTGAATTAGGACACATATAGTCGACGTATTCACTGTATTCGGAGAGGAGATAGTTAAAAAGACTGCTGTTTAGTGAAGCATTCATTTTGTGGTTTAGTGAAGCATTCATTTGAAAAGACGTTTTAATCAACATGTGTACTTCTAGCCTAGGTAGGCGTGTGGAGAATTGGGGCTATAAAACATGAAGCGACTTTTTAAATGTATTTGGAGAGATTGTAATGAAGACTTAGCGAGGTTTCCGCTATGTTTGTTGTAAACGACGTCAAACCTACTATATTATGCCCCGGCTCATTATTTGGGAGCCTCTTTAATATATTTGTCAGTAGAATTTAATGTACTTAGATTCTTAAAAGCATTAAATTATACATTCTCTTATATAAGTATATAAACTTTCACATAACTTCAATACGATGTTTATATTAACTCGTTTGAAGTAATTTGGAAGCCTGATCAAAATATTGATATCTTATCGATTATTAATGTGCGTTATTTATAAACTTAATTAAAATTTCTCACATAAATATCTATCTCAAGAGCTGATTATGATGTTAATTGAGGGTAAAGCGTAGGATTCTATAAAAACAAAAAAAAACATAAAACACACACATATACACACAACACACACACACACACACACACACACACACACGCAGATACTCACACACAAAACAAAAAATATATAATGATATATAATATATAGTTTAATTATTTCATTACTTGTTTTTGAAAATAATGCATGCATATCATTACTTTACTAGAACTAACTAGACAGTTTAACACATGACGTCATTTTTAAGACGCAAAATAACATAATTATAATTCTAATACAACTTGAAAATAATGCATGCACCACACTTTCTTCTTGAGATTCACAAATACTTCCAATGTCTAAATCCATATAACCAGTATGCTTTAGTTTTAGCTTTTGGAAGTGAAATTTTAATTCATGAAGTCATTTTGAAACTAAATATATATATACTCGTACATACATATACAATTGGTTTATAAAGTAAAATGTACATGTAGTGTTTCGATGTGATGTCTAGGTTAATAAATGTGACTGAATACTATGACATATTCCAACGTATCAGTCACTTTTGGACTGCTATCGCACTTTCGCGATTTCTTCTTGTCCTACCACGGACATAAAAACTAATTTTAGTCTGCTTATGCCGAGAAACGGCGTTATAGCTCGGCAGTGGTTCAAGACCACCCCGATATCTATTTAATTTTCCCTTTAATAAGAAATTTTTCTTATTCCGCCGACCCTGTTCTAAATTTCTTGGTCAAAATCGGATTAACCTTAATTATAAATTAAGTGCATTTTGATTGGGCAAGCTACCTGTGACCCCATATTTATCATTTATGTTCCTGAGACGGTCTGTACATTCAGTCTCATTACGAGTTGTATTATTTCAAAAAACATTTTATACTATTCTTATATACATTTTCCCGACGGACAACGTCGCCCTTATAATTACCGTAGTATTTTTTAGCGTTAAGAATATGATGTATTCTATATACAATGACGTAGGGAATAATCTGAGTATGAAGAACGTCCGGCTCTGCACTCGTTTGGAATGAAAATTTGTGATGAAATTGTATTGGGTAATAAGGAAATAAACCGAATTTAGGCAGCGATGGAGAGTGCAGAAGCCATGTCGTATGAAATTTTGATTTACAGTAGTGAAACAGTGTTCTAGATATTTGCATTGATGTAATCCAATGTGCCACTCTCTGTATGCGACAAGCATAACTCATATACTAATCTTTTTAAAAATGTTTTGTGGAGGCGATGTTTTGAAGTGCCAATTTCTTTTTAATGTGTCACTGTAGACACTTGTACTGCGTCGCAAGAGTAAAGTTGCTACATATTCAAATTGATGTTGTGATACTATGTAATCGATAGTAAGTAAGATAATTATTATTAATGACTTGTTCTGGCCATAGCCCAGCCTCTATATTACTCTACTTTTCAATAGTAGTTGATTCCTTTCAATGTGCGAACATCTGCGCCAATTATGGGTATTTATCAATGTGTAAAATAAATGTATGTGTAAAAATTTGTCCTTTTTTATTTATACCTGAATATTTTCAATCAATGCTTAATTATAATTGTTGATACTAGAAACTGTCAGTGATTTTTAAGACGAGTCATGAGCGTGCATTTGACTCAGAGAATGGTTCGGAAATGCCCGCCGCCTGTCTTCATACGGGCGAGGGCGTCGCAAACAAGGTTATTCGCGATACCGCCGTGTCACAGGCCGGTTCTCTCCATTTCATTAAGATAGAAGCGTCGCTGTAGTTTCTTGTGCCACTTCTTCTCCAGCATCCACGCATTCCGAATTGATGGTAAAGGTAGTTAATAATAATAGCAATATTAATTAAGATGACCGACCTGAGGTTCGGCCCTCTCGGGCACCCTTGAGTCAGACGCTCTCGCGAAACTGTGAGAAATTGTGCGTGAATTGAAAGATAAGGGTATCATTCGCGAGTCCGACTCCGAGTATGCAAGTCCTATTTATTTTAAAAAAAGGACGGTAGTTATAGGATGTGTGTCGATTATAAAGCGCTTAATCGACGAACTGTTAGAGATCGATACCCTCTACCCATTGTAGACGATCACATAGATAGGCTAGGCAGCTTTAAATATTTCACCAGTATTGATATGGCTACAGGATTCCATCAAATTGCAATTGAGGAAGATTCAAACAACAAGATGGCATTCGTTACACCTGAAGGACATTTTGAGTACTTTCGAATTCCTTACGGTCTGTCGAACTCGCCTATAGTGTATCAGCGAATTATTAATGATACCCTTCCCGGTCACATTGAAGCCGGCAACGTTTTAGTATATGTTGATGACGTTCTTTGCATGAGTAACAGTATAGATGAGGTATTTGTGTGTTAAAAAGCGTGCTGGACCCGTTAACTGGGTCTGGTTTTTCAATAAACCTACGAAAATGTTCATTTCTATCGACAGAGGTTGAATACTTGGGAAGCGTAGTTCGTCAGGGTCAGGTTAGGCCGAGCCCGCGTAAAATTCAAGCCCTTGTTGATGCACCAGCACCTAATAATATTAAACAATTTCTGGGGTAAGCGGGATATTTTAGAAGATATATTCGAGACTACGCAGCTAGGACCGCTTGCATAGCACGTTTAATGAAAATGGGTGTGAGCTTTTGCTGGGGTACAGAACAAGAGAAAGCAAGAAACGAGATAATAAATTACTTAACTAGTTAACCTATCTTGTCCATATTCGACCAGTCTTTACTCACAGAAGTACACACCGACGCTAGTAGCATCGGATATGGTACTGTATTGATGCAGAGGAAGGCTGATGGTACGAAGCATGGAGTTGCCTACTTTAGTAAGGCCACACAGGGCGCCGAGAGCAGATACCACTCTTATGAGCTAGAAACTTTGGCGGTCATGAAGGCATTGTAGAAATTTCGTCACTATTAGTAGGTATAAATTTTATAATGGTCACTGACTGCAATGACCTCAAGGCCACTGAAAGGAAGAAGGACCTGCTCCCACGCGTCGCTAGGTGGTGGATTTATTTACAAGACTTCAACTTTAGTATTGACTATAGAAAAGGCACAATGATGACACATGCTGACTACCTAAGTCGAAACCCAGTCACTACTCAAGTCAATCAGATATCTAGGCTACGTAATTGGGCACAAATCGCTCAGTCGGCAGACGATGACAACCAGGGTATTTAACAGAAATTACAGGATGGCGAAATAGATTCTCAGCGATATGTCCATCACACAGCAGTGGGTGAGGAGGCAAAACTACTTTGCTTTATCCCAAAAGGACATCGGTTAAGTTTGTTGAGAATTTTAAATAAACGAGAGCTGGTAAATCAAACACTAGCGGCGTATCTACTGGTTTATTTTTCATATACCTCCTCTCTATTACAAAACTGTTTAGTTATTTCCAAATACCTGACATCCCCTTCTTTTATTTATTTAAAAACTAACTTGCTACTATATATACGGTTAAAATGACTTTAATTATTATAATTTTTGTTAATCTTCCAAACTTAATCTACGTAAAAATTATCAATATATAATTAGTGTTAATTTTCTTACCAGTTTTTTAGGAGTACCCGTTCCGTTTAGGAGGTCTCACTGTCCTGCCAAATTTTGTCACATATGAGTAGTTGCCTTCACGATTTCTACGCAAGGATGAAGGTTCTTGAACTTGGCCACGGTCGCGGTCCGTTTGTATTTCGCGACTTATTTTAAAATTAAAATCATTCGGGTCGTAAGGCGACACATAACAATCATTGCGGAATTGGCTATCTTTTATAATGTGCCTGCGGTTTCTTCGTATTTAAAAGAACGCCGTTAAAAGTGCATAAATTAGTTGAACTATTATGTAATTTTACTTAAAAAAATGATTGTTTTGCGTCCAGGGTACTAAAAAAATTTGGATACCTACATGCTAACCTACATGTTATTTCATCTAAAATGGGTAATTTAAAATGTTCCCACTTAATTGCTTTATTTAAATATTTCGGATCCAAACAAATACGTATGTCCCCGTCAGGTTTTTAACAACTATTATTTTTAAAACAAAATTTATGATCAATACTTCTACCACCCAATCGCTATTATAAATTAAAGGATTTTGACATACCCTATCCGAATAATCCTCCTGCACGGCATGAACGCGATCCGCACGACACATTTTTGAAAAATGATTCATTTTTACATTTTCTATATGTTTTTCCATACGCCAGATACTCAAACTTGAATGCGCTGTGCCGCAGTAGCCGCACGCGCTGCGCTGGCGACGCCCTGCTCGCGCCCCGCGCGCCAGCCGCCGTGATGATGCCGCCGCGCGCTCACCGCTGCCGCGCTCGTAGTTTGTTGGCCGCGCCGAACTCCCGGCCCGATTCGAGATTCGAATTATCGCATGAACACATTTTACCGGTCTTAATGTTGGACCGGCGTACTCCGTGAATATTATCTTCACTTCTAGAACTTGCTCACGTAACAGATTGTCCCGCTTAATAAAGCTGGCATATAACATATCTCGATAGTTTTACTAAGAGTGAGGTGTTGCTCCCTTAACAATCTCTCGCGCAGGCCGTCTTCTCTAATGCTATAAATCAGCCTGTCTTTCAACAAGTCTTCACGTAAACTTTGAAATTCGCAGGACATTGCCAGCTTACTTAACTCGAGTATGTATTGCTCCATAGACTCACCATCGTCTTGATTTCGACAGAAAATTGTATGCCTCTCTATTGTCGAATTCTTTTTACCACCAAAATATTCGTCAAACTTTATAAGTAACGCTTCTGCTGTTCGTTAAATTGTCCAAATATCTCTTGACACTTCTCGCCGACGACATGAAGCAAAACGTTCACCTGCACGTTCGCCGTCTCTTTATCCAACTTGATTGCTTTCATATAAATTTTAAAACTGTTTCCGTCTGTTCCATTCTCTGCTTATATTACCCGATGTAACATTGGTTAAAGTGTCGTCGAAGCAAAAGGGCGACGGTGGTTTACACTTTGTTAATAGGTAAAGTTTTCACTTTCTGAAGTCTGGCGTTAACTTTTACACTTATTCAGTCTAAAATTTCTATAATTCTACCGCTGCTGCGCCATGTTAAATATTTTATATATACGAGAGGTGGTAAATCAAACACTAGTGACGTATCGACTGGTATATTTTTCCTCTCTATTACAAAACTGTTTAGTTATTTCCAAATACCTGAAAAGAATCTTTCATGATGAACACGAGCATACCGGTTCCGAGAAAACGGTAGACTTAATCCTCAAATATTTTTGGTTTCCCGAACTTCGCCAATTTGTAGCAAAATATATAAAGCACTATCTTGTGTGTATGTCCAATAAACGTGTGCCTAGACGCCTTCACCAACTGATTACATCTTAGGAGAAACCTAGTCCCCTTCCAAAGCACTGCAAAGTCATTCCGGGTGAAAGTTCCACGCAACACCGCATTCTTGTCATGGACATGCTGGTTGTACCAAAGATAAAAGTACCGAATGACACTGACCACGAATTAACTGATGGCTGTTGAATGGATCTAAGAGCGACGACTTCCGTGAGGCTGCTCTTCGCTTGAACTTAGGTGCGAATAAGGAGGAATCCGCCGGCAGTCCATGCAACGATAATCAGGGCAACCTGGTCATAATTTAAAACCATTTAATTCGTTTGGTATTTTTATATATGTATTTTTATCATGAGATTATTTAAATGCTTAAATGTAAAGTTAAAATATATTTTTTGCATTTACTTTTTGCTAATAATATCCTAAAAATATATATTTCGATCGGGATTAATTTAAGCTCTTTTACCCCGATGTTTCTGTATATTATTAATTCCGAATCCTTATAACACCCTAAGTCATACAGTGGATGCAAAAACAACTCACAATAATAGATATTTAAACGATGAATCTGAAAATTTAAATGAATCAGTCACGGCATTTAGCTACGTCGACAAATCCTCGATTCAAGAATCCACGAAGGATGTATCGCAAAAAAGGCTTGGCCACCGCGCTACAGCAAGTCAAGCAAAATTGAAATAGCCACAGTCGAGGGGATGCCTGCTGTACTTACTATACAGTGTAAATGTACTACTAGAGCTAGTAATGCTAGTAGCTGAGTGCTATCATCTGCTTGGGCTCCTGTGATTAATAAAATATTTCTCAAACCGGGCAAGACCTCAAGATACTGTGAGCTCAACCTGCGTTCATCGGTCCAAAAACAATTAAAAGATGACGGGAGTTCTGATTAACTACACGTATGGTATCAGTTAAACGTAACCATGAGTTGTGTGTAGCACTCGAAACGTCGGGACGTTTAAAATATACTATAGAAATTTTAAAATTTTAAATTATGTTAGTTTTATTCTATGTGCAGTTTTCACATGAATATAACAAATCAATATCATACGTTGTAAAAGAAAGTAACAACTTACTCGTATATATAAATCCCACAGTTGGACATAGGCCTCCTCGAATGAATAGAATCGTGGTAAATCAGAGATAAAAACAATATATAGATAAAACTAGCAAATAACAATCTCATCGGTGCGATTGTTAGTTGCAATTTTTATGAGATAAGATTGAAGAGAAGAGATAAGGATCGAAATCGGTGTGCCCGTATGCCGTGAATCAAAAATGAGCTTTTAGACACTGACCTATTACGGTTCCTCAAACTGATCTGTAGCGAAATAGCCGCAAAACCTCTTCCAGACTATCCGTTCCAGATTTACTGACATTCAAATAGACTAAAATCTTCCTGAAATTCGTCATTAAGTCAATTTGTATTTTTGTTAATTGCGCCATCTATAAACATGTAATACAACTTCAAAGGAACATGCTTATATAACACGTAATGGAAGACCATAAAGTATAGCGATGAGCGTTAACAGATGTCACTGTTAACGTTGTATAAAATTACGTAGTCCTGCACAATTCCACCGCGCGGTTTTTAGATAAATTCGGCCAGTTTTTGAGCCGAATCGTAGGTAACTTACATGTATTACGCGTATCTTGCACGTACATATATTACGTTTGTACTACCAACCATACAACGTTAGACTATCATATGAACATACATTAGTATGATTATAGGTAATTGTATAACGAACAATGAACGTTATATGTTAATTTTTCTCTACTTAGAACTGTTAACAAAACAAAACGATGACTGTAGTATTTATTTGTTAATCTACTAAATATGTTAGTAAGTTCTGTTACATATTAAATTGCGTATCTATCTTTTAATAAAATGTAATTATAATAAATCTTATGTGGACTTTTTCCTTCTCATTATTTCACATTTTTTATTTGCAAAACGGTTTTCTTTTGTACATCCGCTTGATGAATCCTGCAGATCGCAGCTTAGATCCTTTCTTCAATTTCCATTCCATAAAACTAGTTTCTATACCAACTCCTTGACTGTGCAGGGATTTCGTTCGTGCAATGCTCTTAAAAAAATCGTGCCGCGAGACCTGTTGTGCTATTTAAAAAGCTAGTGAAGGAACACTACTTATCTTTCCATCTATGCAGTTGAACATATAATGAAATATTATCTAAGCTAAATTGTATGGTATAATATATTTATATTTATTATTTATCTATATATATTATATGTATTATTATTTATGTATTTATATGCACGTGTTTGTAAGTAAATGTAGTCCTGTTTTTATTTTTTTTCTGTATTTTTATTTTTTTTTTTATATTTTTTTTGTGAGTACACTATGTTTTTTTTTCCATTGAACACTCTTGGTGATGAACGACAGTTAGCTTCTTAAGCAATTAAACAACAAGGCAACATCGGAGACCATCCTAGGAGCCTAGGAGAGGAGGCAATTAGAACTTCTAGGAACTGCCATATTACCAAGCAAAGATAAGTCCACAATCCACAGACCTAAGTGAAACAAACGTCACAAGACTTGAAATATGATCTACAATTGATAACTTACAAGCTAAAAAACCTTACGCGGGCAAAAACAATATATTCAAATAAAAAAACATTTTCGATAGAACAAGCTCACAATCATCAAAATTACAGAATCTGGTCTTACACCGCTCCAAGAGATGTTGCAATATCGCCGCGTCGCCATGATACACAAAAAGTTCTGGTTTCGGGTATAATTTGCTGAACTGGCAATACTTTTTGTTTTTATTGAAAATGCATGAAACACAATCAAGAATTTTCCCTCTCTTTCTCATCTTTTCATCCTTGAAAATATGGTTCTTCCTTGGAGTCAAGAGCCCTTTGGTTACCGTCCATGATTCCTAACCTTCCACAATTGCAAAAACACTCAGTTTAAAATTATAATTATATATACATATATATTATAGTAATATTTATATATATGGTAAAATGCCTACTTTGTATCAATACTATTACATGTGTTGGTTATGAAATAGTGTATGTAACATATAAATAACATATCGACCTAGCTATTAGCGCTAATGATAGTTTTTTTTTTTTTGTGTACGTGTGGTGTGTGCGAGCGCGCTTGGGTGATGTTGGTCGAAGCACGGTTGCGACCCTTGGTTAATGTTTACCGTCAGGATATCTTCAGGCGCTATTGTTGCGTATTTAGGACCCCTTTTATTTGGAGGAGTATCCCTCATGGGGGTCGACACCTGCTGCCACCATTTTGAATCGAACTGAAAGTGTTGCAAAGAAATATCATAACGATATTTCTTTGCAATACTTCCTAATTGAGAGTCATCTTGATTGAGGGCTTAAAAAGTTCGTTCGTATTTCTTATTTTCGTAAATAGCTCAATTGACTCTCCGCACATTTTCGCAGGAACACTCGATTACTTTTTAATATCCTTACTTTACTTTGACTCCGGCAAATCTCCTCAAATCATCTATTTCAAAGAGTATGTAAAATATTTAAAGATTTACGTATGTCGCACAATCCCAGTCCTGCCGAGTATACACTTATACGTATTTTTAAATGCCATTTGTGCTCACCTGGCCATGTAAGATGCCTTATAGTTTACTTTGCCCCGTATTGGTTTCCAAAGTAATCCATCCGAACTCTAATGCTGTGCTGTCGTAGTGGTCAATCTGTCACTAGCGTGCACGTCATCGCGTCCAACGTCAAAGTCGAGTCCATTGTTGAATTCGAAGTCCGATGGGGCGTCGAATTTTAACTATTATTTTAATGATTTTTTTATTGTGCTGGATAAAGTTTTGTTTTATTAAAAAACACCCTTCTACTTTTCTTTTAGGCGTTAAGCCGTAATGGCCCTTCGGAAAGGTGCTTCTCTACTAAATCATGAATATCCTTCCCTACATATTTTTAACCATCTGAGATGCTTGATCGTTTGCCTGCCCTATAAAACCTGCAAAGACCTATCCTATAAAAATAAAAAAGAATTATTTATCTACTATGGCAATCGGTCAGTCACAGAATTTGTAGAACCAATAACTATAGGGCAAGAAAATTCCTCTAACGGCCATAAGAAGCAACCGTGCCGTGGTTCGACAGTCTCGGGCGCCCTCGAGTCAGTTACTTTAGCGTGAAAGGGAAATGGTTCACGCCGACGCTCCTTCTCAGGAACCTATGAACTAGTTACTTTTATATAAGAGGAACCTCTTTCTTA
This sequence comes from Teinopalpus imperialis, assembly GCA_029286865.1. Classification (NCBI taxonomy): domain Eukaryota; kingdom Metazoa; phylum Arthropoda; class Insecta; order Lepidoptera; family Papilionidae; genus Teinopalpus; species Teinopalpus imperialis. The sequence continues at coordinate 995,135 of JAGSMU010000054.1, forward strand.
AAAATTTTATTTTTATTCAATTACAGAAACAGCGCCATCTATAGCAAAGACGACGAGAAGAGATGCTACGTCAAAAGAATAGTTTTACACATAGAAGGAATTAAAGCGTACTCTTAAAGTGGCTATTCATAGATGTCAATGTTCATGATTTTTTGAATTCTCATATGATATAACGCAAATAAAATAGATTAACCTCTTAGTTACAAGTTACAAGAGATAAACATGCGTGAAAAAAACAAACTGTAATTAAGACGTAAAATGGGCATACGGAAATGGTTTTTTAATTTATTAACGCAATGAGTCGGCCAAAAACTTGTAGAACGAATAACCGATGGGAAAGAAAAGTTTTCAAGCGTCGACTACGCGCTCGCAAAAGTATACGGTGTGTGGATAATATTGAGAACATAGTATTCATATTGCAAAATCAAGCTGTTTTACATATTATAAAATCTCTTTTTACAAGATTTGGCTATCACTGCGCTTAAAGCAAAGGTAAAACTAGGCTTTCTCAAAAGGAGTATCATATCGTACTTTAAAAGACTATGATATATCTTCTTAGACGACGGTTGGTTTATGTGGAATGTATATTTATTTTTATTGACACGTATTCGTTTATCCTTCTTATAGAATAATAATATGCTGAGATATATATATAATAGTAAACCTTGAAATAATTGAAATTAACAATTATTTCGTTATTACATTGTGTAACCAAATTAGATTCAGTATTAGTTTAAATTTTATACACTAGATGGAGGAACGATACACAGACATGCGAGAAGTGGGCAGATGTAGGTAGCATTTCGTGTCTAGCAATATCATATTGAATAAAATCTGCATAATAAAAAAAGTGATTATGAATAAGGCCAAGTCAAGCCAAGGTATTATATAAACGACTCTTGCTATAACGTATAACTTCTTGCATGTCACAACGTGTAATTTTGTTTGTCACACTAATTTAAATATTTGAAAAGGAAGATTTATAAATAATAAATAGGACGCAGTCATCTAAAGTTCACCAATGTGAGCTAAATGTGTCGTCGTAGTAGTAGTTCAACCGATCTAGTCGATGGAGTTTTTTTTATTTTGTTAGCTCGAGGGATTTTACAGCTTCACTGGGTTGAAAGGTGGCCCCGAGCGTTTAGGGCACTTAGCCGAGACTTTTATTAATGGGTAACCAGCACAAGGGTTCCCGAGCCTTGGCTTGGACCGTTACACTGCGCGTGAATTCAACTGACTCGATGGTGCCCGAGAGGGCCGAACCTCTCGAGGCTCGATCAGTCTCCTCTAACGGATTAACTAAATTAACATCATTATTATTGACGTCATTTACCACCACTTCGGACTGCGTTGGCGTTGGAGAAGAAGTGGCACAAGAAACTCCAGCGACGCTCCTAAATATGTTAATTGGTGTAAACCGGCCTGATATATTGCGAATGAGTTTGTTTGGGACGCCCTCGCCGTCGCGTGCGGCGGTATGGCGGTGTAGTGTATTGTGTGTTTAGAGCATGGGCCCTGGTGGTAGCGTCGTCGGGGTCGTCGAGGACCTCGGTCTCCTTCGGGTGCGAGTGAAGTGATGGTAACTCGATGGCGTTTGGTTAATTGTAACTCGATAGCCCAAAATGGTTTAGGGTACGGTCTGTGAAACTTTAAGGGCGTAGGTTCGAATCCACCATTCGACTATTATCGTGAACAAGTACTAAACTAACTAGCACAGACATTATCAGCTTAGTTGTAGTGGTTAACCGGAATATTTGTAATGTTAATAGCATTGCTAATTTTTTTTTTATTTCTTTAAATGTACTAGTGATGGTCAGTGAATTCAGTTGTCGTTACAAGCGTGTCGTTCTCATGCATTCAGTGAACTTCTCTTTACCCGTAATAACAAAGTTAAATGTTTTTCTAATAAATGATCGAGTCATGGTGTAATGTAAAAAATGACTCGACTGAGTCCACCCGGGCTTTCACAACATACCTTCTAATCGATGAGAATATCCTATTACTGTCAACGTGGCTGCCAAAATAATGCCCATCTGATACTTGATTCCGTATCTAAAATGGATGATAGTTTTCGGACTGCATGATCACGACAAGTCCGGTGAGCTCCTGTCACCTGTGTGCTCAATCAACACAATTACCATTAAATATTATCATGGTGCTAGGTGCTACGCATATATAAGAAGCCGGTGTAGTTTACGGCCTAGAGCAGCGAAATTAATTTAAGGGACAGAAAATTAAGCAATGGATATTTTTACCCATGCTCAACCCCGATAGGCGAGCTAGTTAAAAGCTAGTATGTACACCAATATTTTCTAATTACCAAATAAGAAATCGTTTATCGTTCCTACATTTTATAGAAAAAAATCGTAGTCTTAAAATTATCCCATAAAATGCTGATTAATGGTGACCGCATTGAAAATACAAGTCGCTTAAAATTGTTTCCGTCATTTCAATTACAAATCGCTCGGTTAAGTCTTTATGCGGGTAGCTCCCTCCTCCAACCCCATAACTGTTCTCGCCACCGCCGTTTACAAAGCCCACCGCCCGGACACGCTTTCATTATCAAACGATACGTAGTGTTTTTATGTTTTGTAGTTAGTGCGTCCATAATTTTTTTGCAGGATTTGTAGAAATTAATTTCTTAATAACTTTGTCATTGCTATATTATCAAATTTCTGACTGTATATTTACAATCCTAATAACCCTTGACAAGACGCTAATGCGTTATCACATGTACATAATAAGATTGAACGCCTCGTAAGCTGTAATTGGATACTCGGGTCTTTCGAATGATAGGTGTAGGGAACTCACACGAAACTGAGGCATTCATGCTCCGGCCAGAAACTAGCAGAAGCGTGTCTGTATCACTGTATGATATCTGTTCCTGCTTCTACTAGGCTATCAGATGTAGATATTGACATCGTAATTTATGTAAATTATATGGCGATAAGAGCATCAAAGTAGTCCTAATAATTATGTGTCGTACGGTGATCTACAAATGATATGAGGTGAAGATCGCGACCAGTCCGTCTACTAATTTTTATTGGAACAATAATAGGTTAGTGACCGGCCGCTTTCTTTTTCATTTCACAGTTCGCAAGTAACCCGAGTACAATTCTTAGTGCTGACACCAACGACGACAGTTGCATATTTAAAATGAATCATGTACGCTAGGGTAAAAAACATCGTGACGTACTCTGCACGTCTAATAACATTTTTAATATATAATAATAGATCTATGGTATATAACTATTCCGACCATAAGTTCTGTTACAAATGAAAATGCATTTTTTTTATGAAGTAATGTAATATTGTTAAAATTTATACCGACATATTTATTACTCTCAGCAAAAAATAAAAAAATATTCTATTCGAAATGGCCACCTTTGGCTTTTATACGGGCCTTTAATCTGTTTGACCAAGAATCTATGGATTTACGCACTGTTTCCAAGTGAATTTACGCTACTGCTTGCACCAAAGATTTTTTAAGAGACTCAATGTCGCCGTGTCGTTTAGAGCAGGCTATGTCCTCTAAAACTGACCATAATTTGAAGTCTAAAGGGTTGGGGTCTGGGTTAGATGAGAGCCAGTCTTCAGCTCTTATAAAGTCCGGAACATTGGTTTCAAGCCAGGCTTGGTTAGTTCGTGCCTTGTGACCAGGTGCAGAGTCCTGCTGGAAAGTCCATGGTATATTTTATGAAATATTTTAATGGGGTTTCGAGGAATTCGGGCTTTAACAGCATTAACACCCTTTGTACAACAGTACTAACAGCATGCGGCCGCCCCGATCTTTTCTGGTCTGGACATAGGAAGTGTTGTTGTATCTGTTGCTAGTACGATATACGAACATACGGCTGATCCAAGCTTTTGAAATGTCTGGAATATGACTGACGGCTCCATACTCACTTTGTGCAAGGCGATCACTGAAATCCTATTTTGTAATTTGATAATGAACACGAAAAAATATGTGAAATGGCGCAAAATCGAAAGAATATTTTAAAATAATATACGTGATCCAAATTTAAAATAATTAAAAAGTTGAAAAAAAGAAAAACTTTTATGTAACAGTATTTATGGCCAGACTAGTTATATACCATAGATCTAGACAGTAAAACTAATAGTTATTCGCGCACCCTGGATTATAATATATATTATAATAAATTCCCAACATAGGAATGCAAATGCAACAATGCTGGCGCTTGACAACTTGGATATCTTCAAATGGTCAAGTATTCCGTGAAGGGAAAAAAGTGATATGTGCGTATCAAAAGAATTAATGCAGAACTGTCATCAATATCCTGTCAACACGTGTTCGAAAGTATATGTTGAAGTTATGAGGAAAACATGTCAGAAAAACAATGGAAAGTTCAGAAAAAAATCAGAATTTTAAAATAGTACACTTACAAAACGGGCTGACAAGGAAACAAAAAAAATGGCCATGTCTGCTTCGTTCTAAATCCTTTAAGACTTAAATATCAGTTTATTTACAATATTTATCGCACTGTCTAAACGTTTTAACAGAATCTCTGATTATCTCTGATATTATAATATAAAATACTGGACCTCAATACAGAATACATATTGTACGGTATTGTCATTACTTCCGACGGCTAAGGACGTCTTACCCGTATAGATAATGATCGGCCCAGTGGAGTGACAATTAGATTTTTTAATTACTTTTAGAGTAACAAACGAGCACACGCGGCCCACCGTATGCCTCGTCACCAATAATAAAGTTCTCCGGATCCCTACACTCACCAAACAAAACACAGCAGCATTATGCTGCTATTTCACGCTGTATTCTGTGAGGGCATGGTCCTACCCCGGTCGTGCTTACCCATTTATTCTGCAGCAGATAGAAACAAACTGCAGTGTAGCTCTACCGCTGTAAAAAATAATAATTATGTAATTACGATATAATATTAGATTACGATCTCCATGAGATTCTATTACCAAATTATGTTAACTAACGAGATAATAATACTCAATAAAATCATTATTGTTTGTAAGATGCCCAAACCTCGCACAATTCGCTACATCACTCATCAATCATCAAGCGACCTTTGATGATCGTTTAGCTCGGTGAATGATCAAAACATTTCTTCATACACTGAATGATTTCTTCTCTGATTGATATGTAAAGAGAGCAACAGATGGCTAGGGTAAAGTGAAAGTATAAAACTGAGCAGACGCATAGTTACCTATTTCTTTCTTTAAATTTTAAGCAAACAACTTAACAGTGGTAGAGCTACGCTGCAGTTTTGTTTCTCGCTGCAGAATAAATGGGTCAGCTCGACAAGGGTAGGACTGCGCCCTCACAGAATACCAGCGTGAAATAGCAGCATATTGCCGCTTTGTTTCGTCTGGTGAGTGGATACCCATGAGGACTGAGATGAATGCCATCTCAGTCCTCATGGGTATGATGACAATGTATCGGCATTATGATTCCATGTCGAGGATGAATGTAAATGTCGCAGGAATCGCCAACATTGAATCGTTCAATCCGCACTACGGCTCACTGGCTCGCTCGCTCCCGCTCGGCACTGCGAAACTAAAAACTAAAGACTAAAGATATATTTCTAAAACAAGTGAGGAAGCAAGGAAATATGTTAGCTGACTTTGAAGGAATATTTAATTTTTATTTCTCTACCTGTTTGTTTTTGGGCTGACGGCCGCTGTTAGCCCGAGGGCTTTACAGTTTTACCGGGTTGAGAGGTGACCGAGCGCTTATAGCGCGACCTCTATTAGTGGATAACCATCACTAGGATTCCCGGGAGGGATCCTCGGCTTAGACCGTTACCCTTGCGTGACAACGACTGACTCGAGGGTGCCCGAGAGGGCCGACAGCTCGGCTCGATCAGTTGCTTTTGACTGGCTTTTAATGGATTATCTAAAATGGCTCTTTTTCTTTCATTATCCGCAACTCTTAAAAGAGTTATGGATGTGTTGCAGTAAAAGCAGGAGTAGGCTCTTTTCTTGAAAGTACTTAAGTCATAACATACTGATTAAACATAACTGTTCGGAAATACAGATCTCATCATGTACAGCGACGGCCAATATCATTCATCATTACATCTATGTTGCGGATAAAATTTATTATTAATAATTTCAAATCAATCACTACTCAAATTAATTATCTGATATGTGAACATTCTAGGTTAAATTGAACTATACAGATGTACAAACACCGACGCATAGAATTCCGATAACTCATCTCCAATATATGTGTGACAAGATACACACAGCGCTTTGTAACTTGCATCCCGTTTAATCTTGAATAGTTCCCAAGGACTGACGTTCTCGTAGTTTCCGTTTGCAAATCGCAGCGGTGTTTAACTTCTAAAGTTTTACAGAAATCACCTATTAGAACGCCATTCAAATACGACTTAAGTTGCAACTGAATTAATATATTACACTTATTATTTTTTATATTGCTTTATCGATCTTTATATATTTTTACTTTGCATTATATAAAAAAATAATAGTTTCCTTTCATTATGTTTATTCGAATTTTCGGTTTCGAAAGTCGGTTTTTAAGGAACAAAAAAAATGGAAGTCTCTTTTGGTTTTTTGTATTAACTCCAATTAAAAACTCACGACTTGAATGATGATCGTTTTGTCAATTTGTGAAAATTAACAACCAAATTAACAAACAAATTTAGTGTTATTTGGACAGGACAACGCATGGGGATCTTGAAAAAAAAAAATTATTACTCCTTCATACGCTCAAATTCAGTTTGACATCTATACAGGAAACCAAATTTTTTTTCCAACTTATATGAAGATTCATTGATATTTATTCGTTTTATATTGGTCAGTTGGTTCCAGGCTTGTTTCTTTTAGATATGAAATTAGTACATTGTTCACTTATGAGTGATTTTTGTAGCCCCCACATATTTAACCTCAAAAATTCATCTGATAAGTTGTCAGCCCTGGACACTAAGATAGATAGCCTCATAATCAATGCATATAATAGAATCATAAATCGATTTATTGACAGTATGTCTGTACTTTTGTACACGCAAGGCCACTCCACAATGGCTTTTCCAATTTGATTATGATTTTCAGTCGTATCTCATATATAAGCTCGGACTAATATTTAATTTTCATTTTATTTAGGTTATACAATTACAAAAATCTAGGCACAGCTAGTCTTTATTTGTTTTACTCAGCATATTAAACACAGTAGCGCAAAACTTGTGTCCGTGAAAGTGTGTCCATTCCCTGTGAGCGTCGACATATTTCTACAATGTTTTAGTTAGTAGTCGAGCCCCGGCTGCCTGAGCGCAGTGTAAATACCTTGTATTCATTTCACCCTCAGGCTTGTTTCCCCGACAGAGTATTAGTTTCTATCCCACACGAGGAAACGAGATAAACATAAACTTTACTATATATATGTATATGTATATATGGTCGACAGATGTAATTTGTAGGTAATCTGGAGCCTAAATTAAGTCGAAGCCTGTATTTTAGTGCACTAGGTCGTACCCCCGCTCATTTACGTAGACAAAAATACATATATTGTGGAGATATTTTAAGAATTATCAGAAACATGAGTACATCGTGCATATATGTTGACTACTTACTAATATTATTTTAGACTTGCATGTCGCGCACTATATCCAAAAATGGAATACTTAGAAAAAAAAAAATTATAATATAAAAGTTCACAAGATAATATTATTGTATATTTAACAGATATAAACGATAGAAAAAGAAAATTTTATATCATGTGTCCACATGATTGATGATATAAAAAAAATGTATCCTAAATAATAAGAGACAAAATTAAAACCTCATTTAACATTCTACCTACCTATTATATTAGTAAATATTAATAAAAATAGTGGATAACTAGATAATTATGCATTTTATCGACACTTAAATAACTACTTTATATTATAGTTATACTCCAATGGCATTTCATAACGCAAAAGCTTAAATAATGCAGATCTAGCTTCCATGTATACACGTAAAGGGCAGAATATTAAATATAACTTCACCATGGTGGGCAAGTTTTATACAATTTACATGAAACACTGATAAAGGAATTATATTTTTGCTTAGTATGAATAATATAAATTATTGCTTCACCTACAAGAATGGGCAAAAATCTTATCTGCAGATAGGAACGAACAACTTTACCCGTCTCTTTTCCTCTTTGCATGACATGCGTAAAAACTTTTTGCTCAGTCTGTCTCAGGCCCATGTTAAAGTATTTTTATTATAAATATGGAAATGGGGATGGGTTATTTGTAATCAATTTTGTCCGTCAAGTCACGGAAGGGCGATGTTGCAACACTATTCGACGTTGAGACACGAATTGCAACATATTATTTCTGGAGGTTTTATTTTTACATAAATTATTTTACTTTTACTCAATCAAAAACTCCGTGGTATGAACTTATTGGAATGATTTTCTTGTTTTTATTTTAATACATTGAGAGTAACAAACGAGCACACAGTTCACCTGATGGTTAGTGATTCCTGGCCCATGACACATTCATCTTCAACAAGGAATCATAATGCAAATGCGTGGTACCATTGAAGGCAGAGATGGAATGCCTTGTTAGCAGTAATAAAGGTCTCCGGATCCCTACGCTCACCAGACGAAAAAAGGCAGCATTATGCTGCTATTTTACGCTGGTATTCTTTGAGGGCGTGGTCCTACCCCAGTCGAGCTGATCCATTCATTTTGTTGCTAGAAACAAGATGCAGTATTTAACAAAGCCGTATTTGTATGGTCATAACTAGTCTAGTGGTCTATTTATATTATTATTTATGAACTAAATTTTCAAGTGGTAGTGTGTGGCCAAGCTATTAATTAATTTTATATAGTTTTTTTAGCATGCGCTCAGTGGTTAAGACGTAATAAACCCTATATGTCAAAAATAATTTATTAAAGTATTTTGAAGACATTACAATGCAAATGTGAAAAATAGTAGATAGAAGAATTTTTTTTAGGGATTAAATTTAAGGCATTTTATTTATTTTAATTATGCCTTTAGAGTAACAATATACTTGATTTACACTTCACTAATGGGTCCCTAGTTAATCCAAACCAAACCTTGACGGAATAGCAGTGTAAAAAGAAGCATTAAGTTTCTGAGTCATATTGCGTCTGAAAGAAACCGGACACCCAATTACTAGTCGACATTTTCCGTCTTAGTTATTCGAGGGTACAGCGTATATGCATTTTGATCCTTATATAGTAACGACGTGGGTATCGATAGGCTGGGATCACTTATCATCAGGTGAACTCTGAGGTCGTGTGTCAAGGGAATGGACAAAGCAGATTGTGTTAAGCCGCCACCACAGTAAATAAATCATATTATTGTTATTATTCTTGCTTTAAAGATAACGTTCGGGAGACTAAGCGTTTACAAACTTTTAGCTATACAAAACAAGCAATCGTAGAGGCTCTAAAAGCTATAGGTATATAAAATAAATAATAAGAAATAACATCAACGAACACTTACTTAACACTTAAATATCTATATCTATATATATATATATATATATACTTCGTACATTTTGCCAACTTCAGTGTTCAAGCATTACCTACTTATTTATAGGAATATGCTTACAGAATCTTTGATTATTTACTCAATATTTATTGATAATATCTTCATGTCCTCTTTAATTTTTTACGAAAACAGAAATTTGTCTGATACAAATGGATATCTTATGCTTTTTAATTTTAAATAAAACAAAAAATATTAAACATAACGTATTTATTTAGTTTTGTATGCTTAGTCTAATTTGTTGAACGAAACACATGAAAACAATTAAAAAAATTAAATAAACTAAATATTGCATTTTTTCCGTACATACAACGTTCACCAACCTTCTCCGCACGTAATTTTTTCTTAATTAATAAATAATAATTTTTAGCTATTAACATCTTTTCATCAATGGTAATAAAAACAAAACAATGAAAACTCGATACGCAATGAAATATTTCTTACAAATTACAACGAAATATGTCTTAGAAACATTTTATTTATAATATAATATAACAAAAATTCATTTGATTTTTTTGCAATTCAATAGATCAATAATTTCAATAGTTTTCAATAGTTACCCTCAAAGAAATTGATGCTATTGAATTTAGCACACAGAGAATGTTAATTTATGAATGTGTTAGTGCGAAAGTGACAAAGTCACCTTATACATATGTGAGTCTCGCTCGAACCATTGTTTATCTTAGAGAAACGACCACTGGGCCCGGAGGGGAGACTTTAGAGCTTTCGCATTTTATTCTGTCGTTTTTTACAGGGGGATCCACGCGACTGTGTAACATTTTCACACACTCGTCTACCGCATCGTTCTACCACTATACACACACACATGTATAAAGAGTACAATACATTAACAATTTAAATACATATCGATATTCTGGCTGGCGGTCGAGCTATCGCGCAGTCTTTACCTTACTTACCTTTTAACTGAATAAAGATTTGTAAATTAAGATTTTAAATACAACAAATCATCAACATATACAATTATAAAATGAATATTAAAGATGAACGACGTTTATTTTAACTTTTTTAATACCCATAAATCAAAAAACAAAATCATTACAACAAGTTGTATAAATAAATTGAATAAGATTGTGTGGTGTCAGTAATGTAAGTAACATGTAAAAGAATTCACTGGTTTTTTGTTAATGTGATGTGGCAGATCTTCTTTTACGGACGGAAACTTAATAATTCGATATTTTTCTCGGGCACAATGATTCACACAGGTCCAGTCCTAGTCTAGTTAAGTTTCCGGGTGCAATTAATTTTATATTACGTGCAAAGTGGAGTACCCTAACAGTATACTCACGTCCAAACTTTAAAATAGAGACGAGGATGTACGGTGACCAGAGCGACGCGATCAAGCCCTCCGCAAAACACTCAATACACAGCTGTCGATCAGGGCATTTCTTCCAAATTACTCGCGATCACACCACAGCTAAGGCCGATGTTTTTCAATAAACATGACTAGAAAGAAGGAAAGAAGGAAGAAACTCCAGCAATGCTTGCTAGAGTTTCTTCCGTCTTTCCGCTTGAGCCACTTTTTCTCCGGCTCCAATTCATTCCCTAGTGATGGTAAATGATAGTGCCCACACTTAGTAAGTGTTAATACGTCCGAAGAAAGAACCAAGCAAAGGTAAGAGTAGTACAATTTTGGTTCAAGCGTTTTCAGTCCGGGAATTTTGATATCAGAAATGAAGCTCGCTCTGGTCGACCTATTACAGATAAAGTCGATTTTTGAAATAGTGGAGCAAGATCGGCATATTAGTAGTGGCGACATATATAGCTGCAGAGTTAGGGGTTGCCCACAAAACAGTTTTGACCCAATTGAAAAAGTCTGGATATCCAAAAAAGCTCGATATTTGGGTGCCACACGAGCTCACTGAAAGAAACCTTATGAATCGTGTACTCGTTTGCGATTCTCTATTGAAACGTAATGAAACGGAACCTTTTGACAAGATTGTTCACTGGTGATGAAAATTAGATTACCTACGGTATTGGAAGGGCATCGTTCATTATGAGCTCTTCCCGCACTGACTCAAGCAAGAAGTAGGGAAATAACGGCTAATATTTTATAATAAGTGATGAACAGAAAGGCTGTGGTTTTCATCATCATAACGCCAGACCACACACTATAGCCACTCAGCAAATATTGAAAGAGCTTGGTTGGGAAGTGTTGATACATCCACCATATAGCCCCGACCTTGCACCCTCAGATTTTCTCCTGTTTCGGTCTCTTCAGAATTCTTTTGGTAGTGTTAGGCTAACATATATTAACATTAACAACGTATTATATAAACACATTGTATGTCATTATAATAATTTAAATACTTGTCTAATTTCTGTAAGATTATATAACATATATGGTCACCCTTTTAGAAAGAGATACGATACTTATTTCATCATCTCTTTGGGTTTTTAGCTTGGCGAAATCGGCATTCAGGTTGGTTGCATTCCTCTCATTATTATTCAGAACAATATTTTAGTATATATTCAATTTTATGCGAATATAATAGTATTTAGATCTGTTTCTGTCGATAGGCTTTCTGTAATAACTAGAACAAGGATAGAATATATTGTTTCAGATAAATAAACAATTTTTATTGCATTAACCTAGTCTACGACTAATACCTAGATTCATAATTAGATGTCCAAAATGTTAACAAAGGGGATAACGGAGCAAAACAATACATTTTAAATGGTAGTTTCCTGTTTTTGACAGTAATAAATGATAGAAACTTTTTTAAGCTGTAATCCAATACACCATTCAACAACAACTCACATTTTGCAATATATTTTGACTTAATTTTGTTTCATACACTAATTATAGTAAAGTAATATGTTTATGGTAGTAAATGATGTAACATGTACACCATCGTAATGCAAAACATTTATCGAGCCGCTATTTTTCGTAACGTTTTCATAGATGCCATTCGTGCTTCGTTTTTCGCACTCGAATGTTTTCTTCACAGAATTTTGTTTTTGGCGCTGATGCTCGTTCAGTTGCTTCTGAATACGGATTATCTAAATTAATGTCACTATTATTCCACTTTGCATTCAGAAGGTGCTGGAGAAGTGGCGCAAGAAAATCCAGCGACGCTTCTATCATATAGTATTTTAATATGTACGAAGTTTTTCTTGTGTTCGTAGTACGTTTCATAAATTGTGTTGCTGCTAAGTTTTTATTTATTGTTTTGTTTTTGTAATGCATTCGTTGAGTTTAAGACATTTAGTACGAAATTCGTAAGAAAACTCAACAGTTAAAGTAAGCACATGAGTGTATCGGAAAAACTCATGCTAATTATAATAATAATGTCTGCTTGTAGACAAGCATACACTATTATTATTATATATTACATATGAGACGTGGCGAAAGGATGTATATTGGTCTTTGGCAGATTGCACTACGAAATCTGCTGAACTATTGGGAATCTCAGCAACAACAGTAATGATACTTCTTTACTCTCATTCCTTATTTTGGATTTAAAATGACGATATCACTTTGTATTAATCATAGAGATTTGTATAAAGTTCATAATCAGACATTCAGAATCGTAAATAAAAATAAAACTAACCTAGAATTAAGTTCAACTCAGAAACCTGGTCTGAGGACAAGCATCGTGGATAAATTCGATGAATTTAAGTTGTCTGCTGTTGGACAGATTGTTCATCAATTTTCCATACAAATGAGGATCCTAGTTAATTGATATTTCTAGAAAGGGGAATAACACTGACTTTCCAAATTTGTGTAAAAGCTCAATGTGACGAGTATTAAAACATTTAAATTTTAAATAAACAATCCGCAAACGTCACAGTTACCTAATCGACAAACAAGAAATAATACTATGGTAACGGGACTACTTTTAAGCCATTAAACAACACCGCAGAGATGGCAAATGCATATATTATCAAGATGAAACATGGGATCAATCATATTTTCTTCTATGTGTGACCTTCATTGATCCTGGTTTCATCAAGTATCTGGTAAAGGTAGAAGATTGATTATAAGTTATGTAGGCGGTGGAGAAGGATTCCTCGAAGGCGGACTGTTCAATGAAGATTACCATCAAGAGATGAAGGGAGCTGGTTTTGGTGAGTGGTTGGCGAGCGTTCTACTAAAATTCAAGCCGAATTAGGTATTGGTGATAGATAACGCCCATACCATAGCCGAAAAATGGAACGGATGCCAACTACGTTATGGAACTGACATCGATGGCTATATGTAAAAAAAATAATATTCGAATCTAGAATTATTAAAGGTCAATTAATTGAAATTGTGAAGAAACACAAAGAAGAATTGATCAAATAAGTAGTAGACGAGATGGCTAGAGAGTACAGTATCACCATTCTGCGACTGCTCCCTTACCATTGTGAGCTCATTCCAATAGACTTAGTTCGGGTTTAAGTAAAGTGGTATGTGACAAGAAATAATAAAATCTGCAAAAATAATGATATAAAAAAAATTAAGAATGTTTTCCATAGGTGTCACCGGCAAAAATGGACAGACCGATCACGTATTATAATTCATCACTCAAAGAAAGTTGAAGACAAAATGTGCAATCTTGATCACTTAACCGACAATGTTACTGAAAGTTTTATTATAAATATAACATAATCAGATTCTAGTTCTGAATCTTCAGAAAGTGAATATTTTTTTATGTTAATGTATTTAATAACCCTTATCATAGTTAAAAAAAACTATACCTATGATTATTGTGGAAATAAATATATTTTTGACAAAATCAAATAAATAATAAAAGGTTTAGTACACCTGCGATTATACATTGACAGTGACAATTATTCTTTTACTTTTTGGACATTTAAATAAGAATCAGATTTTAAGTAATTTTTTTAGAGTGTGACATTTACGCTTTTTTTTAATTAATTACTAAATTAAACGAATAGGTGGTTTATTAATAAGTATATTAATCAAATATAAGGGCTAAATACATATGCAATAAGAGATAATAACTAAGCACAACTACATTATAATTATTATTAAGTATGTCTACATCTGCACCATCTAGTTCTTCTTTTCTCCCACACGTTATGTTCGTGGAATTGATTTCACCCATTTTATAATTCTTTCATATTCAAATAATAAAAATCTGTCTTTATTCAACATGTAATAAAACCAAATTGGGTTTCGCGGTAATAACTAAGCACACCAGAGAGTGTTTATTAATCTTTGATTATTTATTAAATGTTTATTATATGCTTAAAAATATTCTTTTATTCTTTTTTCATGCGCAGCACGATTTATTAAAATAATTTTACCATATCTAATATCGATTCTAAAAGATAATTATACTGTTATTCGTTTTAGCGAATAATATACTGTGCAGTATGGTCACCCTTTTTGAAAATAATACATTCTTTTTTCGGGCTTTGATACGGCTCACGTTCCGTGTATGCATCCGAGACACTACCAGTAGTACACACTACTTTATACCTCCAATATTTGGAGACTACGAATGTGGCTCCATCTGTAATGAAGTTTTATGCTGCCCGCATTAAATTAAAACTTACGTTACAGTTTTTTAAAATATACGTCAAATTACAAAATTGAAATTCAAAAATTTTAAGATAGAGTTTTAGTTTAAATTGTGTTGTACATAGTCTGTAACAACTAAAATATTAAAGGGTACAGAGTACTTTGTAAATTTCAACAAAATAAAATATTGAAGGCGTATTATTTAAATAAAAATATATTGAATTATTAAATGACTATTATACATAATAATACTTTCCTTAATAAAAAAAAAACATATAACCTCCTTAGATCAACATCAAGTGTGTTTTTCGTGTCATGGCCACTGAGATATCAAACTACGATTCTAAATTTGAGCAAGCGTCAAACTACACCCAGAGACAAAAGACAGCCGAGCCGTTCAAGTATCACCAGCACCGTCTTCC
Source organism: Teinopalpus imperialis (assembly GCA_029286865.1). NCBI lineage: Eukaryota > Metazoa > Arthropoda > Insecta > Lepidoptera > Papilionidae > Teinopalpus > Teinopalpus imperialis. Next base: position 1,010,572 of record JAGSMU010000054.1, read on the forward strand.
GTACTAAAACTGTTCACCCAATAATCCCAGCACCGAACCCCAGGATGAACAAGCTGTACATAGGCAACCTGCCCATAGAAGCTGACGAGGCAGCCGTGCGGCAGCTGTTCGCGGAGCATAACCTCACGGTTGCCGACATATCCGTGAAGCGTGGGGGCTACGCCTTCGTCGACTTCCCTGACCAGTCAGCTGCCGATCGCGCCATCGATAAACTACACGGTATGGATGCAATTTTATTCATTTATCATTTGCCTTTTCAATTCAACTAATTCGTCTAAAGATGGCGTAATATTAAATTTAGTAAAGAAAAGTAAACTTTTGTTTTAAACGTAAATGACATTATACCTTAAAATCTATTAATACAATGTACATACGTTGCATTTTAAGATAATTTAAACATTAGATATTGCTCAAAACGTTTACTTTATTTGTTTGAAACTCAATTTTATTGAAGACCAATTAGCCTCATATAATTTTTATTATTATGTCGCTACTGTTACGTTTGGTGAACTAGCTGCTGTATTTTAGCAAGGCATTCCATTTCAGATTTTAAGGTCGACAATGCACGTGCATTTAGCTAAGAATATATTGATGGATATAGGTTGTAGTAATAGTAACGGTATGTAGGCTGTAAGGATTCTTCTGGCGACAATATTTTTACCTATTTTTGTCCCAGAAATCATCCCAGAATCCAGGAACCAAGCAGCCCTATAGAAATTTGGCAAACGAAGCATGCTTGTGGATTGGAGTTTTTACATGATATATGCGAATATATCTCAAATGTCTAAGACTTACAACACACGACTTACAACATACAGACTTACGTACAAGCTTAAGTTAAATAATAATTAACGTAGTTTATGTATTGCCGGTCTTGAGCGTTACATGGTAATACTATCAATACGAGATTTCAAATTACAAAAAAGAATTAATGATATAGAATAGATATATATATCAAAAGATATAGAACTTTGGAGACATATTTTAATAGAGAAAATATAGGGTAACGTTTTTATTTTGATAAAAACGTGATGGGAATTCATAAGTTTATCGACCGCTATGTAAAAATATACGGCGGATGTGTTTATATATTGTCATTACTAGATAAATTTTTGTGTGCGTAGCAAATTGACGTTTTTAATATTTTATAGTAATTGTCAATTTAAAAAGGAAAATCTCAAAAACAGAATACCGACGATGTGCGAAACGACAAGCACGGTTAGAAGCGACTTTCATTTTGTGGTGTCCTTTTTTGTTTTAACACGTTGAGCGCCACGCGAATTTTTAAGGGAAATCCCTGAGGGGACGGGCGCTGGTTTGTTTTGCGATATATGAATGAGAAGCTCACTACTAACAAAATGAAATTAACTCTATATAGATGTGTTATTGTATAAGGGACATTTTATTTTAGAGCGATAAGATTTTCGACGAATAGTCCACCGTTTGAGTGGACTACCCAAGAGAATGTATTTTTAATTTACAACGTGCTAAACACTTAAATCCATACCACGCAAAAACCAAATTATGATTTTTAAAATTGAAACGATTTACCGCTTTTTCTTTTGTAATATACTAATGAAAGTATGTATGCAATTCCCTTTAAATTTGTTTGGTAAGCGGTTGACAATCATTTATCTTCGGAATTATAAGAAATGCATTGTTACACCTCACTACTAAAATGGGTTACCTCTTTATAGTATACGTGTTGAAATGCGTTACGCAGCAACGTCGGTCGCCTATCGGCAGACACATTTCTGTGGCAGAATTCCTCCCCACTTCCCTCCAAGAAAGGCGCGCCTATCATACGCGCCCCCTCCTCCGCGTCCACCACACGGAGGCCATGGGGACCAGGAAAGCAAGCACTGCACTAACACTCCGACCACCTGCAGAGATGTTGTCTATAGCTCCGCCGCTAACCACAGTTCTAGGAAGGATAGGAAAAGCAGAGTGACAACATACTAACGACACCCCTCTCCCTCCGCGAATCCATCTCGTCACGCTTTTATTTATATATTTTTCTGCTGCACGTCAATTTGATACGGTGTTAACTATGTTATGTGGCGCTTGAACCGATATATCATGATATGCGATATGCACGTTGATTTCCTGTGAAACCGTGGTCCGTCTCTGCTCCAGACCACATTTTTTTTATTTATCAATCCTCTTCCGTTTAGCTTTTCACGTAATTATATAATTAGGTTAAATTTGTAACGAGCACACAGTTCACCTAATGCGTTGTCACCATTCAGGGCTTCTGTGATGAAATACCTCGTCATACCTGTAATCGGGTCTCTTCTATTTCACGCGGGTATTCTGCGATAGTCGTGATCATTGCTCCGATCGAGCCGACCCATGCTGTAGCCAGAGACTAGCTGCAACGTGACACTACGCAATTAATAATTTTAATACAAAAATAAAAATAGACACCTTTAATTTAATAAAAAAAAAGTATTTAACTAAAGAAATGATACGTAAAGTAGGCTAGTCACGCACCTATATCGGTTTTGTATGTATTCGTACACCTGCCTACTAGACAAGAAAATTTATCACAAAACAACGATTATTTACCGTTATACGGATGGGGATCGACTTCGCGTTGTTGCTGTTTCTATTGTTGGAATAATGAATGAGTGAAATTTAAAAACAACAAATGGGAAGTTAAATCTAACCTTATAATATAAACATTTGTTGAGATAATACCAATACCAACATATCAGACTTATCAGATTGATATATTTATGTTGACGAAGAAACAATCATAATATTAACTAACAGTATTCCGAGGAAAATATAAAACATATATAAGATTAACGAAAGAGTAAATAAAAATTATAATCGTCTTTTATATATTATAAACCGTTACATTGTTATCAATCAAAAAAGGAATTAATAACTCCCCAATTGACCAGTATTAGTTGGTGCAGTCGTGGTAAGTAACCGCCCGTGGGGGCGTTCACTCGCTGGCACCTTCCCCAGTCTGATGCAAAGCATGTGCAAAATAAGATCGTAGGGTCGGGGTCCAGGGGCACGGCATTTAGATATAACACACCCAAGACCAGAAAATCAACAATTTACACATAGCTTGTTCCTCGAACGCGCAACACGAAACGCACACACTCGCACTTGACAACCAATATTTATAATGCACAAACATTTCCCCCTTGGGTTTAGGACCCTATAGGATCTACGTTACGGCTAACTTTTCCGCGTCCTTGGGACACTTCCTCAACTATCCCCTAGTTAGTCCTAGTACACTCCCAAGAGGTGTGGAGTTACTTGTAAAATATATACCAAGATGTCTATTCCGCTTCTTTATAACTTATATTTCCACAGCGTATTTATTTTTAGTTATCTAATATAGTAGGCTATAGTAGGTAAAATAATGGATAGCCTGCTTAATCAACAACTAACCAAGCATATAAAATTACACGATGCTCAGTTTGGTTTCAGAGCCGGCCTATCGACAGAAAGCGCGATCTTCTCTCTTAGAAGACTATTCAATATTATGCAAAGAGAAAAACTCCGGTGTATGCATGTTTAGACCTGTCTAAAGCGTTTGACCCTAGTATCTTATAATTCATTGTGGCACAAACTGATACAGGTATACAGGATGAAGTAATTTTAATTCTTAAGTATTGGTACAACAATCAGAAAAAATTGTGTAAATTGGGCACTTATTCGAATTTGTATGGATTGGAGTGCGGGGTGAGGCAGGGTGGCCTGACCTCACCTTTGTTCTTCAGCCTGTATGTGTGGACCGATTGATTGTTGGACTTAGCAGTACCAATGTCGGATGCCATGTGGACGGCCTATGCATCAATAACATCAGCTATGCAGACGATATGGTGCATCCTAAGTCCAACGGTTGGTGCCCTGAGAAGATTGGTACATATTTGTGAATCTTACGCGGAGGCCCATGGTCTTAGATATAATGCAACAAAAAGTGAACTTCTAGTGTTTAAAGCCGGTTCGAAAGGTTACCTCAATACCACAGGTTACGCTAGCGGGTACTACATTCAGAAGAGTTAGCAAGTTCAAATACTTAGGTCATTGGGTTACTGAAAATCTTCAGGATGACACGTATATTGAGAGGGAACGCAGGGCGCTGACTGTCCGATGCAACATTGTTCGGCATCGGCACGCAGGTTCGCGAGTAGTAAATAAGTAAGTAGTAAGCCCGTAAGAACTACGCTTTTTAAAGCGTTCTGTCAGGGATTCTACACTTGCAGCCTGTGGGTCCGCTACCTGCGTGTGCAGTATAACAACACACTCAGGGTGTTGGTGGGACTGCCGCGTATGTTTGCTGAGGCACGGACTGATGGTTTCCCCGCGGTTATACGCAAGCGTTGCTCCTCATTACTGCAACGTTTGCGAACCAGCTCCAACAGCATCCTGAATGTGCTAATGGATCGGTGGGACTCCCAGATCCTTAGGCATTGGTTGCAGTTGCACACATAGTAAACAATGTCTTGAGGGTCTGGGTAATAAGTATTAAGTTTTAAGTTTAATTTTAAGTTGATTTATCTTATTTTTTTTTCTTTTTATGTTACTAACCGTAGTATGTAAGTTAATTGTTACCAACAAAATGGGTAAGCCTGAAAATAAATATTATTATTATTAATATAAAACACAACAAATAAAACTAATTTAACTTATTAATTCCCATGAACCGTGTACTTTACCGCGGTCATATTCACGTGACCATCAGCTGAACTATTTCCAATATAAGGCATATTAGAAATAATAAAACAATCAAACACGATAGTGAATCAACTGTAACCATCCGACTTCCTGCTATTTTGTTATACGATTCGATACCCCCATCTAGAGGATACCCAGATCAATTTTGTCCTAACCTATGCTTAATGCCTAACGGTACGGTATGCGAAACTTAAGGTCGTGAATTGGAATCCACCATTCTACTATTGTCATTGTCGTGAACCATCTCCTAGCACAAGCGTTCTTTTTTTTAAAAAAATACTAAATTGACTTATTTTTGTTTAAGGTTACTCCTACTGCGGTCTCCCATTAATCATCGAGCCTTCTGTCGCCAATAAGAAAGCGTTAGTACCTATTACAACATTTTAACTACGACAATTTATAACCATCAGTGGGAAGGTAGATACACCCAGCAACTAGACAGTAGGTGTCGCCGCGAGCGGGGTATTGGACCACGCTCTCACAAAATACCAGCGTGAAATAGAACCATCATACCGCTACTGTGTTTCGTATGGTTAACTAGACGTCTTCCAATTCTGTCCGCAAGTGTGGCATGTGCATCTTGACTTCCTGTGTTGGCTATGAGCCGCGGTCTCTTCACGTATCATGTGCTGAACTGTGCTCATCATTCATTCTTATTATAAAGACACGACATGAAACAACATCGTGACCGATAACGGACACATGGTTCTCTACTGGCTACAATTGTGATACTTAAGATAATTTACGTTTTCCTGAAAGACCGACAATGCATGGGCAACGCCCCTAGTGCTGCAGATGTTCTTGGGCGGAAATGACTACTTTAAATCTATATTCCTAATAAACATATTCTACACTACCGTTTGTTTTCGTATTTGTTTGTAAACAACAAAGTAAAACGTCTCGTGGCTTTGAAGTTCTTTCGAAATTATCGTTTACCGCCATAAGGCTTCTGGAAGTCGAAGACGAGTGTGTCTACTTGTTGTGAAAATATGTACAATATAAAATATGAATTGATATCTGCTGACGATCGCTACAGTTGAGTGGTACAAAACACACTTCACCTAATATATCTTATTGTTACGAATTATATTGGCTGTTTGTTTTTTTTATTTAAATGATACTAGTGTATAGACCATATATATTATATATATACATATATTATTTATATATATAGTTATTATGCCTATCATAAGTGTACGTGCCATTTTGTTATGTTTAAGTAACTCGTCTATAATTAGGTCGTGCGATAAAGGCAAAAGAAATTGAAATGAATTGTTGAAAACTATAAACCGAGCGTAATCCTGCTTTGTTGCGCTGGTGCGTGTCCTTAACGTCAACTCTCTCTGTTAGTTAATATCCTCCTACCACTACTACAATTTCCTCTTCTCGTCTCACTTCCTCTTTCAACGGAACTCACCGCAAATCTGCCCTTTAGAGCTTTGCGGTACGCCCCTATATATTGCGTGATACTTCTATTTTCGAATGTGATATTAATGATAGGTATATATTTATATACCTATCATTAATATCACATTATATATATTTTCGATTAGTAGTGCCTTATCTCTCTATAACTGTGCACCCTTTATGAATATACCGAAGAGTTTGATTTAGTTTTTACGTATTGATTAGAATTTTCCAATAATGCTTTACACTTGCAATAATGCTTTTTGCTTTATTCTTTTCTCTGAAATGTTGCGAACGATGACCTTTCGATCGTTCTCGCTCTGGCCCGTTTACAGCCTATTAATAGTCGACTGCTTAACATGGGCCTCCCCTATACATGCATACAAAGTACGATACGGAGCCATTTATTTCCATTGGTTTCCCGCAAAACGGTCTACATTATCGGACGATAATAGTCATGCAGTTCAATGTCCACCACTGCAATCTGCGGCCACAATATAACACAGGAACTGCTTAATTTTAGACGTAATAAGTTTTTTAATAAAAGTATATGTTCCATTTATAGTACAGTACATAAATATTTTTTTGTACTATACTATAAATATATATAAATGTATATTAAGTATTTTTTAATTAATTTAAGGAAACTTCCTTTCCTGTGTTTGAATAATACTGAATTTGTAAACTGTTTTACCGACATCCAAATTATCGTTATATCAATGTCGCGCGAGGAGAGGACTCGCAGATGGCAAGTGACGTATTATGTCCCTACGAAATACGACCACGCGATATCCATTTGGTTATTACCAGATGACATTAAATGCGTTGAATATTTTATAGTGCCGTAAGAGTTTGGGGGCACTCATTCACTCGCTGGTTGTCCCCTTCCCTAGACCGATGCATTACGCAAGATAGATGCAGCCTCAGGGACACGTCAACACAATACACTCTGATCCGAAAAGCAACAATTTTTGATACACAAATATTATACGTACCCGCCAAGTATTCCGACAGCACAGCACGCAACCGACACTTGCGAATGTGCGGACTACAACTATAGCGACATTACAAATCGTTGCATATAAGATTGAACGAGCCATTTTAACTTTTCTCGTTTATTTTTTTTAATAATCTTTTATATACTTATAAAGTTCGTTCGACAATCAGTCCGAAGCATTCCGCCTTGACCCTACCCATATTATCGTATATTAATTATTTTTTATGATGTGTGAATGTCATCCAGTCTCACTTATCGGGTGAATTAAATAATCCACAAATAATGATTGAAACACTCAATTAGTAGTTCCGAGTACAAAGCGAAGGAGTGACTCATCTAGAAAGTCCCCCCCCCCCCGCGTAGTTTCAAGAAATGGCCTCCGCTTCTCGGGTTTGTTTACCCACCGCGCTTGACAGGCCATTGTAATCGAGCAGAACACAATGGTCAATCGACACTGTGCACACGATTTCAATGCATAGTCGTCTAGAAATTATTCTAGGGCTTCCTGGCTCTAGACACAACACTATGTAACGACGTACCCGAAACTAAATACCTACGTGTACGTACGAGCGTACGTATAGAAATTTCTACTATAATATAAAAGATAGCAGTATTTCATAACCAATGGCAAAGCGCGGTCGACATAAACTTCAGTATTATTTTAAAAACTACAATATTTATAAATATTGTAATAATATAATAAAAAAAACTATAATATATTACATTTTATATATATAGTATAGTGTAGTATAATATATATTTTAAAAAAAGTTAGTTTTCTTTCTATTTGAAAACAATAAAATTCAAACGGTAATTATTACCGTAAGGCGCTGAAAGCATTTCTAGCGCCAGCTTAGCGGGCTGCTGTTTATGAATTGGCCTTCTTTTTTTTATTCATTTTAATCCCCTTTTTTTTTTACATTTCTATCGCTGTTTAATTTGTTTAATCTCCAATTTGTATAATGTTGTCGTTGACATTTAAGTCCCGCTTAATTTGAGTTTGATTGTAACTTCATTTAATTTAATTTTAAAATCTTATGTAATTTTTATTATAATTTACTTTATTTTATTACGATATTACATAATTTATTTAATTTTGATAATTTAATTCTGATTTTTTACTTTTTATATTGATTCAGTAATTGTTTAGTTTTCTCCATTAATTATTTTTTTATGCAACACGATTATTATAGCTATTGATGTATTAATCTTTAATTGGTGCATGCATGCATTAGATTTGACTTTATATATTTACGGATTGAGATTGTTTTCATGTATGCGCTATAGAAGACCCAAATTAAATAAATAAATTTAAAAAAAAGATTGTTAAGGTTTGTTAAGTGTTGTTAAGGTAACAACATCGTCTAGTGTCAAATGCTAGAGATATAGTTTCTAACATACCCGACGGGTCTTTGTAATATGTCGAGTTGGACATTTAACAAAACTTACAAGTTAATATAAGATGTGCCTATGTATATACTTGAAATAATACTTGCCTAAGAAAGGTATTCATTTTGATTAATATTACTAGTGGCGAGCCCCTTGTTAATTTTTTAAACGCGTCACCGCCATTGCCCAAAACTGTTGTCTATTGCGGTATGGTATAATGAAACATGATTTTTTTTTTATTTGTATTAATATTAATTTAACTAGTTCAACTGTGGCTAAGTGATGACTGCTTCCCATCCGTCTATAACAATGACTCGAGCAGCACCTAGTCCTTCGTGTTGTCAGCTGTAATATAGGTGGTATATGTGTAAATTATATATATATATATATATATATATATATATCTGTGGTCATAGATCAGACAATGAAATGTACTTACATTTTTGGTCAGTATGACTTATGAATATTGTAATAATATAATAAAAAACTATAATATATTACATTTTATATATATAGTATAGTGTAGTATAATATATATTTTAAAAAGTTAGTTTTCTTTCTATTTGAAAACAATAAAATTCAAACGGTAATTATTACCGTAAGGCGCTGAAAGCATTTCTAGCGCCAGCTTAATGAGCTGCTGTTTATGAATTGGCCTTCTTTTTTATTCATTTTAATCCCCTTTTTTTACATTTCTATCGCTGTTTAATTTGTTTAATCTCCAATTTGTATAATGTTGTCGTTGACATTTAAGTCCCGCTTAATTTGAGTTTGATTGTATCTTCATTTAATTTAATTTTAAAATCTTAAGTAATTTTTATTATAATTTACTTTATTTTATTATGATATTACATAATTTATTTAATTTTGATAATTTAATTCTGATTTTTTATTTTTTATATTGATTCAGTAATTGTTTAGTTTTCTCCATTAATTATTTTTTTATGTAACACGATTATTATAGCTATTCATGTATTAATCTTTAATTGGTGCATGCATGCATTAGATTTGACTTTATATATTTACGGATTAAGATTGTTTTCATGTATGCGCTATAGAAGACCCAAATTAAATAAATAAATTTAAAAAAAAGATTGTTAAGGTTTGTTAAGTGTTGTTAAGGTAACAACATCGTCTAGTGTCAAATGCTAGAGATATAGTTTCTAACATACCCGACGGGTCTTTGTAATATGTCGAGTTGGACATTTAACAAAACTTACAAGTTAATATAAGATGTGCCTATGTATATACTTGAAATAATACTTGCCTAAGAAAGGTATTCATTTTGATTAATATTACTAGTGGCGAGCCCCTTGTTAATTTTTTAAACGCGTCACCGCCATTGCCCAAAACTGTTGTCTATTGCGGTATGGTATAATGAAACATGATTTTTTTTTTATTTGTATTAATATTAATTTAACTAGTTCAACTGTGGCTAAGTGATGACTGCTTCCCATCCGTCTATAACAATGACTCGAGCAGCACCTAGTCCTTCGTGTTGTCAGCTGTAATATAGGTGGTATATGTGTAAATTATATATATATATATATATATATATATATATCTGTGGTCATAGATCAGACAATGAAATGTACTTACATTTTTGGTCAGTATGACTTATGAATATAGGTATAATCGCCTAGGAATGGTTATTTTGTAACATTTACTAATAACAATTTAAATAATTTTCAAATTTACGTATTGAGAGTGCGCGTTTCATCTCTGTTAACATAAAAGTGTGTTTTATCATCCCTATTAATATATGGCCTGAAGCTGAGAATTGGCTGCTAGATTCTCTAACCACTGAAGTTATATAATACTGTTATTGCTATTTTTATTGTATTTATATTTTGCTAAATTATTATTTTCAGTAAGCTATATTATATGTATACGTAAAAATTTCTAATAGTCAACTTAACTTTCGCAGTGTAAACCCATCCAACCTTCAGAGTGCCAGCACCACTCAGCTCAAGGACACCAGCAACGACTCTTCAGGGGGCGCATGGAGGTAAGTCCTAGAATAATCTATCTAGAATCGTGTCACAGACGGTTTTAGTTACTGAAAACTATTCTGTACATATTAAATATACAATTTTATACGTAAAATGTTTATTCCATCAATAATGTTGAAATGTTGTCCGACGTTTAATCTTTTCAATTTACGGGATGTTGAGGAAATATTTTCAATTTACTATACACGGTATTAACCTGCTTCGTAATGGTTTGTGAACGCTACGTTTTTCCAACTAGAAGGCACTTTAGTTGACGGATTTTAAACGAGACTGAGATGAGAAGGTGCAGGGTGGGAGGTGAAGGGGCTTCCTGTCAGCGTCAGAGCTTTTTCTATTAACTTCGCTCTCGTATATCCTCCGCGCAGGAAAATGAAATAATAATAAATAGTAAACCTGTCTAACATCTTCATTCTTCAGCATAATTAACTCTAAAATGTTTATTAAACTTAATTATATAAGTTACGAAATTATGCGTCTCTTTCCATCAAACCAAGCTATGAAATTATCACAAAAACTACACTGGTGTGGAAATATTACGCGCATTTCACTAATAATTGAGTTTGGAACCAATTTGAATTAGCCAGCCAACCGGACGCCGAGCTCAGCTCACTCATGCAAATACTACCAAGTTTGAACTCGACTGATAAATGTTGACTGTTGACTGTTGACTGTCGACTGTTCTCAACTCAATCCCGTTTGAACGATAATGAGACTTCGATGTTCTCCTACATAACTAATTTGTCATCGTGATATATTTTGCCAATCGATGTGGTAAAATTTTAATACTGTGACATGGGGATTTAAGTAAACAAATTTTACGCGGATTAACCACGCCGTAAATAGCTGCAGCTGCATAGGTCAAATAGCAACTACTGTGTTTTCTATGGTGAAGTAAAAGTCACCGAAGTCTGATAACCAAGCCTCATTAGACTTCTACATTTTTCTTCAAAAGTTCTTCAGCAGAATTGTTAACATTACTAATAATCCAGTTAAACCCAACCAACAATGCTTAAAATTATTGTGGTAGGAGTGGGTTTACGACAATAGTCGAATAGCGGATTCGAAACTACGACCGCGGAACTAGACCGTACCCCGAAACCTTCAGGTAATTAACGCATCAAATGTTTTTGTTGTTCTATAATTCGATTACTGGAAATTAATTCTTTGCTCGTTTGTCATGAGTTTTGTTTCTTTGTTTGTATGTTCCACGGCGTCCTTTCCCTGTCGCCTCATGTACTTAATATTCGAGTCATGAATCTCTGTGTAGTCGATGAACAGATAAAATAGAATAAATTCTAGCATATTTCACTAAATGTTTTTCTCGATGACATCAAAACTAACGTTTTCACCATGTTACATGATCATCATTTTTTTTATAAATATGCTCATACTAAGGAGTTAGCCATTCTTTGCCTATGTCTTAGATATCGTGGGTCTAATAATAAATATGATTTATCTGATTGAAATATGGATCCACACTGGATCTTCCTTAGTCGATCCTTGCGTATGCAGCAGCGCCTACTCTTTAACCAAAATTAACACGCCGTCATGGATGCCATTCTGAAAATCGAAATGTTAACTAAATTCAGTTTTCAGCCACGACAATATGGATAATAAGCCCTCGGGCATTGAGTACCTGGGCTGGTTTGGACCAACGGCTTTTCGTTCAACATTGCTAAAGCACAAAATTATTTGTTTTTTGCTTATTCATTATATATAGATATATATATATATATATATATATATATATATATATATATATATATTGATATTATGCTTCCTTATGTATATTAACACGAATACTGCACATTGATTCAAACAAGTTTTTATGTTTGTCAAACGTTTATTTTTTAACTGTTTTTATAATCATTAATATTTAGATTTTCGTAGTTTATTGGACTTGCCAATGGGGAATGATGTGCTAGTGCTAGTTTTTTTTATGGCTGATGGACACTGTTAGCCCGAGGGCTTTTACAGCTTCACTGGGTTGAAAGGGCACAGAGCGCTTAGGGCACTCAGCCCAGACCTTTATTAATTAGTAACCAGCGTAAGGGATCCCGAGAGGGAGCCTCGGAATGGACCGTTACCCAGGGATGTCCTTAGTTAACCCGAAATACATAGCTTTTAACCATTTATTTATGGTTCTACGCAGAAGGAGCAAAATATCTTGAGATTGGTAGTTGGAAAACAATCGGTATGGGCGAATTGACTGATTCACATCTATTCTTTTAAATCACTGAGTCTCGCAACCCAACCCTAAATTGGTGTGAACGGCCCTAAAACACCTTTGCACCTGCAATTCATGTTTACACGTGTAAATGTGATTCAGACTAGATTCCGCAAAGCCATAAATCGGAAATTACGTTTTTAATATCATTTGTAAAGTTGCGTCATTCAAAAATTATAAGGCGTGATGAGTTCACCTGAGTGGTAAGCGAACCCTGCGCAGGGGCCCATCACAACTACATCATTACTAAACCAGGAAAATTTTGTTTACGTTACATATTACATATTTCATTATCGTTACATATTTCGTTTATCAGTTGAAAGTTAAATAAGCACGACAAATTCAATTTGTCGTCAACGTAATGAAAATAGCAGAGAAATCTTATTTCACGTAATTTTACAAGACTTCGCTGTACATACTTTGCAGGCCTGAAGGAGCGGATGGGTGGCAGCGACGACGGGAGTTAAATGTAAATATTTTTTAAATGGAACCTATTTTATCTAGATTGAAGACTTTTAATGCAAATCCTGGATTGCTCGTTGGTTTGCTATTGCCTTTCCATAATGTTTTGTGATTAGACGAACTAATCTCAAGAAAGTACTAAAAAATATATTTATAATAAAAACTACATTATTTTTTGCTTTTTTCATATTATTGACATGTCAATGAGATTAGAACTTATCATCTTATTAAACTACTGTTCATTATCATTGTGCTTAATTTCTTTCGAGCATAGTTTAAAATAAAAACAAAAAGAACACAATAATAGTAAAACGCACCCCCACCTCACGTTACCAGATGACATGAACTAGGTGGATTATAGTATAGTGCCGTAAGTAAGTACTAACTTACAGCGCAAAAGTAGTCTCATGTCCGTCACCCCCTTCCCTAGTCAATGTAATGTATGCACTATATGGATCAGAGGAAGGTTCAGATGCAGTCTTGGGTACATTGGACGTATACAATACACCCAGAACCGAAAACTAACAAGTTGTGATATACAAATGTTATCACTACGCCTTGTATGGCCGTTATCAAATAAATACTACAAAAAGTTTATACTACAAAAATGACTACATAATAACCTCACGGTTACACAATATTCATACTTAGATATGTCATTATATTTTGGTGAACTATCAACGATGAAAGCGTCGTTAAATCACAGAAGAGATGAATTCGACTCATACATATTAAGACAAAGGGGCACAATTATGTCAGCCTCATTACCAAATATTGAACGTATGATGTACCTATATTTCGTGTGTTTACAAAAATTTAACGTATGATGTACCTATATTTCGTGTGTTTACAAAAATTTAACGTATGATGTACCTTTACTTCGTGTTTACAAAAATTTAACGTATAATGTACCTATATTTCGTGTGTTTACAAAAATAAAACAAGCTTACCTCTATGTAACAAAATTTCTTACAAATTTATTCAGATTTTATTGAAAATATATAAAGCGCTTTAAAATTGTCTTGTTGCAAATACTCGTCTATTAGTGAGGTGAGACAATCTGTTCAATGTTTTATTTATTCGGGAAAAATTTGAATTTTTCCTAACAACATGCACTTACTCACTCGACATAACTTTGAGCTCTGAATAAATTTCAAATACCTCGCAAAAAAAATTAGTCTCGTCGTTGGAAATAGATGCTAGAGAAGTGCAGAGAGAGGAAACTATTTCCATAATAAAGGTTGGCACATGGAAATGCCTTTTGTAGTGTTCTATCGGTCTATTGTCTTGTTAGTAAAATACAAGTTTTGTTATGTAAAATACGTATCTTATTCATAAATAGCGCATTGTTTGGTGATGCTTAGTCAAGGTAGATTGTTTTTTCAATCATATCCACCGTATTTTATCATTTAAATTATGCACCTTCATACAGTATTTAACACGGGGAGTATTCTAAGTAATAGTTTGGATTAATTGTAACCGCATAGTTTTTTTCACATCTCTACAGAATTCAAAGTTCTTGTTATTATGTTTTGAATTACATATGTATATACATATATTCTTTTATTTATAGGTTTATCTGTATTATTTATTTAAAGGTACATATTGTTTTTGTGTGTGCAATAAATTGATTCGTATATGTCAGGGATTCCCAAAGTGGTCGATATCCCCCTAATATACTGTATTAAAACACAAATGTACTGTATCTTCATAGCTACAAATACTACAGAAAATACATTAGAAATTACATCCTCATCATCTCGATGGTTGGGCAACCCACCAATGTGCGATTAACACGACATATTATGCCACTGACAACTCATCTGTGGAATCGGTTAGTAACCCCATAACATCAAATCATAATCCCGTATACCAGGCTTTCATGGACACTCCTAAAGTTTGAATTTCACTAATTGCAAAATTGCAAGTTAATTTTAATTTTCTCAATTACTGTTGTTCTAGTAGCAATAAATAAAGTCTTATCTCAAGACCCCAAAACTTGCATTTGCGAGATTAGGATTGCGAAAATGGTTTGAAATACAATGTCAATTGAATTTATATTCATTAAATTGAATTGATATTGTGGGAATGTCTCATCGCTCTTGAAGCTCTGGAAAATTTGTTATTAGTTTAATCTATGGGTGACATTAATAATTATTGCAACTTCGGATATTGCATTCGAATGATTCTCCAATAACTTGCTTGTGGTATTTTAGTTGGAATGCGTGAAACATTGAATATTCTATACGGTACAACAGTGAGAGAACAGTTTTTCGATAATGTCTACGATTACGTACGTATATATTACGACAATGTTAATAATAAACTTTACATTTCACGATTGATTATTATACGCTAATATTCTTTTTTTATAACTATCATTCTATCACTTATCGCTAAATTAAGAGTAATGCTAGCTGTAAGAAAGTAAATAGGTAAGTAAGAGATTTCGCACACGAGTCTTCGTGTCCGTAATCGTATGTTTTGAACTGTACGATACCAGTACGAAACGCTTAACCTATAAACGTCGCGTATTTTAAAATTCCTTATTTTGATACAAATGTACGTGTCTTCTAAATTATTTTTTTTAATACTTAATTACGGAGAACTGAGCTTCTAGTAGGAAGTTTATTTTATTATACAACGAACTCTAAACAAAATGCGACGGTTACATCCATATATTCAAAATAATTCCGAAAGAATACTGATTGTTGCTACACAAGAATTTACCGAATTCGGTAAATTTATCCGTTATTTTTTTCTTTTCGGACAATGTAACGTCACTACAGTACGACTGTACGGAATGACGATTACGACGAGGCGACGATTCTGTAACGACGCCGTGTCGTGTGTGTACGTACCTATGTTCAGACATGTATCGTACAGCGTTCGGCATACACAACGCATACGATACGATTCCGCCTTCTATGTCTCATATGCAAAGTCCCTAAGTCTAAGATTGTGGAAGGTGCGCAAGGAAGGACTTGAATTCGTGTATAATATTTCATTATTTAAATGGATTATATTTTGTTGAAAATAAATTGTTTGGTATTGTCAAAATTACAATTCGGCGTGATTAGTATCCAGATATAGAATCCGTGTAACTACTGTTTTCGGGGGTCATCACACATCGTCTCGCTTTCGGACTAGGACTTCCAGCCTCCAGAACAAGCGGGGTTTTGAAAACGATATACAGAAGAGTGAGGAGTATAATCTGTCTCTGTACCTCATGTATGTGGACTAAAGCTTTTGATTCCGTCTGAGTTTGGGCGGTGCTTCAGTCCTTTTATCGAAGCCAAATTGATGGTCTAGTATATCGGTTTTTTTGGTTGAAGTGATTGTTTTAATATCAATAATTACTTTTATATAAATTATTGATAATAAGCGCGAGTTACTATTTATCAATATTATTTATAATATCATTTTGTGAGTACATATTTTTTATGATCTGTATTGCGTTTCATTGTAAAAAAAATTACTAAGTTATATCTACTACCATAAAGTTTGTCGTCAGCTTGGATCAGATATTCTTTAATAAATGTATACATTAACAGAATGTTGTATAAATATGAATATATTATTTCACAACTTGAAGGCGCAAATACAATTAAATATCTGTGCTGAAATTAAGCAATTTTGTTCCGGGGAGAAACACTCAACCCGCTTAGCCGGTATCTTGATAATTGTAAACATTTTAACAAGGTAGCGTCTCGCCGCAACCTAAATGTGTCAGCTAAGCCGGAAAAGGATCACAAGCTCACAATACCAGCTTAAGATAGACTGGTAAGTGTGGGGGGATACGAAAACCCTTATAACTGTGGTGACTAGGCTTTTCATCTCAGGCCTCAGGGGTGATAGCGGATCTACATTATGATTCCATGTCATTTATGTATTTGATATTTTATAAATCTACATTTAGTACTCATTACATAATATGCAAGGTCATATCCTATAAGTTCGTCTTATACCTCCACGGATAGAGATGATAATTGAATGTGAAATAGATTATTTATTGGAAATATCTAATAATAAAGAAATATTAATATTATATCGGAAAAATTGAGAGCGCGGCATTTATTTAGTCAATAGTATCGTAAGATTTATAAATAGTCATTATCAGATACATTGCTGCTACTTCGACATCAAATACTAGTATTATTGTCTTGTATTAAGTATTTGATGTCGATGTTAATAACATTGGAATTCACGTTAGATTCTCCGTCATACACTTACTATTCGTATCTTTGTGGTTGCAGGGTTAACATTGTTACGGGTATATCATAATCTTACTTTTATTTTTTAGGCCAAAGACGCTGGTGAACTTAAATGCTGATGTTGTGATGCTTACTTAAACTGGGAGATTTTGTACATGAGAGAGTATTTGTAAACCTGGTCATTTTTATTCTAATGTAGTTTCTTTATATCGGAACAAATAGTGAGTCATTTTATTGTTCGTCCAACCAATTGTTTATCAATTTTTCAAGAAACAATTAACTAAGTATATTTCTATTGTTAAGTGTACTACACAAATTATCATAATCAAAGTTTAAATTTTACCAAGAAAAAAATCATTGTGTCCCCTGCTTCACTAAAGTTTAATACTGTGTCTCTTTGCGACCAATTGTAAAATGCGACAAATCAATGATAAATAATAAATGCCCTAATTAATAATAAGATACTCTTTACTATAGGGGTTTTTCATGTTTACTACGAAACTATAAATAGCTATAAAACAATATTTACTCATTACTACTTACTACTATTAATTTATATTACAAGGGGCCGTAGGCGGCTAGTTCAGACATAACAGAACCTTTTTAGAATATATTGACTAAGTGAAAATCTATTATATTGTAATTTCCATTTTGCATTTTCCATTCCAAACAACATCGTTAGTTCGATCTATTTCTATGATAATATAAAACAGTTTACACTATTCATAACATAGATAATAACGAAATTGTATTTTCTATTCCAAAATTCATTAATAGTTTTTACTTGCACCGTTATTAATGTCCACATAAAAATCCTAATTTCCCTTTTATAATAATAATTTTAATGAAATTTCTTTAAATTTATCAGAATTGTTATTATAAATTAAATATCCGCCGGATAATAATGAACATTTATCTTATATGATTTTTTGTGATATA
Source organism: Teinopalpus imperialis (assembly GCA_029286865.1). NCBI lineage: Eukaryota > Metazoa > Arthropoda > Insecta > Lepidoptera > Papilionidae > Teinopalpus > Teinopalpus imperialis. Next base: position 1,028,920 of record JAGSMU010000054.1, read on the forward strand.
TTATTGGTCTCGTATAAAGCGGAATAAATAGCATGTTTCTTGACCCATTGTAGAACACCGGCCCGTAGCCTAATAACAACGATCCACTTTATCTGGCCACTCGGGTACTAAGCGAATGTTGCCTATCCAATGAGTACGTCTACAACCGACAAAATTGCAAGTACTGTTTTTCTTTTTTAAATGGTATTGAGAGTTACACGAACGAGCAGGCATTGATCTGATTGCTCGTCTGTCCAGATGATGATTCCTACGTCCCACAATCGTCCACGAGAGGAGTACTTGATAGATTGTCTCGTCACCGTTGTTGTTATTTTACGCTGGTATTCTATGAGGGCGTGGTCTTTTGAACTGACCCTTTAGTGCCGCAGCTGGAAAAGAAACTGCAGGCTCTACGATTTGAAACGATACACAGAGACTGTCGTTGCACCTAATCCCCGTGTATCCCTTATCAGAAGATATCACCGTCGTTAAAGTTGGCCTCGGTGACCTTTTGCTTGCCGTCGGACGAATTAGTTTCACTGGTGTGTTCCCTTATTTTATATTATGTTGTAAGTATTTGCGACTCTTTAGGGATCACCCTATTATACGTAGAACGTGTTTAAAATTAGTTTCTTCTGTTTATTTGGATTACCTGAATCGAGGCTTTAAACATGTGTGTACCTGGATCAGTCAAGGAACATACTTGTTTTAACAATGAACGGAAATTGTTAATTATTTTAAATCAACTACCTACTCACGCCTTATCGCATTAAACAAACGATGCACTTGAGCGTGGTCACGCAACTCTTAACTAATACCTGGTTATTGCTTGTTAGTGACAATCAAGATAATTGCCACTTATCTCTCATAACTGCAATTGTATCCTATAATGCCGCTCGAACGACGTACCATAGAATTTACTCATTTTGTATTGTATTCACTGATTGTAGGGCACGCTGTGTGTATTCAGTCCTAGATACTCGACTCGACTGAGGAATGAGCACACCTTTACACAACCAGCGTACAGCAGCAGCTTTATGCTGCTTTGTTACGTGAGGTGAGTGGTGAGCATCCGGACAACCTCATTGCTGGTTACGAGGCATTCTATCTTCGTCCCCAAGGGTGACCAACGCATTTACATTACTATTCCATATCGAGGATGAATGTGGGTGTCGTCGGCCACCGCAGGACAGCTCCCCAGCACGTGAGCCTTATGCTCGTGTGTGACCCTCAATACAATCCGTCCTCTATTTCTCGACGTTTATTTTAGCCTAGCGATTAGCACAATTTGTCAATACCCTATTCACGGTTTCGGTATAGAATGAAGTATTCTCGCGAAACATCTGCACTGAATTTTGCGTCAATAACCTAATGGATAGGTTAGGGTACGGTCTGCGAAGTCGTAGGATCGAGTCCGCCATTCGTCTATCATCGTGTTAAGTTTAACTTTACCAACATTCCAGTAACCATACCAGTATTTAAAAGAATGCTATTATAATATTGATAAATTGGTAGGCAGAATGCTTCAGCTCGAGGAATATAATTTAGATCGGGAGTATTCATTTAAATACAAACGTAACAGCTTTTTCCCAAATTTAGGGGAGACTAACTAACATTTTTCTTAACTTTTAAGAAAAATGTTAGAATTTGTATTATAATTGCATATTAAATACAATAATATGACTCGGCAATTTCTCCTGTAATTGTCTCGTTCACATATAAACAATTTTGCACAACCAGGAATTGTACTTTGATCCGACTTGGTGTAGTTTAATGAGGATTATTGGAATTTAGTCACTAATACGTCTAGTATGTAGCCTTATTTAGAAAATATGGACTTTTCATTTTTAAAAAACATCTCATGTTTATGAAGGATCTCAAAATAACGTTGGTTCAACATTGGCGTACCATAATTACGATACAAAAAATCCATTAGAAATATTAAATATAGCCAATAACTTGAAAGTTATATACCCTAAATGTTATTGCGGAAAATCCTCAAAAACCTTTTCATTGAAATCGGCGACAATATTTTAAAATTTTGCAAGATGCCCCAGCTAGACTTCGACTACGCCAGGAAATATAACGAAGCTACGAGTCAATGCAATACGAATATTTTATAATATACTTATGCTTTAGTGCTAACGTATAAAGAGGTTACTGAATTTTTTATATTAACGTGAAATTGCTTTAGACACATTTGCGATGATACTAGATATAACGGTTTAAAATACTTTTTAACTTCCAAAAGCGAATGTTTCACTCTTAGTAAATTATATTATGAATTTAAATGTAAATTGTAAAATAAATAAATAGGAAATTATATAATATTATTGATGTTTTTTTTGTTATATAGTATAGGTGGCAAACAAGCAAGCAGCCCATCCCGATGGTAAGTGATCACCGCCGCCTTCACTGGAATACCACCAGCGTGAAATAGCAGCATAACGCTGCTGTATTTCGTCTGGTGAGTGTATCCGGAGACCATTATTACCGGTGGTATCGCGGCATTCTATAGCAGTTCTCCAGGATGAGAACGCATCTGCATTGATTCCTTGTCAAGGATGAATGTAGATGTCGTGGCTCGTTTGTTACGCTCAATGTTATAAAAAAGAACTATAATATATCTTGCGCAAATGTCATCCGGCGCCAGAAGATATCGCCGTGGTTGGACCACATGAGGACATCATCATCACCATTATTATTTAGCAATGGTATCACTTAGTGATAATATAACACGCAACATAAGATAGTTTGGGTGTAAAAAAATGTTAATCGTGAGTAAATTATACGTGGTGTATCATTTATTTTGTCTACAATGAAAAAAAATTACCAACTATGTAACCACCTTCACTTGTACAAATATTATAACCAAATAAATTTCCGCGAAAAAGTAGAATGACGTCTTTTTGATTCTGCGAAACATCAAAGTGATTTTATAAAACAATCTACTCCATTTAAGCCGTGAAACCTCTCAACGTTATAAACGCATTGTAATCACGAGGACTTTTATAAAAGTTTTCTGACGATTATGAACTCTAATTGTTTTCCTTAAACTGCGTATTAAAAGTTTGTTATACCAAACAATATATTTATTAAAGCTTGACATTTATTTTAACTGGAAACAAATTTTTAATTTTATAGAACAATCTACTCCGTTCAAGCCGTGAAACCTCTCAACGTTATAAACACGTTGTAATCACGAGGACTTTTATAACAAATTTTCTGACGATTATGAACTCTAGTTGTTTTCCTTAAAATGCGTATTAAAAGTTTGTTATACCAAACAATATATTTATTAAAGCTTGACATTTTATTTCGAACTGTAACAAAAATTTTAATTGCTTCCTAAATAATATTATCGAATGTATATGTGACATATGCAATCATAGTCCCCCTCATGTGCAATCTAGTCTAAAAAGTAATAATAACAAGAATACATACATACATTAAGTTGTTTATAGTCCTATTGTGAAACAGATTTTTCTTTTAGTGGCTAAATGGAAATATCTTGGTGAGAATTGTTAAAGGCGAATAGAAAATTCTCAGCGTAAAGGAGAATTGAAATCTATATAGTTTCAACAAGTAAGGTAGCCCAGTCTGAGAGTAAGATAGCGCCGAGTTCGCGCTTTGAAATATCGATAGCCTTGCCTATTTTTTTCCATGACCCGATCGCATCGAGTCGTTTCGATAATCGCATATTTCCGCGTCGAACGTACCATCCATGTTTCGCTTAATATTAATACATCGTAAATATTTGAAAGCCCGCGCGCAATTTAATAAATAACTTTAAAAGCCCTAAAAAGATTCTGTCTTCGATATATATAATATATACATACGTTTCTAAAGTATGTTGAGGCGAGCTGCCTGAATAATATTTATATATATAAAGCTGCGTTCTTAGAGTAATGAGAGAAAGGTTACCTGGCCATAATATTGTTACATAAAAACTTTTCTTTTTTTTTTGCTTTTAAATTATGTTGAATTTGGAACAAGTATATTATTTTAAAAACTTCTTTTGATTTTGCACCATTTCACATAGTTTTTCGTGTTTATTATCAAATTACAATATGGAATGGGGTGTTAAAGAATAGAATAACAGTGATCGCCTTGCACACAACGTGGGTGTGGAGCCGTCGGTCATATTCCAGACACTTCAAAAGCTTGGTATCAGCCGTATGTTCGTATATCGTACTATCAACAGATACAACAGCACTTCCTCTGTCGAAGACCAGAAAAGATCGGGGCAGCCGCGTGTTAATGCTGTTAAAGCCAGAATTCGTCGAAACCCCATTAGGAACCAAACATCTTATCGCGAGAAATGAAGATTCCCGCTAGGACTCTGTCGCGTATTATAAAACAAGACCTGAAACTCGGTGCTTGTCGTCGATATACTTATAGGACACGTCCTAAATCAATCTTTACAATTAAAGACAGTGGATTGATCAAAACGCCTTCTGTCGCGATACGCAGGTGAAAACCACAATTTTCACGATTAAAGAACACTACGATAAGCAAGATGATAAAGTGTACGCTTATAGTTCTAAAGAAGCTGCTCAAGTGGTCGGAAAGGTACAACTTGGTCATCATCCTGCGTCAGTGATGGTCTGGTGGGGCGTGTCTTATCAAGGAGTCACAAAACTAAATTTTTTTGAAAAAGCAGAGAAAACTTTATACCTTTACGGAGCGGAACGGAGCCCTTTTTTACTGGTAACGAGACATTTCATCTCAATTTATCTGCATTATGATTCCTTGTCAAGGATAAATGTAGATGTCGGGGGCCGCAGGAATCACTTGCCATCAGGTGAACTTTGTGCTCGTTTGTTACTCTCAATGTAATAAAAAAAAATTGAAGAAGAAAATCCATCCATGTCACCAGTGACAGTCTCCGGATCTCTCGGTATTCAATATAATGTATCAGGTAGCTGCTTGCTCGTTTGCGACCTAATATATAAAATAATATAAAAAAACGTCGATGATAGGATCACGTGGCTTAATGTGTCGCCGCGGGTTCATATTACAGTCCTTAAATATGAGATTTCACTCCACGAATTGTTGCTTTTCCCATCATGGTACTCGTATTATTTCCCTGAAATTATAATCTTTCTTCTATCATATCACATGGAACTACAGAAGGGGTCAGTGAATCGAATGCTTACAACACTAATCATGTATATACTGCGAACTTGATGCGGCATCTAGTAACGAAGAAGACGAATAGATGTTGCATCTATAAAAGATGTTAAAACGATCACGACATTAAAATCATGATCGTCAAGTAATATAGAGTTTACATATAAAATGTGTTAACTTAGCAGCCAGTAGTGGGAAGCCAGCCACTCGATATAAGCAGTAAAAGTATTTGTTATTAAATCTAATCATCAATGAACAGGAGTGTGTTTAATAACTTGCATACACCTGGCTATAACCTTGTTTATTTATTTAAGCTTTCATCACGGATAGATCACTCACATTAGATAAAATTAGGTTTTAACTAAAGTGGTATGGAGTAACATATATGTATATACAGTGGTGGTCGCCTTCCTACTAACACAAAAATTAGAAGCATCTACAGAATATTGAATATAAGAATAAAACCAATTAGTATCAAAAACGGTCACCTACGGATAAATTGAAAAACTGGTTACACTGAATCGTTATTACATTACTCATTTCGATTTAATTAATAATAAATTATGATTAATATATATTTTTAATAAGCTCCTTTCCCCCCAATCTTCTATACAGTAACCAACATACAGATCTTTATATAAAAATGTGTGTAATTTAAAATGGTAACTTATTCTAATATATAACCCGCAGTATCAGTCGAAGGGCGCCGCGTCATATACCAAACAGGCATTCCTAGTGTAGTTGGCAGGCAGCACACTGTCCTTATTATTATTCGGTATTATTATTACTTAAGTTATTATCAGTAATTTTGAGCACACAGCTCTTGTATTATAGCTACTCAGTTATAAGGACCTTAAGTTTAACAGGTTGTAATAGTACTTAGTAATTTATTATATTCAACAAAACATAGTCACGAAATAATCAGTTATACAATTTTCAAAAAGAAGTGGTCAATGATACTAATAATTTATGGGTAAAAGCTAGGCTTTAGCTTTTTAATAAATTGAAGACAGCGCACATTATATAAACGTAAACACTGAAACGAATATTTACCCGTTAATTTGGTCCATTAGTTTGAGCGTTATTCTTAAAACATTATGGCCTCGAAACTATTAATAAATCATGACTTCACCTTAAAGTGTAAGGATTAGTACCTTTTGGTGTTTCTTTGTTGTGATTAGTAGTGGGGTAATCCCAGCGGCGAGGGGTGATCAGCCGGTAGCTTGTGTGGCTTTAAAATAACACCGCGCATCTGCCCCGCGACCGTAGTCCCCGCCATTGTGCCGCCGAGAGCGACATTAGAAATCCGCTAGTACACGGGCTGCCTTTTGAATAGGGACACCGTTCTAATGCAATTGCCTAAATTAATAGGGGTGTTATGAAATGTTTATAGGTAACGGATTAAATACGCCTCTAATAGGGTATAGCTTGATTTTTACAGACTAGGGTTTAGACGTTGAAATATACAATTTGGAAGATAATCGTTGCATTCTCAACTGTAATATTTGCATAAGGTGCTGTGTTTCGTATGTCCAACGGCGAGAGATTCCGATTACTACTAATAACGCGACTACTAGCAAATAAGCCTCCCACGTGACCACGTTTTTATCGGAGCATGGACTAGTTGTTCTTAACAAATCGTAACGACCGAGTTAATAATAAACCTTGTCGTCTAGTCTTGTCGTCTTTTTGATGAAGATTTTCTTCGACCATGTCTTGACTGACCATGGTCTGATAAGTCCGACACGCTTGAGGATGGAAATCGCCGCGTGTTAGTGTGCGATTCTTACCGCCCACAGCTTCCGATTTACTAGATAACAGGTGGCGTCCGTTCGTAGGCTAGGTCCGCATACCTATCCTAGGACGGTCAGTAGACATCACCATCCATTCTCCACTCTGGAGAATCTTCTGATTCCTAGAGAACTGGCAACTTAGGTGGCATTCAGATAGGACCGAGATCAGAGCAGACCGACACGCTCATTGAATGAGCACTTTGGTGTAAGTAACAGAACCAAAATTTAACCAGTTCCGTGAGCCCTGTGTCTGATGAAGGTGTACGAGCCGCATAGGCTAACAGCATCAACATCAACAGAATCTAGATAGAAATCGTTAAGCCACTCCGGAGGTAAGGAAAGAAAGGAAAGAAGGAAAATGAAATGATTATTCGTTCGCTGCTTGCTTGTTTGCTATTTACTGTATATTAAAAAAATTGAAAATGTTAAAAACTAATAGTTTGTTAATGATCTTGAATAAACACTCGAATAATACGCATTGAATAAAAATATAGATGCGTATTTTATCGCGCTAACTTTGACTCCCGCCGTTTGAGTGGGACGGAGTTGGACTAGTGTTTGACGTCCTCATGTCATAGTTAGCCCGAACTACCGTCTGCTTTTAATAACTTCTTTTTGGCCCGTTCTACGCAAATGGAAATGTTAATCTTGTAGTGTGCAAAATGCCGAGACAGCGCTGTTCTTCTGTGGACACATTTTGTCGAGTCTGGCAGGTTTACAATGGGGGACCAAAATTATTTATATCACTCGACAGACTTAGTCCCTTTTATATAATTATTTCACTTTTTTATTTTAATCCTATACCTTTCAGAAATTAAAATATAAAAAAAGGTGCATTATAGAACGTAACACTTTTGATCAATATAATATTATATAAATATTGCTGTTTCACTGGTGAATGAATGCATCTGCAGACTCCGTTTACGTGATAATCTTGTCCTCAGGGGTGACGACGTCTCATATCGTAATGATTCTTTGAAACCCAAGGTAATATGTATGTACATTCGGTATGCCGTATCACATATCACTTACCATCAGGTCGTTTGTAAAGTCACCGATAAAAAGCTAATTAATTTTATTATTTACAATAGATAAATAAGCGCGAATGCTTTTCTAGTCGCCGGTGCGCCCCGAAACATTCGAAAACGAACAAAGTTAGATATGAGTGAGAAGCGGCAGATCGGTTTAAAGACATTTATTTTCTCAAAAAATAATATTTATAAATTTCAGTTACATTGAGAATAATCTGATAAGTAATAATAATTAAGGGCATGCATTATACAAATAAGTGTGATCTAAATAAAATAGTCAATACGTAGGCAATTAGTTTACCTTAATATTTATTTTTAACGTGTTCTTCAAATCGATTTCGATCAAACCGTTTTCCATGCCAATGGCGATGCGTTGCTCGTAAGTTCCAAATTCGGAATTTAATACCGGCTTTGAATGGAGATTGCCGGGCCATTCATCTAAAATACTGATAGACATTGCTTTGGAATCGTACCCTACCCTCGATTCGCCTAACGTTTGACACATTAAACGACGGACTATACCAGGGGTATTTTGATGTGAAGCTGCGGCTCTTTAGTTCCATACGTAAATATTATTTATTTTATATTAAAAAAAATAAACATGTAAAAATATTGAATAACCAGGCAAAGCCATCGCTCCCACTGAATTTGTTTGCTCAATTGTTTGTTATTGAAGTATAAGTTAGTTATGCATAAATGTTTGTTTTAATTTTTTACTTAAATAATAAGTGATTATCTAATAATACCATATATATTATTATTATATGTTGTGAAAAATCACTACTTATATATGAATAAATAGATTAGTTTTTTTTTATCAAAAAAACCATGCAAGTACTATTTATTGTTGGCAAGAAATTTTTTTGTGGCTCTTTAAAAACTTTGAAATTTTCTTAATTGTAATTTATGACTCGTCCGACTCGAAAGGTTGCCGACCCCCCTGGACTACACCTACTATGCACGGGCGTCAGAACGAGATTATTCCAGCCCTCGGTAGCCTTCTCTTTTTAATTTTGTTAAAAGCATTGATTTTGTTTACATCTCTGGTAGAGTCTGAATTAGTTTTATTATATATATATATATAGTGTTACCACTTAAGAGTTTTTCATTAACACACATAATAAAAATATTTTTATTATATAAGTTGAAAAATTACTGCTAGGTTATAAGAATACTAGAATGCACTTTGTAATAATAATCACTGACGGTATGGATGTAAATGAAAATGTATCGAGACTGTTCATTGTGAAATTAGTCGACGTTCGAAACTTATTATTATTCTGTAATGTAAAGGGTGAGAAACAAGCACACTGTTCACCTGATGAATGATGACTGCGGCCCACGATAAGTGCATCCATCTTCAACAAAGATTCTCATGGGTTTCCGTGGATTGGTGTATCTTACGGCGGATCTCCAGGTCTTCAGGTTACAAGAAGAATAATCTTAAATTCGATGGGATCATGCCATACACTACCCGATTGTTATTAAATAACAAACATTTCTCAAAATGCCCCGACGGTCAACGACTCGCTTCAGAAGGAACGGAATATTTTTGTGAACTAGTTTTACAATGTAATATTTGGTTCATAATTCAGTAAAAGCATTCTTCTCGGGGATGTATCTTCCTTAGGGCGAATTGGCTTTAACGCTGAGGGCACGGTGGAACCGTAGATATGGAAATACACCGCTGATTCTGTTGAAAATATCCGTGTGTAACAAGTAATTCAACTCATTTAATAATTCATTATTTAATATATATATAATAATATATACATAATTATATTAAGTCATTATTGCCATTTTATTCTGGAGTAATCTGTGTAGTGTTAAGTACATTTTATTTGGGGTCCAAGATATGAATAATTAAAAGATAAAGTCGGTTACTGCTCTTAAGAGGAGGACACATGGAATTAGTAGTAATACACAAAGTAGTTTTGTACCAAACTATATTACACAAGCACAATATTTTTATAATAACGTTAATCATAATTAACGTTTTCGTTCCTAATAGACATGCAATTGAACATAATGGAATAGAACAGAGAAAAGAAAAAAAGTGTATTCAATTATCCCTAGATAAACATACCTACTGCAATAGCGATGAAATAAAACAATGAACTCGAGTACTCCAGGCCCGGGTTAGCGTTCGGTTCGGTTTTGAAGGCGCGCGTTGGGGCGCACCCTTGCTTAAGTTATTAGAAAATCACCATCCCATCCATCATTTTTAACTAAATAACAAGCAACAACTACACACGTAAAGACACCAATCGCACTCACACACAAAACGTACACACGGTACAAATTCAAATAAGAAAAAAAGTTAACTTTTTTGTATTTTTAAATTGCTCTGGGAAGCATTGAAATTCGCATCGGAAAAATATCAGCGAAGAGCTAGAAGAAAATATACTTTGAAAAACACAAACATGGATGAGGAGGGAGAAGGCTTTATTATTTTATTAGCCAAGGCGACAATCGTGTACTTAGTTAATCCAACAAGTATTTTCAAATGGAATAGCATTTGATAACAACATATAATGTTCCGTGGTCCGGTTCTGTCACGTCAATATATGCTATTCAATTAGTGTGGTGCTACTAGAATTTAGTTAACGACATTACTCTGAATGTCAGTCAAATAACTTTGAGTGTGAGTCAATTAGACGAGTGCTAAAATGAAAGAATTGTTTGCTTTTACAGTTCTATCATTAAACTTAATTGTAACTTGTAATTGTCAATTTCTCGCATTCTCTTATGTGTAAAAGAGAGAGAAAATTATAACCTCCCAATAGCGCTAAAATCATATAAAGAAATATAATGAATTATATATTTTGTATACGTTTAAATAGAATGTACAGGCAAACACCCCTCTAAAAAAGTTTTGCAACGAAACTCCGAAAATTAAAAGTTTATTCAGCTTGAAAATTGTCTAGTCTGTCGCAGTACACTGTAAAATATAATAATAAATTAAAGAACTCAAAACGAAAATACATTTAAGTCATTTTAAATTTCGCTTGAGTTTGTGGGCTTGTAACATTATGATTCCATTTCCTAAAGTCCACATGCAGACGACACGACAGCTAGCACGTTCAGCGGGGTTGTTTGTTCATAATACTCTTGGCCGCATTTTTCCTATACCTTATGGTTTTTCGGAGCTATTTTATATGAAACTGAGTTCACAAACTAATTCACCTGACGACTGTAGTGGATGATTGCAACCCAAATCATCAACTTATTTATTCCGAACAAAGATTCAAAATTTTTGAATCATTGGAATAATCTGAGGATTAAATGGGAAACGATCACACAGTGTACCTGATGGTAAGTGATAACTGCAACCCATTCGCTGCTCGTTGATGCAACGATTCGTTGTCACCCTGATGACTGAGTTGGAATGCCCTGTTACCTGTAATTGGATCCCCTGATCCCTACACTCACCATACGTATGATGCTATATCACGTTGGCATACGGGGAGGGCGTGGTCCTTCGTGTTACGTACCATTCATATTGCACCTAGACTATCACTATCGGATATTTGATAGCTTTTGACAAATATTAAAATTATGACTCACTTACTACGACGCCGAACGATACAATTCCTTGCAAAAGTATCTCAACAATTGGTAATATACTTCTTTCTGCAAGGTATTGTAAGAATACTATTGAAATAAATATCTACAAATATTGATACACGTAAAAGAACATGTCTAATAGTGTAACCGTGCAGAAGCAGTGTGCTTAAAGCATCTGGCAAAATTAATACCGGATATGTGCAAATAATTCGGGTGATCCGGTGCGATTGTTTTCAGACATTACTTTATTTTTCAATGGCAGATTATTTTATTTCTTTACCTGCTAAAGTATGTATGTATTTCATCGATAGCAATTATTAAGAACTATATATAAAGTTTTCACTTTGGATTGCGCAACACAATGTGAATGACGGAGTGGCGGATACAGTTACGTCTCCACAACGGAGGGGGTGGGTGGGATATGCAATGCGAGACACACGAAGCCGGTGTGTAGTACCTACGTGTACAGAGCGCTATCATTGTTGATAGGAGGCAGCTGAAACTGAGGGCGTCTCCTTCCTAGTTAATGGCTCTATTGATTGAGTTCGCAATAGATGTTCTCGTACGGTACTGTAAGGATGTGGGGCATAGGGTGGGCAAGTGCGCTGCGTGATTTCGTCTATAAATTTATTCCTATTATTAAAATATAAATTAAATATTTTTACTTAACGGTTATAATACGGATGCTGTCGCTGATCTATGATTACTACGGCACATATAGGAATAGAGAGAGGAATAATAGAAGCAATTGCCCGGTTTACTTTTGGATTATTTGTTTTGAGATTATTATTGCGTTTTTCTATTTAACAACTTGTAAAATGTAGAGGAATATCACGCCAAATATTTATAATATGATAATAATTGATAATGTGTATCTAACACAACAATTCTAAAAAATATTTTTTATTTGCACGTATTCTTATACTTTTTGAAGTATAAAGTTATAAATAAGTGATAAACTATGAACTGTGGTATTAGATAAGTGTACACACATATACAGTGGTGGTCGCATAATTAGAAACACTAGCAACGGTCCTCGACGTTATATAACATACTTCACCGCAATCGTTTTTATTTTGAAATTAAACAATCAATAGGACAACAATATGTTATACGATTTATCATTTATTAGAAAAACAATATAAATCCCTTTACACAACAAGTGCAGTTTCAATATTACATTACGGACAAACATTTAAATCAGTTTTAAGGTATGAACAATAATGGTCAACTAATTAGAAACAACAATAAAAAAGTATAAAAAACAATATTTTTTAAGTATTAGTAATTAGTATTGTTATTTACGAAATAGCCACTATCCACAGCCTACCAATACTTATAAATAATATTTAGTGTACAACGACGTGGCCAGTGATTCAATCAAATTGATTTATACATACATTTTTCAAGGGGGATTGAATTCCATGCTTCAACAAATTCTTCATATAGTTAGTTTTGACTGGTGTTACGTTTGTTTGAGACTTTCTTTTTAACAATATACCAGAGATTTTCTATCGGGTTTAAATCCGGACTATTTGCTGGCCAGTCTAAAACTGATATATGCTGTTCGCTAAGGAAACATTTGACGCTATTGGCCGTGTGTTTAGGGTCATTGTCATGCTGAAAGATGCAGGTTACAGGCTAATGATTGTCCGAGTAGGGAATCCATTGTGTGCTCTAAGATATTTTTGTATTGCCGTTGATCCATTGTACCGTCAATCTTCCGAACGGGTACAACTCCACATCCGGAAAAACACGCCCAAACTTTAATGTTACCTTTTAATTTAATTTATAATTAAAAGCATTGTTTACAGGACGTCTATCATAGCGTTTTCCATCGGAATTTACCATAATTATATTTGTTTATCTGAAAATAAAAATTCAGATCAAATTTTGAATTGCCGATAATATTGCCGAAATGAAAATAATAGAAAAAGCCAAGAAATAAATTTTATTCTCCAAATTTAAACAAAGAACGAGCAGAGATTTTTTTTTTAGGCCAGTAACAGAAAATAAACTCCTATATGTGTAAGACTCATTTTGTAATTAAAAGTAAGATATGTTTTATATTTTATGCATTTAAGGAGTTTTTTATTTGAGTGGCTATATTATTGCATGATTATTAATTATTAAATGTGTATATTTTTTACGAACATTTGTACGTTGAAGATATACTTTCTTTACTCATTTTTCTTATTATATGACCACTATATAAATATATATATATATATATATATATATATATATATATATATATATGACATAAGTCACTTGGAAAATACTAATGAGTGTCATTCTTTAGGCACATCAGTCTTATTATTACTAAATGTTGGAGTGTTCCGGCATATGTACGCGGGAACGGCATTGTTGCCTTGATGCCAACTGACGGCCGCTTGTATTCATTTCGAGCTCATAAAATTTTTAGGCAAAAACTGGTCACAATTAGGAATTTACTATTCTTACGTCCTCTTGCACAACAGTAGCAATGTGTCCCTAGTCCTGCAGAAAAATAAGACAGCAATTTGTTTCTGTGTGGCACTTCTTATTGCACGGCGACATTTCATTGGAGTCAACTCACAGGATATGGTCCTTTGAAAAGAACAATATTCGTCTGCTGCCGCTTTGTTTCACTCGTAGTCATGTTTACTCAACGGGTCTTGCATTTTTTTTTATTACACCCAATAACAAACGAGCCCACAGTTCACCTGATGGCAAGTGATTCCTGCAGCCCATGACAACTACCTTCATCCTTGACAAGGAATCATAATGCAAACGCGTTGTCCCTCTTGAGGACTGAGATGGAATGCCTCGTCACCAGTAATAAAGGTCACCGGATCCCTACCACTCACCGGAAGAGACACGGCAGCATTATGATGCTATTTTAAGCTGGTATTCAGGGCTTTCCCCGGTCAAGCTGACCCATTCTTCTGCATCTAGAAACAAACTGCAGTGTAGCTATACCACTGTCAATTTCCCACCGTCGTCCTATTTATCTATTATAGATTTGCAGAAATCCACGCGACGTTTCTGATCATCATTAAAGTTTATCTGACACGCGTCGCGAACAACGTCCCTCAGTGTGGTAGGGCGTTGTTCGCGACGCGTGTCAGATAAACTTTTAAGTATTGCAAACTTGGTATATAGTTGGCAATCCAATATTAAGTTCTCGCTGAAAAATTACATATATTTTTTCATATATACACATCGTAAGTTTTCACAAATAATTTTTGCGACATTTTGAACATTTTGTTGACTTAACGTGGTTGGCGACCAACCTGATTCGCCACAACTACAAAGCTGCCACCGACCTCTTATATATTCAGCAAACCAATTAAAAGTTATTGCTGATGAACAAGCAAACATTTGAAAAGTTTTAATAATCTAAACATTATTGTGGCGTTAAACATAATTCATTATACCTCAATAATCACGAATTAGCTATTGTCAAATCATAAGATGACATATTGACAGTTGTGTGCGAGTGAACCAGTTGCAAGTAAACCGTCTTAGAGTCTACGCGTTGTTTCATTTAAATCCACAAGACTGATCAAAATTTGACCTTAGTGCATTTAACATATGGTCCAATCGTTCCGGATTTAGTATAAAAATTAAATAAATATTGTGCTTACAACGAACATTGAACAGTTTAAAAAAGTTTATGAAGAGTGAATTAATGTGATTGATTTTATTTCAGTACAGCAGTGCTATTGTGTTAATATGTGAAATGCAAATAAAATAAACAAATGTGTTTGGTGTAACAGCGCGCTGCGAGTTGAGCTGTCTGGTGCTTGGTATCGTTGAAAAATTATTTTCTTACCCTCAAAAAGTTTACGAGGTTCCAAACTTGTATTTTCGATCCGTTTTATTTTCCTGGGCTTAATACAACATTAATCCCTCAGAAAAACAAATGACTATTCAATGTGATAATTATGAAAGAGTGCAAAAGGCCTATGCAAACTTTAAAAAGTCACCAAAAGAAAGAATTACAAAAGGGATCTCGCATCTAGATTGGATACTTTAGAAGTTTATGTGAAGAATTTTAATAATTTGCATGGCAACATCATATAAGAAATAGCTAAAGAAGATAGAAATTTAAGAATATAGATAGTTAGAGATTTATGATAATTTTGAGGAATTATACTACACATATAAGGGTCAATTAAGGAATGCATTACAAAAATTACAACCAGATAAAAAAAATAAGTTAGAACAATCAGGGAAGATAGAATACCAAACCACCACAGCTTAGTAAAATGAAGTTAGCTGATCCCATGTTTCACACGCCAGGTAGGGTGACATTCTTCTAGGAGCTGACGTTCTATGTAAAATTATTACCTCAGGTTTAATTAGAGGCCCTAAAGGCATTATTGCACAGCACACAAGCCTAGGTTGGATTTTATCAGGGAGCCTAAATCAATCAGCAAGTTACAAGCTTCAGCAAATAACGAGCCTACATGTCACTCATTTGAATGATGAAACCAACATTCTACTGAAGAAGTTCTGGGAGATAGATGCAGAGCTTTACACACAAACAAAATTATTTACAAAAGAAGAATCTAAATGCGAAGAAATCTATGATGCTACAACGAGAAGAGATGAAAGGGGTAGGTATGTGGTACACTTACCTCTAAAACAGAGCGTTGAAGATACAGTGGAAAGTTGTGGAGACACAAAGAAGCTGGCCATCACACGACTGAAATTGCAGAAAAAAAGATTTGGAAAAAATGAAAGATTAAAGACGGAATATAAAAACGTTAGTATATAAATGAATACTTACAGTTGAGACACATGAAGAAGGTTGAAGATGAAAATTATCTGAACGCAGTTTACCTTGCGCATCATCCTGTCATTAGAGAAGACAAGGATACAACAACGATCAGGGTGGTATTTGATGCTTCTGCAATGGGTACAAATGGTTATTCTTTCAATTATTGTATGTTGATAGGACCAACATTACAACCAGGTCTACGCAGTATTATTACAAAATGGAGATTGCATGAAATTTGCGTTATTGGCGACATAATCAAAATGTATAGACGAGTTCGCATAACAGAATAGCATGCAGACTTGCAGCGAATAGTATGGCGAGAGGAAGAAAATGAAGAAATAACTAGCTACCAACTATTGACAGTTACTTTTGGGATTGCTGCTGCTGCACCATACCTTGCAGTAAAACACTATGTCAACTAGCTAATGAAGAAACGTTTGAATATCCAGATACTACACCTGTAATCAAGAAATCATTTTATTTTGATGATTTGACTGGAAGTGAAAATATAGAACAAACAAAGATGTGTAGTGAAATACGAACAATATTACAAAAAGGAGAGTTTGAAATGCAAATTTTTTTGAATTGCAAAAATTTCTACAAAAAAGGATGAAAGCAGCGCAAATGACAAGATAGATAATATTATAAAGATATTAGGGTTAACATGGGACAGGAAGGATATGTTTAAAATTATAGTAAACTTACCTGAAATACAGTTTCCTGTTACCAAGAGATCCGTGCTTTCCGACATCGCTCGTCTGTTCGATTCGCTTGGTTGGTTGTCACAGCCAAGATATTAATACAAAGATTATGGATTTGCAAATTAAATTGGGACGATGAGTTACCATTAGATTTGTGTGAGAGCTGGTTAAAGTTTAGAGAAGAGCTTATATGTTTGCAGAACATTAACGTACCGCGCTGGTTAAAAACTACTTCAAAGAATTTTAAGGATGTGGAGTTACATGGGTTTTCAGATGCATCTTTTCACGCATATGCAGCTGTAGTTTATCTTAAGGTGATTGACAATGATGAAGTGCAAATAGTTATGATCGCTTCACGAACGAAGGTTGTAACTTTGAAGCAGCTATCTATTCCTAAACTGGAACTGTGTGGGGCAGCATTGCCCTGTTTGCAACAAATGTGCAAACGGGGTAGCAGACATTACAAGGGTAACTAGAGAGCAATTGCTGGAATCATGTTCAGTTGTCGGATAACCCGGCTGATATAACAACAAAAGATGTTAAGGTACGCGAGTTAGTTAAACAAGACATTTGGTGGAATGGGCCAGACTGGCTTAAACAAAAACAGAGAGAGTTGAAATACAAGAAACAGGATTAGAGCTCAAGAATACATTTCACAATTTCGTAGAAGAATATCCAATTCGGCAACGCTTTTCATCTTTATCAAGAATGAAAAGAGTGTTATCGTATTGTAGAAGGCTTGTTGCCTAACGCCACCTCGCGTAATCTTACATTGAGTCTGAAGACGGCATGTCCTCGGCAAGCATTCACGTGAGCAGCGAAAGCGCGGCCCCGTGAACTATTGTTCCGCACGCGCGGCCCGTCCTGCCGTCTTGCGTAAAACATTGAAACTCGGGCAAAAGACGTGGGCTTTCCCAAGACGCCTGTTTTTGAACACTTGATGTGCTTCTCAACGACATGGCTCCGGTAACTAACGAGAAACGAGAGTGATTGCTGTATTTTCTCGAAATATTGAAACGGAGGCATTATATTTTTTTAAATCAATTTTCATAAATCTGCTGTGTTTCGTCTGTTGGGTGTAGGGATCTGGAAACACATATTACTGGTGACGTGGCATTCCTCACAATGTATCAAATTTATCTAAGATGAATGTAGGGTGTCATGGACCGCCTTGCATGCATATACCTAGTCCGGCCATAAGTTCTGTTACAAAAGTAAATGCCTATCTTTTTTTAATGAAGTAATGTTATATTAGTAAAATTTATACCTACATATTTATTAGTCAATCAGTAAAAAAATATTCTATTCGAAATGGCCACCTTTGGCTATTATACAGGTCTTTTATCTGTTTGGCCACGAATCTATGGATTTGCGCACTGTTTCCAGGCGAAATTTCGCCACTGCTTGCTCCAAAAATTTTTTAAGAGACACGATGTCGCCGTGTCGTTTAGAGCAGGCCATGTCCTCTAAAAACTGACCATAATTTGAAGTCTAAAGGGTTGAGGTCTGGGCTAGATGAGGGCCAGTCTTCAGCTCTTATAAACTCCGGAACGTTGGTTTCAAGCCAGGCTTGGGTAATTCGTGCCTTGTGACCAGGTGCAGAGTCCTGCTGGAAAGTCCACGGTATATTTTTAAAAAGTGTATTGCTAAGAGGTTTTCACTACATGATCCAAGACTGTATCTTAATACACTTTGGCTGAAGTTTTCACTCCTTTTTCATAAAAATGTAGTTTTGTGACTTGATAAGACACGCCCCACCAAACCATCACTGACGCAGGATGATGACCACGTTGTACCTTTCTGACCACTTGCGCAGCTTTTTTAGAACGGTGAGCGTACACTATCATTTTGCTTATTGTAGTGTTCTTCAATCGTAAAAATCTAGAGAGAAAAAAACCAAAAAGTCCTAGCGTGAATCTTCATTTCTTGCGATAAGATAAAAATCTTGCTTCGTAGTGAGGTTTCGACGAATTCTGGAACATTAACAGCCTTTGTAGTTCTAGCAGCACGCGGCCGCCCCGATCTTTTCTGGACTTGGACAGAGGAAGTGTTGTTGTATCTGTTGATAGTACGATATACGAACATACGGTTGATACCAAGTGTCTGGAATATGGCCGACGGCTCCATACCCACTTTGTGCAAGGCGAACACGAAAAAATACGTGAAATGGTGCAAAATCAAAGAAAACGAAGTTCGTTGTACAATGCGTGACCGACCGGTGGACCACGGAGGCGGACAGAGAGAAGCGCTATTTCTCGAATACCAGTGTAAATTTGTAGTTATGCGATTACCGTCTTTCCTTGCGAAAGATAAAAATAACGCATCTGTATAATGACTCCTTATCGCACTGTATCTGTTCTAAGACCGATTTAGTCTTTAATCATTTTCTCAACTATGAATCAGTAGGTTTTTAACAAAAGTCGTTAAATAATTTGGATGTACATACATATAATAGTAATTGAATGTACGTACAAATGCGGCCCCGCTTTCCACACTTAATATTAAAAAAAATCAAATACTTAAAAAGAAAACACTTTTAATTAATTTTTCAAATTGTGAAACCACCAAATGCGATTCATGCTTGATTTCGACAATCTCTTTTCCTGTAATCTGAAAAACTTTAGCCAGAATTATTTGTAACAATGTAGGATCGATTCTGGCCGTCATTTAAAGAAGAACAATATGAAGGCGAAGTTTTTGAAATGTTCTGTGGCTTCTTCCTCGAGATTTGTTCCTTTGTGCCTACAATCGACTAAATGGAAGTGAATTTTCACATTTTACAGTGGAATATTTTGTTGAGTACCATATTATATTTGTAATAATAGCCAATAAAGTGGTGGTCACTTAATTAAAGACATCTTCTATTTAGTACAACTTTATTGATTAAAGTATTAATTCTACTTTAATTACTATTAATAACTAAACTAACGTTATATTATTAAAATTAAGACAAAGACTTATTTCCGCGTATTTTCAAGAATAAAGCAAAAACTATTTTATCATTATCGCAATATTAATATCATTTTAATGAGATACTATGGGAAAAAAATGCGATTCAACAACAGAAAGCGTACCCAGGAAACCGATAACATAACCTATAAAAACAACCCCTTAGGAAGATTTAACAATGATATTGTTGGCCAAGAAAAGAACCGTTCAAAGGATCAGAACTTATTGGTTGGAAGTATTTGGTGCTAGAGGGTCGAGGGGTGATTCAATGAGTTCAAGAACAATTGAAAGGCGATTATGTGAGGGAGTCCGATTTGGGAGAATATCTAGTAAGGTTTTAAAAATGTAAACTTTTAAAGATAGCAAATATTAAAGCTACATTAGAGTCTGCAAAAAATATGAACAATGGACAGAATGTAAGTCGAAATCTGCGCTATTTTCGGATGAAACAAAATCTTTAATTCTGGCGAAAGATAATATGTGAGACGTCCTCTGAATAACCTCCGGGTCCGAAATTGATGGAATGTAGATAAAGTATACGAAGAACAATCAAACATGGAGGAGAGAATATCAATGTTTGGGAGCGGGGTTCTCAATTTGTACGTAATATTAATAAATTTCAGTACAAGAATATTTTAGAAGCAACTATGCTTCCCTATGCAGAGGAAAGTTTGCCGGTGGTTTGGATTTTCCAACAATACGATGATCCAATACACAGCAACAGTTGTTAAAGAGTTTCTACGGAGTCAGTAATTTTTGGTTAAATGGCGATTTGATTAAAATTGAAGGAGTTTTGAAAAAGGAACAGTACAAAAACATTTTAGAACAAAATGCCGTTTCTTCCGGGTTGCTATTAATTGGAGATGGATTCATTTTTCAACAAGATAATGATCCAAGACATACCTCAAAATTATGTAGAGGATATTTAGAAGAGAAAGAGGCACAAGAGAGTGTTAAAAACGTGGTTAGCCTCCTCACAGCCCGGATCTCAATCCCATTGAACTTTTGTGGGAAGAGCTTGATAGGAACTTTCGTAATCGTGGCCCATCCTCGCGAGGAGAAATGTGGAATGCTTTATGCGAAATTTGGAACAATATATCGCAAGACATCATTAATAAATTGATTGCCATGCCGAGATTTGTGAAAAAATGTCATAAAATGTAAAGGAGGACTTTTTGATGAAAAATCAGTTCAGCCAACTATAGCCTTTTTTTGCATGGACTGTTAATATTTCTTTACGCTTTTAAAGTATATTGTTTGTCAATCAATGTTCTATTATTTTCCTCCTTTAATTAAGGTGGTCTTAAACTTTGGCCTATATACATATATATGTATATATGTATATATATATATATATATTTGTAATGTAGTGAGTAACCCGCTCCATACTATCGAGGTGAGGGAACACTATTCATTTCCATCTTGTAGCTACTTATAGTTTCCGATCTCCGCCTGTTTACGTTCCCGGCCGTGGATATGCGGGGAAGCGCGCTTCGACACTACGGCTTCCTAATTATCACATTGATTGTTAATTGCATGCTAAAATATATCTCGCAACGATCAATCTTTAATCCTGTATGGACGTGGTGCATAAATCTTGGTTTCTTTAAATGCATATACTGAGTCTTTTTAATGATCTGATGAACAGTGATGGACGAAGTACCTTCAAAGCTCGCAAGACGCGTCTCGTTCGCATCGTGTTGACTTCTTGTTTGAGGAGAGGCTACAAAAATGACAACCAACACGACGCGACTCTGTCTTTGGAACCACTAAATGAATAAAGAACAAAAGTCTTACACGTCTTTTTTTAACATGTATCATGTTTTACGGCTGGGGGTACAGGTTAAATTCGAGCGTTCTATTCACCCACATCCGAATTGCTGATAAAATTATTTCAAATGGCGCGTTCGCACAGTAACTCGTTCACACCTATATTTATAATAGTACTTATGATAGGTGACTGATAAAAAAAAATCACCATTTCTGGTGACTGATAAAAAAAACAACCAAAAATAAAAATCATGTTTAAGTATATTTTTTTTAATACTCAATAAATTTCAACTTGATAGACATAAATTTTTATTTTTGCTTGTGAACAGATATGATTTTTTTTAACTTAACGTCGTAACATGCGCATTGTACAAATATAACCGAGTGTTGTCGTTTTAAAAGTTATTTATTTAAACTGATCATTTAAATGTAACAGCATTAGCCAGTGTACATATTTCCTTGCTCTAACAATCGTGTTTTATATATGCATGGCTAGTAAGTAGCCTTTTCACATTTATGACAATTAATTATATATATGTAAAATATATAAATTTGTATCATATGATATATAAGGATCGAATTATAAATTATATATGCACACTATGTTGAATGAGTCTACATCTTTAAACAGTTATAATATTTGTAATAACATTAATAAATGATCAAGGTGATAGTGATCAAAATATATATAAACAGTGTTCTACGGTTATGAAGAACCCTAGGTAGGCATGATTAAAGGAACCATAATAATAGAATTGCTATCACATTACTTACGCAAGTAGTGAGTAAAAGATACATGTAGTAACGGAGTGTTGGCAACCAACTCGGTGTCGGAAAACTTAATATGAAGATAAAAAGATGCAAAATTAAATTATCAATTATCGCACATCTATAAAAACTGCTACAAATTTGAATAATACTTAATATCTCATTTAAATATTAAGTAATTAATATAAATATTGATATAATTCTATTTAATTATAGACAATATCTATGTCTGGCCATTTTGCTTAATGTAATTTTTACATATTTTTACGTCGAGATACATAGATAGATAATAGGTCTTTATCTATGAAATTGCCGTTTTGTACGAAATAAGTTTTTCAAACTTTTTTATTTCTGTTATTCAAAGTAATCACCCATGTAATCGATGCGTCTTTGCCAACGCAGTGGTAGTTTATTGATGCCCTTCTTGTAAAAATGAGCTGGACGGGAGGCAACAAATTCTTCAAAGGCATTTTGTACTGCCTCTCGGGAATTTAAACTTTTTTCCCGCTAAAAAGTTGTCCGAATTTTGGAAAAAGGAATAGTCGGTGGGTGCAAGGTCTGGTGAGTACGGTGGATGCGGGAGAGCTTCCAACCCCAACTCTTGCAGCTTGGAGATTGTCTGTTGTGCAGTAGCGTTCAGTCCTTCACAGTACACATCTGAAGTAATGCTCATGTCGTTTGGTAATAAACTGTGATGAATCACACCGACACTAGACCACCAAACAGTGCCTATCAACTTTGTAAAGGTCATTTTTCGTTTAGGGCATTGCTTTGATGCTGAACCAGGATCTAACCAACTTCCTGAGCGCATTCGATTGTCGAACAGAAACCACTTTTCGCTGCACGTAACAATTCGTTTCAAAATTCTGTCATTTCTGTGCCTGATAAGCAGCGCGAGGTAGGTCTTAACGCGCAAGTTGCACTGGCAATCGTTAAGTTCGTGGGGCACCCATCTATCAAGCTTTTTTACCTTGCCAATTTGTTGCAAATGGACCAATCGATGTTAACATCAAAAGCTGCTGCTAGCGCGGCTGTAGATTGAGTATCATCAGCTTCCACGATCGCCTTTAATTCATCATATTTGATCAAAGTGTCCACGGTTTTTCAGAACGGAACCGGGCAAACCGATAACGGATTGTGCGTTCGTTTGTAAAGTTCTCTCCGTAAACGTTGTTGATGTTAAGTATTGTGCCGCGTTGATGCCACGACGGAACCCATATTCTTCCATAATTACACGAATTTTTAAAGTATCCATTATGACGAAAAATGTTCAAACGTAATGAAAATACAAAGCTAATCAATAAACAAAAGACTGACTTTGAAATGGCCAATACTGAAGAACGCCAATTTCATAGGTAAAGTAGTAACCTAATATATAGACTAATGTCGATTCGTCAGGGTGAATTAAAAAAAAAGAAAAGTGCTACTCTTGAGGATATTTGAGCGCGCGCTTAGTCAGCCTTGAATATACTCGGCTTGAAATATGTTTTTTACTAGCCGAGCTCGTAGTAAACCGGTAACCTTAAAAATTGTAATTAACTATTCTATGTGTGGGCGGGCTACAGGTGCATCCGCGTATCGAACTATATGCTCGCGTACCGTGAAAATACACGCGAGTGCTTCGTTCGACGGAAGGGAATATTAAATATTTAAGCCACGGATACCCCTCCAAATGCCATAATTGATTATTTGCGGCACGATATCACTGCATTTTATTATTGATTAGGTCTCGTGTGTGTGTTATAATGTTTCATGTCAGGGACACTTATGGGATATTCCTGGACTTAATATATTTAATAAAAGTCATTAAAATACATTGTACAATGATAGCCTCGCGACAGTTTCGTTATGCAACCTGAATGGGTCACCTCCACACTGAATATCAGTATTAAATCTGTTCTAGGCGGGCGGTGACTACGTACATATGTACGTGCATCTTGAAACTTTTTGATAATTGATACAGATGTCGTGGTCCGCAATTATCCTTTGTTACTATTAATATAATAAAAAAGAAACATTACTTTTCATGTCGTATAAGTGATGCAGAACAATAACATTATTCTGATAAATTTATTTAATTGAATTCATACTGAATCGTCGGACGAGAGAAAAGAAAATTTTACGTTTCTCATTTGAAAAAACACACAACTAAAGTATTAGTTTAGTGTAAATAATATATCGAAAAAATTTAAAAAATAAAAAATATCGAAGTTGTCTCGTAACATAATAATCGGTTTACGTCGAGTTGGAAATTGAATAAAGTTCAGCCAGGCGGCATTAGAAGCGAGCCGATCTGAGCTAGGGAGAAGAGCTTGTTACTCAAGTAGTGCTCTCCGACCTAAGGCTTTCTATTCATTAGTGCGCAACGCACAAAAAATATGCCCACTCTCCTGCAGTATACATCAGCCCTACATTCGACTGAAAAGCTTTTGAGTGCTATGCTGAAAACGGGAAATAAGGTCATTGAGAAATGCGACGCGAGTCATCTAAGCAACAAGTGGCTTGTGCTGAAGTAATTACCAGTACGCTGCGAAGTTAGACAGACCGCGTTGCGGGGCCAAACTTCTCAGTAAAACCAATAACGTCGTTCTAGCTGGTTCAAACGGAATCTAGATTCAAAAAAACTGAATATGGATTCCGTATCTAGATAATTTTTTTTTATGTAATTACAATTTCTCAAGTTCTCAATTCAATATAGTCTTTGCTTTTATTAGAAAAAGCTAACGGCCCATACAAACAACCTTTTCGAAACAAAATCAAAAGCGTAAACTAATTATCACATCTTTCGTAAATCCATGTCTTTTGTTGCTTTGTTTGAAAAATGAAAAAAAAAAAGTTATCAGTCACCAAAAACCAGTAAACCCAAAGTTTCATAGTACAAGGTTATTACTAAATCTTATAATTATATTGTTTCAATAAAAGCAACTGCTTTGATTTATATAATTAGAAGATACAGGCTAGATTCTAGTATGAATTTAACATATTACCTAAAGTGAAATCCAAATATCATTAGTATTATTTAAAATTAATTCAATAATTAAAGTGTTTAAAAGGTGTGGTAAGTGTGTAAACGTCGACAAATTGAGTTTTGATTAATTCATGTTAATTATAATGGCCTAATGTCCTCAAATATTCTACAACAAGATCTTTATCTCAGGTCGTTCACCACCGGAGTTGGACAGCCAGCCTCACAGGCGCTAATTTAAGCTGCATCCAATACGAAAACACTGAGTAATCACAACTCCAACTTCGCTTCTGGTTCCGCTTGTAGTAAACCACCAAACTTCACCACTGCTATATATATATATTACACATATTTCTGTTGATTAACCCGAATCTAATGTTTAATTATTCGTGTTCGTATATGTATGTTACAATATCCTACACAAATGAAAAATATTTAACATTGAGATAATATTTACGAAATATACTTAATATGAGAGCAGCCCTGAATAAAAAAAGGTGGCCGATATTGTACTCCTTTACAAAATATTGCACGGAAAAATAGACAGCCCCGACCTTCTGAAAAACTTAAACCTAAGCCTTCCTATAACGAGTTCGATTACAAAAACGAAAACTGTTTGAACTCGCCGATGAACCGAATGTGTTCAAGCTGCAATTCTTGATGATGATATTAATTTATCCCTAATGGGAAAGGCAAAGGACTTTAGTCCATACAGCCAGGTCTTATTCGTATGATGGTTGGTCTGAAACTCGCTGCAATTCATATTAAAAGACACTTATATACTAAATTGTGACGCATATTTTTTGTTGTGTTCTTGATAATTTATGAACTAATATTATTGTATAGTTTCTGTTTTTATTCATAAATTATAGTTTTACTTGAAAATTATAAATTATAGTTTAGATATCATCGGGGGAGCAATGCGGGGAAAGATGAATGAAAAATGTCGGGTACAACACCCTCCGGTGGGAAAGCTCTCAAAGGCTGCAATGCTTTGAATGGCGCTTTACTAGGGAATTTGATTGTGATAGAAGTATTCATTCCGTCATAAATGTACTCTATTCAATTAATCCCTAATACTTTATATATATATATAAAATTTACGAATTTTATCTTTTCCTGACTAGGATATATTGGCGAAGAAGTAATTACTTCTTTGCTATTTCATATTCAAATTCTATGCCAAGTCATAAAACGGATAATATGTAAACCTAAAAGAAAACTTCAACCAAATGATCAAGATTCTAATAGTGTTAGAGCCAACTTGTTTCTCGCAGCGCCATGAATGGTTCGACTTGAGAGGGGACGCGTCCTTACAGAAAACAATATCGACGTTGCGTTGCGAGATGAGTTGGTCCACAGACTCGGTTAGGTGTTAGCATTATGTAACTCAGTCATCAGGGGCGATAGCACATGTGCATCTCGATCTTCGACTTATTGAAGGTGAATAACATAGATGTTTATGGGGCACTATATTACTTACCATCAGGTGAACCGTGTGGATCGCGCACGGACCATCTTTAATTTCTTAAATAATGTCTTATTTTATTTTAATATTTTGCATTAAATTAATGCTTTAATTTTGTGTTTAATATTTTTTTGATTTTTATTACATTGAGAGTAAGAAACGAGCACACAGTTCATCTGATGGCAATGATTCCTGCAGCTGATGATATCTACATTCATCCTCTACATACAATCATAATTCAGATGCGTTGTTACACTCGAGGACTGAGATGGAATGCCTATACTAGAGAATGTATATAAATGAATACCAGGAATAAAGGTCTCTATCCCTACACTCACCAGACGAAGCACAGCAGCATTATGCTGTTATTTTACGCTGCTATTCTGTGAGGACGTGGTCCTACCCAACTCTATCTAGCTGACTCGTTCATTCTGCAGCTAGAAACAAACTGCAGTGTGACTCTACCACTGTTAAAATTATGTTATTCGGATTTGATATTGGAAAAATGAAAGGAAATTAATTTTACCCTTTTTATTATTTTTTCAACAAAGTCGGCGTGGTGACCATTAATAATATAAATATTAGCACCTTACATAACGGAATTGTTGTCGAACTGGCCACTTTGATCTCAAATAATCTGCTATAATCTGCTGTTATTTTACGCTGCTATTCTGTGAGGACGTGGTCCTACCCAACTCTATCTAGCTGACTCGTTCATTCTGCAGCTAGAAACAAACTGCAGTGTGACTCTACCACTGTTAAAATTATGTTATTCGGATTTGATATTGGAAAAATGAAAGGAAATTAATTTTACCCTTTTTATTATTTTTTCAACAAAGTCGGCGTGGTGACCATTAATAATATAAATATTAGCACCTTACATAACGGAATTGTTGTCGAACTGGCCACTTTGATGTCAAATAATCTGGCGTTTGGTTAGGAATTCCAAAATCAAATGTATTACGAATTTAGGCTTCGAATTTAGTGATTAATTTGGTGTCGCGCCATATGTTTTTTCTTCTTTGACTTCCTATTGTTAACAAAATGGAAAACTGGAAATATCGCGGTATTTACATATACGAGAAGTACCTTTTAGGTTCTAACGTTTTCGTTCTGGAGACCTCCCAATTGTCCTGTTTGATGGGACCAGTGCTGGTGTCATTCACTACAGCTTCCTAAGATCTGGCCAGATTACGCCAGATCTGTATCGTCAACAATTCCAAACCATGATGGAAAAGCTAGCCGTTAAACAACTGAGACTGGTCAATTGCTCAAATCCACTGCTGCTTCATGACAAACGCTAGACCCCATACTTAACGACAGACGACCCGTCAATTTAGCGACCGTCTCTTATTAGAGGACCTGCGATTGGAATATCTCCGACTCCCTCCGTACTTCCCGAACATTGCTCCTACTTATCACCACCTTTTCGGAAACTGATCAATTTCTTTCAAGGAAAAACTTCAATTCCGATGAGGCAGTCTTTATGCTACCTATAAAATGGCGAAAATTGATTAAGTATATAATTTCATAAAAAAAATAGTTTTTTACTTTTCCATATAATACGCTAATTTCATATGTAAGCCTACTACCCCTCATACATAATAAAACATTTTAAACCATGTTTTGGGAAATAAATTATTTAATTATTATATTGGCGACGACACCATGGCTACACAACGTTAGTTAGGTTAAATGAAATAAAAATATTTCAGCACATTAAGTTGGCACTCGGGAGCAAGGAAGGGACGCCACCCGCCGTGCTAGCGGCGTCGCTCGCGCCCTTTGCCTTTTTTACGGCACACATCAGGGGCCCTGTGGAGGGTGGTGGCCCAAAACCACCTAATTCGTCCGGTACAGGTGTCGTCCACCTCGTGCACCGCACCGACAGCCACAAGCATCAAACTCAAATTTTAATTATTCTAGTTTTATAGATAAAAAGATGGAATGTAAGTGGTGGTACATATCACATACATTGTACACCTAGCACTAGTTACGAAAATGTTACAATGCATATGTATAATAATACTTAATGGCTTCCCCATAATAGATAAAACTAAAGAATATATACTGAAAGTATAAATAGTTTTTAAATAAACGCTTGTTTCCTACCTACAAACCGTATCCGCTTGCTTGTTATAACTTGGTAAAGGATAAAGGCAACCTTAGAAACGTCGTCGGCGGAAATGACGTACTTCAGATATGACCTATATTCGACCACGATCCACTTTCTTGCGGGAAGCGTTCATTTAGCGGAAAATTTTCCGCGATTGAGAAAACTTGGAATACTGGGAATACTGCAAGAAAATTAAGACAAAGTGAACCTACTCATTTGTGAAGAAGACTTAGTTCTTGAAGAATTTCTTGAGTCCTTTAAGGCCCGATTGCAAGAGGTTGGCGATAATTAACTTTTATTTTATATTATAATATTTTTTTTTGAAAGAAATCTAGCGCATAGATCACTAATTGGTATGTACTTATTACAGCCCATAAAACATCTGCATTAAGAAGAAATAAGAGAAGAATAAAGCCCTGTATGGGCAGGAAAATGACGACGACAGAGATGGAATGTTTGTCGTTTCCTAAACGCTACTTTTTTATTTATTTATTTATTTAAATACAAGATTAATTTACCGTTACGTTGGTATTCCGTGACATCCACGGTCCACGGCCAGTTGGGTCGACCTATTCACGCTACTGCAAGTTACTTTGTAGTTGCAGCAGGACTCTGACCTAAAAATTATTAATTGTTTTCATTTTGATACTTTGTTATATTTTAAAAAAGTGCATCAAAGTAGATGTACTTTTTTCTTCACAAATACCTATGTTGTTAATTAAAATATCTTACGAGTGCAATAACCTAGCCTACCTATTTCGAAATTGTATCTGTTTAATCTTGGTATCCGCCAAGTCGGTAGTAGCACTCAACCCTCAGCTTCAGGAATTCGGTTATGAATAAACTGAACACTGTGCTAATAGTACAACGAAAGTTGTTTACAGCGTTTAGTTTAAGTTTTTTCATACTTTCGTGATGTACGATGTTTAAATTAATCCGAACAACTGAGATAGTAACCATGGTAAATACGGTAAAAAATACATCCGATCAGAAAGTACATGGTCGTCAACGATTAGAACCGCTCTCCGTTGGATACGGTCAACCGGAAAGATCAAGTTTAGGGTACAGTTTAGTTATAACTTAATGTCGTAGATTCGAAACAACTTATTCGGTTGTCCAAATATTAAAGTTTAGTCGGAATGGTTAAGCATTGTTTTTAAATAGCTATTATTATAGTAGCATTATATATTTTACAAGTTCTGAAAACAAATTTAACAACAATCTCATCTTAGAATTTCTTCTCAGTATAGTTATTCCATCTTTATCTAATAAAGCCGGGATGGATAATACACTCTACTGGGTTTGTAACGTAGACGTCCATCTACACAGATAAAATGTTTTATTGAAAAAAATCAAGTATTCCTTTGTAAGTCTTCGCAAGCAATGGTGCAGTTTCAATTTCACTTTAATAGCACGGCGTTTTCAGTTTATCAGTTCGAACGATTCCGGCATCGACTTTAAAATATTTACATAATTGTATGAATATATATTGGATCTGAGTAAATGTAAGATATTATAAAATGATATTGTCCTGGTTTATTTGGATCACGGCGATATCTTCTGATGTACCCGATAATCAACTGCGCAGGATATATAGGAATTTTGCAGACGTATTAAGAACCGATAGCGCAACACAATAATTCGGTTTTTCCCCGGATCAGTGTTCGAATATCTTATATTATTAATATCGTATCATGATATTAAATTCCCATTAATTCACTTTTTTCTTTCCTAATATTGAGTATAAATTATTGTTACTAAGGTTCTTATTTATAAACAAAGTACGAAGTTCCGAGTAGATATTTTATTTATTATAAGGAAAGTACATTCCAGAAGTCGGTATCATTTGTCACTAATCATTCGCAATATAACGCGTAATAACAAGGAATGAATGGACCCGTCGTTTTTTTTTGATGTATTTTAGTAATGCTGTTGGTTCAGTGACCTTTACAGCTTTGGCTGATACAGACTCGCTAGCAGAAGGCTTGTTTAGTAGGTAGACAACGACGATGCTGGCACTCCGACCCCTATAGGTAGGTGCAAAACGTCGACGACGATATTAGAGAAGATATAAGAGGGTTAAAAATCTCGGTACACGGGTCGATCACCGCTCCAGTTGCATTATTATATGGACCGCGTAATCGATCTTTACTCTAGATATAATTAAGCGACTCGCCGCAAATCGACAAACATCAATTGACATTGACTTGTATAACGACATTTGAACAAATTGGTAGTACAGCCTAAATGCAAGCTTATCGTTATTAAAATAAGATATTTCCCCAGTCTATGGAGTACGTGAGAGCGGTATAGCAGTATATATAATAGTTCGATCTCTGGTAATAAATATGACATTATTATTAATTGCAATTATTATGCTCTAACATTGTCCAAGGCCAGCAGTGGGATATATATACGCTGTTACTTAACTTCATAATCCGTGTGCACGTTTCGCGTAGTAATGGCGATTCGTTGCAAAAATGGGACAGTTCCAATGGGCATACATTAAAGGCCCCCCCGCTCTGTTTTGACTACCTGCGCGCTTACCCGACATAGGTAAAAACGTGAAGCGCTGGGCGTGTGCGGTCGCAATCTCCTGCCGTACGAACATTTACTACGGTGCTGCAGTGTTCTGTTTGTGTGTGATGCTGATATATAATTTTTTTTTTCGGTCCGATAACCGCCCGAGGGCTTTTACAGTTCCACCGGGTTGAAAGGTGACCGAAGTATAATATAATACGCAAGCAATTTGTCCTGGTTCCATCTTGAGAAAATGCGTAATATCTCAAAACAACCCCTTTAGAGCAATCTGCGTATGTGCGCACAACCGTTGTCACTGCAGACGACTAAGATGAAATGCCTCGTTGCCAATAAAAAAAGGGTTCTGGAAAACGATACTGCTATTCGATGCTTTACTCACGGTGCTATTTTGCGTGGGCGTGGTCCTTCCCCCAGCTGGGCGGGATTCATTCATGTCGGAGCTGGACACTAGCTAGCATTGTGGCAAAATTTGAACGTTATTCGGTAGTCAAGACTGAGAATTTACTTTTGTTGAGATGACACACAGAAATCAACATAAAACCCCAGCCACCTTTACGAGATGGCAAAAAATACGGCGAGGGCATCGCAAACAAGGATATACGCGATACCGCCATGTCACTGGTCGGTTCTCTCCAGTCCATACAGATGAAGCGTCGCTGGAGTTTCTTGCACCACTTCTTCTCCAGCGCCTACGCATTCCGAAGTGGTGGTACAGATAGCTAATAATCAAAGCCAATTTAAAGAATACTCTGTCAGAAGCAACTGACCGAGCCGAGATTCGGCCCTCTCGGGCAGCCTCGAGTCAGACGCTCTCGCGAAACAAGGTAACGGTCAAAGCCGAGGTTCCCTCTCCGGAGCCCTTGTGCTGGTTACCTATATATAGAGGCCTCGACTGAGTGCCATTAGCGCTCGGTCACCTCTCAACCCGGTGAAACTGTACAAGCCCTCGGGCTAACAGTGGCCTTCAGCCCGAAAAAAAAAAAAAATGCAAAAAATAAATCTTTAAATCGTCTTACTTATTATTGTCCATTTAAAGCATTGTTTTTATATTCATTTCGAGAAATCCAATAAGAAATCGGTTCAAATCCAATAAGTTCATTAATGTTTTACCTTGAATAAAAAAAACACAAAAATACCGAGTGAAAAACAAGAGAAAAATCTCATTACTTCTAATTAATCAGACCAACAAAGCATCACTTGTTTACTTGGAATTTATATATTATGACGATGTGTAACACAAACGGCGTAGGTGTTGTGAGAGTACCTGACGTCGCGGTTCGATTTCCAACCGAGGAGCAATATTCGTGTATCCCAAGTTTTTTTGTATTTCGGATATGGGTGTGATGTACAATTTATGTCCCTTGTCTTTGACATCATCTGGAAATTTTTCCGAAGTTATTGCATTTACATATATTGGGGACAACGACCGACTTTGTCTTTGCGCAAATACATACGGCCCTATAATATATTCTGCACATTTGATGGTGGTCTACTGATAATAACTAGAAAATAACATCGTGGGACATCATAACATAAATATAATATAACAGTACAACATGATAATACCTACAATAGTCGCAATAATTCAGGCACGTTTTTTGGCTTATTAGTAAGCGTCTACTTTGAAGCTTTTGTACGCGACACGACAAAAGATGCTGAGTAAATAACAGACGAATAGTATAATATATGTATCGACAATAGTTGACTTTGCTCAGCGGAGCATGCGCTTCACCAAATAAAACAATTGACTGATGTAGAGAAATGACTCATGTCATCATCATCACATCCTATCCACACAGTCGCCATCTGAACATGGGATCATCCCCATTACGTACGATTACTTACGTTGCGATATATTCTGCATATTTTCATATGACATGTTTTCCGTACAGAATCACGGTTTTTGTTTTCGAGGCTGTATGTATATATATTGTGGATACAGCGCGTGAAGCCGGGGAAGACTTCGCAGAATACAAGTTTGAAATAGCATCATGACGCTGCAGTGTTTCGTATGGTGAGCATAGGGATTTGAGGATCCCAATTACAGATAACATTTAGGTAACAGGGGCATTCACTCTGTCTTCAAGCGTCATCGAATCTTGAATCTTCGTTGACGACGGATGTAGAAATCATGAGTCGCAGCCGTTGCTCTCACCATTATAAACGAACTGTGAGGTGTCTAACAGTTTATGTAATTTAACTGATTTTATTCAATGGTCGATAAACAAAACGAGAAAACAGCTGTTTAATTGCGAACCGAATGTTTAATGTTAAATATTTTCTGATGATAAACAAAATGGAAAATCGTCAAAAAAAAGAGCTTATTTATTCAACGTCCGCCTCTATTTCTCGCCCTCAGAACAGCGTACTTAGGCTGAATAGGTCTTTGTCTGGCGGGAATACGCTTCACGTTGCCACGAAGCTTGCCAAGGATCCGGAGTTAATAGGCTTTTCAGGCGAAATTTAACAAGAGGTTGTTTACCCGAGTTTTCTTTACAATATTTAGTGTGGATAGCGAACTGGAAATTTAATTGGAATTAATAAACGTCGTGAGTTTCGATTTGCCCGGTTCGGAATAAGCTGTGATTTGGCATCATAACTGTTCAATATTGAGGAATACACTTTAGTTGTTATATTTAAAAACACATCGTTACTCAGTACCAATGACGCATTAATATATGGTTATTTATTATAAATACAAAGTTTTTTATTTTTACTAATTAGTTCATTCCTACACACCTATCAGAATATCTCACAGGTAGAGAATGTCTTTGGCATTAAGTCCGCCCTTAGTGGTGAACCTTTAACTTTGTTAAGGTTAATATGCAATAAAGAGTTAATAAATAAATAATTATATTAAATTAGATAAAAGCTATTTGCACTCAGGTTGTACAGTGGCATGTGATACGTTGCAGCTTGTTTCCAAAGCTGTCGGTTCGACAGGGGAAGGAGCACGCCCTAACATAATAACAGCTTGAAATATTAGATTTTTATCAGTTTTAATAAATAATATAAATTGCCTTTATTAGGGTATGGTCTGCGAAACTTAAGGTCGTAAGTTCGAATCGGCCATTGGACTACTACCGTGAACCATCTCCTAGCACAATCATTAGCTTAGTTGGAGTGCTTAACCGGAATATTAACAGATTTGATAGCACTGCTATACTTAAAAATTAATATGGCGAGAAAAATAACGACTGCTAATTATTTAATGTTTACCATACCGAATAATCGTTGCTCGTCTCGTCTTCGCCCTTTCCCTTAATATCTTATCAGAGAATTTTTATATACATCGGTGAAGCCCCGAATAAAATCTGCTGATCCGAGATTACGAGACGCGTTCAGACGTATTCTCGACAGCGGGATCGCGCTTTGTGTAGCGTTCCTCATAGATAACGCTTTTATATTTCCTCGCTTTGCTACCTTTAAAACCTCTAAATAATCTAAAATTAGAGAAAATAAAAAAAGTATATATATAGAATACATTATTTTCATATGTCGTATCAAATTGTTAAATTATGTTCTGCTTGTGTTGTCCCATTGCTGGGCTTATTTACATTCCTGCCACATTAATCTATTTGAGCTGTATTAGCCGACTCTTTTATCTCCGCTTCGACATCGACATCTCCGCTTTGGTGTTACCGCGACGCTCCTTCCCTGTCGTTTGGGCTTCATCATTCATCTTTTTGAGCCAGACTGTTATTTATTGGACGTCGTAGCGCGATCTCACTCTCACCTCACATACGATGGTTTTATAAACATTAGCAATAGTATTTGCAATGGACAGATCAGAGATAATATATCGTAATACCCCTACACTGAACCTTCCTCGATCTTATTGCACGTGTATAGTGCACGTACGTTGAACTAGGAAAAACCACGATGTGTGCTAATGCTAACAGCAATATATGATAATGTCTGTACTGTCCTTGATGTAGTAAATTATATTTGAAATATAAGTGAAGCTTTTTGCATTAGGAATATCATTTTATCTCTGGCACGAAGATCATTCGCGCCCAATGCTAACTGGAACTTATAGCTTACGTGTGGCGTGATTTATTTTTGATTACGTAATATTATAAAGATATAGGTATATGAAATATACTGAGTATTAATATCAAAGTACAGTTGTTCTTACTGCGCCCCTAACGGAAAGGGAAATTTTATTTATAAGAGGTTTCTATCCGATGAGGCTTTAACAATAATTCTATTTTATAAAGTGCTGACGTCTACTAGTGTACAGACTTGAGGGCGACCGACATACGACGTCCGTATGCACGTTAATTACTGTTCGTGGTGCAGAAGCACAGACGCTTCAATTGTTTGCGTTTGTTTGTATTGAATGTTAGGCTTGTCTATTACTTGTATGTCTCTAAGGTATACTACTTGGAAACGCAATGGTCTTACGTCGTCCTGTTCACTAGTCTTTTTCGGAGAAACCAACCAATTGTAGGCTAGATCTACAAGCCTACAATACAACGCATGCCTAAAGAAAATTTAACGCCGCCCAACTCATAATTATTTTCTTCCATAACATCTCATTTTATGCTTTCGGTCCTATTGATGTCAGTTGCTTGGGGTGACTCAGTGTTTAAGCACTCGCTTTTGTTTCATGATACGCGAGGAAATTCGAGTTCGATCCCCAGTGCTCGGCACCACGTGCCAACTGCCATGTCTAGAGATAAAGAAATTTCAAGGCATATGAAGTCCGTCAATTTGCAGGGGATAGTGGACCCGGATATTTAGGCTGTTTACTTTCTTGGTTTACTCGCGAGCAGAAGGCTTGCAGTAGTATGCTATGGTGATATTGCGGTTTTGGGAACTGGTCTCGGAGTCGCGGGCAGGCAATAGAGCCGTGGAGGCGGAGGCCTACGACCACGTGCTTGGTTGCCTGGCGACGAGGGGGAAGGGGGGCGGCGGCAGCGGGGCACCGCGGTCGCTCGCGTAAACGCTCGCTCGCTCGCGGTTCACAGTACAGCCGACACCGAGCCGGCGTACACATCGCTGTAAACGCGCTTTTATCTCTCGCAGGAGATACCACTTCGTGGACGAGGTCGATTAATCGTCTTGACTTGATCTCTGCTGCAAGTATGCTCTCCGTTCTGGATATTGACATGTCCCCGAGTATCTCTGGCGAGGAGTCCCCCGTCTTCGAAGAGAGGTAAGTTGATGAAAGCTGCCGAGCGTATCGACATTATTTATAGTTAATAAGCTAGCTGCTTTACGCGAACCGCAACGAAGTTGTTGGGAGCTTTTGTTTATTGGCAAACTACAACTCGCCGCGAGTACCGTTGGAGCGTTGACTTACGTACAAATACTTTGAGCCTACGTAACGGGTTACGAATGTGGCGCACACATACATCTGGTGCCGGTCCGCCGATGCGCGGGTATCGAGGCCCGTCACCGTTTTGAAATAGTGACGAAGCGCGGGGAATTTGTATGGAACTTGCGTTATCTGAGGAATTTCTGTTCAACTTGTGTGTGTAAGGAATGGTATATGCACAGTACAGGCGTCGCACTCGGCGTCTATCCGCGCGCCCCCGCCGTTACTCGCGTTGTTTACGTGACAACACATCACTGATAATCTCGCGACCGGTTTTTTTCGACGCTTCGCATTTCCCTCAATTTAATCGGTGGGGGCCTCAAAAACCTGATAAAACGTTTTCTGATCAGCCATTGAATCATTTGCGAACGTTATATCTATTTAGAGAAACCTTAAACACTTAAGCCATACAATTTCTGCAGAATTTTCTATGTATTGTAAGCGAAATTAAGCTTCGGCGAAAAAATATTTGTCCTTTATAAATGACAAACTAAATGTAATTTGTCATTTATATTAATTTTAATTTATTACTTAAGAATAATTTTTACGCATTGTTTGACTGCTGTTAGATGTATTTGCGGCCTGAATATAGTTTTTTCACAATCCTCGATAGGCGAGGGTAAAGATAATTTCTAAGCTATTTAAACCAAGAAGAAGAACAGAAGTTTTGGATTTTATTTCAAAAAATAAACATATACATAACATACGTAACCACAGCCTTAACAATTGAGCCTCGATAGCAAAATAATCTGTCAATCATAAATAAAACATACGTCAATCAATTCCTTGTCTAGAAATCTGAAATAAAATCGTTCATATGGAAGATTTTAAATCATGTATAAAAAAAACATAAATTTAGGCCAGAAATTTTGAAAACATTACCAATGCTATAAATGAAACAATACGAACTAGTTTTTGATCTGTCTTATAAAAACTCAGGAGATGTTATATTATGTAAAATAAAAAAACATGAATAAAATGGGCCATACATTTTGTAAACATTATTTTCAATGCTATAAAGAAAATAATACGAACTGTTTGATCTGTTATAAATGACCCCCCCTAATGAAAGGCGATTTATACATATGAGATTTATCATTTACAAACGTATGCGCATGTTCTTAGAAGATCATTAGGCAACAATATTAATTTGAGGGGAACGGTCAACTTTAATCGTTACTTTTTAAAGAATAGGCGACAAATGAGCGCAAGCTTCTCATCTGATGGTAAGTGATTACCACCGCCCATGAACATCCACAACACCAGAGGAGTCGCAAATAGGTTATAAAGGTCCCTAAGTCGTATCGGTGCTGGCGCCATTTGATTCCACAAAGTAGTGAGTGGTAGGAAATTTGGCGTAAAGTGCGCGCACAGTGGAGGATTGCCCCAACCATCGAGTTGAGGTAAAATTCTGAATTCTATCGTATGATATACGATGTTTAAATTCCGCCACTGGAATTAATCCAAACAACTCCTCAGAACACTCCCCATGGTAAATTCGGTAATAAATGCATCGAATAAAGCCGATCGGAAAGTACCTCGTCATTAACGATTCGAGCCGCTCTCCGTTGAATGCGGTCAAATGGAAAAAGGGGTACTGGGGGCCCCGGCCCAGAGATGAGAACAGTATTCCATGTGAGGCCGAACGTGCGCTTTGTAAAGTTGCGCACACCGTGGG
Source organism: Teinopalpus imperialis (assembly GCA_029286865.1). Classification (NCBI taxonomy): domain Eukaryota; kingdom Metazoa; phylum Arthropoda; class Insecta; order Lepidoptera; family Papilionidae; genus Teinopalpus; species Teinopalpus imperialis. The sequence continues at coordinate 1,067,470 of JAGSMU010000054.1, forward strand.
CCGACATGAAATAGTGTCTTGCTCTATTAAGAACGCCGTCTTTTAAAGTTACCCTCCAAGTGACCGCGGAATTTTACGTCGCTCGATATGTCAACCCCAAGGATTCCGATACTAGCTCAGGTAGCAAAGGCACTCCCCTTTGCTACAAAAGTAAGGAGATGCGACAAAGGGAATCTTTTTAGCGGTAAACCTGCAAATTTGTGTATGCATGGGGTAAATTGGGCTAAATTTTATCGGCCCCAATATGAGAATTTATTTAATAAAATCTCAAACTTTTTCCGGCACTCGATAAATATTGGCGCGGCACTTGTGCGCTGTCATCCGCATAGCAAGGAATGTTATAAATTTGCAACCCGTCAATTGTTATGCAGAAGAAACAAGGCAGGAGATAGCACACGGCCTTGTGAAACACCAGCATTCACTGGTTTGGAGTCTTAGCATAATCAGCTATTGTTCCTCTAGGTAACACACATGAGTTGGCTGTTTACTTGTAGTCATTCTAAGGAGGATGTTGATGAAACGATAAATAAGTATGTAAGATAATTAATATCTTCTTCTAGCAGAAGATATATATATATATATACACACTCACAGTGGTGGTCATATAATTAGAAACACTACCAAAGATCCTTGGCATTATGTAAGATACTTCACTGCAATCATTTTTATTTTGAAATTAAACAATAAATAGGACAACAATATGTTCAATGATTTATCATTTATTAGAAAAACAATAAAAATCCCCTTTACACAAGTGCAGTTTCAATATTACGGACAAACATTAGAATCACTTTTAAGGTATGAACAATAATGGTCAACTAATTAGAAACAACAACAAAAAAGTTGAAAAAACAATATTTTTTTAAGTATTAGTAATTTGTATTGTTATTAACGAAATAGCTACTATCCACAGCCTACCAATAGTTTTAATTAATATTTAGTGGCGTATCCCTTATTTTCAATTGATCATTATAAAATACATGGTACTGTCGAAAATGTTCTTAGAAAGGCTCGGCCAAGAAAAACCTCTTCCAGAGAAGATACGCTAATCGTTCGTGTTGCTAAAAAAAGACCCAAGTAAAGGCTTCAACCAGATTAAAAATGAAGTTTTTTCGCCTGATGACCCGAGAAACATCTCGTCAAGGCTGATACGCCGAAGATTAGTGGAAGCTAAATTGTTTGAAAGAATCTCTCAAAAGGTACCACCTCTTACCAACCAACACCGAGAGAATCGGTTATTATTCGCTAAAAAATTATGTTAATTGGACGGTACGAGAATGGAAAAAAGTGTTATTTTCAGATGAAACAAAAATGAATATGGTAAATTCAAAATAATAATATGGAAGATTGACGATACAATGGATCAATGGCAATACAAAAATATCTTAGAGCACACAATGATTCCCTACTCGGACAATCATTAGCCTGTAACCTGCATCTTTCAGCATGACAATGACCCTAAACACACGGCCAATAGCGTCAAATGTTTCCTTAGCGAACAGCATATATCAGTTTTAGACTGGCCAGCAAATAGTCCGGATTTAAACCCGATAGAAAATCTCTGGTATATTGTTAAAAAGAAAGTCTCAAACAAACGTTAACACCAGTCAAAACGAACTATATGAAGCATTTGTTGAAGCATGGAATTCAATCCCCCTAGAAAATGTATGAAATTGATTGAATCAATGCCGCCACGTCGTTGCAGTGCTGTTATTGAAAATAAGGGATACGCCACTAAATATTATTTATAAGTATTGGTAGGCTGTGGATAGTGGCTATTGCGTAAATAACAATACTAATTACTAATACTTAAAAAAATATTGTTTTTTCAAATTTTTTGTTGCCGTTTCTAATTAGTGTTGACTATTATTGTTTATACCTTTAAACTGATTTAAATGTTTGTCTGTTATATTTAAACTGCACTTGTGTAATGGGATTTTTATTGTTTTTCTAATAAATGATAAATCGTTGAACATATTGTTGTCCTATTTATTGTTTAATTTCAAAATAAAAACGATTGCGGTGAAGTATCTTACATAATGTCAAGGACCGTTGGTAATGTTTCTAATTATACGACCACCACTGTATATATAATAATATAAACCCACAAATAATAATAAAATCTTGTGTTATCATCTTTCTGTTACTGGGGCTGTTTCGACTCTGATGTCTGAAACACTTGTATTAGTAGGTCTTCATTTCCTTATTTTATACTCTACTCTCTTTTATTATGATATAATTTAAAAAATATGTTAGCGTTAGTAAATAAGCATTAAAAAGGCAATGTAATATATTTACCTGATACAACATATTGATTTTCGCTTCTGGATGTTATAATTCCGTTTACTGAAACTGTCAGATCCTAGATTTATTTTATCGCATAAACGTTTAATTCGGGAAACATAAATAGGTTCGCAAAAAGGAAATACACCAAAAGTTAAAGAGCATCTTAATTGAAATAGGAAAATAAAGTAAAACTCCAATAAAATATTAAATGTTTAATTAACCTTTTTAATCATGTAATAGAACATTGATTGACAAACAATATACTTTAAAACCGTAAAGAAATATTAACAGTCCATGCAAAAAATGGCTATAGTTGGCTAAACTAATTTTTCATCACAAAATCCCTTTACATTTTATGACTTTTTTCACAAGTCTCGGCTTACGGGCAATCAATTTGTTAATGGTGTCTTGTGATATGTTGTTCTAAGTTTCGTATAAAGCATTCCACATTTCTGCTTGCGAGGAGACGCCACGATTACGAACGTGTTCCTGGCAGGCTCTTCCCACAAAAGTTCAATGTGATTGAGATCCGGGCTCTGAGGAGGCTAAACCATGTTTTTTTACATCCCTTTTGTTCAACATGAATTTTGTTCTAAAATGTTTTGTACTGTTCCTTTTTCGAAATTCCTTCAATTTTAATCAAATAGCCAGTTCCTTGGCTAGAGAAGCAACCCTAGACCATAACTGAGACATCGTCATGCTTGATTGTTGGGACTACAGAATCTGACATCTTTTTTTGTGGCATTGCTTCGAACGTAAATTCTACGTTTTGAACGGAATAGTTCAAACTAGGATTCATCGGTCCAAATCACTATTTTAAAATCTTTTTCAGTACAATCTCGATGGGCAAGAGCCCACTGCATCCGTATCTATCTTGTTTTGCATGGCAAAGCGACCATACAACTTCGTATCTCTCAAGCACCTTTTTACTGTAGTCAATGATAAAGGTTTAACTCGGGTTTTGTTTACTTCAACGCGGTTTTCTGGTGCTGTTTTAAGCGTCTATTTCGATTGCTTGTAACAACAATGAAATGATCTTCACTAGACGTGGTGGCTCTCAGCTTTGCCGAGCGTGGACGTTCTTGAAAACTGCATGTCTGTCTCCCTGTATCGGAGTTATTGTGCCATGAACACTAGTCTTAGATAACTTCAGTTGTGAAGCATCTCAAATTCGAATTTGCCTTCATTATGTAAAACAACGATGGCAGAACGCACTTCATTGATAATTATCGAGCTTTCCTCATTTTATGACGTCTTCACTGTAGAAACACCACAAGTTTAGACTAATTCAAAACTCTGGTAATAATAAGTCAGAAGCACGTGTTTTCAGGAGCTAAATAATCCTAATTATTGACCAATACATAACAAAAGCAAAGTAATAAGTAATGAGGACATTATAAAAATATTATTACGACTCTACCAGCTGGCTCTAGCGCAGCGTTTGTCGGTGTTTTATAAACAATAGATGTTTATTGTCCAATAACTTGAAAGTAAACAAAAGAATGACTTCTTTAAATAATCGATACTAACAATAGAATATGTAGATGTGCATTTCTTTTATTAATCCTGTGGGATTTTATTACAATTGAAGGATAATTATGTTGTGTATGTGCGGTCTTTTTTTTTTTTCGGGCTGATTGCCGTTATTAGCCTCAGAGCTTTTACAGTTTCACCGGGTTGAGAGGTGACCGAGCGCTTATGGTACTCAGTCGAGACCTATATGAGTAACCAGCACAAGGGCTCCTGAGAGAGAGCCTCGGCTTAGACCGTTACCCTGTTTCGCGAGAGCGTCTGACTCAAGGGTGCCCTAGAGGGCCGAACCTCGGCTCGGTCAGTTGCTTCTGACAGAGGATTCTTTAAATTCGCTATGATTATTAGCTATCTGTACCACCACTACGGAATGCGTGGGCGCTGGAGAAGAAGTGGCGCATCAAACTCCAGCAACGCTACTATCTGTATGGACTGGAGAGAACCAGCATGTGTGACATGGCGGTAACGCGAATAACTTTGTTTGCGATGCCCTCGCCGTCGGCGGGGGCGATATGTGGGTGCAAAGTACGTGTGTTGTGCTTTATGAAGGGCTAGGGCCCTGGTGGTTGCGTGTAGGGTCGTCGAGGGCGTGCCTCGGTCTCCTTCGGAAGTGGGTAAATCTGTAATTCGCGATGGGATTGTAAGTGGCGGCATTTACAATTAAGTGGTTAGAGTGTGTGACGGTAGAGTCGAAATATCGGCGGGAAGCCGGCTTCAGGTACTGAGCTATGGTGGGCAGCTCAAGATCTATCGGAAGATTTTCGGTACGCAAGTACCACGGCGCACCGGTGGCCTTGCGCATGAAACGATTTTGTATTACCTGAAGTCGATGAATGTGACGCGGGGAGGCATGCGCAAAGACGACGGGGCTTGCGTATGTCATGGATCGGATACACGCTTTGTATAGTGTAATTTTATTACGCAGGGACATTTTGCTATTTTTATTGAGTAACGGGTGCAAACGACCTAGGACGAACGCTGCTCGATTCCGTACGCGGTTTATATGCGGACCGAAGGTGAGTCTTTCATCTAATGTGACGCCTAAGTATGAGTGTTAGGTGCGAAACCCGAACTGCTCATTGATTGGGCAGCCCTCGGGACAGCATGAAGTCCTTGAGGCGGGCGAGGATGAGCCTTTCATATACAATTACCCAAGACTGAGTAGGCTTATGGGTCGATAGGCGGATGGATCGGTTGGATGTTTCGACGGCTTGAGAATCCCTATGTCGTCGGCTTCCTTCCAAGTGTTCGGGAAGGTGCCTTTGGATATGGCCGCATTGTAGATTATCACCAGTAGGTGTAAAATGGACATGGGTAGGAGTTTCATCACCTTGTTGGGGATGCCATCGGGGCCGGGAGCCTTGCATGGTCGCAGGTTTTTAATTATGGACTCAACTTCGGTGCATGTAACTAGAGTAACGGAATTGCGAGGTGGTTCCTTAGTCGACTCGACCTCACTGTCAACCATTGCAAGGTGAGCGGCGTCGATCGGATTGCACATTATTGCCACTCAATTGTGTTTACGGCGAACGCTTTGATGCGTGCTTTATAATATTATATTAAATATTTATAGCTTTATACTGTGTGCAAAATATAATATACCATGTATGTATATAATAGACACATTGGGAACCATAAGTCTAAAACAATCAATCCACCACATCAGATCACCATTTGACATTTTAAAATTTGAATTCAATTATGTGTGTCAAGTAATAGTTTAATGGCAGAATAATCTATAAGCAGATTTTGAAATATACAGTAATGTTCTGATTTATTGACCGAATGCCATTGGTTTTTAGTAATCAGTCGTCTATCCACAGCCAAATTTGAAAGATATCATTTGATTATCTAGAATTTAGACAATACTTAACTTTTAAAAAAATATTGTAAACCCTAGCGCCCAGCACGCACACACACACACACACACACGCACGCACACACACACCAGTTTTCTCGATGATAAGGAATACTATAATAGAAACAGAAAATATGATTACACTGAATGGGAGTTTCTAGAGCAGTCATCATTAATGGGTCGGCTCGAACCGAAAATCACCAACCCCCTGACAGCATACCAGCGTTAAATAGCTCTATAAGCTGTTGTTTCATTTGGCGAGTATAGGGATCAGGAGACCCAATTACAAGTAGGCAATCTCCGTTCTTTCTTCCAAGTTGAGCAGATTGATCGTGATTACAATGATTGGCAAGCCATCAGACGATTTGTGAGGAGCCGAGTAAACACAATTTGTATTAAGGTGTCTCTTTTGACGAACAAAATTTCTTGCATCACAAAATTGTGATATTTCATTTCATTCCCATATAACGGCGGTAGAGCGAGTAATCATAGACGATAATCGATACCCATTCATCCACGGAATTTGGAAACTGTAATTTCTTTTCTTTGGATTGTCACTTCTCCCAATCGAATAGATTTCTGTTTTGATGCGATATTTGACAACTATTTTATAAATTACGTCAACATGATTAAGCCTTTATGGAGAACAACATTGTAACCAAAATTGCACTTTCTTTATTTATATTGTATGAATGGGCTGATTGCTGACAATTTAGTATATGGTGTAAATTCGATAGCGATTTGCATTCTTGGCTAAATTTTAGCTATAAGATTTCCACAGTTGCTCTTACAATGGTTTTTCTGAAACGTTTTGTAGTATTTATTGCAATGCGTACAAGATATTACGCAGGATTTATGTTGTCAAATGTTCATTTACCGGGCGCGGAGGACACGCCTGTGTGGGCAACATAAAGATTCATGTAAAACAACTATGCGTAAAAAAAGATTTTGAAACGCAGCCTGTCATTAGTTCAACACTGAAAGGTAATAGGCCACGAGGTGCGGTCCTGAGACGCTTGCGCATCTATCATAGACTCTTGCACAAACTTGTAACTATTCCGTCTGATGGGGGTCATACTATAGTCGTCCATTAATATTGCCATTACGAGGTTGCGGCTCAAGAACATCGTAGTCGGTCTTACGTAGCGACCATCTATCGAATAATCGATATATAATAACCGGGAAAGCTGGCGCATTACGACAATGAAATCTAAAAGCTCTATTACTTGGTTTTAAACTAATTATTAAAAAAAAACTGAACCAATTGAATGAAAACTATGAATATAAAATATTAATACGTGAAGCATACTGAAAGTTTCTGGACTATATTTTATTATAATAAAAAAAATAAAAATCAATTACGGAATCCGACAATTGGTAGCTCTGGGAAATGTTACTTTTTAATTTGCGAGACTATCATTTCTTTACGACTTCAAATTGCACGTCGCTATTACAATAATTTAAAAAATCGTTCAATGATATTCTACTATATTCGCTATGGCTAAGTCAACAAGAGAGTTACCAGAGTGGTGAAGAATAATGTCATGGCTCTGTCTGTACTTTGTTATCAAAATTTAGGCTTGGACATGATCATATCCATGACCCGATGTACGTGAAGGTCGGCCGGCGACTAGGGTTACAAAATCTAATATTGATGCCGTACGACAACTTGTTAATATTAAAAACATTACTGGTCAGCAAATTCGTACTGTATAAAACATTGGAATAAGCCATGTGCAAAACCTTTTGCACGTGTGCGCGCGCGCTACTGAGGGTTCGGAAGCTTTGCGGCTCAATGGCTATCGCATAATTTAACGGAAGACCAGAGAGGAGTGCGTTTCGAGTGATGGTGTATACTGAAGAAAAACGCTTAATGGTAGGTAGTCAGGCTTTCCATAATATAGTGACGAGCAACAACCGGAAAGAAAATGGTTCCTTCTTTTCACTACAAATGTCCTGAACATTACATTAGTGTCGCTTGAAAACACATTTCGACATAATAACGAATGCATATTTTTGAATGCCTCAAACGTGGAACTGATTACACATCCTTCAAAACAGCTTGGACCTGAAACCTTTCTTTTTATTTCCGAAAATTAAAGAAAAGCTTAAGAGGTTTACGATTTACTAGCTGGAACCGGTGGTGTAGGCATTCCCAGAAACCATTGAAGACTGGATCCATTGCGTAAATAGTGAGGTCATACAATTCTTTGTCAAAAACTCGCTTTATTAAAATATCAGTTACGATATTTAGTTTTGACATTTAAGGCCTCTTAGGAGGAAAACACGGTGTCGTATTATTTTATGCCGAAAAATAGATATAACCCATAAAATATAATTAATTAAATAAATATAACTATTTATAAAAATCTTAGTTTGCAAATTGGTACCCCACGCCTAATTCCTAATAAAAAAAGTAGTGACAATGCGTCTCTTCTTTCCCTTTCTTAATTTATTTTTCTAGATTCGATCTCCTTACTAGAGATGTAAAATAATAGCAGCCCATTTAAACTTGGTGGAGCCACGTTACAACTCGCTTCTAGCTGCAGCATGAAATCAAATTTAATTTCATCATCGGTAAAAGACAAAAAAATTAAGTTTGAGGAGCTGTCACACCTGGCGCATTTCCCTACTCTAAATATGACATTTTTCAATAAAATTTGCTTACAGATATACACATGGCCATTATCGGTCTGTGTTTTGCGTCTGTTCGCTAACGTTTAGATTGCCTTGCGACACTCGCGGGGGATAATTGTCACCTCAATCCCCCTTTGTGACCCGAGATGTGTAGGTAGAGCCATCGAAATGTCGACACAGTCAAAACGTTATAAATGCGACAAAATCTGTAAACTTTTTAATTCACCTTTTGTTTCATTCCCTAAAATAATTTATACTTTGATACCTTTATGCGCATTATTGATGGTTTTTAATTATACCAATTAATCATTAAATCCCTTCAATTTCCTCATGCTTTCACCGTACTTAAATACTTCAATAACACCACTTCCATTCAAGTTAAACTGAATGTAAAAATATTTTTGTTAGGTTTGGTTGATCATTTTGAAAAAGGTATAAATTACGTTTGCGTATGAGGATGCTTTTATGTGATAGTGAAAAACGGTGTCTTCAAACCACTGAATGCCTTTTCAACGTTTGCATAGTGTAGTGTGAAAATGATGCAGCTAACATATTTAAGTCAAGGTAGGACTCGTGCTGTGTAGGAAGTAATGAAAAGAATTACTTTAAGAAATATTATTTTGATAACATCGGCATTACAATAGTTTCATAGGAATTAGAGGAAATGTAATAAGCCCGGAAATGATGCCCAGAATTTATTTATAAATGTTTTACTCGCTAACTTGAACGTATTGTCCGGTTCGAAAGTCGCGTCACCGCACACAGCACACATTGCGCAATCTTTGCTATAAATGTTTTAAATCAGGAAGACCTCACATAAGCGGTACTTATTGCATTCTCCAACAACCGCCATCTGGTAGTAGTAAATCGCGCCATCCTTTACCGGAACCAGGATTTACGACACATTTATACAGATAAAACTTCATTGACTAGTTAAACAGTGTCACACGTAACTTTTTGTCGTATTTCGTCTATTTACACGAGAACATGGAATCGTAACTCCATTTAGATCACAATTCATAAGTGGCTTAGGGATTTAGGCCGTAACCGCATATACTGCGGTATATATACGGAAGTAACAGAAATTATGACCGGGTCCACATTGTACCGCGACAAACTTATAATTATAACGAGAACAGTCATTAGATAGAAAATTACGGCCAGTGGGGGGTAGTTAGAAATTATGCGAAGGTTGGCGAAACGTGTGTCGTCGGGTGACGGGACGGGGCACCTGTTGATCGCATGGGCCTCCGGCACCCACCCGCTTTGTTTGATGTTACTGTTACGTAGACGTATTTTAGAGTTTCATTATTTATATAACAGAAACTACATGATTCAGCAATGGGTCGCGTAGTCTCGCGTAATACTGGGTCTACGTTCAGCCTTAGTTAAATAGATTAACTGATTATGTAAAGGAAGACTCAGGTCCTCCTGCGTGTGAAGTACACACAAATATTTTTTTTAAGTGTAATTAAATAATCATATTGAATGCGCTTATATCAACAAATTCTTGTTATTAGCAAAAATGTCGCGTCACCAATCAACACGATGTATTCAAAGTTGTTAGGGTTCGCCCGCTTTTGATGTCAATATCGATTATATGCTCGTCGGTTTGGGGTGACGAGAGGAAGGAACGTATATAAGCTTGCTATTTACTGTAATTTGTGATCACGACACAATCTGCCTACCACTTGTTTCTATAGAATTATACTAATTAGGCATATTTGGAAAAGAAGAAGAGTGAATAGGAATTTGTTGAGCTAGCTAGCTAGAGTAAGCAAACAAGGTGTACTTCACTACTTAGCACCAATGAGGGATTATTATAGACAAGGACTGGGCTTTTATCATTTTAAAAATATACCCTTAGTTTACTACTAGAAGACTACAAGATACTAACCAGCCAAATGCCTCGTGTTTGCCACAATTCGGTAATCTCAACGATTACTTTACACACACAAACATTTTAAAATAAACATTTTTTTAAGTTGCTTAAAAAAATATATTTTAAACATATTGCATAAAACTTTAAAAGACGAGTCGTTCAATTAAATATAGCCCCTAGCTTTGTATATCCCTTTAGAATTGAACAACAAGGTGGGTATTATAGCTACTTAAAACAACTTTTCAATTCACTCACAGGGCGACTCGGCCTGGAATTTAAACACCCTTCTTTGGTCTGCAAAGCGTTCTCTCCGCTGTGCTTTAAATCAATTTTTAATATGGTACAATTTTTGTGTCCTTTGATTTAATTTTTTTAAAACTTTTTTAGCGTTTAGTTTGTCATTAACTGGGTGGGGAATGTCTGGCCATTCTATTATCGGTACAGATTTTCTTTAGTAATAACAATTAGTTTAGTCACCTACTTTTTCTAGTTATAAAGAGAGTGCTAACAATGCTATTAACATAGCAATAGTTCCGCACTGACTACTACAACTTAGCTTAAATGTTTAATTGTTGGAGTGTTTGTGGGCTCACGGCAATAGTCGATATTTATCTATGACCTTTAGTTTCACAGACCCTATACCAGAAACCAGTGGGCAGTCTAACGTTTGAGTTGGGGGAATATTGCATTATTAGGAGTGGCGGCGGTATACATAGCACCTACCGAGCTGAACGACGGATAGAGAACTGCCTTATTGAAATGGTGTCAAAGGGTGATGACCTTCAAAGATGACGTCCCGGATATCGGCCTAGCTCTTGCGAGACAGACTGCGTTTTGGTAGCCCAGCATTCGTAACAGTAGTGCTTGTAGCGGGCATTAAGTGGACGAACATGCCAAGGGCGAGAAAATTTCAGAGTACTAAAAAATACTAGTAGGGAAATAATAGTAATCTTAAGTAATAATTATTGTAGTAATATTGCTGCCCTATACCCATCATATATACCCATCATAGTAATAATAAGAAAGGGATAATATAAATATTTAACAATTTAAAATCATTGTTAGAGTTGTTAATATTATTACTACTTCGTCTCTATCTATCTATATCTATCTTCTGGTGCACGTATTCAGAAATTGATTATTTATCGATATCAAAAACAAAATAACTGGCAATATTTTTCTTTTATTTTTACGAAGCTTCTTCGAACACTCAATTGCTCTTAGTTCTATTAAATTTAAGAATAGATTATTATTAGTATTACTGAGTTTATAATGTATGATATATACATATAAAATACATGACGAGACACCTGGGTGCGCGTCGTAAGATGCTAGCTGCTACTCAGTTACACATAAAGCTCTTTTGGCACTATTCATAGAGTAATTGAATTTCGCTGCAGCTTCACTAGGCCCGCTGTAAAATTTTCTTGAATGGTAATTAAGGTATTTTTTTTTCATTAATCTTATCATCACTTCAGTCCTCAGAATTGAAAACACTGGCGCATCCTGAAATTTGTTGCGGATGAATTTATATGTGAAAGTTTATCTCATTATTAGGTGAAAAGTAAAAATAATAGATAAATAACTTGATTATTTCTTCGACCAGTTGTCGAACGGTACATCAATTTAAACAAATGCATTAACCGCAATGTGCAATTTGATATAAGTTGAGCTTTATTCAGATTTACATCGGCGGTGTCAGAGCTTGAAGCTATCTGTACTTGTGATAAGGAAGGGGGGTGGCGCCATCTCAGTACCGTGGTGGGGGGGCAGGGAGGCTGGTGACGTGTTACTAAAGTTTCATCCTGCTAATTTTATTACCTGATGCAAACTAGAACTCGATTAAGCAAGTGGGCGTAAGCGGAATTACCACTTAAAAGGCGGGCACCCTAGGCAGCTTGACGTATTGCACGAGATTTAGTTGCTCCCGGAAATAGGTCACCCACCGCTGCTTGCTTGACACATTGTAAATTTTATTGTTAGTCCCCAGTTGTTAATACAAAATATTATTCATTCTCCTGTCGGCTTTAAAGAATTACGTATCGTGTTGTTGGGATTGTTGTAAAACACAAGGAAAAAAGTCTCGGGAATGAATGAAAGAGGCAAATGTTACTATTCATTATAATCCATTGTGGTCTCCCCTAGTTGATACGGCTTTCACTTTATAGGCAATTAATAGCGGTATGGTGGGCTCTTAAATAATATTAAGGAGCTTTTTCCAAGTTAAAAACTTCAAACATTGAATTAAAATTTAAAAAACATTCAAATTTAAATAATAAGTAATTAGGTTTTAGAAAATTTAACAAATAACTTATAATTATCTTTCACGTGTAAACGTTTTTTTTTTGCTTATAAATTTTTCAATACTTCAATAGTACAAGACCGTAAAGGATGCTGGATTTCACGAGGCTATCATTTCGGGCATCATTCACAACGCAGTCACCGTTTGAAGGACACTATTTAGCGCTTAAAGCGGCTGGTTCGTGTAAAATGCTAAGGTCTTTTTTTAACAATATTTAATTGATTAATAATTAACAATTCTGAATTTCGAAGTACTAAAATAATTGATATAAATTAACTTTGTAAGACCTCTCTTATCTGAAGTCTTTTTTGAATATTATCAGGAAATGTGAAATAACAAAAAGGTCCAATCGATGAAGTACAATAATCATTTATATTTATTTATACTATTGCAAATTGTTTGTAAGCAAAATAATATATTGCAAATAATCGTAATGGAATCGTGTAGCCGAACTGTAATAGAGAATGGTTCTCGCGCCGGATGTTGAACTAATTAATGACTCTTTGCTACATTAATGTTAATATAGCCGGGACGGATACGGAAGTAGTGATACGGTGATGACCTTTATTACTGGTGGACTATCATGGAATGCCAGACAGAGACAACGCATCTACAATACGATTCCTTATCGAAGATGGATATGGGTGTCGAGGGCCGCAGGAATCTCTCATCATCAAGTAAACAGTGTGCTCGCTTTATCCTTAAAAAATATCATATCGTCGTTGCCACTCCTGTGGGACTTACTGAATGTGATTTCTTATTCCCAAACTTATAGATCTAAAATATTAAGTACAAGTCCTTCCCAAGTCAAAAATTATAATCATGTATATGTGATAATTTAAAAGCCTCACTATATCATCATATCATCGCGTATAAAAGTCCAATTGCTGACTTAATAATGACTAATTACCGTTTGCAGGAACGTTCTCAGAAGTGAACGATTACAGCATCCCCCATCATCCCTTGACCACTAGCATTATCGACACTATCCGTCGCTATGAAGTGGCCTTAGAGCAGTTTTCCGGTTTTAGTTATCTCTATTGCGCACTGTACTGTTTTCGACATCACATGCATGCTATATAGGGGGAAGCTATTTATGGCAATAGTTTTTAATTCTTAGCTCTTTAGCGCAAGATTTTAGATTAAATTAGGTAACGGGGTTTTTCATTTAAACCGTTACTACGAAAATACCTTAATAATTATTACTAAGCATAAATTATTTGCTGATTCGTATCGTTTACATCCTGCGTTTTGTGTTGGATTATTAAATAATATTCACACATTGAATGAAGTTAAATAAAGCCGCGCGACTACACTGAGCTCGACAATAACTCAACTAACACTTGATCTCTCTCCTGCTCTTTTGTATATTTCTTAAATGAAAGCTGGCTTTGTAAATGCTTCAGACAGCTTAATGAGACCTGCACAAACCGAATTGCCCGCGACAATATAAACGGACCACTGCAACTTACTGTTTTTGTGGTGATAAATTAATTTCGGGGACGCCATTACATGTTAAATGGAGAGTTAAGCGGCACATACGGAGATACAGCTGGGCGCGTGGAGAGCCGGTTGGGCACGCGCTGTGCACGCGCTCTTTTAAACAACAACCCCCTCCCCACCCCCCGCATGCCACGTCGTGCCCCCTTGCATCCGGCATAAAGGTGCGCCTGACACGCAGCGAAATTACGCCCCGGGTATCTCAAACACCTACCCTCACTACTCTGTGTGCTATGTTTCTTACCATTACATATTTTATATTTAATTTAGGGTGCGGCGAACACGTACTGGTTCCTGCGGCACTTATCTCTCATATTCATACTCGATCAGAAGTCATAATACAGAAGCATTGTCATTACCCTTAGGACTAAAATGTTATCTCGTCACTCTCGTTACGAAACAAAACAGCATAATGCGGCTATTTTATCCTGATATTTTTTGAGCGTGATTCCTTCCCGGTTCTGCTTAATGCTACAGGTAGACACAAACTATAGCGTGGTGCTAATACTGTTGATGATTTTATAGTTCCTTTATTTAATAAAATGATCTTATATAATTAATATCTTGTAATAGACATTTCTTATTATCATAATATTCTGATCAGATACGATTACGGCGATACTATAGTAAACCAATAGTTCCTGTAGATGAAAAGAAAAAGAAAATAAATGGAAACATGATGTTTGTTTGTATATTTTTATATTTTTATTTGCGACTCTGGTGTACGTACGTACATGGAAGACGTACAGATATTACATATCTCACATGCACCAACGAACGCGATCAAAACGATTTCGTATAAGCGGTTTAGGAATATGGGTTATATAGTAGATAATAAGTTTGTGTATTTAAATTTAAAAATATATGTGTAGTGATATGTATGTAGATGTCATGGACAACAGTTAACATATAACCGTGGGTAAAAGTTAAAACCTTTGCGCCTTCAGGCGTTCAAAGGGATTCGACAAAATCAATATACCATCGGGTCCGTCCGGCCTTGGGCTTCACGACATATTTCTACAGCGGACGTATTTCGCGATCTGAATGTGTTGTTGCAGCAATATCAAGCACGTATTTTTTACGTACGTTTGTTTCGAGATCGTTTCTTATCGAATTTCTTTTGAATATTATTAAGTTTACTTCTTAACATCAATGGAAATTAAAAGCTAGATGATTTTATTTTGTTTGTTTTTTATTAGTAAAGAAGTGTAAGGTTGGACAATGAGTCCGTTTTTGTCATGAACGCGTGTTTTAATGGGAAGCATTTATACAATTTCTGAACATGTTGAGTTGTTTGAGTCAAAAAGATTGCATGTTTTGACTTATCACTTTTTTTATCGATGTAGCGTCGATGTGTGTGTTAGTAAAGTAAAGGGACAAGGAGCTCTGGCGCGTTGGCGTTGGACATACACCACCTTCCCATTATAGGTGAATTCTAGACAGTTGATTGCGCTATTAAAAGCGATTTTATTTTGAAACTAGACATTGATAACAATAACCAGTGCTATAACTGTGTCGGTGAATATATCTCGTACATCTAATAATATTAAAAAAAATTTAAGCTATAATAACAAAAAGTAATAGTGTTTATCAATAAATAAATATATTCTATGTATTTAATTTACTTTTTTGTTATTCCGTTGAAATAATAAAGGTGCCTATATAATCTATAAATATTCTATACATTAAATGTTTAAGAGATGATGAAACTAAATGTTCTAAAAAATCTAGTACAAAATAAATTAAAACTGCATCATTAGAACATTGTGTACCTTAACAGAAAAAAATAAATGTAAATAATAAGTAATTATATATACATGTGTGGGGATGGTAATGGTTTAGAGTATAAAAAATATAAATGAACAAGATAAACTGTAGGTGTAGGTATGATGTAAAGTAGGTTAAGATTGTACACTGAGTGTAATTTCACCAACAAACTGTTATGCAGTTAGCGATGTCATATGCCGTGCCTGCTTATATTTTCTCTAAAAAAACTTTAAGAGACTACTATTAGATTACTTATAGAATGCCCAATTTTTAGAAGCAATCACAACCACAGATTTAAAAGCGTTATCGCCACGTGCATGCAATAGAGGGCGTCACCCCATCTAGCGAGGAATCCTCACTGCGTTTGCCAGTACAATATTGCCACTGCAGGAAGTTTCTTCCCCATCGTTATCGGCTCTACGAAGTTTATGCGCTATATGAATACTTATTTTTTTAGTTAAAATATGATTGACTATAGTGTGTTCTTTACACTTGTATGCATTATCATAATGGTTTACAATAAATCAATTTTCTTATTTAAGTAAAAGTATCAGGCTTCCCCCCCCGACAACCCCTTATTAACGGCTTTTAAAATTGCGGTAAAAAAAATAATCATTACTGGCCCCGAGGATCGAGCTCTTTGTTTAGTTAGTATATTTACCGACTTCCGTGTTACCACCGGTAACTATAATTTGAGTCGGCATATGTCGATTTCCCCCATACATAATTTATTTTACATCAACCACTACTTTCGTATCACGCCCCTTCCCCACATACACACGATCCAGCCTACTTGTCTGTTGTCCCCTTCCCACACTAACATCAATATATCCACATGGATACTCTTAACTTAATAATATGCCTTTCATCCCTTTCATTACACCCCCACAAGGCGTCATGATTTTTAAGTATCGCTACTAACCATTCTTTGTACACTTTGATGATAAAAAAATAAGTTTCACTTAATTACTCATATTTCACGTTACCCTAACCCGGGGCACCACCTATCACCCTCTCGTCGCGCACTTTTCGAGTATGTATGTCGGTTCGGTGGTATCGCAACCCGTGTGGGGTGTCGTATTACATCTCTACTACTATTTTCCCAACTCGTTCCGTGGACGACGTTAGTAATTGTTGAGAGCATAAATAAATAACACGTTATAAAAAAACACACTGCGCAGAGCTTGCGCCTCTTTTCCTGATAGGGTATTGGAGCATAAGATATTTTATAGCATTATCTAGGTCACTGACGCACAAGTTCGTCTTGATGATGATTGATTACAGGCCCTATCATCATCGTCTCATCTCCTGTAGAATTTGAGCCTCCCCATATAGCCATTAGATGTAAGATGTAGCACGAACTGATCCACCACCATTGGAAATCCATTGAACTTCACCAAACTGGCATATGGGTCGTCACTATTTACATGGACTTGTACGTTTTGATAATGTTCCCACGGAGAGACAGACAACACATGTAAACAGTAGATAAGGTATCGGCACATACGATAGAGCAGCACTGAGCATTTATGATTCTTGGAGGGTTCATCAATAAGTACGCGTGTTAGAAATGGAAACACATTTTTTTCCAAAATTTTTAATTACTTTTCAACGTAGTCTCTTTTTCGGCTTAAACACTTTTCCCAACGATTCTCAATTTTTTTAACCCTTCTTAGATTTCTCAAAACTCTGCAAAATACGCTTCTGTTTCAGCGATAACCTCTTGGGGAATGGAAAAACCTCTCCAGTGACGGTGCCCGTCGGGCGAGTAAGAGGTAGAGGTGGGTGCGCTAGTAATTCATAGGCAAGTTCTACAATTTTGCTCGCCACTATTAGAGACGAATGCAATGCGGGGTGGAGCATTGTTTGGTGAAACAACACCTTTTTCTTGGGCCGCGTCTCCTTAAATTTCTTATCGAATCTATCTAATAATTCACTGCAGTGCTGCCCTTTACTTGTACTACTTTTCTGCAAATAGTCGATGAAGATTATTCCTTTAGACTCCTAAATTACCCTGGCCATAACTTTCCGGCTGAGGAAACTGTCTTTGCCTTCTTCAGAACAGATTCATCGAGTCACCCATCGCGCCGCGACACATTTCTATTTAGTCATACAAGATTTTGATTGCCGTACCGTACGAGACGCCTAACAGACTCTGCTTCTGAGGAGTTGTTCGGAATGTTCTATAAAAAGAAAACAGACTGCTACTTTGCGCACTTTCGTTCGGCGATCAGCCTAAAATATATCACGGACCTTTTCGCTTTTTCAACGATTTCCTCGGTAAACACGCCTGACGGGCATCCTTGCCCGCTACTCATCGAGAACAGCTGTACGACAATGCTTTAACTCATTGTACCAATATCTCACCGTTGTCATGGACGCTGAATGGTCCCCCATAGCAGCATCTAATTTTACTTTTTTTCCTTCGGATGTGTTTCCGTCCAAAACTAATTAGGGATCGGTACTGCCCTTTACACATTTTGTTGGGAAACACAAGACACGAAACATACTAACAGCTGTAATATAAAAACTTAACCAATGAAATAACCTCGTTTTAAGCATGATGATATTTAACACGACGGTAATGTCAATTTCACTTACAAACGCCACCTGTCGACAATATTAATATTTAAAATGTCCCTGCGTAATAAAATGACACTACACAAAGCGTGCATCCGACCCATGATGACATATGTAAACCTTGCGTAAGTTTGCGCATGCCGCCTCATCGCCTCTTATTCACCGACTTCAAGTAATACAAAATCGTTTCATGCGCTAGGCCACCGGTGCTTCGTTGATCTTGAGCTGTCGACCATAGCTCAGTACCTGAAACAGGCTTCCCGCCGATATTTCGCCTCTGCCGTCACACACTCTAACCCCTTGATTGTAAGTGCCGCCACTTACAATTCCATCGCAAATCACAGATTCACTCGCGTCCAAAAGAGACCGAGGACGCTCTCGACGACCCCGACGACGCGACCACTAGGACTCAAGCCCTTCATAAAACACTACACAACGTACATTGCATCCTCATACCGCCCCCGCCGACGGCGAGAGCGTCGCAAACAAGTTATTCGCGATACCGCCATGTCACGTTCACACCAGACAGTAATTATAGCGTTGCTGGAGATTCTTGCGACTTGTTCTCCAGCGCCCACGCATTTCGAAGTGGTGGCACAGATAGCCAATAATAATAAAAGTGATGTTAATGTAGATAATTCTTGAATCAGAAGCAACTGAACTGACCGAGCCGAGGATCGGCTCTCTGGCACCCTCGACGCTCTCGCGGAACAGGGTAACGGTCCAAGCCGAGGCTTCCTCAATATTACTTATCGATCGACCCTCGTATTATTTCGAAGTAAATGGTACGAAGTAGCTCAAGTTGTAAAGCTGTATAATACTGGGAAAAATAAGTCTCCGTTTGCTTTATTTCTAGTGTTAGAAATTAAAATTTTTTTCGTCAAACATAAAACATTCCTGTCTTTGTACGGAGCAGAGATAGTGTAAGAAACGTCGCAGATAGGAGAGGATTGCTGTATTTTTTTTATAAATGAGGACAATACAACAATTTTCATTATACTACACCATTAAATAAAGATAAGCTGTTTTTTTTAATGGTCTGATTTATTCCACTTTCTAAACATTTTTAGAACATTGGCATTATAAATAAAAAGGTTTTGAATGAAAAATGTACTACTTGTCTGGGGTAATACTTGCAAAAATATACTTCGATATATGTATGTATATGTAAAATTATAGATATTTGGTTTTTTTTTTAACGTTAATAAATATTAATATTTTACTGGAACATGTAAGTGTTGCTATAGAACGTACCTACGACACACGATCGGAGTAGTAAGTACTGTTATAATCCTTGATAAAATACTCTAAAGCGACACCTACGACTAATGCTC
This sequence comes from Teinopalpus imperialis, assembly GCA_029286865.1. Lineage (NCBI taxonomy): Eukaryota > Metazoa > Arthropoda > Insecta > Lepidoptera > Papilionidae > Teinopalpus > Teinopalpus imperialis. The sequence continues at coordinate 1,087,146 of JAGSMU010000054.1, forward strand.
TCGAGCGACTGACTGTATCTGACCTCTATACTGAGGACAATATTAATAATTAATTGTTGTTACTTTTTTAAACGAGTCTTCGCATCATTTCTATTCATCTATCATTTGCTATTTCGTTGATAAAAAAAATACTGCTAAAATTTTATATATGATAATTTATTTACAGTTACAAATGCAAAGAGATGTAAGATCTCTACGCAAAGCCGATCGGAAAGTATTGTCGTTGACAATTCGAGCCGCTTTGACAACCGACTGTTTCCTGGCGTGTGGCGCCTGTCTGCTTGTATATAACAATTATAAAACTACTAGGGATACGCGTTATGTGGGGCGGGCGGCACTTCATTGTGACCGCAACTCCCGCAGCACTAATTATAATTTCATATGCAATTAAACACATTTCAAAGGAATAAGTTGTTTTAACGTATTAAACTTGTATTTTCTTAAACTAGGTTATATGAATAGACTGGGGCAACTGGATCGAGGGAGGATCATGATTTTTCAAAAGACCAGAGTGAATATTTAGCTTACTTAGCACGGCCATGTTACGTCTGGCGAATGAAAAGTCGGACACTTTAATTTATTGTATCTGTCGAAGGACTAGGGTAACCACGCATTTGTATTTTATTACATTGTATAGATAATTGTACGTCTACGATTCATGTTCGGCGTCTAACAAAGGATTTAGAACATCATATACACAGCTCTAGATGCTACAACTGCGATGAGAGGTAACTACGTGTTAAATGAAACCGCGCACACAGATGATAGTGTCTATTCGCAGTCTAATCAAGAGTTGAGTGATTCATAATTTGTGAAATGCTCTGTGGAAGAAGAGATACAACAAACAACGGCAGACCTCTTGTCCACATCCGGTAGTTCAAAGTAATTAAAATCACACCTTTGAACGATGAATGTGGGGGAGGGATGGGGGGGTGTATAAGCAACCGTGGCAAGAGAGAGAAGTGGCAATTAGCTGCATGTTTACTAATCAATAACTTTACATGATAGATGCTGAGGTGGGATCCCCTCTGCGGTTTAAACTGTGAAATATAATAGTTACTTAGCGCTCATATCATATTATATCTCTACTGAAAGCATAAAACCGTGAAAGTGGTTTCAGGAAGTAATTAAATTTCGTCCTCTTGTCCCACAACGATCTTGATTAAATGTCGTATGGGTCTCCGTCGTCGCTTCCGGGTAAGAGGACAGTATATTTGTTTATCTCCTGTTGTTTCATAAAATAATATTTATCTAATTACAGACGGTTGTGTCTCTGACTTAATGCAAGTTTCGATATGGTTGGAGTATTTTTTTTATTACTAGTGCCCGAGCTCATATTGCGCTAGTAAACAGCTTTGCCACGTTTAAATTTAATCAGTGCCCCCCAGGACATCGATCACCTTGCGCGCTTTGAACTAAATCCACTTCTAGTCTCGAGATCACGCTATAAGGTGATCATATCTCGGCGGCTATCGTTGGTACCCGTGGTAGATAAAATAAACTGGGCGGGGAGTAGAATCGTTTATTACAATACAATCTTATTATTTATAAGATAATTATTGTTTTTTGTTGTTGTGCACTTGTTGCGCAATTTCTGTTGGCGTAACGTATTTGTGATCGGGTTCGCTTTTGGTCATATGTGACGTTTCACACATATCACAGCGTTGTAATGGCCTGAAGCGAATCGCTAATGCCAAATATCTGTTTCCCTTGTACACAAACCGTTACAGTATACATTTTAATAGATCTGCAGCTAATTTAATCGCGCATTACTACCACAGAAATCCAAGTGTTAACGACGGTCAACGCAAATATTTGGCTCAAGTACTCTTATTCCTGTCCTTTGATATGCGAGCTAACTAAAAGTGGACGACAACGAGTATTTGTCAAAGCTGTATGCAATGTTGATTCCGTCAAGTTTAGCGGAGCCAAATTTATTGTCGGTATATCGGAAGTGCTGTACAGCAAAGCTAAACCTATCCAATTGCACAAAGCGCGTTCAACCCGGATGGCCAGCGTTCGCGAAACTGCGGCATATCTTTTCGTCGAAAATACCTCAAAGCAAAAAGACAACAGTGTCATCAGTTCGTGTTGCCAGTGATCTGTAAGATTTGAGAGAAAGCACAGTCACTCGGCGAGTGATGACGAGGGATATGCTCGGTGTTTATCTGTGTCATCTAATAAAAAACGAGGATATCCGCAGAACTAAAGTAAATCACCGACATGGCTCAAACAATTAAAAAGCTGAAGCTCTTAGAATTGATGGAATAAGGGGAAGAAATGTTCTAGAGTGGCAACCTCGTATTGGACTATCACAATATAACGCAACCACTAGGTGGGGTGACTAGACCAATGCAAGTCGATGGCTAAGGATCGTACTCTATGGCAGGCTGTGGTGGAGACCATGTCCAGCAACAGGCTAGGGATGATGGGGTGAAATGATGATGATTACGTAGATGGGGTAATGGTTACACTAGCTCTTCCGTTGATGCCGTCACTTTAATCCATAATGCAATATTCTACATTCTACAGAAATCTGCATCGGTTGCCTACCACTAATACATACTACTAATTAATTGGCTACAAGTGGCGTGGGAAGGGTTTTCTTTGAATTAAATTCTGTATCGGATTAGTTGCATTCAAGCAGTTTGGCAGTTGATGGAGAAATGCCGCAATGGTTTCGGGCAGCGCAGGATCGAACTTCATGGCGCGAAAAAAGGGAGGACTACCTACTATACCCAGCAGTGTGGAGATACAGGCAGATTTGATTGATTGATTCAGTATTGGACTGAGAATATAGCATGATGGTGGTTTTTGTGTAATGAAAACCTCCATTTTGAGTTTGCGACCATTGCTCAGTACCTGAAGTTAGCTTCCCGCCGCTATTTCGACTCCGTCCGTCACACACTTAAATCCGCTGATAATTAATGCGCCACCACCACTTACAATCCCATCGCGAACCATCACTCCACTAGCGTTCGAAGGAGACCGAGACACGTCTTCGACGACGCGCCCAAGCCCTACAAAAAATACTACTACTAATACTAAGGCGAGGGCGTTGCAAACTGCGACATTCATTTACAGATGCGCCATATATCAGGCCGGTTTACACCAATTAACATAGATAGGAGCGCAGCTTGGAGTCAATTATTCGTATTGTATTTACACAATGATAATATTTTGAATTTTTATGATATGAATTGCCTGAAAACTTTTGAAATCTACAACTTTCATCAAAACGAAAGTTTTTTTATGAAAGTTGGCACTAAACTATGTTTATTATATGCATTTGGAGACCCTCATCTTTCAACAATAAAAAACAACGTATGATAATACCCTAACATAATTTACGAGTAGTTTTATTTTTATAAAAAAATTATAAGTTTAATTTACTATAGTCGAGGGAGATATTTCAATCAGTTGTAAATCGCGCCATTCTACCCTAATTACAAACGACTGTTTTAGTTCGTAAAACCGCGCCAAAGAAGTATAACTTCTAACGCATAACACGCACCCATTTTTTTCGAATAAGAATTATTCATCGTGTTGCTTTTCTCACGCCAAAGTGGTATTGTCAAAGGTAATGTGATGGGGCCCTAAAACGTTTGGTAGCATGATGTGAGAATGTAGTGATGTTTTCGACGAGCAACCAGCGGCCGCGAGGGGGTTGGCCCACAGCGCGACCGGTTCCGACCCCCGGATTCGCCGCCGCGGGTGGGGTCGCTTATGTAAGCTATGGACTAATGTAAGACCTAGCTCGGCTCTAGTTCAAGGGTATGCGCGCGGACTGGTTTTATAATTCGACGGAAAGGACAACAATGAGCGCTATTTAATGTGTGAAACGGATTTTACATAATAGGGTATGGGCGCACAAGTGCCCACGTTATGTGGAGTTTGTGCTTTTATTTTTATTTTTTTTGTTTGGTTTCGGTTTCTGCTTTCGAGCTTTGCTGTTAACTATTACTGTTTTACTAAATTAGTCGGCCGATGACTGAGACTTTTGTAATGTTAAGTTCTGGTCATTTTTTTTGGTCTAATTCTTTGGTTCGGAACGTAATTGACCGAAAATGTATTTCTTAGTTCATTTGCTATGAACTTATAGCTACAGATTGACTTTCAGTACATACACTAACTTAATTTCTATTAGGACTTTACCTATGAAATTGCCGTTCTTCAGTATTGGCCATTTCAAACCAATAAAAAGTTTTAATTGGTTGTGGCATCAACGCGGGCACTACGTAACATCAACAACGTTTACGGAGAAAACTTTACAAACGAACGCTCAACCTGTTATTAGTTTGCCCGGTTCGGTTTTGGAAATTTTGATTTGAAAATTGAACCTCGTGGCCGTCCAGACAATGGTCAACAATAATGAATTAAAGGCGATTATGGAAGCTGATGATGATACTCAACCTAAAGCCGAGCTAGCAGCAGCTTTTGATGTTAACATCAAAACAATATTGGTCAATTTGCGACAAATTGGCAAGGTAAAAAAGCTTGATAGATGGGTGCCCCACAAATTTAAAGATCGCCATCGCAACGCGTTGAGACCTGCCTCGCGCTGCAGCAGGCACAGAAATGAAAAATATTTGTACCGAATTGTTACATGCGACGAAAAGTGGATTGAAAAGAGTGTTCGACAATCGAAAGCGCTCAGCGAGTTGGTTAGATCCTGGTTCAGCACCAAAGCAATGCCCTAAACGAAAATGACCTATAGAAAGTTGATGGTCACTGTTTGGTGGTCTACTGCCGGTGTGTTTCATCATAGTTTTTTTACCAAACGGCAAGAGCATTACTGCATATGTGTTCTGTGAAGAACTGAAGACAATGATGGAGAAGCTCGCACATCTGCAACCAGCTTTGGTCAATCGTCCCCGCTGCTCCTACACGACAACGCGCGACCCCATACTGCACAACAGGCAGTCTTCAAGCTGCAAGATTTGGGGTTGGAAGCTCTTCCTCATCCACTCATCACGTACTCACCAGACATTGCACCCACCGACTATTACTTTTTCCAACAACTTTTTTGCGGGAAAAAATATCGATTCCCGAAAGGCAGTACAAAATGCTTTTGAAGAGTTTGTTGCCCCCCGTCCAGCGGATTTTTACAAATAGGGCATCAATAAACTATCACAGCGTTGGCAAAGATACATCGATTTCATTTTTTGAATAACAGAAGAAAAATAAATACTTTAACTTATTTCATACAAAACAGCAATATAATATTAACAATTAATTTATATTTTATTCCTATTATTTAATATTAAAATAATACAAGTTTCTATTCATGTTGTCCCGAGGGCTACCCATCAATGAGCAGTTCGGGTTCTGGCGCACCAAACAATCATGCACACATCAAGTGCACTGCATCACGAAGCACATTCATAGTAAATTAATTCGGGACTACCAAACCGGGGCACTTTTCTTCGATGAAGCGAAAGCATTTGACTAGATCTGGCGTAATGGGCTCATATATGAACTATATGACTTCGGTGTGGCCAGATCGACGCGGTACTCACACACAATCGCACTTTTCGGTTCCGCGTCGAGGGAACACGTTCCGAGGTTCACCCCCATTCGAGCCGGAGTACCGCAATGCGCCATCCTAGGTCCCATACTCTACACACTCGACCAAAGAAATACCGCGCACTCGCGGTGTAGAGCCAGCCCTCTTCGCCGATGACACCGGCCTGTACGCGTCTGGATTCAAACAAGACGCTATCTGTAAACTCCTCCAATCTGCAACCAACACCTTAGGGAAATGGAGGATTGGAGGTTAACACCACCAAAAGTGCAGCTATGTACTTCTCTTGACGCAATAAAACGCCGTATCTCCCAATCGTACAGCAATTTGATCGTCAAATCCCCTGGAAAAAGACAGTCAAATACTTAGGCGTGTCAAATTAGAAAAGAGGACCTCACCTCGGTCCGCATATAAACCGCGTACGGAATCGAGCAGCGTTCAGCCTAGGTCTTTTGCACCTGTTACTTAATAAAAATAGCAAAATATCCCCTACGTAATAAAATTACATTATACAAAGCGTGTATCCGACCCATAATGAAATAAGCAAGCCCCGTCTTTGCGCATGCCAAAGGAGACCGAGGCACGCCCTCAACGACCCCGACGACGTGGGACCACCAGGGCCTAAGCCCTTCATAAAATACTACACACGTACATTGCATCCTCATACCGCCCCCGCCGACGGCGAGGGATTTCGCGATACCGCCATGTCACAGGCCCGGTTCACTCCAGTCCATACAGATAGAAGCGACGCTGGAGTTTCTTGCGCCACTTCTTCTCCAGCGCCCGAAGTGGTGGTACAGATAGCCAATAATATCAATAGTGATGTTAATGTAGATAATTCTTAGTCAGAAGCAACTGACCGAGCCTTGTGCTCATTACCCACTAATAGAGGGCTCTACTTAGCGCCATAAGCGCTCGGTCACCTCTCAACCCTGCGAAACTATAAAAGCCCTCTGGCAAACAGCAGCCATCAGCCCGAAAAAAAAAACAGGTTTCTATTGCTTATTCAATCTGAAATTGTCCCCTCGCCTTTATCTGCGAAAAGAAAAGACGTCTTGACAAGATGTCAAACGTTCAAGACTACAAATATGCCAGTTGTAAAAGCAGAAGCAATTCAATTCAATTTAAAATAATTCACACAGGGATACATAATCTAACCATTATATTTACAGCTGCCGACCTTCACTTTGGTATTGAAGAGATTTTTAGTAATTTTTGTAGCGATATCCAATCTATACCAGTTTACCGTACACTTAGGGAATCACCCGCGGCCCACTGTTGACGTCATCCACTTGTATTGTACATAATTGTTATTGCTTGTTATATTTGATGCGACCTAAATTCTAAGACCGGCAACCCTCTTGGGATTGGACCAGTGCAATCGTGGGAGCCACTTAGCCCTGAGTTCCGACTGTATAATGCTTGGTTGATGGGATACCTGGGGTGCGGCGATGGTCACGGGGCACCTATCACGTTTTGTACAATAGCTTTGTATCTCTACGGCGTCGTGTGTTTATAATTATTATTATAATACATAGGGTTTTATCATGATAATAGAGGCGTGTATAATAGTTGGCCCTTTCTTCATTTATTTAGAATATACACGTGCGAATGTTTGGTAACTTGGTTGAACAACATGCTCCGTATGAAATAAAACACCCAATGATTGTGCGTACTTAGCTTAATATAAATCGTTTAACGTTAAAACTACTAGTTTAAAAGTGCGATAACATACATACATTACATACTTTTATATGTTAATATATATATTATATATTAAGCTAAAAGATATAATAAAAATATTCGATACGTTAGACCTCGTAAATGAACTCTTGGTAAAGTATGGTTTTTAATTATAGTAAATTACATATGCCTACCATATGAAGATCCCCGACGCTGCATTTCCGTTGCATTACTTGGACTCAAGTTAATGCTGACGCAGGAGCGTCAGCCTTGTGCCAACGGTATTCAATATCGACATTCTCGGGTCACACTTCGATCCAATAGGTTTAGTTAGTTATAAGTAATATTAAATTGTAATATCCCTTTTAATATACTTTTTATAAATCATTTTGGGTTTTTTTCGATCCTACCGACTGCGCCAATTACGTACGTTGCAGCCGGAGGATCGAAAAAAACCCAAAATGATTTATAAAAAGTATATTAAAAGGGATATGTAATTAGTATAACCCGTTGTTTTCATCTATTAAAGGACATGTTTGTCTGTAGAGAAGGGCATGTATGGGTGGGGACGAGAGGGTTGGTTGGCTGGCATGCTTGCTACCAACAGTTCGTCGAGCCATACTGAAAGTTACGCCGTAGAGCTAACTACGCCACCAGGTACAGGTTTAGACTTCGCTTTCGTTCGGACTCGTAGTTAGTGTTTATCTCAAACTAGATACTAAACTGACATGTAATGTAATTATTATTGATGATGCTAATTGAATACGGGTGCTAAAATAATTGTTTATGTAACATCATCATTATCTATCATCCTGGCCCCGCCACGGCATTACCTCCTTTCCTCCATAGTTTTTATTGAATACGGACGTTTTCGGCAATACCAACATCAAATAATACTTGTTACTACTTCGTCTTAGAAAAAAGTAGAAAACTTTTTACTGTCAACGTGGCAGTTCGCCTGATGGAAATTTTTTGCTGCGGCTTATAAATACCTTATAGTCAAGATCCAAAATGCGCATTTGTTGCCCCCTACCATATTTATCCCCCATAATTAACTACATCTGCGAAAACAATTTAAAAGAAAGATAATCAACTTGCGGCCGTTAAAAATTAACAACCCTAAAACACCACCGCAACTCCGCAAAAGTATGTTCCATTGCGCCATGAATTTTTTACAATTTTTAATAAAACTATCACTACTGTTGTTTTTTGTTGCAAATTATTTGTAATAACTGAAATATTATTTAATTTACATCTTCTACAAATGTAAATCCGTAGAAGTATAAACGAAAGCTTTCAAGATTTTATTAAACTTTTGTTTGATCACGTGTATTCTTGGAATGTTGCTTAGAATAAATCACTCGACAACCACTGCCGCCACCTTATCGGACACTTGCAGTGTTTCACGTCGGTTGATAGTTGTTAATTTGTTGGACACTTTTGGTGAGATATTGAGTAGTAGTAAGTTGCGGCGGCATCATAACTGTTAGCGGGAGGCATTAGTGCGCGCGGGGGTGGGCGCGGCGTTGTGGCGGGGGTGCATGTGCAGTTGTAGAGGGTGTGGCCGGTGTGCGATTGGCCGGGGGTTGCGCGCTGATAAGCCCTGATAACGACACCCGCCTCGACGCCTACTGCGCGACACCGAGACGCCACTGACGGCGGACGGCCGCAGTATGCATAACCTCGCACTGCGATTTGTATGTAATGCCCATGGAGACTTAATATTGTGGCTTGAGGTGGTATAATACCGCGCACCATGAGAATGATTCGCAAATATGTTGGTGACAAGTTTTACAATTACATCATTTGTCGAAGTAGATATTTGTGTGTAAATTCTTAACGAAATCTATACCCGGTTTACTTTAAGAGTTACCACGGAACTCTAAAAGTAAACAGGGTATAGATTTCTTAATTAGTTCAGTTGTATAATATGTCAAGTACATATATACACTTGCATCTATTGTGAGAAAATATTTGTTTTGACATTGTTCGAATCAAAGAAAACTGTACTATTGGGGCTCAATTCCACTATCGATAAGCCGATTTTCAGAGTCAGTACTAATTAATGTAACACGAAAACGTGTGTTCGTGTTTCGATTCGTTTATCCCCGTGGTGCATGAACTCTCGACCAAGTGGTTTTGCACCATAATTCAGCAAACAATTTTTGCTCGCTTGCTCACAATAAACGCTCTTGTGACGCTACTCTAATGCTCTTCTCGACCTCTCGTACTCAAGGACTATTTCGTTTCGACTTTTAAATAACAATGAAAAGGTCTTGAACTCACTCGACATCGTCTCATTCGATAATATTGGTAAATGTACTTCTTGCTTAACGGTTTTTGGTGTTGGATGGTGTCAAAGTTCTAAACACTAAGTTAACTAAGTTTTAAACGCTAGAAGAGATTAATTTTAAAAATTTTAAACTGAAATAAATAATTATTTAATTGGTAAGTTTACAAGTAAAAATAATTTATATTAGAATAATATAAATTAGTCAAAGGATACGAGACGATAACCTCGGATATTTAAGGGCTTTCTTTCCTTTGGCGTAGTTTGCGGGTCGTATAATACGAAGGACCGGGGTGAAGATTTGATTGAACCAATGAAATAAACCGCTCGAGGATGAGTGTAATGTTTATCTCGCTCATCTTCGGGACGTTTGCAACTGTACATTTCTAATAATATTTCGTTGAGATGCAAAGCTTCTTCTAACGGTCTGAATGTCGCGAGGGGCCCACAGAAAGCGCCCGAGAGGGTGACCTCTAAATAATTCCAACTCGTCTTAACAAAGAGGCCGGGAATTCCGCCAGTCTCTGCGCGCGCGCTCTTGGGATAAGTCTCTGGCTCACAATAATGGCTCATTTAGCCCCCTCGCCGGCGAATAATAATATCGTTTTAATTAAAAAACTTTTTATTCCGCTTCAAACCTGATCGCCAATTAATTCATATTTCGGAGGGGGTTGCCCGCGAGCGGATGTCATCTAACGATCGTTACGATCGCGCCGCAGTTCATCACATCGTATCATATCGCATAATGCACCACCGCCGAACCATACCTAACCTTTATAGCGCTATCGCCCATACTTTTGGGTATTCAACGTGTACGCCGAGCGCAACAATCAGTCCGCCGCCACCTGTTGCCTCGTCGCACCGAAGGAACCAACGCTGTACGATCTTTGCCAACAATGTTGCACTACTTTCACTCGGGGTGAAAAGGACAGCGGCATTAGGCGGGAAACACACTGCTACGTCATGTGAACCCGCTTCGATCCAATGTCCGTATATGTTGGTTGTACCGTTGACAGGCACCTGGTGTTTTTTTTTCTCGGTTGTCCGCTTCTACCGTCCGCATGGTGGAATAAAAGTTATGCAGCTAAGAAATATGTAAACAATACGTTCGGAATTACGACCTATGGTGATCTGAGTAGATTTTTTTTAATTTCAAGGAAGTATCGTCACAAAGTAAAGGCATAGTATGCGGTACTAAATAACTTATATTTAGTTTTTAGTTTTGTACTAGTTATTCAAGATCGATCACAGCGGCTCTGCCTGGCCCACTCGCGTTGCCATGCGGCATTGTGTATGAGGTATGCAAAGATTAACACTTTTAGACGGCATTAGTGTCTAAACTGTGGATGAAATTTATTAATTTGCAATGGTTGTCTAATTAATTTACTATACTAGAAGATAAGAACTAAGTGAGTCAATCTCATTTCTTAGTCTCAATCATGGTAAACTTAAATAGTACCCTTAATTATTTGCAAATACTGTAGGGCATTGTGTAGCGAAGTATGCCGTCGCATAGGAAATCAATGCGGCGCGCATTCTTTTAGCAATTGTCACTAACTGGGGGCGGACGTTGAATCGAAAGGCGAGACGAAGATTGTACATGCATAGCGTGGCGTGGCGTCCGCTCATTTTTATAAGCAGTAAGTAATTGTGCGCTCCGCTACATAATACTGGGTTCGGCAAAGGTTCGCGTTGTGACGATTAAGGTGTAACCAGAACGTAGATACGTGTTGTTGACATTGACAAACTGTGTTAATCGAAAATCGTGAATTATTAATCTATTTTTACATTTCGAACATCAATTGAACACTTTAATTAAAAAGAGTATGGAATTGCAAATATGTAGTAACCACTTTACCCATTGTAAATTATTCCCTTAAATCACCACAGACTGGTCATAAACAACACGTCAGGAAATATCGTCCGATAATGAAAATGCCTACTGCAGTGCATGCAGACTACGTTTTGTGAATAACGTTGGGCGAGTTTACGCGCGCGCATTAGTACACTTTTTCTAATTATCATATTTTTTTTTATAAAAACAAACTTGTAACGTATTATGCTCATGTCCGCGCTACTAAATTCAAGCCTTTGATGCATTCATCACCTTCCGCCATTTTAAATATTTTTGTAATCTTTGCGTTTTTTTATCCCAAACTCCATGACGGGCATGTCATTGTGCTGATCTAGTAATTGTAGTAATATTATGTTTCCTTATTTGAATTTCGTTTTTCGAGTTTGTGTATTCTTGTTGGCCCTAGTGAGCTGTAAAACAGTCTTTTATCTCTGTCATTTATTTATTCATTCAACTAATGGACCATTTCACTAAGGATATATCTCATAGCCTTCATCACTGTAGACTATGATTGGCGAAGTCATTGTTTTAGCTGCTGACACCGCAAGACACACTGCCAGAACTAAATAAGTGCAGCATACATCCACAAAAAAAGTACGGCTTTAGTAAAAACATCCATATATGAATGAGATTGCCCCTGAAGTGAAAACGCGCTAAGAAACTAAACATTGGTCCCCGACGCCTATTCCCACAGAGTTAATAATTAAAATAACAAGATTTTTGCTTACAACAGACATCAACGTGCTTGCTTACGTCGTTACAAGAGACACAAGATCCGCTTAGCATGGCAAACATGCCGATCGGTTACTCGTGCACTCTGTGCGGGGGACCCATGGATATAGGGCAGTCTATAAAATGGCAGTTTGTCCTTCTTTATGTATGGGATCATAATGTAACCACCACAAAGAATATGCATGCAATAATGAATGTAGTTAAAAAAAGTCAAAAGCTTATTATATAAATTATATATTATTGCAATTTCAACAAGTAGTCAGAGCGCAGCATACTCGAGTTTGTCCTCTCGCCGAACTGACGTAAACTGGTTTGTACTCTAATAGCGCGAACATGAACCCATTGGTGAGAGGTCACGCACACATCCGTGGTGGAATTACTGCGCGGGATGTGTGAAGCTGGCTTCTGTGCAGAATATTTATTCATGTGGCCGGCCGGCCGGCCGCCATAGCTTTGTCCTTGTTCCCGCTCACCAACTTTGGTCTACGGTATTGAGAATGTTATAATTAATGATCATAATCGCATTCCTGTTTTGTTTTGTTTACCCACTTATCTGTAATCCTTAGGGATGTGGTTATACGCTTGCTTTTAAGGATAATCAATAAGTTACATAAATTTACTACTTATAATTACTCTGACCTTTTCGGGCCTTTCAAAAATGATAATCGTAGAAGTACAAATATTAGTTGTAAGAAACCAATAGAATTTATTTATTAAATTTAATTATACGAACAATTTAGTGCGGTTGTATCGAGACTGATTGCCGTGTGCGAGTTGTAGTAAATGTAGATTGAAAAGTGTAAGAACGAACACCAAAGTAAATCCGAAGTGGAAAGTTGTCGAGTATGGTAGAAGCGCCGCTCGGGAGCGGGTGGCGGGCGGGAGGCGCCGGCGATGAATCACTGGTGACGCCGCGGTCGCGGCGGCTGGCGCGCGCGGCGCTCACTCACTCGTCGGGCCTCACGCTCTGCGCTCGAACGGAACGTACGCGGCGCTTAGTGCGCGAAATTCTTATCGCGATCGCCAGTCGCCTGGCGAGTTCCGTTCTGATCTCTTCCGCGCACCAATAGTGTTAACATCTCGCAAATATGTGGATGCCGTCTTAGGGCAAGTAGGTAAAAGTCTCCTTTACACCATCGGGTAACGTGGCCTCATTAGGAGGCTGATTGTCATGCGCTCTTCACCATTCGCGGTTGCCGCTACGACGGCGACGCGGGGCGGCCGGCATGCGGCTTGCTCTGTCTATTACCGATGATATGAGGGCCTCCGGGGCTTTTGAAGGGCGTTTTCTTCTTGGCGTCGGCGTTTCAGCCGCTCGTATAAGGTGAAGCGGGACACGAGGCGGGCGACGCCTGTACCGGACGAAGTAGGCGGTATCAGGCGACCGCCCTCCGCGGGCCCGGACGAGCACCGTGGAAAAGGCATGGGCGCGGGGCGCCGCCACACGGCTCTACTAACGAATATACTTCACGAAGTGCTGTCGCTCTAGTGATTTCCATAATCTGTCCTAATGTCGATAATGTAATAGTTGTTACTGTTATAATCGTGTTTATTTTGTAACATTTTTAAACACGTGTTCAAAATATAACGAAAATTGTGAAAATGTTGTTTTAGTGATGTATGAATTATACAAACTATTTTATGATATCTTAATTTTAAAATGTAGCGTCTGCGCGCATCAAATGAAAGAGTACACACACTTGAATTCCACTGCCCAATATACTTACCTTACTACTTACTAATATTAGGTTTTAGACTCATACAAAAGGAATATTATTGAAATAGTGCATCTATACCGCATAGAAAAAATTACTTCAATTAAACCATCTAAAAATACTTTAATATATCACTAAATGAAATGATAAATAAATTACACTGATAAAGAGATATTTTCGAGCGTTCAATGTACGTACGTTTTGATAATAGTGATGAAAGCTCGTCTTTACAGGACTTTTACGCAATGGCTCCTTCGATAAAACAAATCGATAACAGCAGACCCTTCACTATAAGGTGTGCGCCGCGGTATCCCCGCGGGCCCCAGCGCGGCCACGCCCAGCGCGCGCTTTTTCAAACAAAATCTACACGAAATTGATGGCACGCACAGAGGAACGAGTCGGGTTGGCGTCGCGCGCGCTTCGCTTCGCGCAGTCACGCACGTCACACCAGTCAGTCAAGTAGTTCTGAAGCAATCTCGATAGCCTGCGAACCGTACGCACAGCGCACACGTGCCCCACGCGCTCTGATCCCATCCCTACTCCGCACCGAACAGACATACATCCGTACTCGCCTGTCCCACCGTCGCCGTCGCAGCCGGCACCTATTATGTAACACGAAAATAAACACCGCGTCTGTAGAGAGCACGTGTGCGCAGCGATCACCGTACGTGTAGAGGTTAACACTCATTCAAATCGTCGTCACCGCAGTTGCCGTCGGCGGCTCCGCCTATACCCGCCTCAACTTAGCAAAATTAACTGTTTTAGTGCTACTACCCTCTTTATTTAGACATAGACCGCGAAAACAAGTTTCTGTTCAGGGGTGTCAGTGCAGTTTTTCATTAAACCTAATCATATTACAAACCAGTGAAATGTCCATCTCTTTGGAACAGCAATTTGGCGACTTGAGCCTGTCGCAGGAAGATCATGATCAAATTTTTGAACAAGAGGATCACCAGGATCAAAGGTTTGTGTGATGCGGTTTTATTCATTTCAAAATTTAATTTGAATGCTAATGAAGGTATTTTTATTAAAAACTGATTATAATTGTGATATGTCATAATTACATTTGAATTTTGATTGTGATAATTACAGGTATACTTTGTGTAATTTATTTCGCGTGTTTGTTTACTCGATAAGTATCGAAAATGTAATTTTTTTATTTCCTCACTCGAAAAATAAGTTTATACATTTCTAAACCAGTTTTATATTTTCTTAAATGATTTGACGATAACAATGTAAATTAAAATAGACAAGCTATCCCGCTGGAGTCCTAAATGTAACATCACTAACGTTTGAATCGGAATTGAAATTGTTGCGATAAAGAATCGTTTGGCGGTAAATTGTATTAAATTATTGTTGTTGGATAATAATTGAACAAAAATTTCAATCATAGTGACCTGGTAATTTGTTATCGAAATATTACTTTCATATAAAGAATGACTAATATCGTAATTATAACGGTAACTGGTTAATGACAAACAATTCAACGGGATCGGCGTGCCTAGCATTTCTTGATGCATCTGGTGCTGTAACCCATATATGTTTCATACACTAAGTGGGTCATCATTCACGAAGTCAACAAACCTGCTCTATATATTATTTTATTATAATTTTGTTAATTCTCTATAAAGTATTACTTGTGCAATTTTTAGATCATCAATAAATCCTTTACAACCACGAAGCAAGCCTTAATTGGCCCGTATTTTTAAAAGCGTAATGAAGTTACCATTGTTACCTTTATTAAATCTGTCGCTGTGGGCTTTTCAAATTCTAGATTAACACTATTAAATAGCCAAGCACAATTATACTCATATCCGTTCAACATTACTTAGCCCTTGCCACTACAAGTTGCCGCGTTCCATACTCAGTGAACTTAAAATGTATTTAAGTTAAATACCCGTCTGGAACAATAGTTAAAAATACACAGTATCCAATACCGTTGTTACTACCAACTTTTGATTTCGCCATTTCTTTGCTTTCACAACACCGTTTCTAATTTATTTTTGTAAAAAAAAAACCGAAACTGAAACTTTTTCTGTACCCAGAAACTTTCGGATGA
Source organism: Teinopalpus imperialis (assembly GCA_029286865.1). Lineage (NCBI taxonomy): Eukaryota > Metazoa > Arthropoda > Insecta > Lepidoptera > Papilionidae > Teinopalpus > Teinopalpus imperialis. The sequence continues at coordinate 1,103,004 of JAGSMU010000054.1, forward strand.
ACCCTGTTTTTGAGCTGTAGTTATTTACCACTAGAAGAGGGTGGAATTGAATGCTTAAAATTTTGCATAAAAAATACAATACTAAATAATTTAAAAAAAGGGTGCGGGAATTTTTTTTTGCAGTGGAAAAAAATTTAATAATTGCTATCTTTTAAGGTTTTAGGTATTAAAACTAGCAGTATTTGAATAGAAAGCGTTGTTTGTACATATAATTAGTCTAATGTTAAAACAACTCTTGTGGGAGATTTCGCGGTATACTCACAATTTATAAAAGTGTAATTAAAAATTTTGGTGGCCGGCCGCCCACCGCACAAGGATTCTCCTCTTGGTATAAGTTGCGGCTAATAAGTCTAGCGCTGACCGATAATGCGTAGATATGGATCCCGGGGGAGTCACGGGGATGCGGGTAGGGCCCCCCCCACGCATAAGCTCTTATTGGCTCCATCGTACCCGCGCACCGATACGACACGACACCCCGCTCGCTCCTGGTGTATACAGTTACTTTCTAAATTTTATATTTTAATAGACTGTTTTTATTTTATTTTTTTGATGTATTTACATTATAGCCTTCCAGACTATAATCTATGTCCGTGCTAAATTTCATCCATACAAACATCAAAACTAAAGCATTTATGATACTATTGAGATGATGATTTATGATATAACTAGCTTAGACATAAAAAAGTATAAACAAAAACACTATGAGGATACTGTAAAATTTTTAGAAAACCCGTATTGAAATGTATTGATATGCTAACAGTAATCATACCCTGCCGCTGGTCAAAAGTTTAAGACCGCACATAAATAACAAGCAATCCATCAATTGTAATAAAATCCCATATAGGATTCGCATTTCTTTTATTTATCCTATTGTTTCTATTATTATTCTATTGTTAGTATCGAATATTTAAAGAAGTCATTCTTTTGTTTACTTTCAAGTTATTGGACAATAAACATTTATTGTTTTCAAACACCCGACAACCGCTACGCTAGAGCCAGGTAGTGTCGTAATAATATTTTTATAATGTCCTCATTACTAATTACTTTGTTTTGTTACGTATTGCTCAATAATTAGAATTATTTAGCTCCTGAAAACACGTGTTTCTAACTTATATTATTCCTCGAGTTCACTTTGGTTTGTTCACAAACAATCTCAATTAGTCTAAACTTGTGGTTTCTACAATGAAGATGTTTTAAAATGGGAAAAGCTCGAGATATTATTAGTGAATTTCATTCTGCCATCGTTTTTTTTACATAATGAAGGCAAATCCGAACGTGAGATTGCTTCCACAACAAGTTATCGAAGACTTGTTTTCATGGCACATACAGGGAGACAGGCAGTTTTCAAGATCTTCCACGCTCGGAAAGACCGAGGGGCTACCACGTCTAGTGAAGATAATTACATTGTTGTTACCAGCAAGCGAAATGACACTTAACAGCACCAGAAATCCGCGTTGAAGTTATCAAAACCAGAGTTAAACCTTTATCATTGACTACAGTAAAACTGCGACTAAGAGATGCGAAGTTGTGTATGGTCGCTTTGCCGTTCGAAAACCTCTGCTAAGGCCGCAAAACAAGATTGAAACGGATGCAGTGGACTCTTGCCCATGGAGATTGTACTGAGGAAGATTTTAAAAAAGTGTTTTGGACCGATCAATCCAAGTTTGAACTATTTCGATACGTAGAATTTACGTTCGACGCAGTGCACAAGAAAAGGTGTCAGATTGTGTAGTCGCAACAATCAAGCATGGTGGTGGCTCAATTATGGTCTAGGGTTGCTTCTCTAGCCAAGGAACTGGCTATTTAATTTAAATTGAAGGAATTTAGAAAAAGGAACAGTACAAAAATATTTTAGAAGAAAATGCCGTTTCTTCCGGGTTGCGATTAATTGGAGATGGACTCATTTTTCAACAAGATAATGATCCAAAGCATAGCTCACAATTATGTAGAGGATATTTAGAAAAGAAAGAGGCACAAGGGATGTTAAAAAACATGGTTTGTCCTCCTCAGAGCCTGGATCTCAATCCCATTGAACTTTTGTGGGAAGAGCATGATAGGAACGACCGTATACGTCGTGGCCCCATCCTCGCGAGAAGAAATGTGGAATGCTTTATGCGAAATTTGGAACAATATATCACAAGAGACATCATTAACAAATTGACTGCCCGCCCGTAAACAGCCGAGACTTGTGAAAAAAGCCATAAAATGTTAAGAAGGATTTTTCGATGAAAAATCAGTTCAGCTAATCTATAGCCTTTTTTTTTTAACATGGACTGTTAATATTTCTTAACGCTTTTAAATTGTTTGTCAATCAATGTTCTATTAGATGATTAAACAGGTTAATTAAACATTTAATATTTTATTGGAGTTTTACTTAATTTTCCTACTTTAATTAAGATGGTCTTAAACTTTTTGCCTGCAGTGTACATGGGGCAAGTCAGTTGGGAAGTTGGTCTAGTAGAGACAATAGTTTTTCTTTATTATACCGACATTGATAGTTTATTTCATTTCAATTAATTGAATCTATCTTACGTATCTTGCGGCAAATTGTCTTAAATTATGTCTGTCTTATCAGCAAACTAGACCAATATTGTACTATTAATTTCAGACATTTATGCGTAAAACTTGCATGAATTATTAGGATAATATGCGCAATACAATAATATTAGGATGTTAATGTCAAGCACTTTGTTGCTTTGGTGTGTATGTATGTCTTGCTGCCGTTTCCGTGATGCTAAATTAATTTCATTTTCATCTGGATGTTTTGACAAAGACGATTTGTGTTGTTGTATCTTTTTGTGTGTGACTATCATCTAGTTTACCACCAGATGGCATTATGATGGATAATAATTACTGCTGCGATCCATGACATTCATCCACCAAAAAGATTCAATATGCCATATACATACACATGCGTAATATAATTCATATTCGATATGCTTTTTTACTTACTCGATCGAGCCGACCCATTGATTGTGCTGCAGCTAGAAATGAAATGCATCGGTACTCCACTGTTGAGTAGTAGTAACAAGTAACATTTTAAGTGGTAAACTAGGTTTAAACAACCTACTTACATTACTAATCTATCAAAGAGATTCGTTCAGTTTGATATATATTTAATGGCTGGCATTTAAACAAACTACGCGTTGAATTATGTATAGTACGCGGTATGTAAGTTATTTTATTATAACAATAAATATCAGGTAATACATTCATCAGTTTCGTCTTAATTAATAACAGAAAAAGTATGTTTATGTAACATAGTAGGTGTCACACTGATGATTTGCAAGTGTTTATTATTGGGTTGGGTTAATGACTATTTTTATTTCGGTTGGGTATTAAATAGTTTACTAAATCTCCCATGTCTACTATAAAGTCCCTCTAAATTAGTTTAAATGTCTATTCACTATTCTCTCCGACCACTCGCGCGCACTGTATTCAGTCCGAAACACTGGCGCAATAAATTATTCCAATGCTTTGCTGGGTGGTGGTGTGTAACATTAAAAAATTGAAGGATATCGATTCGAAGATAACAATAATTTTTTGTCAAAAATTCGATATATAAAATTGTCTATAAAAGAAGATACTGATTGGCATATAATGAACTTTTTATATCATACTATAGAAATATTTATTTTAATAGGCAAATGTCCTTTATAATTTTAGTGTAATTTCAGTTGTTCAGTTTACTTGGACACCTGTGACAGACACAGAATTAGAAAGCGCCGAACAACCATAGATGACAACATACCTGCGGAACTCATCCGCTGTGATAGATAGTCCGGTCCAGTCACTTTTTCATAATAAAGGGAAGGGTTCAACCGGAATTACTGAATTATTACGGAACAACTGAATTTTTGTATAGACCTTCATTTTGGCGTTCTAAAAATATTCGTATTATAAGATATATAGTTTGAAAAAAAAAACCTGAATATGTAAGAATGTATAAATAATTATAATATACATAATTATTTATTTAGTGATTAGGTTTTGGTATCTACCCCTCGACAATTTTTAAAAGTTCTCCTTTCTCGGGTTAGTCGGCATCATGTACGTGCTATTTTCAATTGTTTAATTATGTGTGGTACTTAAATTAATACAAAATGTAATGTGATAGTGTGGTTTAATTCCCCCCCTTAACCGTGGCGGCGGTAACATCTAAGTTAAACAAGCGTTTATGTGACTAACATTGACTGGTGGTCGGATAGGGGACGCCTATCGGTGTCCCCCCGGCCACGTATGAGGTTTGTTTTACCTAAGATTGGCAATTTGCGAGGGACGATATTCTTTAAACTTATTACTGCTATTATAGTGTATACTATTACTTAGAACCATTTTATACACGTGGATGTATGATATTTTAAGCGTTTCGTAATGGTCAGAAAGTACGGAATAGTTTCGTTTATTACTGTTTTTAGTTTAATAACTGGTTATTGCAAAAACGTATCATTACTATTTGACAAATCATTTTTTTTTGGGGAGAGAACTTTTTGGCAAAGAAAAGAGGGAGACAGACGCATATCGATTACATTGTTGCTCTTCCTTTTTTTGTATTAAGTGCTAAAAAAAACGTCGAATAACGGAAATGTTTTAAATTAACCCGACGTCTGCTCTGCAGCCTGTCTTATTACAATTTTATTGTTGAAAGTATTCATCTATGGTTTTTATAATATTAACAAGTTAAAAGGATACTATTGGGGCATTGAGATAGCATTTACAACCTTGACATTGGGTCAGCCTCATCTGTTATATAAACAAAGTTGAAAAAACTCGTTAATTTTCATTACTGAGATAAAAATAAAATCGATCAATCGTTTAAATATTGACTGACATTAAAGCATCATTTAATTAAAGTAACATATATAACATATAATTAACATATAATTTCAAACTTTCCGCTATCTTTTGTAGTCGGTAACGTTGATTGCGCGGGGCTGGTTCATGGATATATGTATATCCATGAACCAGCCCCGCTCTTCAGATTTTAAAATATAATATTAAATGGGCAGAAAAACATGTACTCTTCGCACGAAAATAAATTAATATTAATTTTTAATTGACTTGCGTGGCCGAGTTTTTAACTTAGTAATATTGGAATGAGGTATATACTACAGTACCTACAGTGTATATAATAATTTAAAAAAAATATTTATTATTCTGCAATTAAATAAAACTCATTAATTTAATATATTTATATAAATATCAATTTGTTGCAGACGCTACTTTTTTTTTGTGATATACAACAATATACCTGTCGTCGTCGCTTCGCTTCCGGATTTGGTTGACTTACACATTTGTTTAAGTACTGAAAGTAACACCGGACCGAACTTTAGGGCAGAGAAATTTAAATCTGCTGCTAGATTAGTAATGAACGTACTGTTGTGGTGTACACATGTTGATCTATATACATATTTGTAGCAAATTCCTTAACCTGTTTATACCTCATGTAAAGTATAAAAGAGTCTTGGGTCACGTTATAAATTGGACAAGTTTTGTTTACAAGGCGGGTCCGTTGCACAGCATGCCGCCGCTCGTGGTGTATGTATCGTCGAGCGCTGCACTCGTGCACGTAGGGGTGGTTAATAATAGCTATTATTGTAGCTCTGTCTATTTATACGCCGCAATAATAGTTCCAAATGCAACCACCACAATATGTGTAGTACAGAAATTTACATGTCTCAACTCTGTGCTCTGTGCTAGGTTTGAAAAGTGGCTTTCATATGCCTTTATTTTATGAAATGGGGGCATTTATACGCTCTTATATATAAAGGAAACTAAATGTATTTCTGCTTGATTATAGATAAATGATTGTTTGTTCTTATTATAATAACAAATACATACATGTATTACGTATAACGTGAACTTTTACTGTTCGTTTCGAATTTTCCTCACATAAAACCGGACAAGGTTTAAACTAGTTCTTGCAATAAGTGTTTCCTCTTGAACCACGGTCATTTAATCTCAAACATTCTAAACTGGTTTCTGCCACCAGGGAATCGTGGAAAAAATATCCAGAGTTCTTTTCAAGAATTATACTAAATTGTGTTACACTTAAATTACTTTTTATTCAAAAAAAGTAATTGAAAGTTACAGGTAATTATTTAATGTATCATTTTTTAATACTTGCATATTACATGTATAGTTCGATTCTTTTTTTTTTATTTCTATGTAAACACTGTTTGTAATATGTTGTAGGACAACTAAAGACAATTGTTATCGTTTCGGACAGTTAAATGAATGTTGAAGAGTAACATCAAGCGAAATGATTAACGGGCATTTATCCAATCTCTAATTGTATTCAGTTCGAAGAAATCAAATGTATCGTATGGGTTGGTTGTGTTGTACTGAGTGCAGTTGCGGGCGGTGCACCTGTCCGGCAGGTGGTGCTTTTCGGTTGCACGTGCCGTCGCCGGATTATTTGTAGATAAATGCTCCGGGGTAACCGCGCCAGCTATGAAGCGTATAATCCTGGGATATGGGACACCTTATGCTTATTAACAATACAAATGTAATTTATAAGTATTATTCTCTTCTATTATTAAGTTAGTATTATTACTGAAATATAATTAATAAAAGTTATGTTTCATATCTTTAAATGAAATAAAATGTTAAGGTACAATCAGCATATTTTATAATATTTATTATGAAATTAAGGCTGACAAACGGATGGTGGGTATATACTATTTATTGAAGTCAGTTCCTTATGACTGCATCCCGTAACATACCAACAGTCCTTATATATCTTGAATTTTTATACATATGGCAATACCCCTGGAAATTGTTTTCTCCCCTACGTCAGGATTGTTTCGTCAAGTCTGTGGTAAGGAGTGTGCGATATAAATATTAAGTTTATATGTAATAAATATATATTGTTGCAATATGTATTCATTACATATATTGCATATATATCAGACTGACCCGAAATTATGTTGTTATTAAATTACAATACATACACAAAACTCCGTATTACATTGTAATTCACTCTTAGTCGGTGGTCGTTCACAACGCTTTTTTCTGCTTGAACTGGCTGGTCCCCCATATATTATATAATGTTTTGTTAATTTAATCACTATCAAACTTTGTAATACTATTATATGAAGATCTTTTTTTATAAACATTTTTTTTCTAATTTTGTTAATTGTTATAATGAAGATTGTTCATATCAATATTATTAAACTTAAAATGTAAAGGCGAGATAAATATATATATATATATATATATTGATGTAGCAAACAAAATACGAACGAATCGGTCACACACTGCAGAGTTGAGAGTGCGAGAGTACAAGGTTTGCTTACAGTTGGTTGCTATGCCACTTGCATATATTGACATTGCATAGAGGGTAGCGTGTGGGCTGGCCGGACAGGTGACTGGCGGCGTCCCTATAAATGTTACGTTTACTGTGGGTATTTTTTTGTCGAAGGTCTTTATTAATAAATGAGTAACTATGCTCCACAGTTATTTACTTTAGATATAAATAGAATCAATTAATTATATTTTCCGCGAACTATAAGAACGACAACAGAAAACATACTAATTAATGTTTTTTTTTTTGTACTTTCCTATTGTATCGAGGTTGAATTGCAATAGGATTATTAAACGTATTAATTAATTATTAAAATGAAATCTTGAAACATATATTAAAACTATATTACTTATACAATGATGATCTTTCGCGGTGTAATAAATACTTCGTGGGATAGGAATGTGTACACACGGGCTTGTTGTTTACAACTTATATCGCAGAGCACCGTTAATATTTAACCTAGCCTTGTTACTTGTAGTGCAATTCCTAGATATAGAATCTGCAATTAACAAAAAGACCGACACCCGTCGTTGTTTAATATCTGTAAATGATCGCTTGATATGAAGAAATCAAAGAAAATGCTCATGCTATGGCGTTAGGCACAATGCAGTCATTTAAGATATTGTATGGTATTGTTATGTGTACTGCAACATGTGCCATGATGCTAAAGTTTTACGTGTTATTTATTATCTGTCACTTTGTCTAAATACGACTTATACATTGTGTGTTCTACTATTGTATTTAAAAATGTGGACGGACCCCATACAATATTGCTTATAGGTTGCTTATAGCTTATCGAGACCAAAAATACAATATTACACACATAACTTGCGTAATAGTTTCACTGCACTTGTCCTCCTATACTCGGGCTGGTTATACCAAGGAACTTTTCCGACGAAATTATTGCATATCTTACAGAGCGCACTAGATGTGTGGGTGGGGGCTCCATTGGATAGTTTGGACCTTGAGGAATAGCCGCGAAGTGTAATTAGCGTCTTACGGGGTGAATGGATTGTTAGTTTTTATCAGAGAGCGCGGGTGGGCAGCGCGGGCGCGCCGAACGCTACTCCCGGCCCCGCGCCGCCGCCGCCGCCGCACCTCAGTCACACGGCGTCGCTCGCGCTGGCGGCCACACTCGTGCGCGCCAGCCCGCACTTTTCAAAAGCATTGCGATCGCGCTTTTCGTAACAACTAGTTTATTCGATCTGTAACACGAGTGAACCTTTGATTGAGCTCAGTTTTCATCCATCTCGTGCCCACTACCGTCCGCTTTTCTTTTGTACCCGAGCTACAGAAACCAACCTACCGATGGACAGAATGGCGAAATACCGCAGGTACGCTTCACATACCACATACCGTCGCCGTTCGGGGCTTATTTTCTTTTCGTTCCTTTTGAGATTAGGAGTCAGTGTATCATCTCACATAAGTCGGTGTGTATCTTCTACTGTCTATTAGTCCGCACTTCCATTGACCAGTAAATTCAATTGCACATGAACACGTGGTGCGTAAAGTAAAATGGCGGCGCCGGCTGTGGCGCGGCTTGGATTCCGTGAGTCACCGCGCCGCGCTTCTACCGCTGATAAAACTGTTCACAGCGACGAGTAACATTGCCACCACTTATCTCAACAGGAATCGGAGCTTCAAGCGAGCAATCGCTGTCGCCCGGTCTTCACATGCAATCATCGCGTTATTATAACATTTGATCCTTTATTATATATTGTAAATACAGCAATCGCATGGCGAAATGTAATGCAAACAAAACATTTAGAGAGTTAATGTCACGGGCTACGCAGAGATCATGAATGTGTTATCAGTACAACCTATTTAATTTTAACATAGAGAATACATACCAGCTACACAGTTCAGAGATGGTAACTCGATTACTGTGGTTCACGGCAGAAAAATTACTTACTTCGTCGGTAGATCCCCTGAACATGACCCACAAACGCAAGTTGGTTTCAAGGTGGCCTAATCAGTACAAAAAATATTGATTGTAACAGAAGCTACAGCCCACATATGACTAAGTAGTGTAACCTATGTTGATTACCACCACAATTAAGCTGTCGTTCATGTTCATTACTGCCTCCTTGTGGTTTGATAATATATTTAATTATAAATAATATAAAGAAAAATTACTAAGGCTTCACCATATAATTGAAAGTTATACTATTTCACTCTGGTACCGGTACCCTCGAGGGCTTGGTAATTCGCCGGCCTTGTCGACCCATTCCATGTTTTGGCTAAAAACGAGATGCACCATTGTTTCTATCACCTAAAAGCTCTAGACGCTAAGTATAGTAAATTTATAAAAAAAGCTTGTTAGAGAGTTCTGGAACGCCTAAATTACAGTTATTCTAATCACTAACCTATACCTTAATGTATTTATATCTAGCCTGTGTCCACTGCTGTCTGGCCGTCGTACCCTCTTTTTTAGTTCCGTCGACCCGCCCCCTTTGTTTAGGTTTATGGTCCACTCATCGTTTTGTTATAAATCCTTATAAGTATTACTCATACTGCGCCTATGTAACAAGGAAATATATATATGGGAAATAGTTTTGGTTAATTGTCCAATATAATAGTGACTTTATTTTGTTTTGTTATTTATTACATGCTTAATTATTTCTTTTTTAGTCCCAATATATTTTTAAGATTTAACATTACACTAGAACCCACTGCTAAATTAGTCTCGCCGCAGCGTTATTATAAGGTCACAACTTGGTGTAAGAAACAGGCTTTCATAACCAACATAAAAATCATATAGCATCAAGCATCTTTATCATACTTCTTCGTCCAATAAGTAAAAAAACATGTTGACCTAATTAACTACTGATAATGAGGTGACATAATCGTCCATCCGAAACTTCTGGGTTGGTTAAATGATAATACTAACAACGCGCATTTAAATTTTATTTATTAAAAACCCGGATTATTAGCGTTATTAAAGTAATTCGTTTTTCTGCCTTCTTCCATCTACGTGACATGCTGCATTAACGTAATGTGTTAAACTCAACATAATCTTAAAAAATCGTAAATCACGTTAATCTTAACAGACTGGTTAAGATTGGTCTATGATTACGGACAAACCACATCATCTCATCCATGCTTATTCTACTTTTATCGGTTTTAAGATGAGTCATTCAATACTGTTGTTTTTAACCAGTTGTAGTCGTAGTCTAGTGCGATAAGTTAATGCATTAAATACTTTAGTATTTACTTATCGCAAAACTATTAGGTAGGTACCAATAATATTTCTTTTATAATTTCTTACGTTTATCCTAAAAAGTATTTAAACGTGCGGATACAGTGTATTTTGCAACAGTACAAATCACCTAAACATTGACTAGTGCAACGCAGTAGGGGCAGCAATAGCAACAATAGTGGGATCAATGATGCGTTCGAACTGAGAGTTGAAAGTGACTTGGGCGTGCTAAATAACCTTAAAATACTTTTTGCAAAATAAACATCTCAATTGATAGGATGTTGTTAATATATTAGTATACATACAGTTGGTAATCAAATACTCGTTAAAGACAACAGCTATTCCGAAACTACATATATGTAACTTATTATTAGACCAGAGAAGCCTATTGTGTATTTTCTCATTAATATATTAAAATCTTTAAATCAATTGATTTAAATATAATGAAATATTATTACAATAAAATTGAATATAATGAATTATACCCGTATCTAAATGTATCTTACCATTGATTGCTATATAAAATTCCTGCTTTATTAGATTTGCTGTTTTTGCTTCGTTTATTAGTTTAACTCGTAAGGATTATATATTGTCTATATAGGCGGTGCCATGGTGAGTAACAGCTCACAGGAGACATTGGAAGTATGTAAATGCACTGCAAGGGGTCATGCGGGCGCGCGGAGTGGCGGAACCGTAGCGGACTTGTGAATGGCGCGGGGCGCGGGGGCCGGCCGTAGTGACGAGCGCGATGATGTCATCTCCGGCAAGCGTTCCGCCATTTTGTAGCGCGCGGCATGCGTTGGTCGCCCCCTCTCGGCCCGCAACACTGCCGCCCGTATGTCGCCACTGCCGCGCCGCCTGCCTATCTTATCTTGTACTTTTATACATTTGTCCGAGTTAATATAAGTTTCAAATTGTTTCCGTCGTGAGACGTCTGTCCCAAGCTCTCCCCTCCTGTTTCTGCCTTCTTTCACATTCCTCTATACTTACTTGACCGCATTATGATGCGGCGTAAAATAATGTCAATTAGTGTCTATTAAGTGGTTATGTCGCTTCTCGCAGCCGATCGTCAAAGGTTCTCATCAGTGGACTACCCCTGCATGCTCGCTTCGACAACATCGAGCCCCTCCTCTCCCAGTATGGCAACGTGCAGCATTGCGACAAAGTGCATTCGCGAGATGCCAACACCCAAGCAGTATTCATCACTTTCGAGACACCGGAGCAGGCGCAGCAGTGAGTATTGACCGTCTTGTCCACTGTCTGGGGTGCACCGCGCCTTCTTAAAACCTCCTTTTTTTCCAATGCTTGGGTTCTCGCTTCTTCACTTTGCAGCAAAATAGGCATGATTAACTTTTTGCGGCTTACTAAGCTTTTTAATGTCTTATGTTTTCTTACTATAGTTTTTAAACATATGCATGATGGAAGTTATATTTATTAGAGGATGTTATAAGTTATGTTCCTACTACTATTAATCTTTTGTCATATTTACTGCGTGTAATGAACTTGCTTTTTATCGTCTTGATTGTTATAAAATTTCACACTGATGTCTTTGCACGAGTTAGTTGGGATATTCATCGGCGAGATGATAGTTTGACCTGAAGTGTTTACTTTACTATAACACTAAACCAAACACTTGACAGGCGCCCGTCTCCAAGAGGCAAAGCAACTGGACCAGTTACTAAATTGTAGTGTGCATGGCGGCAGTGCCCGAAATACAGTACAGGGACATGTATTAAGTCCTCGTAGTAACTATCAACGACATTACAGGGCTATAAACGGTCTGAATGGGTACGAGCTGGAGAGCAACCGTCTGAAAGTTGAGGCGGCGGAGGCAAGCGCACGTGGAGGCCGACGCGGGCGACCAGGTGGTGGGCGCGGCGGCGGTGGCGCTGCTGGTGGCGGTGCACGTCCCACTGACTTCCCTCTGCGTCTTCTCGTGCAGAGTGATATGGTGGGCGCCATTATCGGCCGCCAAGGCAGCACTATACGCCTAATAACGCAACAATCCCGGGCGCGCGTCGACGTCCACCGCAAGGATAACGTCGGCTCGCTCGAAAAGGCCATTACTATCTATGGCAACCCGGAGAATTGCACTAACGCGTGTAAACGCATTCTGGAAGTCATGCAGCAGGAGGCTAATAACACCAATAAAGGGTAAGTTTAAACCGGAATGGTACAATCTGAACTTTGTGGTCGCGCATTCATTAGCGCCCTGCTGATATTATTTGTTTAAGGGCTCCTTAAATTAACTGCACTAATCAATTGCGATAAATTGTGAGAAAGTTTTTTTCTTAGCTATTACGACCAAACTTGTTCTTGTCTTATACATAAATTTATTTAATTTCAGTGAAATTTGCCTCAAAATACTAGCGCATAACAACCTGATTGGGCGCATAATAGGAAAAGGTGGTAATACAATCAAGAGAATCATGCAGGAGACTGATACCAAGATCACAGTATCGTCTATTAATGACATCAATAGCTTCAACTTGGAACGGATTATAACAGTAAAGGGAGCCATAGAGAACATGGCCAAAGCGGAGTCACAAATATCAGCTAAGCTGCGTCAGAGCTATGAAAACGACTTACAGGTGTGTGTAGTGTATATGTGTATTATTGGTTTGTTTATTTCAGACTTATTATAACAAAAGTAATTATTTATAATAAATGATTAATCACCCTCGAGGCTGTCTACTGCTGAACCAGATCCTTCTACTGGAGCTGGAAGCCCAACGTATAAAGCTTTGCGGTCTCGTCCATTTAATCATCGTTAATTTCGTGTTTTCTTATACTTTGGTAGAGAAAACTTTACTACTATATATTTTTTAAATAATACTACGGCAAGGTACCTCCTCAAAGTAGAGGACCTCTTGCATAATAAAGCTGATAAATAATAGAATATAAAAAGATAGTTAATTATCGCCACAATACGCAACAAATTGATCCTCAAAAACTTAGGCTATTGGGGTTGACGTTGCTAGGAGTGTGAATTTGTTTGATTTAGCAACAAATTTTTCCTACATACACATTTCACAATTTCCGTGACAAGCAGACATGTTATTAAGTATAATTTTTTGCCCTTGCTTAGTAAGGTACTCTTATTGTTATAATATTTACGTCATCTTTCCAAAATTTTGTTCTTTACGATTTAGTGTCGAATGTCTATAGACCTTTTAAATTGGACACGTTTTGAACCATAACCTTGGAAAAGTAGGTGAAATACTATGGCACTTTTTATGAAACATTCACGATTCTTAAATAATAGTAGTAGTACTGGTTACTATCATATTGTGATTGCTAAGTCTTTCACTTAAAATCATGGAAACCATTCTAAATGGAGAAATTATTATATTTGAAATTAATATATATTGTTTTTAAATAACTTAAAATGAAAAGTTCAACTATGTTGCATTAATTCGTATTCCAATGCACAGAGCCTAATAGGACTGTCTGTCTGTCTGGGGAGGATGTGCTCGAGTTGCGTAGCATTTATTACAGACTGAGCTGTGTAGACACCTTAAGCTGTTATGGCACATTAGGGTGTAGTAGTGCCAGATACTTGACCCATTGCTTATAGTCTGTTTGACAATTATCTGCGTTTTTTAAAATACTCCTTTTTTGTATAAGGTGGCAAACATTTAACACTCATACGCAAAATGTTTGTTTCTTATATTTAATACAAGCCATAATGGCAAATTTGTCACGTACCACTCGCCCAACTGTTTGGTAAATATTTTCTAAGTATACCAAAGTCGATAAAAATAGTAACAAAGTAAAATAGCAGGACTTTGTATATTGCATTCTAGCAGCGATCGATATCTTAAGGACTCTCTATACACACGTAACGCGCCTCATAGAATCCTTGCCCCCTCGGATCCCATATTACATCGCATAGGACACTTGTCTAGTTAAATAGGTAAATCGAAATTATAATATTTATTAAAAAATATTACTTTTCAGGTGTTGGCGCCGCAGAGCATTATGTTTCCGGGGCTGCACCCGATGGCGATGATGTCGACAGGGCGCGGTTTCTGCAGCGCGCCACCACCTTACCCGCCGCCAATATACGCGCCGCTGGCCGGTCGCGGCGGCGCACAACAGGGCGCCGGCGACTCGCAGGTTTGTACATAATTTAACAGTCACTAGTTGTGTGTGGGTATGTGTGGTGCGGTGGCGGTGGTACTACTGGTAAGGCTTTATACGTACGTGTACACTTACCGTTATCTCTCCTTGCTCTTTCATATAACCGTTAAATAGCATTCAGTCATTCCAACTGGTGAAATATATGGGGCGCGCGCGTGCGCAATAACCGTCTCAGTTGATTCGCAGATTATGCGCGCATAATCTTCTTGTCCTAGAACTACTCTGCATTACTCTATACCCTTATAAGGTTAATATTATCGAAGAATATTCATAACTCGCCGAGAGTTGAGCTTATAAAATTTCACGGAAATCTTACTTTAGCTTTGTTCGTTCTAATAATTTCTTGTTTTTGAAATTCATGTTTAAAATAGGCACTCACGACTGTCATTGTACCAGACTTAGTTAATACTGGAGGAAGATATATTTGGTTGCGGGTCCCAAAATAGACAATTACAGAAAATAAATTATTTTAGGTTTGCTTGTTGCGAAAATTATCTCATGTTAATCTCTTTAATTAGGTTGGTAAAGTTGAAATAACGCAGGGTTCCTCTTATTCCAAAAAACTGCTTCTTTGGAAGTTTAGATGTAGAAACAAACATTTAAATTAAAATAATTACATTAAATTAATAACTGCCTAAAATAAATAATTGTTCTAATTTACAGCTTCAGATGTTTCTCAACATATTTTGATGTCAAAATTAATTTTGTGCCTTTTAGACTGAAACGGGTGTCGGTTCGCAGGAGACGACGTATCTGTACATCCCGAATAACGCTGTGGGTGCAATCATCGGTACTAAGGGTTCACACATCCGCAACATCATCCGTTTTAGCAACGCGTCTGTAAAAATTGCGCCGTTGGAGCAGGAGAAGCAAGGAGAGGCCGCTGCCGGCGCGCAGCAGGAGCGCAAGGTGACCATTGTCGGCAGCCCTGAAGCCCAGTGGAAAGTATGTGCAATAATGTATTTTACATAGAATATATTATCTTGCTCGGTACTATTTTGTACTGTTAGGGATATGTCCAATTTAGGATTATTGATAAACTCCTGTCATAAAAAGTATAATTCAAATATTATTATTCTTAAAAACTGAATATTAAATGTTGGCTTAAGTTCCGAATACGATCCATAACTGGTGGCGGTGGTGCTTGGTTTTTATTAGTATAAATTAGCTAAGAATTTAGTTAATTCTATCATCAATTTTGCAGGCCCAATACTTGATCTTTGAGAAAATGCGCGAAGAGGGCTTCATGTCTGGCTCTGACGACGTGCGACTCACGGTAGAGATAGTCGTAGCTTCCTCCCAAGTGGGACGCATCATCGGCAAGGGCGGCCAGAATGTTCGCGAACTGCAACGTGTGACTGGCTCGTTGATCAAACTGCCTGAGCAGCCGCCTCCAGCTGGCGCGCAGCCTGACCACGAGACCACCGTGCACATCGTCGGACCCTTCTATAGCGTGCAGGTGGGTAGTATGGCTGGTATTCAGTGTACACAATGGGCATCGTTGTGTACTAGTCATGTTTATTTACTTTAAAACTGCTAGCTAATACTTCTGGTTAGCAGTTGTCCATTTGATTTGAAGTGATAAGGAACAAATTATGAAAACCAAGCAGATTTTGTTTTGTGTGGGGTGGGTTAGACTTAATTTTGTTACATGAATTGACCTAATGTGACTGGAGAAACAGTGTTTTCATGGATCGCAAGTCAAAGATGATACAAATAAGAATATCTAATAAAAAAGGAATTCTTATGCAGCATATGTTTTAAAAATCATTGGTATATGTTTATATCTTGACTGTTATTAAAAATGTGCAATGCTTATGTGCTGTTCTCACAGGCAGTACAATGCCCTCCTCCTTGCAGTGCTTTTACGCGCACATTATGATTATACTTCGAGGACTGAGACTGGGCATGGCTTATTATATACACAGCAATCAGATGGAGGTCCCCCCCGCATGCACGCAATAATAAATACAAAACAAGTTACTAAAACCACTATTTTTTTTACGTGACTAACATACTTTATGTAAGGAGTAGAAAATATTACTATATTAATATTAGAACCATAAAATATGGTCTATTATGACTCCGTACCAGACTGTGGCGAAGCGGTTACAATCTTTACATCGCTATAGAATAGTGTGTGAAATTCCTAAATGACTCCCATTATCTATTTTGGAATGCGGACTCCGCATTACATGATTTACTCCCATCTCTCAGTTTAATGCCCTTGCATCGTTTTAGAGCACGTTACGTGAGAGGTCTCAGTTTTCTTGCAAATACGACACGTTCAGTGGAGTTACGTATCGTAGTCGAAATTATGTAGTAGCGATATATGTATTATGCACTATGTGGGGTCCCCTACTTAATTACCATTTCTAACCCTCATTCCAATTAATTGTTTTGTATAAATTTATTGTGTTATTTTAGTGTTCTATATGAATATGGTTAAAGTAGTAACAAATACGACTAATCTACAATCTCGACATTGCGCTATTAGCGAAGCGAAATTTAATGAAGTGTAATTGAAGTTATTTTGAAGCGTTATTTGTACGTGGAAGGTGTGCAATTGAATTTGTTTTCTAATTTGTGTGGAAGTGCATTTGTGTGGTGCGTGCGTGCGCGTACGTGCCTGTGTGTGTGTGTTGTTTGTGTGTATGTGCGCGTGTGCGTGGCGTGTGCGCATGTCTCTGTGAGAGCGAGATGTACCGAGTGCTTGTACACATGTAGTTACAATCCCATGTCGCTAAGGAAGACGTAGCGGCGAAGCATGGTGCTGTCAAGTGTTGGTCCGCCGTAAAGAAAAGATAAGTACTGCTTTCTAGTTGTTGCTGGCGCTAAGCGAACTACAATAATTGACGACTTGTTACCTAGGATGGCGACTCACTGTGGCATAATAATTTTTTAAATTTTGTAGCAAACGCCCGAAGCGGGATGAGGAAGGTGTCCCTTCGCATCTGGCATTGCACCAGAATTTGTGATCGAAAAAATACCATGTGAGAAACTGCCGTGACGGCTTGGTTAATGCTTTGACGCTACTCCATAGGTGAGTTACTCTTATTTTATAAATTCAACTCGAGGCGAAAGCGTTGTGAACATGATTTACTTATAATAAACATGTTTAATTAATTACTGTTTTTGATTTTGTGCTGTTGCCTTACTCTCTGGTTATGTTATTGTAACTACATGTGATTAAGCATTTGGAAGTCCAATGTGTCGCTAATTGTGAACGTGTGGTGTGTGTGTTTGGTTAGTGTGTGTGTGTTTGGTTAGTGTGTGTATGTTTGTGTGTGTGTAAGTGGAGCGGATGTCGGAGAGCTGTGAACTAGAATGATCAATAAAATTTACTAATTGATAAGCTTATGCGATTTTATTTGTCCAAAAATGTATTTATAAAACTATCGTTTATTATTTTTAATGTTATATGATATGTATATGCTTAAAAGGTTATCGAGTAGGTAGGATATGCACCGCGCAGCGAGTTGTGGTGTGTGTACACCATCACGCATTACCACAGCCACCACTACCAATACCACCACCACTACCAATACCACCATCACTACCAATACCACCACCACTACCACTACCATCCACTCCTTATGGGAAACCCTTCAACCATTACATACACTCAGTAAAATGTTTACATCGATACAGCATTCGCTTTACTGATGTGTGAACGGTCTGCTTTGTTTCAGTCTGCGCAGCGCCGCATTCGCGACATGGTGGCTCAGGCGACGGCGCCGGGACGCCACCGCCGCGCCGCGCCGCCACCACCTCCGCCGCCGCAACAGTAGATCATCGCCGCAACCACTCACCACTACACCACCACTTCACCACACCACACCACCACTCCACTACACCACCACTTACCCAACGCCCGGCGGACGCTCCTCACCTCATCGCACCTTCGATCAACAACAAGATTAGATATGATGATTAGTTACGCAAAATAGATAGCAGTACCACATACAATGTAAGACCTGATTTTGAGTTGTCTATCCATCGTTGATTATAAAACATTTTCAATTTACAATTATGATATTTCTAGAAGATTGGTAAGTATGGACATACTAAAGCGCATATTGTTAAAATAAAAATTGTTTTAAATCTATTTGGTAGATAATTTATGTATTCAAATATATGTGTGTGTTGTTTAGTATATACGCCAATGCGGGGGAGACTTTCGCTTTGGTATATGACTCCTACATCTAGTCTTATTGTTGATAGAAGCATCGTACACACAACCTTAGCGACGCTCACACTGTTGTTGTTTAAATTATACAAGTGTTTCAAAGAGGTGAAATAAAAGTTCCCCTAGAGTGGGCAGCATAAACAACCAGAAGTGGTAGAATCTTACAATTTGTACTTTGTGAGTAATTGATTTGTATAAATTATTTGAAAATATCTTAAGTTTCATATTTCTTACCTCTCAGTTATTGGAGGAAACTAAAAATTGACACTAAATGATCATGAATTATTTATTTTGATGTGGAGATAGTAATAACAAGTTAAAGATGTATAAATTAATTGTTGAAATTAATGAAACTACATAAGTAGTTAATTTATATTTTAAAACTGTTATATTTAATTAAATCATTATTCCACATTTATGTGTATTTAATAATCATAAAATTTATATTAAAATATTTGTAATTATATAAATCATATCTTAGACAATTTACTTATTGATTGGGGCGCTATGCTTTGAATGGAAACAAGGATCATCTTATTATCCGAGACATTCTGTTTTCCTAGATATGTTAAAATTAAAAAAATTAGTAAAATTTAGCATAAATTATCTTTACTATTGTGCACAGAATCTTATAAATCATCTTACAAAAATTATACATTTTAAATAATATTCTTATACAAATTTAATCTCGTTATTGTCTGTAAAAAATATTGTACCTCTTTGAAACACGTTGTATAAAATATAGCGAAATGTAATTTAATAATATTAAATATTTGATGTATTATACCATATTTTATCCCCGGATTACCTATTATAGTATGTTGATGATTTGATGATTATATGTATACATACTTGCTATATATTATTCATATACACTATTTTTATTTATCGGCAGTGTCCGGTATATGAATTTTGCCGTGAAAAGTATATTCGTTGTTATGTCGTTTTCGTGCCACGTACGGGCTACATCGCGGAGGTGTAACGATTAAGTGATAGATTTGTTTTTTTATATCCCCCTACCGGTTTCATGCGTGTCGTCGACAGCGATGGGTGTAGTGCTACGCACTCAGTTTATGATGCACGTTTTCTGTTATGCATTGTTCGAACTGAGCAGGGAATGGTTTTGGTTTTATCGTCACGTCTGGGAGCGCTGTGCGGGACGCGAGTTGTTTATAGGTTTGAGTCCGCTAAGGAAGCCCCGAATGAGGGCCGCAAAATTTCTCTGCTCACTTTCGTAGTAAAACCGGTAGCTAATTTTTTGCGGCTTTTATTCTACCATTTGCGCGTCTGTGTGATATGAATCTATGGCGCGACGACGACCAGTACCAAACCCTCGGCCAGACTGCTATATAGTTAGTGGTGCGACTCGTTAGACGATACATTGCCAAGTCGTCTTGGCCCGCGCACTACACCAGTGAGGCGCGCTAACATTTTCGTTAAATAGCGATCTGACGGAGAGGTCACAGGTCTGAAAGATACGAGTTTAACTTGTAAGCGACGGGCGTTGATCATTTAGTTTTTTTGTAATTTTATCAGCGTGTTAGCCTGATGACGTTTTATCGTATTGACGCGATGCACGCTCGTCGTTATCGTACGCATTTTGTCAACTTTCGAGTGTACGTTTTGTGTTACGATTGTGCCAAGTGAGATATTTAACTAAGAGGGATTAAGATTAAGTGAACGATGTCGAAATTGAGGAAAACCCTTGATATTTATATTTATAATTGTAATGTGATATAATATATGGAAATTTCGAAAAATATCCCCCAGGATGTTTCGCATTGACAGTCATCTTAAATATTCAGTTCTTTGAACTGAAGCGACTACAATATTGTAGCGTAGACACTCGAGCCCGCCTGTAGCCTCGACTACCATTTTCTGATTAAATCTCTGAAAAATTGTACACCGTGAAGTGAAGTATTTGACACATCCACCGATCGACGCCTCTGGCGTCTAGGTAGAGACACAAATCCGCACCGACATCCCAGGTGCATTAAAATAATTTTCATTTCATTGTGTCCGTACGTAATAAGTGGTGGGTCATCCACCATTTATGCCTTTGGATTCAATTTCATTGGTCACTTTAAAACCGATAGTGAAGATTCCCCTCGATACACCTTATTGGTTTATGTTGAGATAAAATGTCACAAAAGGCATTGCTAGTGTTGTATGGGCTCCGCTGCATTTGCATTTGGTTGCCACTCTTCAGATGCCGGCTGCATTTAGTGTGTACCCTCACATCGGTTTTGTAGTCTACACTTGCGTACTTTCACATATTGTTTATTGTAAATATCTTGGATCAACTACTTAATTCGTCTGCACTTAACGTGCAGTTCAGGTTCACTTTTGCTGCGTTCGTGTAAGTAGTTTATATCGCTTTCGCATATTATCTCTTTGGCATCAAACCAGCCTGTAACACAGTCACCGACCGGCCGACCTTTAACTAGTTATATATAGACGTTCATTAGCGTAACATCCTCCGCCCTTAATCTAGAGCTCTGTAAACGGCTCTATTTTGACGCAATAGTTTAGTCCACTAACATATTGACCCTTCATTGATTCAACAGATTCTCTTTGCTTTCTAAGCGGATAACATGACCATCATTTGTTTAAGCGCACTATCTCACGTCACGTTTCACGTCTCATCACATTTTACAACGCTTTCCATAGGCTGTGGTGAGGACGCGAGCGATAGTGTGTGTGTGTGTGGTGTGCAGGGGGATCACAACGATTAAACTCCCACATAATAGAGCTTAGCGGATACTCGGTTCCGAATATGTCTTAACATTCCATGCTTGAATGACATTATATCCGGGAGTGTCGAGAGAGAATATCTGCTGCCTTGACACACTGACCCGTTTTGATTGTTGCGATTATACCCCCCGTATCAAAGATTTCCCTGTCGGTCTGTGACCGGAAAACAGGATCTAAGTCCGCTTTGGCGGCGTTAAAAACATATTCGTAGCGCATTTCTATTTGTGATGCGCCAAAATAATAGGTACCGCTCCCCAACGGTACTAAACGGTTGCGCGTGAACTAGTGCCGTTCGGAGCGCCACACAGTTGGTGGACAGACTCGCCCGCGTCGGCCTCCAGCGGAGCGTGGAGTGGCCACATACTCTGCGAGGGGATTGTACATATAGGCGTGTCGTTGATTCCTTCCAGTTGTGAGAGCGAGAGTATATGTACCTACTATGATTTTGTACCGTGTTAGAATGCTGAAATAGTTTTAGTTGATTATTGTATCGTTGTGAAGTAGCGTTAAGTTAGAGGGCGCAGGCGTCGCGCGGCCCGAGACTGAACTACACCACCGCCACCCGGCCCTGCGCCCTCGCGCCCCGCTTTTACGTGCGCCGACAATCTATATAGAAAACTTTGTCATTGTCCTTTGATGGTTCTCTATTGTTTACGTTTAATTTCTCATGTGTGTATCAACTTGTGTATTTGACGTGTGATCGAACGTCTGGTTTAATCGATTACGTTTCGTGCTTGTTGGATTGTATTTAAAAAGATTTTCCGATGCTACGTGGAATTTAATTTTTCGTCTGATTGATTGGATTTGAGTTTGTTGTGAGTCGCTCACAGTCTGATCGATCGTTGGAGGGGAATCACAAAGACCCGTCGTATTGATGGGGGCGCTTCGCGCACTCGTATTATTGTCGGAGGGGCTGTTATTGTTGCTTCTCTCATAAACGTGTTAAGGTTCAATATACATTTATATTTTTTTCTGTAATGTCATTCTGTATTTTTTTTATATAATTCACCAACAATTTCCTTGAATTTACTGTTATATATAGAACCATTTTTTATAATTGGTATAAGTTCTGAAACTAATAACTACCTCAATATTACTAAATGAATATGATAATTATCTTTGTGCATGTTTTTGGGAACTGAAGTTTAATTATTACAAAAAAATCAATATAATATAAGAATGCTATTTTAAACATAGTGACGGAAAAATGTCAAAATTAGGTTTCTTAACGTAATAAAAATGATTAAAATGAATAGTTTCCTTATTTGTGTTCCTTCTCCCAGTATACTTTGTGACCGTTGTACACATGACGTAAGCAACATGCGCGCAAACACTGCGTAACATCACATTCATCTCTGCAAGTGAATGGCTCCGAGAACTTATTACTTAAACTTATATGGCACGAGTTTACGATAAGACTTAAGATTTTGCTTGTTTCGAGCGAAGCTGATCAAGGTCAGTTTTACACAACGTTTTTTGACGTTTGGTTAAAATTATTCGCATACTAGAATTATGGCAAAATTTGTTATTCTTTGTTAGTTTAAGGTTACCATAAACTTAAATTGTAATTGGCATTTTCTTTGTAAATTTGTTACGTAAGAAATTATTGTATTTGTGTTGTAGATTTTGGAAAAATAAATCGAGTAAAAAATAATCTGGTTCATGATTATCTAATTAAACAAATCGCCTTACCCTAATTGTTTAAAATGTTCTTATAAACTACGATCTTTCTGTTAAGATTTTCCACTAATTTATATCTTGTTACGCAACAAGGTAAGTTTTTGTAACAAAGAAGGGGTGGGGGGAGATTACTCCTAGTCTGCCCTACATCTTCGGCAAGGATATATATATGCAGATGCGTTCTTCACCTGAGGACAGATTAAATGCAATGTTGGTCTTCAGATCCTCTAGTTTCGTTAAACGAAACCAGTATTATGCTACTTTTTTGTAAGGGCGTGGTATATAAGCAGATTTTAAGATTATGCACAACCCCCATGAAATGACTAAGTACATTTTATCAATAATAAAATTACAGGATTGCAGAACCTGCAACGTTTGTATTATTAACATTACAACTATCGCCAGTGGAAAAAAAGCTACACGTCCTTGGATCGTTTTGTAGACCAATTTGTATTACTACAAATGATCCTATAATGAAATTGGAACAACGGGCCATTATTGATATTCTACTTACTATTAATCATGTTACCTTGCTTTTAAACTAGTTTTACTAAAAAAATGAAGATTGCCACCTTTTCCCTATTGTTTTGTTTAGCTTTATTGTATTACTACAGTACATAAGATTGTGCGTCGGCGTTCCTGCTTTACTATGTCGTAAGTACCATGTTTTATTACAAATTACATAAACAAGAATAGTATTTTCCCATTACCATAATTAAAATATGATTTGTCCGGGAACATATAGTAAATACGTTATGAAAAGTGTTGTGTTCCGAACAAAAACAAGGCATATATGCATATTCCACTCATACATCTGTGATCCAAATTTGTATAACAAATATTTTGTTGACAATTGTGCTTTGACCGCCGCAAGTTCAGACTGTAAAATACAGCCAATTCCGGACCACTTAAATGACAAATTTTACTACTTTCCAGGACAAGGTATTGTTGTCGACGAATCACTTAAGTAGCACGGGAGACTAGGCTTTGCACAAAAACTTTCAAAATCTGCACAAGTCGGCGTCAAGACCTACGTACTGTGCGATTCTTCAAGTTGCTATCTATGGAAGTTTTTTGTATATCCTGAAAAAGACAAAGGACAGATAGAACAGGAAGATGAGTATATAGACAGACCAGAAGGTGAAGAGACAAACAATCAAAGCGACGGGATGGACAGACGAAGTGACGACACAAACAGACAAGGCAGTGAGATAGACAAGATGAAGAGATAGACAGTGAGGACCACGAGATGCAACCACCACAGGCAAGGGTAATGAAACAAACATACAAGGTGACGAGACAAATAGACAAGACCGTGAGGCATCAGAACGACTGGCGACTGGCGCTACTGCCAAATTTGTGCATGACTTAGTACAGCCGCTGCTTCACCGAGGACATATGTTAATAATGAATAATTTTTACAATAATCTGTTTACAGCGCGATGCCTTAAAAGTCTGACTGTTATGGTAACGACTGAATCTGGAATTTATTACAGATTCACTAAAGACTAACTAAAACAACTTCGACATGGAGAAGTATCGGGAAATTACTGTTCCGATTTGTCTTTGATGATATGGCGAGATGATTAAGGAAAAGTCAATCCAATCCAAGTCAAGTCCGGTAATAACTAATTTAATAAATGAATTTCACAAACGGCAGTTGTCAATGAATTTTACCACAGACAAGACAGTAATCTTTTCTGTGATGTTTATGGCATTCCAACATTCTTACGTGGTCATAAACCTACGCCATCTCAAAATTTATTCATAAATTTCCATTTTCCAAGAAAAGCTGAAATTGCACCCTTTGTTTTTATTAAATTGATTCTAAAAGTGAGTACAATCCTGTTAAACATGCACCTTTCGACAACCAGCGTGCTTTAGAATGGAAGCGCAATCGTTGGAAGTCTTCATATTTTTTTCGTTCCTGGGTGTTGTCGATGGATGATACAGTGAGTTACCTTTGGTATAATTATTTTGTGATGGCTTATAAACCCACGATATCTCCCGACCATGGCAGGAGCTCCATCTGTTGCCGCCGAAATACACGTGTAAATAAACGGTGACATGAACTGTATATAAATGCATGGAGAATGACGTAAATCTATGCATCGATGGCTACTTCATGAATGTTCATATCGCTCATTAATATTGACCAAGACAAAACTGAGACCACTGAGTCTATACTATTATCACTGAGATATGATCTGTAACTGTGATGACAGAAGAAATTAATGTTTCCAACCAGAAAAAATGTATAAATAGAAATTATTCTTATTTTAGACTAAAATATGAGTTTTGTTCATTTACTTGGGGGTATTCATTCACTGGCAGTTTACCTTATACGTTCAGGTCTAGCGTTGTCATGGAACAGCAATTGACCGGTTGTTTAACGGCTATCTTTTCCATCATGGTTTGCCATTGTAGACAATAATCTGCCGTAATCGTCAGGTCGGATCTTAGGAAGCTGTATGACACCAGCACTGGTCCACCAAACACTCACCAGTACATTTTTCTGAGTCAACTTTCGCTTGGCACAGGATTTGGCCGGTTCTCCTGGGTTCAACCACTGTGATGAGCGTTTCCGATTGTCGTACAGTATCTATTTTTCTTTACAAGTAACGATACCATTCAAAATTCCCTCGTTATTGTGACGATTGAGTAATGTAACGCAGCAGTCCATACATGTTTGTTGGTGTGCTTCACTCGATTCATGCGGTACCCATTTCTCGAGCTTCTTCGCGTTTCCAATTTGTTTCAAGTGAATTAAAGTTGTTTCGTTACTCACACCGAAGCCTGCCGCTAACTCTGGCGAGGTTTGCAATAGATCCGTTTCCGAGATCGCCTTTAATCCTTCATTGTCAACTTGGGTCTAAGGCCATCCGCTGGGTTGGTTTGGAGGTCAAAATCTCCAGAACGAAAATGTTGGAACCGAAAACGTAGCGTACTTTCTTTCACAGTAGCTTTCCCATACACATCTTTTCATTAATTCTTCGAACTCTTTCTACATTGCACGTGCCGCGCTGGAGCTCAAATTCGTAAATAATGCGATATTCCAAGTTTTCCATTTTGTTAACAGTAGGATTTCAAAGAAAAAACAAATGAATCACTTAATTCGGGATACAAATACATAATCCTGAATCTGAAATACATTTGAATTTACAATTCCTATGATTATATTCCATATTATTTGAGATCAAGTTCGACAAAACGCCAATTTCATATGTAAGGATCTAATATTCGCAATATTTTGTCATCTTTGTTGTGTGCGTACACCTTGTTATGTTTATTTTTTTAATACTTTATCTAGTTGAATTTATGTTAAGTATTTTTTGTGTCCTGATGTTTTTTTTAATATTAATTAATTATATTTTTTGTTTATAATACACACAAATTAAAATTAGGTTTTTTATTATACTTGATATTTAGTTTATATAGTAAAAAGTATCAAGTAAAAGTTACAATATATTTTTTTCATAACAAAGGTTTTCACGAACGTCGAGAAGGTACGTCGCGCGGTACCGACTGGTTTCGGACTCGAGCCTCGAGACAGCTTCTCGCGGGACGGATGATTGAGTATATAAAGGCAAATAATAAATAACATTTAAAATACCTGTGTCAATACGTATTTATTATCAAAAATAAGATGACAACGTATGTTTGTTTAGTTTACGTTTAACTTTTTTAAATGCATGTGTGGTAGCCACCAACGAATAGATCTGTTGGCGCTCGCCTTCGATAATTTTGATGTCAACCATACGCCAAGTAGAATGAATTGGAAAGATTCGTTTCATTAAGAATATGCAAAATGTAAACGCAATGCGATGCAAGAAATCATCGAAACGCACCTTCGGCCGCTCTCAAGTCTCCATTTCTTTTCTGTAAAGTGCGTCTTTCCATCCAGACGTCGCATCTTGCCATGCGCTTTCTCAATATATTCAATCCATTTAATAACTGGATCGTGTTTTGTACCTATTTGTCACACCATACTTGTTATGGTAAAAGAAGAGTAAATAAAACGTGGGACGAGCTGTTTACGTAGATTCAATGTTTTGTTTTACAGAACTGTGACACTGAAGCCCACGTTATAAACGTTTCGATGATTCTGGGTGCTAAGATGGTATGATTCTCTGTCGATAATTGGGTCTTCGGATCCCTAAATTTGATTATGCGCTTTATTCTGCGAGGGCGCGGTTCTTCCTAGTCAAGTTGACTCATGCTTGTTGCAGCTAGAAACTAGCTGGTCTATTCAATTGGAACTAGATGACGTAATATAGTTTTTCGATTACAACATTTTTTTAAAAAAGTTGATCACAGTTCTTGAACATTAAACTACAGTGGTCATTAAACTATGTACCTTTAATTGTAAGAGTACATTGTGGTAAAACCATGCACTTATGAGTTGCTGCAGTACGATTTTTATAGAAGTAAGGGTTACACAAAGTGTACTAGTTATGATTCCTGCAGATTTAATACATACATAATACATTCGACCAAGATTCCATCGTGCACGTGCGTACGCTCGGATGTGTAATGTATCGTTACCCGAGATTGCGTCTTTTTACTTGTGTACTCTTTCCATGGAACGGCGCTAAATGCATGAATGTTCGCTTATGCCTAGCGATTTTTTTTTGGGCTGATGGCCGCTGTTAGCCCCAGGGCTTTTACAGTTTCACCGGGTTGAGAGGTGACCGAGCGCTTATGGCTCTCAGTCGAGACCTCTATATATGGGTAACCAGCGCAAGGGCTCCGGGGAGAACCTCAACTAGACCGTTACCCTGTTTCGCGAGAGCGTCTGACTCAAGGGTGCCCAAGAGGGCCGAACCTCGGCTCGGTCAGTTGCTTCTGACAGAGGATTATCTTAATTAATATCACTATTATTATTAACTACCTGTACCACCACTTCAGAATGCGTGGGCGCTGGAGAAGAAGTGGCGCAAGAAACTCCAGCAACGCTTGTATCTGTATGGACTGGAGAGAACCGGCCAGTGACATGGCGGTATCGCGAATAACTTTGTTTGCGACGCCCTCGCCGTCGGCGGGGGCGATATGAGGGTGCAATGTTTGTGTGTTGTGTTTTATGAAGGGCTAGGGCCCTGGTGGTTGCGTCGTCAGGGTCGTCGAGGGCGTGCCTCGGTCTCCTTCCGACGCGTGTGAATCTATGATTCGCGATGGGATTGTAAGTGGCGGCACTTACAATCAAGGGGTTAGAGTGTGTGACGGCAGAGTCGAAATATCGGCTATCATATATTCAAGTACTGAGCTATGGTCGGCAGCTCAAGATCTATGTGTAGATTTTCGTTACGGCCACGAACCTCGGCGCACCAGTGGGCTTGTGCATGAAACGATTTTGTATTACCTGAAGTTGATGGCGGGGAGGCATGCGCAAAGACGGGGCTTGCATATGTCATTATGGGTCGGATGCACGCGTTGTATAGTGTAATTTTATTACGCAGGGACATTTTGCTATTATTATTAAGTAACGGTGCAAGCGACCTTGGACGAACGCTGCTAGATTCCGTACGCGGTTGACATGCGGACCGAAGGTGAGTCTTTCATCTAATGTGACGCCTAAGTATTTGACTGTCTTTTCCCAGGGGATTGGACGATCAAATAACTCTATAGTTGGAGATGCGGTGTTTTGTTGCGCAGAGAGGAGTACAAGGCTGTACTTTTGGTGGGGTTAATCTCTATCTTCCATTTCCGAAACCATATCCTTAAGGTGTTGGATGCTGATTGGAGGCGTTTACTAATAGCGTCTGGTTTGAATCCAGACACGTAGAGGCCGGTGTCATCGGCGAAAAAGGCCAGCTCTATACCGCGGGTACGCGGTATGTCGTTAGTGTAGAGTTTGTATAAAATAGGACCTAGGACAGAGCCTTGTGGTACTCCGGCACAAATGGGGTGAACCTCGGAGCGCGTTCCCTCGACGCGGTAACGAAAGGTTCGATTTCGGAGAAAATCTCGTATGATAAGTACGAGTCGATCGCTTTTACCGAGCTCATATAGTTTGTAGCAGGCCGTTGGTCTGAACCTTAATCGAAAGCTTTCGCCACGTCGAGAAAAAGTGCCCCAGTTTGGTAGCCCTGAAGAAATTTACTGAGGATGTGCTCCGTGATGCGGTGCACTTGATGTGTGCATGAGTGTTGGGTGCGAAACCCGAACTGCTCATTGATTGGCAGCCCTCGGGACAGCATGAAGTCCTTGAGGCGGGTGAGGATGAGCCTTTCATATATACCTTACCCAAGACTTTGAGTAGGCTTATGGGTCGATAGGCTGATGGATCGGTTGGATGTTTTGAGGGCTTGAGAATCCCTATGACACGATACTTCCATAAAATCATGTCTTATTATCGTTGTATTCTTTTGAGACGATTTTTATATTTTGTTGACAATTGTGCTTTGACCGCCGTTAATTCAGACTGTAAAATACAGCCAATTCCGGACCACTTAAATGACAAATTTTACTACTTTCCAGGACAAGGTATTGTTGTCGACGAATCACTTAAGTAGCACGGGAGACTAGGCTTTGCACAAAAACTTTCAAAATCTGCACAAGTCGGCGTCAAGACCTACGTACTGTGCGATTCTTCAAGTTGCTATCTATGGAAGTTTTTTGTATATCCTGAAAAAGACAAAGGACAGATAGAACAGGAAGATGAGTATATAGACAGACCAGAAGGTGAAGAGACAAACAATCAAAGCGACGGGATGGACAGACGAAGTGACGACACAAACAGACAAGGCAGTGAGATAGACAAGATGAAGAGATAGACAGTGAGGACCACGAGATGCAACCACCACAGGCAAGGGTAATGAAAAAAACATACAAGGTGACGAGACAAATAGACAAGACCATGAGGCATCAGAACGACTGGCGACTGGCGCTACTGCCAAATTTGTGCATGACTTAGTACAGCCGCTGCTTCACCGAGGACATATGTTAATAATGAATAATTTTTACAATAATCTGTTTACAGCGCGATGCCTTAAAAGTCTGACTGTTATGGTAACGACTGAATCTGGAATTTATTACAGATTCACTAAAGACTAACTAAAACAACTTCGACATGGAGAAGTATCGGGAAATTACTGTTCCGATTTGTCTTTGATGATATGGCGAGATGATTTAGGAAAAGTCAATCCAATCCAAGTCAAGTCCGGTAATAACTAATTTAATAAATGAATTTCACAAATATTCATAAAATATTCATAGTATACATTGTGGTAAAACCATGCACTTATGAGTTGCTGCAGTACGATTTTTATAGAAGTAAGGGTTACACAAAGTGTACTAGTTATGATTCCTGCAGATTTAATACATACATAATACATTGGACCAAGATTCCATCGTGCACGTGCGTACGCTCGGATGTGTAATGTATCGTTACCCGAGATTGTGTCTTTTTACTTGTGTACTCTTTCCATGGAACGGCGCTAAATGCATGAATGTTCGCTTATGCCTAGCGATTTTTTTTTTTTTTTTTTTCGGCCTGATGGCCGCTGTTAGCCCCAGGGCTTTTACAGTTTCACCGGGTTGAGAGGTGACCGAGCGCTTATGGCTCTCAGTCGAGACCTCTATATATGGGTAACCAGCGCAAGGGCTCCCGAGAGGGAGCCTCGGCTTGGACCGTTACCCTGTTTCGCGAGAGCGTCTGACTCGAGGGTGCCCAAGAGGGCCGAACCTCGGCTCGGTCAGTTGCTTCTGACAGAGGATTATCTTAATTAATATCACTATTATTATTAACTACCTGTACCACCACTTCAGAATGCGTGGGCGCTGGAGAAGAAGTGGCGCAAGAAACTCCAGCAACGCTTCTATCTGTATGGACTGGAGAGAACCTGCCAGTGACATGGCGGTATCGCGAATAACTTTGTTTGCGACGCCCTCGCCGTCGGCGGGGGCGATATGAGGGTGCAATGTTTGTGTGTTGTGTTTTATGAAGGGCTTGGGCCCTGGTGGTTGCGTCGTCAGGGTCGTCGAGGGCGTGCCTCGGTCTCCTACGGACGCGGGTAAATCTATGATTCGCGATGGGATTGTAAGTGGCGGCACTTACAATCAAAGGGTTTCGGTGTGTGACGGCAGAGTCGAAATATCGGCGAGAAGCCTGCTTCAGGTACTGAGCTATGGTCGGCAGCTCAAGATCTATGTGTAGATTTTCGTTACGCAAGAACCACGGCGCACCGGTGGCCTTGCGCATGAAACGATTTTGTATTACCTGAAGTCGGTGAATGTGACGCGGGGAGGCATGCGCAAAGACGGGGCTTGCGTATGTCATTATGGGTCGGATGCACGCTTTGTAAAGTGTAATTTTATTACGCAGGGACATTTTGCTATTTTTATTAAGTAACGGGTGCAAACGACCTAGGACGAACGCTGCTCGATTCCGTACGCGGTTGACATGCGGACCGAAGGTGAGTCTTTCATCTAATGTGACGCCTAAGTATTTGACTGTCTTTTCCCAGGGGATTGGACGATCAAATAACTCTATAGTTTGGAGATGCGGCGGTTTGTTGCGCCGAGAGAAGTAAATGGCTGCACTTTTGGTGGGGTTAACCTCGATCCTCCATTTCCGAAACCATTTCCCTAAGGTGTTGGCTGCAGATTGGAGGCGTTTACAAATAGCGTCTGGTTTAAATCCAGACAGCACGTCCGGTGCGTGACCCAATATGTATGGAAAATGGGTAGGCGTAGTAGGCGCTACGACGTCGAAGTCGAGTGCGTCGCTTAGCGAGTCTAAAGCCAACCCCCGGGGGTTGATTTTAGTTGCATTCCACCGAGTGTGCTTGCTATTGAAATCTCCTGCCAAAATGACTGAGTTTCCAAGGGAAAGGAGCGCCACGAAGTCGCTTCGTAAAACTTGTGCGTCACGTCTGCAAGGCAGGTAGACGGACGCGATTGTGATGGGGGCGTGGCCGGTCATGGCTAGCTGACAGACCGAGGCTTCTAGGAAGGTTAGGGTTGGCGTATCGACGGGCACGCAGTGCAAGGACTTTTTATAGTAGATGAGAGTTCCGCCATTAGCGGCGGAAGTTCTATCATTCCTAATGATGTATAATTCGCGATGTTGGGATTGCGAGTGTGCGGTTTGAGGAATGTCTCTTGCACTAAGAGCACGTCGACTTGGTGATCGCGAACAAAATTGAAGATTTCGTCGCGTTGATTATTAATACCGTTCGCGTTAAAAAATGCGACGTTAAGGGAACGCGGTTTTACTCTGCCGTTATAAAGGCCCTCTATGCTTGAAAATTGACGATGGCTGACACTACATGTTGGTAGCGCATTGTGGCAGCAATCCTGATTTCGGGCTTGCCATTGGAGTTCCTTAGGGCTTTTGCAAGGGCTGAGACGTTGGCGCCGTTGAAAACGGCGGCGAAGCGACACACAAGGTCGAGGTCGCTTTCGTTAACCGGCCGTCCGGCTGATGGAGGGGGCTGCTCAACCGGTTGAGCGACGGTCACTACGCCAGTAGGAGTTTTCCATACGGGACGTAGAGGACGAACAGGAGCGAGAATAGGCGCGGGAGCGGCGATCGGTGTAGCTACCTTAGGTGCGACTTTAAGTGCCGGGCGTTTCGGCTTGGGAGCCTTTGGGCAGCCAAGGTAATTGCTGAGTTGCACAGGACACATGCGGGGGGCCCGAAAGCAGCCAAAAGGGCCTTGTCCTTGGGTCTCGGACAGTCGGTGGTGCCATGGTCACCCAGGCACTTTACGCATCTGGGTTTCCCGAAGCAGTTGCGAGCAGAGTGGCCATATAACTGGCATTTGTGGCACTGGCCCGGAGGGCCATTTTTATGAGGGCGCTCTATTGTGAGCCCAGAAAGGTGGCAGCACGTTTTCAGGTTAAATACCTGCTTCCCTGCCTCGGACCTTTCGAGGGCCACAATTACCATGTTGAATGGCTTTTGTTATGCCCACTGTACATCCTATGCACGGATAGGACGGGTAAATTCTGAGCCTGGAGGTCCTCTTTGATGAGGTCTGCGGGGATTTCCCGCGGAAGGTTTTAATAACCACTCTAAGTTGGCGCTCTTCTGCCAGGGTGTAGGTGTGAAAGAATACACCTTTGTCTTGTAAGTAGCGGGTGACCGCTCTATGGTCATCCGTGGTTTCTAGCTGCAGTTTAATGCCTACAGCGGTGGGGATCGCTTGATATTTGTAGCGATTGGAAAGGGCCGATACGACAATCGGCCATTTATCTTGTGCCTGTATGAAGACAGGCGGCGGGCGTTCGATGGCTGTGAGACAGCTGAAGTTTGGGGAGCCAGTAGTGGCGCGCTGAGGAGCGGCGGGGCTTGCTGTGAGGCTGCAGAGGGGTGCCATGGGGTTGGGCCACAGATGTCGATGGCCGGGGAGAGGGGACATCGCTTTCCCGTTTTCGCCTTGGGTGGCGGCGTCGGGGCGGGTGAAGCTCGCTTTTCGCTTCTTTCCACCAGCGTGAAGTTGCTGGTGTCTTGCGGAGGTCCTCGGGGACGAAGGGCCATCTAGCTCCATTTCGGAGACCGAGGAGGACGATGAGGCAGAGGCCCTTGAGGAGGACCTTGAGGGTGATTTTGCCCCTCCGGTAGGGGTTGCTCTTTTATAATGTCTTCGAAGACATCGGGGTATTTACTCTTCAGGCAGCTGACCAAGTGTACAAGGAAATCCATTGTTGGATTCTCCATTGTACACAAATTATTAATAATATTACTACTATTACGCGGGATGTGGCCTCCGGTGGGGTGCCGGGGTGAGTAGCCTACTTCCCTCCCTGCCGGGTATAGGCAGGAG
This sequence comes from Teinopalpus imperialis, assembly GCA_029286865.1. Classification (NCBI taxonomy): domain Eukaryota; kingdom Metazoa; phylum Arthropoda; class Insecta; order Lepidoptera; family Papilionidae; genus Teinopalpus; species Teinopalpus imperialis. The sequence goes on from JAGSMU010000054.1 coordinate 1,137,044, forward strand.
GATGTGTGCCTAGTTGTGTAGCCCTAGTGCGTCCAAGTGCCAATCTTATTTGTGCACTTGGGTGTGTGCTTAGAGCTAACTAAAAATACGCGTGAGACAATTATAAGTCTAGCGGGTTGGTCAACCTTGGCTAGGGCACTACCCAAGGCCAAGTTTACGTTGACTCCTTCCGCTATCTTGCGTTTCCCAGAAGGGGAACCGCGGGCGTACGGGGCTTGCCCTACACTAGCTTAGTTAACACCGCAAGGTATCCACTAGTATAACCACCCAGGTGGCTTTACAATAGTTTTCTTGGAAACTAAATTCCGATCACAATAGCAACAGCAATAAAAATTGCTCGGTGTATTGTTCTCGGAACAATGGGTGCGCAGGTGGCTTGCTCGGGGGCAGGTAGCTCGGGACGATCGTGGCGGGGAGCCGGGCGACCGTTCTCGGCGACTGCTGAGCGTCCATGCCTAGCGATGTCTCATCTTGAGAGAGCGGAGGTTATTTTTGTGAGAGAAGGACATAAGTGTCAATAGCAGATGCTGAATGCTTGAAATCATATATATCAAGGCATACATATATAATTAAAGATGTAATTTATTGCAAAAAAAAATAAGTTTCCTTTTCAGAGTTGCCTGCTTTTTTTTGCAAAACTTATACTTGGAATATACTGAGAGTTTTTGGAACAGGTCACTTATAATAAAAGAAAGTAAATAAGCATAGAAAAATGAGTTAAGAAAAGATATTGCATGATTTAATGGAATCGACTGTCTGCCGTAAAATGGTAAAAAAGTCTAATGGTAGTCATGGGCTGTCTATAATATTGAATTCTGTGACGAAATCTGGGTGCTTGGAACCAGAAAGAAAAAGCCAGTCGGTAGAATGTGTCTCCTTTTGAGGACCTGCCGACGAAAGTTAAGAAAAGTCTGAGCACCGGAAAGAAAATGTACTTCTTTTTGCTTATTATTATTTGACTATATATTATTATTTAACTACAAAATAAGATAAGTTGAAATAAATTTAAAAAAGTGGTAAAACAATTTTATGCCCTCCGTTACATAAATATTATGTCCTCAATGAAAACATTACCTTGTGTTTTTCAACTGTCCATCTTTAAATATAGTTACAATGGACCAATTGATTACATGCCAGTGTCTAGTAGTATTGACTGATCACTTTGTTTATTAACTAATTATGAAGAACACAGCCGAAGGACCCAAAAAAAGGTTAAGAGAAGAAAGAGCAGTGAATTTGGCATTCCGCTGACTCGTCTGGGAAGCGCGTCGTTCACGAGGCGGCAACGTTAACGTTGATGCAGCACTACGCGTGTGGTTGTTTGCCATAACTAACTTCACCTTGCTTTGTTCTGATCTTGTTTTGTTTATCATTGTCATATTTTGCATATCGTCGCGTCGTACACATATTATTGTAATTACACATTGTAATTTTATACAGTATTGTATACACAAAAACATATTTTTTGTTATAATTATTATTCTCTTCTTGTCAAAAATTTTGGATTTATCACATTCCTTGACTAGATTATTTGCTACTTCTTGATTTTCATTAATTTACGTAAATATCTCTCTTTCGTAATCACGTATTCACCCGCTTCTTTAACTGACACACTAGCACCTATTATAATAGCAAGTTAGAACTTCCTTACATTGTTCGACGTTAATTGGATCTTCAATATCGTAGTAGTCATGGTAGCAGATCGTTTCTGATCAATCGTTATCATATAGAATTAACTGAACAAGACCTAGTTGGGCCCTCTCGGGCACCGTTGAGTTAGCTTACATTGCCTTGGATAACGATTTGCGTAAAAGACCGCGCACGGACATGTACATATTTCAGAAGTGTAAATTGGAAACTTATCTAGGTAGATTTATGATAATATTGTCATATCCCCATTGTTTACAATGGTTTTCAAAAATTAGGCAACCCTGAATGCAAAGACCAAGAAGTTTGTTCGTATGATAAATATTGAATAATTTAAAGCCTCCAATTTTAATTTTGCCTCGTGAGAAAGATCCTGCTCAGTATTCGTGACAAATTATTAGATAATTTAAATAAAATGGTCGAGTTAGGTGTCATACGAAAGGTTCCACATCCGACTGTCTGGGTGAACGGTATGGTGCTGTGCTAGCCGCTGAAAAAGATGGTGATTTGCGTGTCTGTTTAGATCCTCGGCCGCTTAATGAGGCCATTAGGCGTGCGCATTATCCATTACCTACATTGACAGAGATAGCATCAAAACTACTAGGGGCTCGATATTTCAGTAAATTAGACGCCAAGTCGGGGTTTTGGATGGTGAAAATTGACGACGAAAGCGCCGATCTCTGTACATTCGGTACACCGTTCGGTAGATATCAATTTTTACGATCACCGTATGGGATTAATTCCGCACCTGAAGTGATTCACGCGAAGGTACGTCAACTCCTCGAAGACCTTGAAGGGATCGATTCTTTCGTCGATGATGTGATTTGTAGAGGATCGACCGTGGAGGAACATGACCTAAGGTTATGGATGACAGAATTTCAACGGATTTGAAGCATCAGTCCTGTTTTATGATCGAGAGCGCTAATTTTAGTCGAGAGAGGCTGCGGACAATCAAAGAGGCGATGTCGAACCTTAATAACATACGAAAAGGGCCGGTCGACAAGAGTCAAGTCGCAACGGCTGTTCGTGATCACTGGGCGCATCGGGAAACCCTAGAGTACATAGACGGAGTTATATTTAAGGACGATAGAGTATATATCCCCAAAGGCCTTCGCCACGATATGATCCATCGAGTGCACGAGGGGAACTTAGGAATCGACCGCTGTAAGAGGCGCGCGCGCGACGTAATGTTCTGGTGCGGCATGTCGCGCGAGGTGGAGCAGGCTGTGGGCGCTTGCCGCGCCTGAGCGCTCCACGCCCGCGCGTCTCGACGAGGGCCCATGATATCGCACTATGTTCCGACATTGCCGTGGGCGAAGGCTGGATCTGATATCTGTCAATATGGTAAGAAGTATTACTTAGTTTTAATTAATTATTTTTCCAATATTATAGAAGTCGATATATTGGCGGATATAAATTCGAAACCAGTGGTTAATGCAATGAAAAGTGATTTTGCTAGATATGGAATTCCGACCGAATTGGTCATTGACAATGGACCCGCGTACTCGTGTAGAGAATTCGCAAAATTTAGTAGCGAGTGGGTCTAGTTTTCTACATACGACTTGTTCTCCGAACTATCCCCAGTTAAACGGCCTTAGCGAGAGGGACGTTCAAACGGTAAAAAATATTTTAAAAAAGTCAGAACAGACGCAATCCGATTCCTACCTTGGGCTTCTTAATTTACGATCGACGCCTCGTGACGGTATAGGGTCCCCGTCCCAATTGTTGATGGGTCGTAGATTACGAACTCGACTGCCAGCGCACGTTAATAAATTGAAACCTGATAGAAACAATATAGGGGACTATAAAAAAAATTGTAAGTGACCGCTTTAGAAATAAAGAATATTACGATCGTCACTCTCGCGGGCAGCCGTGCCTACGGCCGGGGGACGAGGTAGTGGTAGTCGACGGGTCCCGACGCCGTAGTATGCACGTGCAATCGAAAGCGCAGCAGCCGCGGTCGTGTTTCCTTACGGATACTTATACACTTATTTGATTAGTATAAGCAAAGGTGTCACTACACCCTCCCCTTCCTGCGTGGGGTAGGTGGCGTGCGAGAGGTCCTTACCAGCTGCAGTAATACGTTGCAACGTCGCTCCAACACTGCAAAATCAACAAGAAATAACACGAATTAATATATATCATATAATTGTAAGATTCAAAGCTATATACGAATCTGCATTACTAAAGCGGCAACTTGCTGCAGATAATATGAAACCTGCCTACTGGAAATATACAAATTTGAAATGTTTTGTTAATCTTACACAACCATAATAATCCCAAAAAAAAAAAATCGCACATACATCTACTACTAGAATATATATTTACATACAAACCTACACATTCATTATCACAAATACATACACTCAAACCCACGGACATGCGCACATGCAAGAGAACATATTAGTAGCAGATAGTCTTCTCGTCTGCTCAAACTAATATTTTCATTTCCTTTGTTTCGTATTAACACTTTTTAAAATATAACTTGTAGATGGTGATCGGGAAGCCCTCAATCCTCACGACTCCCGCATTACATCTGAAGGATATGGGAGTGGCTGAAAAAAGCGCTGCACGGGAATATAATCTTGTGTCAGCGAAAGCCGAGTTAACTCCGTTTGCCAAAGTGTATAATATTGTTTATATAAAGATTATCTGTTTTCTGTGACAATAAACTGTTTAATGTCACAGAAAACATTTTAATATAAAATGTTTTTTTATTTATTTGATTGTCAATATGTTCATTTATATTTCTAGAAGGCTCACAAAATACTCATATAAACCTTCAATACTCATATAAACCTTCAATACTCATATTTTCTAAACTTATACTCACAATCAGAAATTTGGGAAGAAAAAAAATCACCTTCATTATTTTATATTTAATGTTACCCTAATTGACTGTAATAACGTTTTTCTATAAAAATTTGACCTTCAACTAAAATAGACTTTAGTAGATAAATAGAAAATTCTGAACGTTTAATCTCCGTTTTAGATTCTAGAACTGATTATTAATACACTTTGGGGTATTGGTTATTTCATATGCTCGTAGCTATTGGCATATGCTTCGTGTTTACCATTCCATTTTAGCGCGGTTGTAAGTGGAAGAAATCCCGTACATTAATAGTTTTAGTTGAGACATTGTATCTCAGTACTCCGGCGGCGCATCTGCGATGATGATGCCTTATTATTATTGGGTGGTCAGATCAAATAAGTCAGTGCAAGGATTATAACCATAAGACGAGTTGCGTGCTTGTTCTTTGCTCATATATTCTATATATAAGAAATCATACAAGTAGAAGTAACAATATAAGGTCACGGCCAAAGCTAAGGAAGCTAACAGCAATTAGGTTATTGTGAAATACAGGTGGCAAGTTTCATAAGAAAATACCTACTATACAAAGAGGTGGAAAATAATTGTAAACTGTTTGACTTTATAACAATGACAAAACCCACGACCTCGTAGTTTTCCTGTCGCATTGGCGCCATGTTTGTTTCCTTCACTTTAAGTTTGGTGTGGACTGTGAAGTTGGCGTACGGCGATGGTCTTCTGCTGTTGTACCGGCCCCGCGACATCAGTAGCGATTGCGCCGCCTCGCGACACTTGCGGTTCGACTTGTCTTTCGGCATGGGCATGTCGGACACCACTACTCTGGTACTGGTTTTCGTATTCAATCATTATTATCAGTTGCGTGGTATATTCCCATGTGAGGAGTGATATTTTTGAAACACAAATAGTTGGTTTTCCTGTTTGGGTGTGACTGTGTCTGAACCCTTGGGACCATAAATAAGGTTCTGATTGCGCGAATGCTTATGGCACGATAATGTATCCTGCGTAGTTCATCAGGTAATAACCAAAACATGACATCGAGATCGAAACCGACATGAAAGACATCATTATAGGCGTATTGCATAAGGATGTCATATCGGCCATCATCATTCTGGCACATCCTCAATCCGCTGCTGGTCTCTGAACTCTAGAGTAACACTTAGTAAAGATATAGTCTCATAATTCTCAAATTTTGCAAATTTAGATTAAGAATTGCAAAAGATAGATTATTATGGTCATTATAACTATAGATGTAGCGTATTGATGAAAAGCAAATAACCTTTCTGGAAGCTAGCCGTGGTTAGGCAGAGTTCCAGCATAAATATCTCCTGGCGACCTTCAACATTTAAATATAGTTAGGTTAAGGATAAGTCTAAGTTTTGTGTACAAGTAAATGTATTTATACATGTATAAATGCAGTTTGTTCCATAATTAGGAGTTTTTTTGAAAAAGAAAACCCGTTACAACGTTATACATTTATGTTTTCCATTTGGACACAATGCTCAACATGATTGATTTGATGAGATTTATCTATTTTGTTATGAAATTTGAGGATGACTTGTGTTTAAGATTGCTATTAAAGTAAAAAGAATATAAAACCTGTCAAATGTATCAACATGTTGCTATTTCCTGCAACCATACTTGATTGCGTTGGTACCGTGCGCCCAGAACACGCGTCGTAGTATTAGGACATCGACTGTCTTCTGTTCACATATACCAGCTGCAGATTTATCATCGTTGAGAATGTACTCATAGTGGATCGCTGCAAGATTATACGGAACCCACCGCATAAGCAGCAGCGGTTAATCCCGGCAGAAGTGAACGAACTCTGCAACAGCGGGATAACGTCAATATCACGTCAAGAGGGCGCTTGATTGTTGGTGGGTGAAGTGCAAATGTACTCAACATTCGCATTATTGTGGTGTTTCCGATGAAGAAAATATAAGCAATTTGAGCTTTAATAACATCGTGCTTTAAACTTAGTATGATTCGAATCCGATAAGAAAATGTCCAGGATTCCCCATGATCAGTAACGTTAAGAACGCTTCTCGGCCTTGAGCTCGAACAATCTCTGATAAAGAAGCGTAAATATTTCTTCGTACGTTAGGGTAACCTCACCATTGACCCATTTTACGTGGAACGTAATAGATTTAAAAAGTACGTCAAAATTGGGACTCTTCTCGTGTCAATAATTTCTTTGAATTAATTTATTCTTTAATTTTCGAAAATTTCGTTAACCTATTACAACAACAAGTGATATGTTATCCTTAGAGGAAATAGAATAACATCCACCCTCACGTTGACATGAACCGTTGTGTTTTCTAGCGATCTCAGCCAAATTATTATACATAATAGAATACAGCGAATTTAAAAGAGAAATACCAACTGTTACCGTTAAATATGATCAGCTTCAAGGCTCACACACAAACTTGTTACCAATTTGATATTTTACAAAAAAAGTACAACAGAATGGAGGTCACTTAAAGGACTTACAAATGCAGCTAAGTTAGCAGCAATAACGGGCGGGAATGTCAAACATAGAAATTGTGGGCAACCTTGAGATTCCAAACGAGTCGGCTAATAAGTCAGCGATAAAGATTTTTAAAACATGTTGGGGTCCAGCTCCAGCCAACGCAAATAAATCTGCGCATCGCGTCCAGCCCATGCACAAGGTGGTAGGCCGTCCCAAACCAATCGATGTGACACTTACAACCACGATGTTAAAAGATCAGATCATCTCGAGTCTTCAAAAAACTAGAGGTTTTCTATAAGCAAGACATAGGTTTAAGCAGAGCAAATAGAAGACTCTTTGCTAACTAATATCTCACTCCAGAAAATAAGCAACTTCTTCGAGCTGTAAAGTTGCAAGCAAGACATAAGTCTTATAAATTTGTTTGGATTAGAAATTGTAACATTTTTTAAGAAAGAACGAAGAGTCTCCTGTTATAAGTATACTTTCAGAAAACTATTTACAAATAATAGTTTAAACTACTTAAACTCAACGGCTACCTTTTCAATTGTTCTTATTATCCTAGTCAAAATGTTATTAGTTGACCACGCTTGCTCACAAATTTATTTAGACACTTATTACACTAAATCAATCACATCACAGTCACACATCAATCTTCTTATACACTAATATGTATGTATCTATAAAATTTGGATTTCTCACTACATACTTGCATACCACACATATCACACCTACAACATTTACCTCACATTCTGTTATCCCCAAATATATATTTTTTACTAACACATATAATTCCTTAAATGCACTTACTAACCAATGGTGTACAAACAGAATAATTAACACATGCCAATAAACACACACACACGTTCACTCGCCCTTGTAAACTTAAAAGAACCAAAACTGATGGTTAAATACTATTCATAACAATTCATCACATTTTAAACCCATGAAGTAATCCTGAATTTTGGGCTCATTTATTGTAACCAGTTATTTTATAACATGTTTTGTAATTCGCTGTTGGATTACCTAAATAAACCTAAATCAATGTGATGCATGAAGCATTGCTGTAATATTATTTGATCTCTCACCACTTACAGAATTAATAGCATCCAACAGCACCCCTAAGGTAGTGTCAGTGCGATCAGAGAACCAGAAGGTCTCGTCACTACTCCTTCTTGAACGAAGCCACTTTAGTCACAGCACCCAATATAACATATATCTTAAGGGGCGACTTGCACTCCGAATCTGCTAGACCTAAGCTCCTAAGACCTTTGCTCTGATAAGTACGAAGTTTTTTTACTTTATACATAAGAATTCAAATTCAGTTTTGGTTGAACGGTTAAATGCACTATGTGTTTCACATCGGTTGAACTATTACCACCTAATCCCGAACGTATCCTTGAATCGTAAAATGTACTAACCTCAAAACATCATCACAATCATCCTTAAAACGTATAATTAAATCAGACTGAATAATAATCTTATCAATGGTTCGGGTTCTCCCGTAAGGTGACTTTTTAAATAATGAACATTATCTAGGTAGTTTACGTACATTCGGGAAATATGCCAGAAAAAGTAGCAATAGAGAGAGGTAATTTGACAAAGGAATTAGACGACTTTAATTAATTACTAGATCCGTTTCTATGTGGCAACAATTCTGTTACTGCACTAACCTTATTGAGCGTTGAGTTCAGTAAACTTTTTGTTTGTATTGTATCTTCCGTGCTATCATTAATATCCTCTACTTTCTGTCTGATATCGCCTAATGCAAAGCGCTCATAGAGTTTACAATTGGTATCTAAATGGTAAATAAATATCCAATATTTTTCTAATAATTCCCTATTTATCACATTTTGAAAGATTTTCAAATAGGTCTTTCCAAGTTTTGGAATAAATAACAATACAGATGAATCGAACTTTAAACTTAGAAGTTGACATAAACCTCTCTAAGATAATACGGTCACAATCTAAGTTACACGTTAAATATCTATAAAGATCACTAAAGAACTTTATAAACAAATATTTAAAAGTTTGAAATTTCACCAATATATATCAAATTCCGAACTTTATAAAAAGTTCAATGATCTCAATTTTCCCACAAAAGTGCTATGAAACAATATTTGAAATTTAACAGTGTCTTAGAACAACCGAATAGAAATAGATTGTATTTAGCCGACATCGGGCGTAGGTACCTCGTTCCTTGGTTTCTTACGAAACTGTTCTATCGTATTATATTTTCTTCATCGGAAACACCACCATGATGCGAATGTTGAGTACATTTGCACTTCACCCACCAACAATCAAGCGCCCTCTACATCGTGATATTGACGTTATCCCGCTGTTGCAGAGTTCGTTCACTTCTGCCGGGAGTAACCGCTGCTGCCTATGCGGTGGGTTCCGTATAATCTTGCAGCGATCCACTATGAGTACATTCTCAACGATGATAAATCTGCAGCTGGTATATTTGAACAGAAGACAGTCGATGTCCTAATACTACGAAGCGTGTTCTGGGCGCACGGCACCAACGCAATCAAGTATGGTTGCAGGAAATAGCAACATGTTGATACATTTGACAGGTTTTATATTCTTTTTACTTTAATGGTAATTGTACACATCCCGCCCACCAAGCACATTATTGAAGGTGTAATGTACTTATTGAAGTATAAAAATAATTTTATGGTAAAAAATTCACTTGACGATAGACAATCGCTTTGAATTGAACCTGCCCTGAATAATAACAATCTCTTAATGATCACTTCTAACCAATTGCAACAGGCTACAAGCGAATACTTTAATATTTAACATAGTTTACTTTACATATTGACATATTCATTGTAAAATAACAAGTCTTTAAATATAAAATTATTGTAATGAGAGAAGAAATTACATATCTAACGTTAAAGAGCGAACCGTATTAAGCTGGTTTTTAAGTGTACGCTCTGCCGACAGTGCAGTAGAAGTTGTATGCTAATTATCTTTATTTTCTTCTTAATGGAAACGAATCCACGAGTTATAAAATGTGATTTATATAACTAAATATTTTGTCTACAAGGTTTTCCGCACTCTGAACGATTTCGACTACGGATGCGAAGTTGAGGTGACCACGGAGTCGTCGGATCTGCATTTGCTTGTAGTGATCCGTTACCCCAACAGCGTGGCGAACAACTGTGCGGTTAATCGCAACGCGTTTATTGTGCTGAAGAAGAGCAAATGCCTCCGTCTGTGCGACCTCGTCGGACACCGGGACGTACTGTCCCCTTACTATATCCTCACGCTGCGGGAGAGGATAAGGTTTCAATTCATCAGCAACAGCAGTGTCAATAGTGATATGAATGTTAGTACCTTGTATTGATATTACCATCTAGATTTTTTTCTATGTATTTTTGTATTGTAGTAGACTGTCATCTAGATTTTTTTCTATGCGGTGTATCTTGCCTACGCGACTCATACAGACTGCCACGAAGAACAACCAGATGCATCGCAGAATATCGCACGGGAAGTCGATGTATGCTGTAACCGTGGTAGCTCAGTGGTTAAGCTATAATTGATTTTCGCTTTAAATTAATTGTTCGCGAGGAAACATTTCGATTTCTGGTGCACGGAACCTACGAAGTTGTTAATTGCAAGCAAAACATCGGGAAGGTGTGTTATACTAGCAGTCAATACATAAATATTGGCTGTAATTTTATAACGTAAACAGGTCAATCAGGAACCATCGATGGACATTTGGATCTATGCTCTATGCTGAGCAGTCTAATAATGTGAAGAAATGGAATATAAGTTGTTTAACAAAATTTAAATTATAGGATATTAAGAGTATTTCGTAGGGAAAGTCATTCTTGAGCAGAAAACAAATCAAGAAACTCTACTCTTATTGTGGTAACCTAAGTCTCGGGCTAGCTTATAGCTGAAGAGTACCTTTAATAGGACCGAAGTAAATGGCTAAAATGTGAGTTTCTAAGTTAAACTTCATATATTTGTTCTATTTGCTGTCACTCGAAGGATTATTAATCCTGCCCAATATCCAACATTCGCTAAAGCTATACATACTACCTATGTAATTCCTAAGTGTTCAGAATAATTTTTGCGTCATTTTTTTGAGTAAGAGATAACCGCGGTTGGATGCCAACCTGTTTCGTATTCGTATTCGTCATTCACATATCATCCCCCTTCCTTACCTCATAGCTTCCCCCATCCTCTTTTAAATTAATTAAACTGTTTCATACTCATTATTACGAATTTAATTTTTTTTTATAGTCACAATAAATCATAACGCGAAAATAACGTCGGGTGAGTTTCATTGTTACGAGCAAATTTTCATCAGATTATCTCTGTACAAACAAATTTAAAAAAAAATATATTAAATAACTGTTCCATTTTCAAATCTATCAGCAAACAAACTTCAGCCTTGACTATGGGGTATAATTGCCGGTGTCAATGGTATGTATTCCTGTTTTGTATAATCCTCGCGTAACGTTTGATATGATGAGTCTAAGGAACCGGAGTCCATTTACATATATCTAGGCTGTCAGTCTTCAAGCATGAGAATGAATGTGAATCGAGTCTGGAATATATGTTACTAATCACAAATGTGGGTACGATGGGATGTGGGTATCACTTACCATCAGAATAACTGTGTGCTTATTTGTTAGGAGTTATTTAAAAAAGACAGTAACAAACACTAAACTCCATCACAAGGCGAACCTCTACCAAGTGACGGTGACAGCTGCGCGTACAGCGCCGGCTGCCGGATGCAGCCGGAGGAACGAGACAGTCTGCACCATCGACGGCAACGACTACTGCTTCACCAGTGGTGTGGTCTGCGACGGCATCAACAATTGCGGCGTCGCTGATTGGTAGCAATTTGCAAATTATTTCCATTGCTAACAAGTGGTGTAGGTGTAGGTAGGTGGTGATAGATACCTGAACTTTCATCCTTTGACAATTCCAACCAAGGTCTTCACTTACTCAGCAAGCTTTGGTTTTTAGTGTTTGGGTTTGTTTGCATATGTTTCAGATGGTTCACTGTTTATATCGGGTTAGAGAAGCGGATACATTGAATAGTTTTTCAGCCTTTGCGATAGAATGTAGATGTTTCCGTTGTCCCAGCTGGTGCAACGTTGGTAACGTTAAAAAGTAAATTAGTTTTTTATGTCTTCCATTATTTATAAGTAATTTTAAAATATTAATACAAGTTTCTATGAAGGCGCTCGCGCTCGTGTGAAATTGTAGCTGTTTGTAAAAATTAGTCTGGGAGTTGTTGGTCATATTATAAGTTGTTTCAAGTAAGAATATTTAATAATTAATATATTGATCAACTTTAAGATGACAATGACAGCTCGCAGACCTTACTATATACTCTTCTCTAGATGTTGTTTTGAAGTTTGACTATGTGATAAGCTAGTCTAGTTGTGCGTAGTTGTGATCTATATAGATATAGTTAAGGAAATTACCTTACAATAAATTTGTCTGAATTTTTAAAACAAATTTAAAACTATTTTAAGTAGATGTTTTAAATCCACAGACAGGTGTATAAAATATAATCGTGAGCAAAAAAAATCTACACAAGCGTCGTGCACGAGTTTCAATGTCTTTAAATAATAACAGGCCTGAAATATAATTTTCTTTTTTAATTATTGAAGCTGTATGTTTTGGCTTTTAAATAATGTAAACAAATGAGAGGGCCTCGTGCCCTTGGTAAGCACGAGCTCGACGTCGAGGTCTCGACGGTAGGAGGCGTCACTGAATGGTTGAGGCAAGCAACCCTGCTGCGGTTGACACCAGAGACCGGGAGTTGACCAAGTACTAGCCATACCCTTTTCTGAGAAAAGGGTCCGTTAGCACGAAAGAGCCGTCATACTTGCGCATCGCGGAGTTCGCCCTCCGGGGAGGTGTCCAGCGTTTTGTACGCTGCGCTCCAAAAGTAGGCAACACCCGACGGACACCACCTGCTGCCGAATTCCGGTAAGGACAAACGCTTGCCGACAAGCTACAGGCCCATCACGTTGATATCGACTGTAGCAAAATTGTTTGGAAGGCTACTGCTGTGGAGGATTGCACCCTTACGTAAGGAGCAGTTTGGCTTACCCAGCGGACACTCGACAACTGCACAGCTGACCCATGTGACTTAGTATCTTGCGACCAAGGTGAATGTCGGTCGCATCTGTACGGGGATCTTTCTCGATATGGAGAAGGCCTTCGACAGAGTTTGGCGCACGGGTTTGCTGTACAAGTTGATAGAACAAACCTTGATGCCTCCAACACTCATGAAGAATGGGATGGCGTTTCTCTAGAAACAATGAAAGATCTTATCCGGTCTTTGAAGAACCGACTAGAAGCTGTAAGTAGAGCCAGGAAGGTTTACACTAAATATTGAATTGTTTATAATTATTGAATTTATGATTTATTTTGTCTTTTACTTCCACTTTGTCAGGAAACATTCACTCTAAAGAAAATACTTGTAAATTTGTTATATAAATATTTTGTACTTATAAAAAAAAAAGTATTTGTAAAAAAGAAATTATTAATATTGATGTGACCTAATATTAAAACTAAAATCTTCACGTTTAATCTACTATAGTCAAAAAATAAATCTAAGCAACAGATTTGTTTACGAGAATATTTTGACCGCATGCGTAGGGCGTGAGTCGATTTTTTTGTTCACGATTGTATTTTGGCTTTTATTTTATGGTTATTAAGAAAAGATGTAGGATTTTGAATTAGGCTGAGTAATAATAATGCGTTGGTAACCTAACGTACCTTTTTTGACTTAATATTTTCTGTCCTATACGTGCATGTCAGATGTAGATGTTATTTTATTATAGGATTATACACAAATTTTATTAATGTCACTGGGAATTGTAGATACGTCGGAACAATAAAAAATTGTGAGTTAATAATATAGTATATGTTCCATTTGTTTATTTTATCGTCGTTGTATATCGTGACGTCACCAAACGACCCCACGGAACATCAGCCATGAATCGGGACAGATTCTCGACAACTAGAATTTTTTTTAATCATCTAATAGTAACATCTAGTTGTTGTTGTGCAATATAAGTGCAGTGTAAGAGAACTTACGATATTCTTTGCTTTCGTAGAATATTAGAGTCACATATTTGAATGGGAGGGCGCAACTGGGTAAGGAATGCGCCCTCAATGGTACAAGCGTAACATAACCGCATAACACTGCCGAGCTTTCATATGAAAAACACGACGGGAAATCGTAGATCGTGGGCGTCGATGAGCACCTCGGTGTTCCCGCCGTTCGTTCGCTCCCTTTTTAGTACAAAAAAAATCCAAGCTGCTAACTTATTATTTTATCCAAGTTTGCGTGAGTTAACCTTGTTAAGGATCTAGGTGTTAACGGAGTCGTATTAAGCATAGTATAAACAAATGGAATCATTTTATGTTATCATATCTAAGGTTCGACGAGCGAAAAGCCCAATGCGGTGTTCCTGTCGAGAGCTTAGGCTTGGCGCCAGTGGTGGCAGTCCTCTCTGCGGTATTGTGCGCACTGCTGGTGGCAGGGCGTGCTCTACACCGCTGTCTGCCACCAGCCACCGACTCCTTCTTCATATTCAACGCTAACGAGGACAACCGCCTCTGTATCGACACGGTGCACAGGGCGTCAGACTTTCCATCGCTCCTAGATGACACCGTTAGGAAGACCTCCATTATACCGGTGAGATATTCCTTTGTTAGTAGAAGAGCCTTAGTAACGTTTTATCAATTAGTAGCTACTCTGTATCGCTCATTGAGGATTTATATTTCACGGGATGCGAGCAAACCGATGAAATTTTAAATACTAATAACTAATGCACGGCGGTTAAGAAAATCATCAAAAGGAAATGTGAATGCCAAAGAAATAGATAACGAAAATCATTTCGAAGTCACACTATATATTATCTAGTTTTGTACGTTAGTTTTATTAGCATGTGTTTAAGCGCTCGTCACCCAAATGTTAATTGATTCCTGCGGTCATCTCGATACTCGCTTTCATCTATTCATAAGGAAACGTGATACGAATGCGTCGTCACACCTGTGAGCTGAGAAAAAATACCCGTAATAAGGGGTCCCTATACTCACCATACGAAACACGGCAACGTTAAGATTAGCGTTTTTAATTTATTTTTATAGGTGTTCTCGGATTCATCGACGGAGAGCGAGGTGGCGGCGAGTAAGGTGGAAGAAGTTATCGTCCAGCAATCAACCGTCAGGTTGGGCGTAACAGAAAGAGATATCTCGAAATCTGTAAAAGTGCAGGTACATGTGTATGAAATTGAAAATATATTACTAATTATAATTATAAGCGGTAATTTAAAGCGGTGGTAAAGTAAAACGTCGTGGGAAAATCTACCCATGCCATAAATATAAGGGTATTTTGACGCAAAGTTAAAGAAACTAAATAAATTTATGCATGTTTGTTAATAAATATAGTTCTGTATTTATTTTAATGTTATTATTATTTTTCTCTATTTTTCTTTATATCGTTTTTTTTTGTGATTATACTATGTTTTTTTTCCCGATAATATGTCCAACACCAGGCCAGGAAGAGATTTTAATTGTAAAATAAGCTGCGCCTTTCCTATATTCCTTCCCTTATATGCTTTGTGTACATAAAAGTTAAATAAATAAATAAAATTAAGAAAAGTAGTGTTTCTAGAGTTTAACTACGTCGTGACTAGTTGCGCCGTCTGTTGTTGCGGTTTGTTACTGCTGTCTACGTATGTCGCTGAAAGTTTTACTTTAGCATTTAGTACATGTATTAAACAATAGATGGCAGTGTTCTTATAACATATCAATTTCTTGTAATTTTTATTTACACATTCGGTCGGGGAAGTTTTATTTCATTTTTTATGTAAAAAGTTGCAATGAAATTTCTTTGGATGTACTGTTATATTATCTAGCTGGTTTTGACCACCATTAAATACATATTAAAACAGAAAATTAAAAACTAAAAACGGTTTCTTGGCATTTTACTCTTCTTTCTTTAGAAAACATTCGATACATTTTGAAGTTTTATTCAAAGTCCATATATCCAAATAAATTTACTCGATATTTGGTTGCCACACGAGCTCACTGAAAGAAACCTAATGAATCGTGTACTCATTTGCGATACTCTATTGAAACGTAATGAAACCGAACGGTTTTAAAACATTGATCACTGGTGATGAAAAGTGGATTACATACAAGAAAGTGCGAAAAAGATTATGGTCCAAAGGTCAGTCAAACTCCAGAGGCTATAGCGAAACCTGGATTAACTCACAAGAAGGTGATGCTGTGTGAATGGTGGGAGATTAAGGCAATAAATATAGAGAAAATGGCTGGAATTGATCAACAGAAAGGTTGTGGTTTATCATAACACCAGAGCACACGCATCTTTACCCACTAAGTAAATATTGCTTGGTTGGGATGTGGTAATGCATCCGCCGTATAGCATCATACCTAGCACCCTCAGATTTTCACCTGTTTTGGTCTCTTTTGGCAGTGTTTAACGTCAGAAGTCCCGAAATTTCAACACATTCCTAATTAAACCTTAGATTTAAGACTGCAGTTAAATAAAATATTATGACATGAATGAATGGGCTCGTTGGGAAGATGATTACGGCTTACACAGGATACCGGCGCTTAGCCGCCGTCGATATAACATTTGTGTTGCTTGATCAGTGAGAGAAATTATGGATAAAATCGTTGTTAAAAAGTTTTCCAAAATATGTTATATATATATATATATATATATATATATATATATATATATTGTATTTGTGTATATATCTATGTATGTATATATATAGATCAGTGATCACAATAAACTTTTATCTTGTTTGTTGTCATTTAACCGCAGTAAAATAAAGTAAAGTATCGCAGGTACCGAACATCGGTTGAACTGTAAATACTTATATATATACATTATTCCAGAACACTAGGGATGTTTTGTAATAAAGTTTTTACGATAGTAAAATGTATGCCAATTTGAAAGGTATAAGTTAATATATAAGTTAATTATAGGAATTGAAACCCTCATCTCGAAAGATCACCATGAGTTCGTTCACGGCCAGCTTGCAGAGGCGGCTGAGATCCGTGGCTAACCACACTAAGAGGTCCTCTGCTGCATCGGTCCCGGCTCTGGATATTTAAATTGTGCATGCACCTAACTGGAAAAGTTATAACTTTTACGTCTTTGCTTTTAACTTGGTTTGTAAACTATGAAATATTGAACACCGTAACAAAACAGGAATTTATTGATTTTATATTTAAAATAATCTCTTATTTACTAACAATGGTGAATGGTGAGTAAAAACATCTACATCCTCGATAAGGAATTATAATTGTGGCGTCACCTATCATAAGAGACTCGATCCCTACGCTCATTATTCTAAACACAGACCCGTCATGCTGCAATTTCATGCTAGTATTCTATGAGAGTGATCCTTTCCCGGTCGAGTAAACTCATTTTTGCCGTAGTTAGTAACGAACAGCAGCGTGACTCTACGACTCTTATAAGCCGTAGAGCAATATGGTAGTCGAGAATCGTAAGGCAATTGGAGGATACGAGCACATTGAAAAGTTTTGAGCCCGACCTTAAAAAAAAACGTTTTTTTCTAAATGATTATTTTATTTATTTACATAGTCTCCAGAATGATCTATACACTTTTGCTATCTTGTCTCTAGCTTTAGTATTCCTTCTAAAAAAAAAGAATCTTCAATTTCATCAAAATATTCAGTCAGAGCTTCTTGTACCTCGATATTCGTCGAAAATTTTCGCCCTGCCATGTGGTTTTTTAGATTGGGAAAGAGATGGTAATCACACGGGGCCAAGTCCGGCGAATAGGCTGGATGCGGCAACAATTCAAAGCTACAGTTGTGTATTTGTGCGATTGATTTCGCCGCAGTATGGACAGGAGAGTTATCTTGATGGAACAAAACTTTCTTAGATAACATACCAGGCCTTTTAATTTTTATTTCTTCACGCAAACGTTGTAAGAGTGTGCAATAATATTCCATTCATTCATTTATGGTTTTACCTTTTTCAAGGTAGTGAACCATAATGACCCCTCTACAGTCCCAAAAAACTGAAGCCATTACCTTTTTGGTTGACAAAACGTCCCGTGCTTTTTTAGGGGGCGGTGACCCTGCTCTTTTCCATTGCTTGGATTGTACTATGGACTCTGGTGTATTGTGGTGAACCCAAGTTTCGTCCATAGTTACGAAACGGGTAAGAAAATCTTGAGGATCACTTTGGAACAGATCCAAACAATCCTGTGAAAGATCCAATGAATCCTGTTTGGCGGGTGCGTTTGTTTTCGGCTGATAGCAGTCTAGGTACCCATCTGGCAGAGACCTATGAAAATCCAAGATCGTTGGAAATTCTGTTCTGTGCTGTTCATAGGAAATGCCTAATGCTTTTGCTATCTCTGCAATCATTAATCTCCTGTCATTCAAAATCAGGTCTAATATTTTATGGGTATTTTCGTCTGTGGCACTTCTTCTCTGCCAAGTTTGAAATCCGCTACCCATCTTTTGACAGTGGCATATGATGGAGCAGATTCCCCCAAAGTCTCACATATCTTCATAAATTTGTTTTGGCGTTAATCCCTTTTTTGTAAATATTATATGACGGAACGGTGCTCAATTTTATCCATTTCTACGGAAACAGCGAACTTCGTTTGTAAAATCGATCACAAATTTTGCAATTTTGTCAGAAGAAAAACAAAAGACAGCAGATTATAATTAAAAAAGAAATGGCTATTACGTGCCAGTATTATTTTTTCTTTTGAATTTAAATGCCAACCTAAGGCTCAAAACTTTTCAATATGCCCTCGTAAGTCTGTATATGCTATTTTTAGTTTAATTTGTTTAAGTGAAGATGAAGTCGTACACACTCATATTTTGTATAATTGTCACGAATATAAGATTATAAACGTTTTAATAGAAGGCATTATGATATCGAGAGGGTCAAAATATTACTGGCGTGCATCCGTGGCTAATATTTCTCTTTTAAGAATAACACCTACCTCGATTCATCTCTGCATCACCCTAATGTTGACTAGAAGATAATGATTAAGGCATTAAGCATAAATAAATAAATAATAGTAGACTTGGTGTTATATAACTGTCGGATAAACTTAGACAGAAACATATATATGCAAAAAAATCGGTTAAATGTTTGTTGCAAATACGTTTACGTACGTATATACGAATTATGTTTTGTTTTATACACTCAAATGATTAAAAGTGGGTGTCAAGTGAATAAACCATTTGATGATAATTACAATTGATGGAGACAGACATTCAGCTACCAGGGCTTATTAATTTCTAATAGGCTCCAATAATCTGAATATTAACCAACAATAATAACTAGCGATATAAAGCATCAACCTCAATCGTCACTCTAAATGTTCTTGATTACTAAAGGAAAATAAAAAATACATTTTCAATAATTTTATTTCATCTAACATTGACAAGAAAAGATTTAGACAGAGTTCATAAGCTTAATTTTAATAATTTTTGATTAAATGTTATGACATAATTACTTTCTAGTAGATATAAGCTTGTTAAAAGCTTTATCGCGAGACAATGAAAGCTACCTATTTTGAACATTCTACGAGCGCAACAACTATTCCTACTGAACTTTAGTCATAAAGGAAAATTATATAATTTTAATATTTAATCCTAATAATATTTGTGGTTAATAATTTTAATCTTAATAACAGTAATAGTTTTTTTTTATAAATTGACACATGTACGAATAAAATGTTTAAAAATATAATTAAAGGTACAAGCACGTAACGAAATTGTATATAAATATTACAACTTATTTTTTTTATAATATCCAAAATAATAAGACTAGTTTTTAATTAAAGCATGTGATGAGATCTTCTAAATAGAGTATTTATAGAGTATAATTTTTAACTAACTTTTTAACATTGACAATATGTGAGTAAACATTAGTAAGGTAATTGAAATGATTAATACTTGCATAAAAAGGTGTGGATTATCTTTTATCCGAACACCTCCTACGATATACTAAATTAGTAGAGCTACTATAGTGGAGTGTTATAAGGAAGTGCAAGCAAAAGGCGTAGTAAGGTATTTAGTGACGTGTCTTCAAGACTGGCTTCCGGGATGGTTTAGGGCTGGTAACGGGGTCGAGGAAGAGGTCCTGTTCCGAATTGGAGACATGAGATACGGGAAAACGCAACTCCTCTGCTGAAAAGGCACGCCTGAGACGACGAATCGAAGGTACGGTGTCGGCATCAATTGACGGGAAGCGCAGTTCGTGGGGTCTGGAACAAACAGGTTCAACTGAGTGACACTGGGCTTCTAACCGTGTGGAGACTACGATGGACTCACTTGGTCTTAACATTTACAGGTTCCTTCCCCGGCTAAGACGACCTAATCGTTGCAACAGTTGTATTTAAACTAATTAGATAGAACCTACTGATAGTTAGTTTGCTAGTTATTTGTGGTTGGTAGGTCCACCTGCATAATTTTACACAGATTTTAAAGTTTAGTCGATAAAGTTTCTAAAAAATCATTCCATATTTTTTTACATTATCAATCAATTCAATCCAACTTATACGACGTCACCTGCATAGATTGCCACCACACCATGCATGATCGTGAGCCATCAGTTATTTGGCCGACCCATCCAAATAATAACTAACCAATAGTTATATATACTTATATATAGATCACTATTTCCCAATCCCTTATTGCAACGTAAGACGGATGGATTGGTGATTACAGTAGTTGATCTGTACTTTACTGAGACAATAATAAATGAAACAGAAAAATGGATCGCTCGGCCCCACTACACATTGTACAACCGAAATGAAATCGCATTTTATTTTCAATTCAATTACTAACCCGGACAGAGTAATCATGTGAATTTGTTCCGCATTGTTGTGCCAGAAGTCTCCTTCGTCCCTGCAAATTTGATTAACACCAGATTAACATTTTTCACAGCGGAATATCTGAGTCACTTCCAGTAATAAAAACATGATACTAGTTGTGTGTGAAAGTCGACCGTTAAATTTAGTGATATTTAACAGTTCATGGTTCTTTTAGTAATAATGATAAAACACTGGAAAAGTGAGATATTGGAAATTTTTGTGTATATTTGAAAAGCAACTCGTTTACAAGAAAACTACTTTATCGTTCATATTCTCTTTGCCCTTACCACTATGGTACAACTCTTCGTCATGAAAGATCTATGAAGATTATGTTTAGACATTTTTTTTATGGTTTATCGCCACCGCTAGCCGGAGGGCTTTTACAGCTTCACCGGGTTGAAATGTGGCCCCGAACGATTAGCCACCCAGCCGAGACTTTATTCTGTGGTGGCATGGGGTTTATTGTAATTAAGTTGTGACATTACAAAAAAAAAGAGTTCTTTCTTGTTTGTTAATTTTGTTTATTCGTTAAATAACAGTAGTAGTCCAAATACCCCGTTAAGTTCATCTGTATATGGTGATGCTGGCAAACACATTAAGTGAGTTTTTTTTATTTATTATTTGTTTTAATTTAACTAAGACGATTTGTTTTTCGACCACTGCCAAAAGCTTCGATTTGCACGGCAGAGGCTTCGTTTTATATACAATCCTCTGGGGGTATAACGGCAGTGCGTGTTCATCTACTGGATAAACTCTCAATGAATTTGATATATTTTCCCAGTCACTAACTAAATTCAAACGGACGATCGCCATGTCTATTTATACGATAGCAATTGCGTGAACCTTTGTTTTTTTTTTACGACTTTTTATTTTATTATAAGTTACCCCAAGTTCTACACGTTTTATATATATACCAACAATCCCCTTGTGTATAAGTAAAGTATGTAAAATACATAAAAAAAAATCAATGTTGGACACAGGCTTTCCCTCTAGAGTTATATTAGGTACTTAATTTTTTTATATTTCGTTAAAATAAAGAGAAGAAACTAATAAAAAAAATATCCAGTGCAGTCTGTTGTTCAGGATAGCCCTTTAAATATTTACGAGATTTTTAAACATTTGTGACTACAAATATATCTTACAATATATCTATCTTTAACTATTAAAATTAACTTTAAACAAATCTGCCGAAATACTCATCGTGGTGAACCTTTCGGCAAAATTACAAAACTTACTCAAACGCGTTTAAAGCTCCTTGTGTATGAATGGAGTGCTGTAAAAAAAAACAAAATCTTATTTTAATAAGTTGCCTTTTTTCTATCTTGACGTTTATGTTTTACATAGGGAACGAAAGAAGAATGTCGTCTTCATCTGATATTTATGATAATATACATATCTATATACATATTAATATACATATATAATATTTTATTTTTATTTTAATAAAAATTAATAATTATCTAATACAGTATGAAACAATGGACACGCTCAGCTGCCAGGAGCGGCTGCCACCCAGCCTGGTCGTGGATGTTTTAGATGGAGAACTCTTGGTTAGCTGACCTGGATGTTCAGTCGATAACTAGAAAGGGAAATGCGCACCCATGGAGTTCAGGACCATTTTCAGACGCGACTATGTATTAATGATGCCCTACTTCGATTCTAAGAAAAACAGTGACATTCCATGGAAGGAAAACGCTCTAGTTTCACTGCTTCGAAGCTAGAAAGAACGATTGGGCCATTGAGGGGTACTAGTCTTGATCAAGGCCAAAAGGCATAAGTTCGTTGGGTTTATGTCTGTCGGAGTCCCGTCATAAGGGTTAAGCTTATTGCCTTCGCGGCGCAGGGCTATTCATGAAGGACATCTCAGTGCATTGAAAGCTACTTACTTGTGGGCTATTTTCCACAGGCATGCGTTTGTAGTGTTCTCGCAAGTAATAGCAACTCAGCCCCAGAAAAATTATGTTCAGTGTATATACGATGAAACCCTTCATGGACAAAATTAGAAGTGCAGCCGCGCCGAAACGCAGCGCGTCTAATTTGTAGTTTGATGGGGAGCCAGCTTCGACATCATCCTGAAAAGCAATGTAAATTATAGTTATACCTAAATATTATTTCAAAATTAATTGTATTGGTGGTAGTGTGGATCCCTTCTGAAACCCCTTCTGCCAACGAAAGTATAGAGAACGAAACAAAGTATTGTTTCGTTCTTTGGATAGAATATATTGGAAGCGGTCCTGGTGCTACAGATGGTATTACTTTAATTTTTTGTTGTTGCACATTTTGCAAATATAAAAATTACTCTATTAACGTATCAGTTAACTTTATAAGTATCGTCAATAAGTTTCTGTGGAATCTGATGTCAACAGCGGTATTGCCTAACCGATACGACTTAGGGACGTAAGAGCCTACACGTTCCTTAAAGGCCGGCAACGCGTTTGCGCCTTCTCTGGAGCTGCGGGTGTCCACGGCGGTGATCACTTACCATCAGGTGGGTTGCTTGCTCGTTTGCCACCTAATCTATAAAAAAAAAACATTATTTTTTACTTATCATTCCATCTGGGTTCTTAGCAAGGACAACGTATCCACATCATGATATTCTATGAAGGATAAATGTGGGTTTCGTGGGCCGCAGGAATAATTTATCTGGTGAACAGTGAGTCAGCTTGTCACTCTTTAATTCCATAAAGAATATACTATGACACAACCAACTATAGTAAAGGTAGTAAGTAGTATTAAAAATACCATAAGTTTTGTCAAAATTCCGTAATCATATCCAAAATGTAAGGCAAAGCTAAAGTCCACAATCATGTTCACAAAGGATAAAGCCATGTGCATGAAGATGATCAAGTCCATATTCGCGAACCTTCTCTGGCAGGTACCTGAGGAAATAAAAATGTATCAGTATTGATTGCTGTTACAAACTAAGTTGTTATTTGATTTTTTTCATATTAACGGATTTATTTCGTGTGAAGAAAAACATCGTCGGGAAATCGGCATGTTGGGAGAAATTAGTAAAATAACTATATATATATATATATATATATATATATATATATATATATATATATATATATATATATATATATATATGTATATATATGAAAACCCTTTTGAGAAAGTAAATCCCCAGGAATCAGCGGGATCTATGCGAATAGATAATTATTACATTACTTAGTTTTTAAGTAATTACCTAAACGTTCAGTAGGTAATTACTACAAAGGACTACACTCTCTGTAGGCAGACACGACAAAATAAAATAGAAAATGTGGCTACGTATGTTTTGTGGTAAATTGCTAATAATAAAATGCGATCCCCAGTGTCGGCATCGATGAAATTGTTTACAATTTTAATTGCTCATTTACCAAGTGATTGGTGGTGGAGGAAGAGCCGGCTCAATTACCCGCTATAAAGAGGGGGCCTATGCCCAGTAGTGGGATTAATGTAATAATAGATTGTTACTTTTTTAATCACCCAATGTATGTATGCATCATAAGTTGGCCAAAATATAAACGTATAAACCTGTCTATATATTAATATTGACAACCATGAAATTTCAATAATAATAGCCTTCATCATAGGCACTTGATAATCTGTTTTGAAGTGCAACTTAATAATGTTTACATCTAGATGATATAGATGATGATGATCGCCTCCTGGTCAGCTACGGGGATACCATCTGACATGGATAGCATAAGACACATCATTGTGCCGTAGGCATTTGCGCATCACAAAGTCACATTATCCTCGTCTCCCGGTAGGATCAGGAACGATACAACGCACGTGCAATAAGATCGAAGGCAATTTTAAGAACTCAGGACATGCGTACAATACTTTAATTGTTTTAATAATTGACGCCCACGTTCATCCACGTCCATGTTCCGAAAGGATTCAAGAAGCACATGTTATGTCACCTCCGGAGGACTGAGATGGTATATCTCGTTAACTGTAATTGGAGTCCCGGATAGCAATCCGTAGTGTAGCAACTCTGTAAAATTTCATATATTAAAAATTAAAAATTACCCCAATATAACACCACTGAGGATATTAGAGTCGCAATGCTGAAGCCCATGTTCATGGATGCCAGCGCGTACACCTTTTCGGACGGGGTCAAATGGGATATGGATGCAGACTCGAGACATTTTTTCTCTGAAAAACACATGAATCAGTTCTAATCGTTTAGATATATCCACTGACATTCACAGACTAATGAATGGATAAACTTTAAATACAGTACATACAAATTATTAAAACCATAAACACGACAAGCGTTGCCGGTCGAAGAGAGCGCTTGCGGGTGTTGCACCGGTGTATACATTATTTTCAATCAGTTAAAAAGCTAAACATGTCTATAAATTTCCGATAAATCTCTGCCATGGAATCTTCTTGTTGGCTGGAATGGATGAAACTTACCGGAAATGTATTGTTTATAAACGAGCATAGCTATGTACTCGGATCCTTTCGTTATTTTCTGGAATTTTCCGTAGCATACTTTGTGGACCAACAACACGAAGGTGCTTATCATCATATACAGGACCGAGACAACCTGCGCAAAACAAAACGTCATGTTTTTATTTTAACCTGAGTGATGTCAAACAAATCCTATTTTTTATAGTGTTCAAGCTATGCTGCCGTTTCTAGCTGCAGAATGAATGGGGCAGCTCGACTGGGGTAGGGGATAGGGCGTCGCTCCTCACAGTATACCATCGTGAAATAGCAGTATAATGCTGCTGTGTTTCGTTTGCTGAGTGTGGGGATCCGGAGACCTTTATAAGCATCTGCACTATGATTCCTTGTCAAGGATGAATGTAGATGCCATGGGCCACAAGAATCACTTACCAACAGGTGAAGTGTGTGCTCGTTCGTTACCTCAATGTAATAAAAAAATTCCCACAGTTCACCTCGTGATAAGTGATTACCGCGCCATGACATCGCCAACCGAAACACAGTGGCTTAAATATGACGGCCAATATGTGTGAATAGAATATAATATTGCACACAATAAATAATATCATTTTTTTTTAGTAATGTAAAAGCCCCCGGCACATACAAGGTGGTATCATGGGTACCCCTTACGTCTGCAAAACTTTAGATTATTAAGACATCCGGTCTGTTGCGCACATCCAGGTTAATAGCGTGTTAAAAACGATACAATTTAATATATATTGTTTTTGAAATACGCTTTAGACTTGAATCCGTTCAAGATAACTTTAGGATTTGTACCATATCACTATGGGGGTTGTTAAACCGATATCGATCGCCATGGCTTTTTTTATTGTATTGACGGTGACAAATGAGCACACAGTTCACCTGATGGCAGGTGATTCCAGCGACCCACGACTTCAACAATCAGCCTTACGTAATATTAGTAATGTGAAGGGTCAATGGCCTAATGGTTTAGAGTACGGTCTTAAGCATTGCTAAGATTCTTATAAAAAAAAATCTTCAATAAGGACACGTAATACAAATGTGTTATTAACCCTGAGGGTTGATATGCAATTCCCGTTTGCCAGTAATAAGAGTCTCCGGGCCCCTATACTTACCACTCGAAACACAATGGTGTTATGTTGGTATTCTATGAGAGCGTGAGCCTCCTCCGGTGGAGCCGATCCTTGCATGCGGCCAACACGTTCCTCGAGCATTATTATAATGATATAATTTACGATAGGATCAATTATGTAAATTAAATTCGAACAGACGATATGCTGTCTCACATGTGTCTCACGGTGCAATCAATAGAGGACGGATATAATAACTAAGGCATGAAGGTTAAGGGAAAACGCACGTGTTGAACTTCAAGTAAGATTATTGCCTACAATTGAATCATGCCACCATACGAAACACAGCAGAGTCACGTTACAGCTAGTTTCTGGCACCGTCAATAAGTCGCCCCACCGGAGTAGGACCACGCCCTTATATTTATGTAAATTTGCGCGAGTGAAATTGCGTCATAACACTACTGTGTTTCGCCTGATGAGTGTAGAGAGAATCAGATGTGATCATCAGAAATCAAATATTAGTAGGTTACCGTGTATTCATTTGTCACCGTCAACACAATGTAAAAAATCACCTTTGCCAGAAATAAAAAAATCTAAAAAGTTTGTAGTTCATTAATTGAGTATTAAAAAAAATTTCAACACTACGTGATTTTAATTTTTGGTTGTGAACAGAAATGGTGATTTTTTTTATCAGCCACCTAACATAATTACTGTCATAAATAAAGGTGTGAACGAAGTTTAACAACTCCCCCTAATGATGAGTCTCGTTATGGTACAAATCTTAAAGTCATTCTTGTGTGCAGTGTGAACGGCAGTGTGTACTAAATTAGGCATAGTATACTATATTCTTATTATCAAAATGTTATAAAGGGCGCGTCTATCGTCGTACATCGAGAACATTGGTAGAGAAAAAAAGCTTCGCGGAACAGGGTAACGGTCCAAGCTGCTGGTTACTCACTAATAGAGGTCTCGACTGAGTTCCATAAGCGCTCGGTCACAAGCAGCGCTCAATCTGTTGAAACTGTAAAGCCCTCGGACTAACAGTGGCCCCCAAGAAAAAGAAAAGAAAAAGGGAAAGAATGGGAATTTTACTAAGCTAAACTACATTTCTAGGCACAAATTACAGTTGGCTGGCGTATCGAACGTCCTAGGCATTAGCTATCATTATCACAGTTAAATGACCACAGTATAAGTAACGGTGACATGCGAACAAGTTTCCCCGATAACTAATCGATTGTGGTTCATAATTAAAGGACATTACTTCATTATAAGCACAAGTCATAAAAAAATCCTCTGAAAATGCTAAATGTAATAATAAATCAAGCAGCTATTCATTGGGAATTAGTATCGCGAGCCGAGGTAGGTCTTCGTCTCGGCACAAGTTCACGGTACGCGATCCCCGTGCCAGCAGCAATGAAATTGTTAATAGCAATTTATAGTGCTAATTTACCAAGTGCCAGGTAGTGAAGGATTATATTGCGATGAAAACTGCATCGCTGAAACATTAACAATAAAATTTTGACGACTAATGAAAACCTTCTTTGTAGTAAGCCTAAATATATATATATATATATATATATATATATATATATTTATATATATATGTATACACTACCTTCACCTTTATACCTTTCCCTTGACATTCTACATTCATCCTTGCCAAGGAATCATAATGCAGATGTGTTGTCACACTTGAGGACTGGAAATGGAATTCCTCGTCACCATTAAGTAAGGGTTCCCTACACTCACCAGACGAAACACAGCAGCGTTATGCTACTATACGTATATTATACCTGGGAACCGCAACGTAGCAGCTGGCCACTCTAACCACTGCGCTACGAGGCCGTTATCGACGTTTGATTATGGTACTGAACCATCGCCAAGCTTAGTTGGAGTGGTTAACTGGAATGTTGGTAATGTTGACAGCTCTAAAACAAGTGCTAAGTGCTAAGTGCCTGTGGACTAAAATAAAATATCTCTGGATCCCGTTATTTAATAATGGTATATTGTGAGGGCGCAGTCCTTAACCTGTCGAGCCGTCCCATTCGTGTTGTAGATATAAACTAACTGCAATGTGGACGAACCGCTAGATGAATCTTTCCAATAAACCAATAAACGATTTCATCAAATGCGTATTAAGTACATTTACGCCTACAGTTAATTTTAGTAATATGATTTATGAAACAAAAAAAGTTTGAGCACTACTTATTTTAATTTTATAAGACCGTGAGAAGGTTTATTAAAATACCAATGTCAATCTTACTCCGTCTTTTACAGGTATTTCAGAGGAATCCTATAAGAACATAATTAAATTAATTTCAAGAATTTCTTTGCTTGTCTTTCAGTTTAATTTCACTATTGTTAACATCTGTCATGGAAATATTTCCTTTCTGTCTTTGTTTTGATTTAAGAGATGTCTTACGAAATAAGTTTTCGAGTTCAGGTATATTTATAGTCACAGGTTCTGATCCGCCAGTCGACTGTAATATTCAAAAATTTTGTACACGCGTATTAAGCTAAGTAACGTTTTATTTTTTAAAAATAATAATGTAGATGTCTGAATGACTAAAGTCAAACTAAATGACTGAAGTCTAAGATGAAGTGGTGATAACTCATCTACCATATATCTCTGTGCTGGGCTCCATTTTAATTCCTGGTACGCGAGCGAACCCTGTTCGATCCCCAGGGCGTCAGGGAACAACAACTTTCAGTTAACAAATGAGATTGATAATTGAAACCTGTTAGCCAAAAAAAATATTTAGATAAAAAAATATATTTTGAAGACATGTGAGGTCACCTTATTGTGGAGCTTAGAGAGCAGGCCCATTAACTGAGTAAGCTTTTATTTTAACGGGTAATAATTAAACCGAAAAGATAATTCAAGGCAATAGTAGAATTCGAAACTACAACCTTAAGCTTCGCAAACCGTACCCCAAATCATGAGGCTATTTGAGTTAGAACTTTGTATTAATGAGTCGTGTTGTTTATCATTCTTTATTTTAGAGAAATATTACGTGGGTCGGCTCGACCGGGGAAGGAACACGCAGAATACTCTGTTTAGGGCTAACAACGCAAGAGCATCTTAAATCTATTTTGAAAATAGATGTAGAGAACTATGTAATCGTTTGTATCTACAAATGTTATAAAATAATGGAACAATATCCTCGACAGGGAGTCGATAAGTAAACAACAAACAGCACGGGCTGTGGCCCCATACAACCCCCCATTAAGTACTTACATATGAACTTCTCCGAGAAATCGCTTCGTGCAACAGATTTAATTCATTTCTATTCACACAGACAATAAAATAGAAATATTCCACCAATATTTTCTTAAGAATTTATTCTGAGAATCATTCGTCGGCTCAGAGGCGTCCTCAAAAACATGAATAGAAAATAAAAGCGCTTTTATAAAGGTTTTTTCTATAGTTGATACGAATTGATTTTTATTATGATTTACAACATTGGATCCGAAGTTAAATTGTGTATCTGACGATTTTAATCTTTAGAGGAGAGTCACTCAGCTGTCACCTCCGACCATAGTCTGCAACGCCAGGTTCGCTGCCAATCTCGGCCTTTAAGGAATACTTTCGCTCTTTGAAGAACCCACCATTGTAACTGGGTGGGACTACCGTTGATGAAATTTAATTCGCAGGGCTGTTTATCTCGATATAAAACGCATAAAACCCACTATGATAGATTGCCAAGCTTCAGGATCTTTCTCCACCATAATCGTATATATATATATATAATACATATTTCGCTAATAATGTCTAAAATAAGAAAAACAGTAATTTACAAATGATATAGTTATACTAGCGAGGAGGCAATTGATGCAGGTGGCTGTGTGCTTTGTGGCAATAGTTGTTGTTTACAACGCTAGCGGGGATGTCGACATTTTTAACATTTCATTGAACCATTGTAACTAAGCTTAAAGTGATTGTGTCACGTGAAATATTCCAACCTACGACCTTAAGTTTCGCTTATCTATGGAAGTGACCAATTTTCGCCAGTGGATTATTTATAGGCTGTCATGATGATGAAATATAGATGAAATAACAGGCGGACTTTTTCATGATATTATAATAATAATGATAAAGGTTTATTGCCACAAAAATATATATATATATACAAAATCCATTAGAAAAGAAAGAAATATCTTATGTCTAACGCAAATATTAATCGCACATGGATATGCAACAAATGAAGGTAGCAATAAGAAGTAGCTTAAGTGTACTGTAGGTATGGTGGTCACAATGCGCTGATTTTAAGTCTACGCCAGTCTCGGTCGCGCGCCACGTTAGGAGGAGCTCGAAAATTGAAATTAAAAAAATAATGAGTGAATATAAAACTAAAAACTGTGACTGAACTGCTGTATAATTATTAATAGTTGAGGATCGATATAAAGTAGAAATAATGATGACACGGCGAGTATAGCTGATGACCTGTCTGATATAATATCCGTCCACAACAAACATTCATGAAGCGTATACGTGGTTCACACCTGAGAACACACTAAGCGTTAGTCTACGCATATCATCTGAGGCAGCGGCGACGATAACGCATCTGCGTTATGATTTCTTATCGACTATGAATATTGCCGTCACGGGCAGCGGGAATCACACACCAACGGATGAATTGTACGTTCGCTTGTTTGACCTTTGGCACAGTTAAACAAACGAGCTGACAGTTCTCACAGTTCTAATATCCAATTACTCCTATTGCCCACAATGCCTACATTCATCTTCAACGAGAAATCATAATGGGATGATTTTTTTTTATTGAGTATTACTGTTGGTCCAGAGACCTCTACAGCTTTATCTAATTAGACTCGCGAACGGGAGGCCCGCTGAGTAAGGAGACAACGACGATGCTGCAAAGATAGCGTGGAGACTGCTGCTGCACCACCGCTGCACTCCGACCCCTGTGGACGAAGAACGTCGATGACAACAGAGGGGGGGGGGGCGATAATACGATTCGAGGGCCCCTCATAAGGAGGTACGAAACCTCGACTCGGATCGCTATCTAAAAAATCATAATGGGAACGCATTCTTATAGCCAAAGGACTGAAGTGGTATGCCGGTCCCGCCGGTCGTTGGTAATTGCAGGCACGAATGTACGAACAAAAAAAATCAAACTATAAGTTAATTTTCTAAATATCTGCATTATTCGTGGAATATCTAATCGACACTAACCATCAGGTGAACTGTGCACGTGCTGTGTACTCCCGTAGAAAGAAAAACAACCAATAAATTTTTCATATTTTTTATTTCAATTCAGTCAACAAAAATCGTGCATTCATCAATTCGTCAAGCAAAGTTCAGATGGACGTTGTTATAAAACTGTAGTTCAATAAAGAAAATAAAAATAAAGGAACGTTCCTTACGTACATTATATTTTTATTTTCTTTTTATTTATAATTACAATGCCTTTAATACATTTTTTAATTCAAAAACAATTAAGAAATAATGACATATGAGAATATAAAAAAATGTAAAATATACTTATTGGCATCGCAAAAAATTAAATAAATAAAAACAATATAAATGAATAATAATAAAAAATTAAAAATATAACGCTGCTGTGTTTCGTTTGCGCGTATTCCGCTAACCGTTCCGTTTGTCTCCGGATGTGATAACGAAATCTTTCCACTATCACTTAACATTAGGTGAATTGTGCGTTTCCTTGTTAATCACAGATTCATAAGAAATAAAACTTTCGAAAGCCTTTGGTAAAGGGGTGTCCAGCAGTGGGACGTGCAATTTGTTCTATAATTGAGATTAGTGTTAAATTTATGTTTAATTAAAATCGGAACTCTTGGAAATAAAGATACTTCTTATTAAAGAAATGCAACATGGCAGGCTATGTTACCGTTTGCATACACCATATAAATTTAAAACAAGGGAAACATAGTGATCGAGGTTTATATTTTAATAACGTTATTTGTACTGATCTTAATTTTTGGACTGGTTTAAGAAAACTATTAGACATATCAGATACGTATAATTAAAAAGTTAACCAACATAATAAATTCATATTATTTAAATACGTTACCAAAAAAACAGTTAAAAAGTTACACGATTTTTTTTTAATGATAAGGTAAGAAACATAAAGTGATCGCGTACTATTTTATTTATCAAATTAATTGGCACCGACCGTTATTTCGGGAATGATTTAAGCGAACTATTAAACATATCACAAACGCATAATTAAAAATTTAGCCAACGTTCAAATCCATATTATTTACATACGCTATTATAAAAAAAAATCATTTAAAAAGTTACATGAAATAATTTATCAGATTGGTTGACACCGACCGTTATTTTGGGACCGATTTAAGCAAACTATTTAACATATCACAAACGCATAATTAAAAAATTTTTTAACGTTACAAACCCCTATTATTTAAATACGCTAATAAAAAAAATCATTTCAAAAGTTACACGAAATAATTTACCAGATTGGTTGGCACCGACCGTTATTTTGGGACCGATTTAAGCAAACTATTTAACGTATCACAAACGCATAATTAAACATTTATTTAACGTTACAAGCCCCTATTATATAAATACGCTAATAAAAAAAAATCATTTCAAAAGTTACACGAAATAATTAATCAAATTAATTTGCATCGACCGTTTTTTATTTTAATTTTAAATTTAAGCAAACTGTTAAACATATAACAAACGTATAATTAAAAATTTATTCAACGTATCCACGACGTAACGTAACGAACCCATATTATAGTCTCATAAAATAATTAAGCAATAGAAAGAAAACAGACTAATAGATACGCGACTTAATTTCGCTTTGGACGTAAAAGTGCACAAAATGCACAAAAGCAATATATTTAAAAAATGCTCAAACTACTTACGCCTGTAATTACGCAGGAAAGGCGGGCAGATAAGATGCACCGGTCCATTTTGGAAATCCAAAAATGGAAAAATATATAATGAAATTAAACGCACGATGTTTCACCTTGCACTTTAAATATATATTAGATAAACGGTACGACGTAGGGCGATGTCTTCGGGCGGCCGCCTGAAGTAACAGTGAAGTACGGCGAATTACTCTATCACCCATAGACTTTAGAAAGAGACAGAATGCTCTCCAATTAGATAGTACGTCTATGATTTTTATTTAATAGATAAAGATAATATATTTTACATACAAATAAATTATATCTTGTTTATTTGTTTAATTGGTTTAAACAATTAATGAAACTTTTGAACATAACATTTTTTTTTATTTTTCGGTGTTTGTGTTTTATAACATAATTCGTTATTTTTTTTATAAATCTTATAATTATATTATTTAGATCGTTTGTAATAAGTGTAATATTGGTTATAACTAATTGTTATAACGGAAAAAGCAATAAAACAAGAATAATTTGTCACCACTAGACACACTACTATGAACAAAAAGTATATGGCTACTAAATTCCTTTCTTGTAATATGCATAGATAAAGATTACGTTTAGGTTATCCTGAGATTTCAAAATATTTTTTATCACATAGAAGGAATATGTCTTGATTTAATTAACTAGATCCGACTTACGATATTCTTAGAAAATTTCTTATTTTGTCGATGAGTATAAAATAAAGAATATTTCGTACTTTTTTGGGTTGTTACTTGAGAGTTTGCAATCTGTTCTAAATCGACATTGAATTTAACAATCTTTATTTTATTTACTAATTATCTTTTAAATATTTTAATTAGTTATATATCGAGCTCAGATGCAATACTTAATTACACGTATTGGTCTGCGTCGTTGTTTCTCTTTCACGTGGGTATTCTATGAGAGCGTCTTTCACCAAGGTCGTGCCGTGTTATTTATGTCGTAGCTTGAAACTAGATACTGCTTAGCACAAACACTGTTAAATATTAAATGTTATTAATATATACTATTATAGATATATTCTTTTTATGAAATTAGGGTTGTTACGTTTCATACCCTCATACACGCGCGTCATGTTCCCCATACAGGTTCATGTATTACTAAGGTTTTTGGTTTCTTTGCTGAGCCTTCCTTGCTCGACTAGGCCTAATGCTACATCTAGTGCATATATGCAGTGTGGTTCATCCATAAAATAAAAACATTGAATTTATTATCGTTTGCGATGCGTATTACTGAGTGTGACTGCCGCCCGGCGTAATGGCTGTTGCTTCACGGGTCTTTGGTGCCTCGACTCCCAGCCGAGGAACATATTTGGCATTAAGTCTGCCAGTTTGTGCAATGTGTGGTTGTACTAGGGCAAATAAAGAATAATAATATTTGTGTATCACAAATTGTTAGTATTTGGGTCTGGGTGTATTGTATGTGTGTTCCGCGTGCATCTGAACCTTCCTCCGATTTCATTGCACATGCATCGGAATAGGTAAGGAGCGAGTGCCGACGTTTCGTGTAAATCCTTACGGCACTATTAGATATTCTGAGCTGTTGATGTCATCTGACAATAAGCAGATGACATCGCCGCGGTCTGAATTTATCAGGATTACAGAGTTGATATACGAATGATTTTTTTTTTTGGTTTTGTTTTGTTTAGTTTTTTCTTCTGAATTTTCCGACTTATTTCATGGACACCCTTTCCGCTCGAACGTTTCCTTTATTTTTTAAAATATAGATATTCCTGCAACTCGACTTTAAAGCACCTGACTATTGAGGACAAGCTTCAGATTTTCCGAGAAATGTAATATACATAGCTGATTGCCCGATATCTGTATCGACGACTTACTACTTAAGTTCTTTGTTACACTTTGCCCGCGTCAAGGGGCTTTTCGTCGAGTATAGGGAAAATGTTGTCGTTCTCGTTTTGTAACCACTCGCTGCACAAATTCCACTGCACCGTTTCATATTTTAATGAAGAGTGAGAGATAGCATCACTTGTTTGATCATTGATTTTGTCTTAGTACATTACTTTGTTAGGTTTATATCGAATGGGTCGCTCCGACGGGTGGGTGATCACGCGCTGAAAGCCCACGCTACATGCGCAGTAAAAAGTATGTCGGGATCGGTAGACCATATTCAAAGTATAGAAATATTTAATCATAGTAGGGTGTTGGTGTTGTATCTGTTTTGAGGATAGCTGTCGTGGCCTGAAGACTTGGATTTAAAAAAAAAACCTAAATGTTATGTATTGTGTGCGTAAACTTTAGATCTAGTACTCACAGTTAAGCCCGCTTTCGTTCGAAACAATACATTCTTTAATGGTTTTGGTTTTATTATATATATATATATATATATATATATATATATATATGTGTATATTTATTTATTTATTAACCTTAACAAAGTTAAAGGTTCACTGAATACGGTGTGGTGATGGTGTATGGTATGTCAA
Source organism: Teinopalpus imperialis (assembly GCA_029286865.1). Taxonomy (NCBI): domain Eukaryota; kingdom Metazoa; phylum Arthropoda; class Insecta; order Lepidoptera; family Papilionidae; genus Teinopalpus; species Teinopalpus imperialis. The sequence continues at coordinate 1,172,721 of JAGSMU010000054.1, forward strand.
TGGTAAGGGTGTACCAATAGACTAATTCATAAAAAGAAAATATGATAAATATCTAATACAATTAAAGAATAAAACATACATATATACATACATATATACAGTACATACACATGTAAACAAAACATAATTAATTTTCTCTCTTTCTTAGACAAAATTGGGACTCGAAATCGAATACCTCGGCAGCGGTAATAAGGTTTTACAATATCAAACAGATGATATCATCTCTGTAGCCCTGGTCGGTTTCGATCACGGCAATATCTTCCAGTTATTATCAGTCGACATCAACTGTGCAGGATTATATTGCCATATAAATTTGAGCAAAGACAAACCCCCTATCACGATGTGAAGCATCGCCAATAAGATCGGTGAATGGTTCGGATGAAGGATCTCGGACATGAGACATGCCCACATATTATTCACGTCACTTTGCGTCACCTGGGAATCGAACTCAGGAGCTGCGACGCAGCAGCCAGATCCAAGTTAGTACGTTCATGGCATGTGATCCGGGTCACACATACAACACACCCAGACCAAAAAAGCCATTATAAATAATGTGCCTCGTTGGCGAATAAAATACAGGAGCCACAATAGACAGGTACTCTAATCACTAAGCCACTCGGACGTCACATACTATACGAATAATATGAACAAGCACTTCTTCAACTACTTCCAAACTTCTTCTTCTTCCACTCCGCTAACGACTATTTCCAGTGTGTAGTGTTAAAATTCAATTTTATTTTCTAAATCGCCAACATACATATTAGCTCACCGGTAGCGCCCTGCAAGGCTCCTGTCGTCTCGTCGTATCTACACATATTGGTTTAGATACGTCTAGAAAGTCTACAAGTACGAAACCCTTGCATATAATGTGGAAATTACGTTATATGCAAGGGTTTCGTAACTCATAATTAATATAAATGGGACTCTCATAGCAAAACTTGTCGGCGCGTGTGTGTTGTGTGTTATATTTTCTCAGTAATGGCTTGAGGTATCAATTTGAAATTAATATAGGTTTTTATTTTTAATAAGCTTAGACATAAAAAACACAGTTCACCTGACTACAAGTGGTATCTATAGCATGCTCAGTCATGCTTGAGGACTGAGAAGGAATGCTTCTTTAACCCCTAATTTAGTCCTCGATCCTTACTGTCACGTCACTGTCCACGAAACACGTCAGCGTTATCCTAGCTTGGCCCGTCCTCGTCCAAGCCGACCCATTCATATTAAAGTTAAAACTACCCGTAGCATACCTTTACCACTGTTGCAAGCCTAAAGCCCATATTGCTCATAATGACCAGATTGTAATAATTATAAAAAGATTCGGCCATGTAAAGGACTTTTTCGTAACTATGGTTCGATTCACTAACTGATTATCAATCAGAAAAATATCATACTTCCCGTTGACCTATAACTCGGAAACGTAGGCTTCCGGCTCATGTATAGGAATTAATTAGAAAATTATTAATTTGGAATTATTACGAGACAAGTTTATTTCTGCAGTCCATTCATCATATCATCACATCGTATAGTGTACTAAGTCGCAAAATAGAAATTTGTTATCAACACGGCTTGGGTAGTTTGAGAAAAAGGATTTATTAAGTACTAAAACACTTCATAAGCCTTCTTATAAATGAAATAAATACGATGTTCAATATACTACAAATACCAAAGAGGTTTAATCACCACTCCTAGAGCTTTAATGCTTTGCCGCCCTTTCAAGGAAAACTAAAGTAAATTTCTTATAAGAACATTAAATTCCGCAGATTCTCATATTATTCTGTAAAATAATAATCTAAGTGTCGACTATTCAGGTAATTTTCCATGATGGCATGGAATTAATAAGTTTTTCATATTATTCATTTGCAAGTTAATGTGGAGCATTGCCAGCAAATCGATGTCTCCCTACTCAGCGGGCCTCGCGTTCGCGCGTCTGCTTGGATGGAGCTGTAAAGGTAATTGGACCAACAGCATCAACCAAACACAAAAAATAAATAAAAAGAGAAATAAAGAGCATACTCCCTTTTTAAAGGCCGGACCTGCAACTCCTCTTGTGCCTGCCTGTGTGTCGTCTGCTAACCCTCGAGGACTCTTATACTCTCAGTACTCCTTATTACTCAGTTATCCAGTCCCACAACCTTAGGAACACGACTAGTAGCTTGTGTTTGCTTGTGTGGTGTGTTATACTTAAGCTACGTACTTACGTTAAGCCTGTTTTTAAGGGCTGAAATAACAAAAAATCGCTACCATGAGATGAGCTACATGCAGGTTTGCCACTTATATAAGTGGGTTTATAATTTAGTTTAAAGTAACATGGGATACATGGCGATATTTTGAAGCTAATGATCATGTTTGATATAACTTGATACATTAGCTTGATATTATGTATAGCTTAGAGTTTCAAAGACCCAATCATAGGTAAAGGTGCAGCTAGTTGAACAACAACGATTCCCAACCCTTATTATTCCAAAAACAAAATAGTAAGAAATAATCTTTTAACGAAAGCCTAAAATACCCAATCTCCGTATTGATGATTGACAAATCTTAAAACAAGCGATTAACTTTTTAGCATTTCTCATAATATAATTAAATATAAATATTGCAGCATAATAAAGTAGACTTAAATTAAAATTTAATAGCGACGGACGAATATACGAAGGTAATCAAGTAGAGGCAAGAGGCGAAGGAGTTCAATATGTGTGTAATCTTGTTAATAATGCGTAATGTTATTTTCTACTTGAAACCATGATTGCATCAGTTCGGTCGGGGATGGGACGCCCTCTCAAACAATACGAGTAAGTACTATGGTACAACGCTGCTCTATTTAAGTAGTGTAACGCTATATTATATATATATATATATATATATATATATATATATATATATCGAGACGCGTAGAGGCCGGTGTCATCAGCGAAGAGGGCTGGCTCTACACCGCGAGTGCGCGGTATGTGGTTGGCGTAGTGTGTAGAGAAAGGGACCTAAGACGGAGCCGTCACCTTTGTATTTTTCTATATAAACAAGGAGATCATAGCGGTCGGTGTTCAGTGAACAAACGTTTAAAAATGCTAACTGTAAATTGATCAACTTTTTATTATTAATTTTCGCCATATTATGATTATATCGAGACAACCTTCAATAAAAAAAAGAACAACCTAAAAACACCTATCTATAATATATACCGTTAGAGCATGTGAATATTAATTTCTTTTCTTTTGATATATTATCAACCTAAAAGTAGCTCTAGAGTCTAATTGAAAGTAAATATAAATTAATAAAGTTTCAGAAAAGAAAAGTACTAATAACAGGAACAGCATAAACGAGAAGAACACAGTTGTTTAACAAACATATTTAACGACAGCGTTTTTCAGTTGTTATACGTTAAAATATGTAAATAATCCGAGGATTCCGTTTTACGCATGTATGCACTTCCTCCAGGAACCCTCACAATTTTATAGGTAAGTTCGCTGGTCCGCCATCTGGCAGCAGAATGGAGAGCTTTATTCCTCGGGGAAATAAATTCATCGTGGTGGATTCGCAGCTATAACAATTTTGTTGCACTTATCACGCTTTAGCTGATCATTAAATCCAACGAGATTTTTTTTTTAAAACAATGCCAGTAACATTCCTAACATTCCAGTTAATCACTCCAACTAAGCTTAAGTGCTTGTGCTGAGAGATGAGTCATGACAATCGTCGAATGGCGGATTCGAACCTCCGGCTCTAAGTTTCGCATTGTTTCCTATTAGCCTATTGACGCTTCAAATTGATCTAGGCCTCTAGGACTTTCCAAAATCTCTGACATTGTGCTGCCACAGTCTACTATCTTGCTTAGCTGCATTACGGTAGATATTTTTTTTTATAGAAGTGGTGGCAAACAATCAATTGATTACCATCAGACGCACTGTAATTTTTTCGACTTTTTTTCTGGCAAGCATTGTTCTTTAATATTTTGAGTACGCGACTGTCACGCCAAGCTATTTACTTGTTGCTGAAGGTCGTTGCAAGATGTTTTAATGTTCTACCTATCAACTACTAATTCTTTCACTGTCGTATCTTTTTTATTTAAATCTTTTTTAATCTTCTCATACCGCTCATGAAAGTACGACATTGACGTCTGAAATACTGGTACCAAGTTTTGTTTGAGTATTTTATATATTTATGCTCGTTAATTATTTGTCCGATGGCTACCTTTATGCTAACGTGGACTTCCTGTCTTATTTATTATAATCACATCCTGTCTTATTTTATTATATGGATATTTTTTCGTTAATTGGGTATTGTTATCCGGTTTAGCCGTTGTGTGACGTGTGCGAAGTGACGTTATATATTATATCAATTATATTTATAGAATATATAATAGGGCCGTAAGCATTTGCGCAAATTATTGTAATTCTCATCCCTATTCCGATGTAAAGTGTCACGATGTTTACGCAAAACATTTCGAGTCTGAAAACCAAAAATTTTAATCGCACCCAGCCTTACTTCTTTCATATCTTTGACTTTCAAATGTTCAATATTTTCTTATTTCTTAATTAAGCAGGTTTCCTCATGATGTTTTCATTCACCGCCGAAATATTACTTATAATAACAATTTAATTTATAACTTAGAACTGTGCTCGCGTGCCGTGAATATGACTAGACGCTCAGCTACCGCGGTTTTTTTTCTCTTTATATATATTTATATATCGTATCCATCCAAAGTTTGTCTTGAAAGGATCGCCTTCGCTCAGTCAATCTTTTATAATATACACATATATATATATATATATATATATATATATATATATATATATATATATATATATATATATATCTATATATATACTTGATGGTAATTGATTCCTGTGCCCCACGACGCTCAATTAATGAGACACCATCCTGGATGAGTATTAATTAATTTTATTATTATATTATTATAGTATTTATATTTAATGACTTATTGCTATATTAATAAAAAAGTATAACCTTTAATCATTGCCGCTCTGTTTTATTAATTCATTTTCTCTAGAAAAATAATTATCCGTTTGGATAAGCATTGGAATCTACTTTCAACGTCGATCCCGAACGAAAGCAAATGACTTCTGCACAATTAATAGAGGAAGCTTGAATTTCATTATTTGAAACATTTTATTGGATCCAATGCACCTCCTAGAGGATGGCAAACATAATAGGCTTGAATAACAATGAAGATAACTTTAGTACATCTATCAAAAATCTGGGCTTGCACTTGGACAGTTCCATGTCTTGGAAAAATCATGTTGCTGAAAAGTTAATGCCACCCTACGTGCCTTTTATTGTCTTAAAAAAAAATTAACCTTCTAAACAAAACTTATGTTCATTCCCTAATTCTCCTCATCATCGATTATGCTGATGTCTGTTGCCCAGATTTGTCTCAAAATCATCTTAACAAATTGGAGCGCCCTCTCAATAACTGTATTAGATTTATCTTTGGCTTACGTAAGTATAAGACCATAACTTCTTTTATAACTCCAAGCTTAAATGGCTTTCTATCCGTCAAAGACGTAGCTCCAGAATTCTACAAGAGAACTCGAATATAGAAATATTCGATTTTGAACAATTCCAATTCACCATCTTATCTTAATAATTCTTTTCATCTTTATACAAATCAGAGTATCTCGTCCTTTTAAACGCCTCAAGATTAGTATGCCACAGCATAAAACCGGTTTCTTTAATTCTTCTTTTACTGTTCAGGCACAGGCATACAGTGCCGGATCGCCCCGCCCGATGATATTAAACGAGCTTCTAATAAAAATTATTTTAAAAGACTGATTCGTGAATATTGCTCAGGGAAAGTCATCTGAATTTTGTTATTTAATTATATGTATCCATTTATATTATACTATCTATTCTCATTATATATTTAAGGTCTACATGATATTTACGTATTTATTATTTAATTTATGATATTTATTGTTTAATGTATTTGTATATGTATTTATGTATTATATTTATACTTATGGATATATATGTATGTATTATGTATAGTATGTCAAATATGGTTTATTAATATTTAAAATTTATTTCGTTATTCGCACCTATGTAATGTTTCTCCACCTCAAGGGTTGACTGGTAGAAAATGCCATAAGGCATCAAGTGTAGCCATTAGAACTTTTTTTAAAAAAAATTACCTGTTTACAATTGAAGATTAAATGAAAGAAATATATATAAAGATTATGCATATATTATGTTATATAGAAAAATCTATATTTTATCTACGCCTATAATGGTACAGCCACAATAGGTAATAGTCGGCTGGAGCGGGGATGCAGGATAGCACCGTGACGGTACAACGGTAACACAGTAACTATCTCAGTCCACGTACCACGTACCAAGTACCACTTCTTTCCGCGAACTGTGTTCTCGTTTGTCACCGTAGTGTCACATAATGTTACGCATTTCATAATATATTAATCACATGTACTATTTATACAAATACGCCAAAAGGTCCACCGCTGTGCTCTTTTTACATGATTTTTTTACCACACTACTCAAATGCCGCCAGCGATGTTTCCGAACTGATACGACTTAGGGACCTTCAAGAAAATAGCCTACACCTTTCTTATAGGCCAGCAGCGCATCTGCGAATCCTCTGGTGTTGCAAATGTTCAAGATGGCTGTGTCACTTCCCATCAGGTGAGCTGATTGCCCATTTCCACCTTTTCTATAAAAAAAAATGAATTTTATTCATATAGACTAATGAAACTATAATATAGCAAATTAATTATTTTAAAAGCTTCACCTAGAGAAACTATACGAGTAAAATAAACATTCGTCAAATAAAGAATGTTCTTTTTGTCGTTTGATTTTAACAGGCAGCTTGGCGTGGGTTGCGCCGTTTAATTGTGATAAGAGATACTATGTCTAGATACTCACTTTTATACACAAAATGATTCATGTATCTTTAGTATTATAATTCTTTATCTGTGGTAGGCAGCTTTTCAACTTTAAAAAGAAATAATGTCAAAACATTTCATTAAAATGTTCAGGATAAAATATTTCTTTCTTATACTAATTTATACCTAGTTTAGTTTACTAAACCAAAAAAGTTTGCAATTATTTTCAATACGATCACAATGGTATGCCACCAACAGAAGAAATTCTCCTTGGCCCGCTCATCGTGTGGCCCAGCACACGTGGCGCCTCTGGAGCATTACCTACTCAAGTTACACAGTGGCTGATATAATAACTCTAAAATTTACAAACTCCACGACCACGATTTCCGTGGCAGCAGTTTTAACTGTCACCTCGTTGTTTCTACATCTCTGGCGTCCGATCATCGCAGCTTCCTGCAATCAGCCTGGTGAATAGGATGCTTAGTATACCTTCCGAGATTTACAGCGTATACTACGCTCGCAGGTACGTTGGACCTGCTTTGGATAGTCAACGCTTCACGATCCTGTTGTACATCTTTTCAATAATATCAACAATCCAGACCTTGTATTCGATACATTTGGATTTTGGAAAAATTACAGTGGCATTAGCTATTATAGTGTTTTATTTATTATGTTAAGAGGCAGTCACAGATGAGCTATATATGTATACAACCGCGTGTTGTGGGGTTAGAGTAACTGGCTGCTGCGTCGCGGGTATTGGGTTCGATTCATAGTCTAGGAACAACATTTGTATAACACAAATTGTTGCTTTTTTGTTTGTAAATTTGGGAGTGTGTTTATCTTGTGTCCCTGGCAAAGCTACCCTGCAGTTTGTTTCTAGATGCAGAATGAATGGGTAAGCTCGACCGGGGTAGGACCACGCCCTCACAGAATACCAGTGTAAACTAGGTAGTAAGATGTTATGGGCCGCAGGAATTACGTGCCATCAGGTGAACTGCTTGCTCGTTTGTTACTCGCAATGTAATAAAAAAATGTGTAAAGCTTTGAGTCCCTTCTTAGAATTTAAATTAAAAGGCGGTAATTAAATCACTGCGATTTAAGGCAATAACAATTCCTCCTGTAATGAATTTTACACAAATATACGATCTGTGATTTCGAGTGACAGAATCTGTCAAAAGTCACTGTCGAAATACATTTACGCAAAATATCTGAGCAAATGTTTTGAAATAAAGTATGTATTTACAAGTCGTGGCCTTTGTTTGTAGTTAACACCATTTAGCATTTAGAACAGAGGTTCCCAGACTTTTTTTCTCATACTCTACTTTTAAAATTTAGCTGGTTCCGGTGGACCCCCTGCAGCTACATTCCTACCATATACCTAAAACTAGACAAAAAATGTGAAAATTAAATCTTACTATGGAAATTTGTGTTGAGGCTGAGTTATTAAAACCACGATATTAAAATACATAATACACCTGGTTTCATCATCATACTCATTATATACGAGTATATGGATTATATTAGATATGGAATCTCCGTGGACCCCCTGCAGCTACATTCCTACCATATACCTAAAACTAGACAAAAATGTGAAAATTAAATCTTACTATGGAAATTTGTGTTGAGGCTGAGTTATTAAAACCACGATATTAAAATACATAATACACCTGGTTTCATCATCATACTCATTATATACGAGTATATGGATTATATTAGATATGGAATCTCCGTGGACCCCCTGCAGCTACATTCCTACCATATACCTAAAACTAGACAAAAATGTGAAAATTAAATCTTACTATGGAAATTTGTGTTGAGGCTGAGTTATTAAAACCACGATATTAAAATACATAATACACCTGGTTTCATCATCATACTCATTATATACGAGTATATGGATTATATTAGATATGGAATCTCCGTGGACCCCCTGCAGCTACATTCCTACCATATACCTAAAACTAGACAAAAATGTGAAAATTAAATCTTACTATGGAAATTTGTGTTGAGGCTGAGTTATTAAAACCACGATATTAAAATACATAATACACCTGGTTTCATCATCATACTCATTATATACGAGTATATGGATTATATTAGATATGGAATCTCCGTGGACCCCCTGCAGCTACATTCCTACCATATACCTAAAACTAGACAAAAATGTGAAAAGCTTTGAGTCCCTTCTTCGAATTTAAATTAAAAGGCGGTAATTAAATCACTGCGATTTAAGGCAATAACAATTCCTCCTGTAATGAATTTTACACAAATATACGATCTGTGATTTCGAGTGACAGAATCTGTCAAAAGTCACTGTCGAAATACATTTACGCAAAATATCTGAGCAAATGTTTTGAAATAAAGTAAAAAATGTTATACATTACATTAAAATCGATACATCCGTATTCATAAAACTCTATTAATTATTTCTTTAAATAATTAGAATCACTTTGATCCTCGATACTTTGTTTATTTCATTGCAATAATTATTTAGGTAATCCTATTCTGTTAAAATAGCCATATCTTGTTGAGTAAGACCGTCTTATGATTATTAAAACAAAGTTTTTTTTTATTTACAGGTAACTGATATGAAACATGGCAAAATCTAAGAAGGAATGTCGACAGTATCGTGTCGGTTGTTTAAAATTTGGTTTTCTTCCATCAAAGGCAGACAAGCGATTGCCCACATGCCTATTATGCAACAAAGTTTTGGGCAATGTCTCTATGAAACCATCGAAGCTCGAAGATCATCCAGGATCATCTAGGTGTCATCCTGATAAAATAGATAAAGATTTTAAATATTTTCAAGCACTGTTTTCAAATATGAACAGATACCCACCGTGCACAGTATGTTCGCTTTAACATCTGAAACTTAACGATGGTGGCTTGCCATATCTGGAAAACCGCACACCATTGGAGCACAGTTAATTTTACCACTCCGGCTGGGGAGTTTTCGAAATGAAATAAGTGAGAATTGATTGGTTCCTTGTGCTGTGAGTAGATGTCAATTCAAAATGTAAAGTTGGAACCACTTTTTTTGATTGGCCAACTTTACTTTTTTGACATCCACTAACAACACAATCATCTAATTAATTATCCAATCAATTCTCATTTTTTAACGTGGAAAAATAAAGATATAAAAAAAAATAGTTTTCTTTGCTAAAATAATATATTGATTTATAAAAGATACAATTAAACTTAAGTATGATACAAACAATCTTAAAATAAACCATTTAGGAACAAAAAAAATCAAAACATAAAATATTTTCTCCATTTACACGAGTAATATAAATGCCTACAAGGCTCTGTGATCACCGTACGCGACCTCTTAAACATAAGCCTTGCATTCGAATAATCGAACACAAATAACTGTCCAGTCTCGCTGATATGACATATAAACATTCCTCTGATTTAACTACATTGACCTGACATTGATTTAGGGAAACAATGTGGTTACCTCCGGCACTATAGTAAAACTCTGGCAGTTGACATTGTGATTACATGCAAATGATGTCGCCATGGTGAAATTTGTTTTGTGGAATTATTACCAAGAACTTTTATCCAAGACTCAGATTTAAAATCAGATTAAAATGTGTTTTATTTATTTTTAGAATTGAATTAAGAACCGCACCGAAGAAATCGAAGGAAGCGAAGAGAAAGAAAGAACTGTATAATAATTTAAATATTAACACAATAAAGAATAATGTTAGAAAAAAATAACAATGTATTTATTACTTGGTTTTAATACAGAAATGTAAGTCTTATTTAAATATTAATATAAACCCAACGGGTTTACTTTAATTTTGAAAGACAACTTGAAGGGTTCAGAAATAACCGTTTTCAGATCATTCTTAGAAATGCTTAACAGAATCTCAATTTAAAATTTGAGATATGAAAGCGATTATTATAATTTTAACAAAGATTTTTATTAGATTATTCGAAAGTTCAAATTGAAATAATAATACGACATGGATATCAAATGTATTTCAAGCACGGCGATCTTATCAGATATGTTAACTGCTAAGGATATATTATAGTGCCTTTAGCAGGCAAGCAAACTCAGAGGCATTTCACTAGTCCTCTTCATTCCTTGCTCTACGTAATGCCATAAAAGAATAGGGTGCAGTGACCTGGCACGCAATACACCCAGGTACGAAAACTACCGAATTGTTAGAAATCAATTACAAAATATTTTTAAATAAAGAGGCAAACACTTCTTACATCATGACGTAGGTATTGACATCGGTTTTTTTTTTTTTTATATAATCTTACTTATTTTCCGCTGAAAATTCAACATCAGCTTCCCGTAAACTTGCATAAGACGTCGGTTAATCTAATGGAAGGTTATCTTACACTGCGACTGCCAGGTTGTAGCTCAAAAACCTTTTTTCTCAATTCGTTATCGATTCTTCGAGCTATACGGCCAGCCCATTGCATTTCCAAGAAATATTCTGAAACATGTCGTTGCGTAAACACATACATACAAACACACACATATATATTTATTATATACATATATTTATATAGCAATTTTAAGTGCTGCATTACCACGAAAAAATTACGTTTCTAAGAATTAAATAAAAATAAAAAAGTATTACGCATTTACGAGAAATCCAGTAGCGCCGTGTGGGCGGACTGCTTCTCCCACACCCGAGCCAGGGTATATATATACAGGGAATATATGTATATATGTATATATATATATATATATATATATATATTAACGATAAATATGACAAAGGTAACTAACACTTAATACGCGCCGCCTGTGCCGCGAAGTTTTTCCGTTTTTGAATCAATGAACTGACATTCGACGGAGATTGATGGACGGCTGGAACAAATAGTGCACCTTAACTTTGTTAAATATCGTGGTGTTCATACAAGAAATGTAAATCAGTAATAAAACAGAATCGTACCACGTTTATTACGTTATATAGACACAAGCGTGGTGTATATTGTTGGCCTATATTTTATGATTATATATTAAATATATTTTATTTTGAAATAGAACATTAATGATGTGGGTGAAATATGGAAAGATATAAGCTCTCTAAACCAGTGAATAAGCATTGTACCCTTTAGAGGCATACTTAGGTAAGAGTTAAGAGAAATCAATGAAGGTTGATTCGAGGAGTTAGATTTTCGAGAGAAATTTACGTATCTATAAATATATTGTCCAATGTATCAGCGTATTTTGAATCGGTCTGGTTCTGAATGTTAATGTTTCTTATATATCTCGTTTAACATGGACTCACAAGTTTTCCTAAAGGGTGTTATGGCATCGTAATCAGGCAGCGGGATGGGAGGCAAGTCTTCGTCGGGAGGCAAGTCTTCGTCGGGAGGCAAGTCTTCGTCGCGAGGCAAGTCTTCGTCGGGAGGCAGGACATCGCGCATGCGGTAGGTGGAGGCTGGGATGTAAGCCCAGGGCAGTTGGCCCTTGAGTTCAGCCACTGTGCCACTCCACCTGTCGCACACGGGCAGCTGTTCATTATGGAGTTTGAATTTATAAAAAAAAAGATTCTTTCCTTGTTTTTTATCATGTGTTTTTTTTAACTAGTCTGGCTATACAGACCGCGTCTCGGTTCTACCCGCACCCTCACAGAATACCACTGCTATCTTAAGTGAGGTGGGTGTGGGGACCCAAATTCAGGTGACGAGGCATTCCATCTCAGTCGTAAGGAATGATAACGTATGTGCATCTTGAATCTTGGTTGAGGATTGACTTGGGTGACTCAAGGACCGCAGTCATGGACCAGTTTGTCACCTCTAATGTTGTATAAAACAAAACTTAATTATTTTCCAATCCTGTCATGAGCTTTTTTTTTACAGTTCCAATGTTTATTTATTTATTTATATATATCGAACGACCAAAGAATTACATGTATTTAACACAAAATCATATTATCACATGCTCATATTTGAGCATTAGGGTTACTGATAACACTCAATTCCGCTTACGCGGCCGCAGCATGAATTTAAAAACAATTTACTTACAATAACTTAAAATAATTAATAAACATTTAACGTTTCCTAGGCGTATATATATATATATATATATATATATATATATAAATATCAAAAGAAAATTATTAAATGGAAATTTAGGGGGATAAGATAATATGGGAATACATTTTATTGGCTGAAGAAATTATGGTTATATAAAATTTATTTTTGAAAATCGATATTTTGGCATTTAAAATATCAATGGAACTTCTGAATCTTTATTTATGAATTCCTTAAGTAATCGTCCTTAAACAAAGTCTAAAAATATGGAGTGATTAGGTTATCATTCCATATTTTGTTCTGTAACGCTTATGCGACAGTAGCGGAAAGAGGTGGTTTCTTTAGCAATGTTTACAGTACAACGATGATATGTATAAACATGTATTAAATGTATATATAGTATGTATGTGGCATATGTCGAAATGATTGGCGAAAATCTCAGACGGACAGACCGAAGCTTACATTCGAACCGGAGTCTTTAGACGATTCAGTTCAGAGTCGAACAGTGAACCGAGCGCACTAAACTTACTAATCGTTTCTCCATCGCGTACTGTATAAGTGACGTACACAGCTGCAAGTGATTCTCAAACTGTAACATCAATATCGAGAAATGTTTCGTTGCAAGCGATGTGATGGTGAGCTTCGTCCGGAGTGCAGAGTACAGCAGGTCTTAATTACTTTGACTTTCCATGTGCTGGTATAACTGAAACGGGATATCGCAAGCTGGGTGACACAAGAAATATATGGAAATGCACCAGCTGTAAAAACTCCACAGCGGCAAGCCCTCTACCAACAACCACTACCAAAGGTTCTTCGGTAAAAATTACAACATCTTCGCTGGATTTAGAGACTGTCATGGCCGAACTCAAGGTTTTAACTGCTCAAACAGCCTCACTGCCGAAGCTAGTCGATAGTATAAGAAGTATTCGGGCTGAGCTTGCAGACCTTAAGTCTATCAAGTCTGAGGTTTCGGAGGTTAAGGATGTCGTGGATTTTATGCAACACACAATGGATACTCTGTCAAAAGAAAATCTCCTTACAACTAAAGAAGAAGTTCAAAATTTACAACAACGAGGGAGCAAGCTGGAAACAACTATCCGAGAAAATGAACGAATGTTAAGAATAAACAACATTGAAATAAAAGGTGTACCAGCAACTCAAGGGGAAAACTTATTTCAGATTTGTGACTAAAATCGGTGAACACATCAACTGCAACATTTCAAAAGACCAAATAAATTATGTAGCTGGGATACCTATGTGAAATGACCAACGAAACAAAACTATTATCGTCTCTGTTCATAACAGATATTTGAAAGATAATTTTGTGGCCGCTGCTAAAAAGCATAATATCACGCCAGTGGATTTGAATCTTCGAGGCGAGAATAGAATATATATTAATGACTACTTGACCTTAGAAAACAAGATACTTCTCAATAAAACTAAGACACTAGCTAGGGAAAAGGGGTTTGCTTTTGTATGGGTGAAAGGCTGCAAAATGTTTGTAAGAAAAAACCCTGCTTCTCATATTTTGTGAATAAAATCGGAATCAGATTTAAAAACCATTTAATAACTACACTGTTTACTTTTAGCATTTCAACAGAAATATACATGTATTATAAATATAATAGTATAATCATTAGGTATAGCATAACCATAATTTATTTATTATATCGCTTTATTTATTGTTTACTAACATTTGTCATCTAAGTATGAGTAACATCTGCTCGCTTAACGTTTACCGCTTCGGATTACTGGAGTGTGCCTGTATGTATCTGTTATTTCGGGTAATTCGACAGATCATTTGCTGGTCGCTTATTGTTCTTGCGTTTCTTCTTATATTTCGATATTTTTACCATTTTACATTTAATCTGCTTAATTCATTTATACCTATAACTTTTAAACTCAGTTAAAATGGCGGTTATTAGGATTTATTATCAAAATGTACGCGTCCTGTGTACAAAAACCTCAGCTTTTTTGAAGCATAAGTATGAACTCTTATGATATATATGCTTAAACATGGTTAATTCAAGGGATATCTGACAACGAACTTTTTGATAATAGATACATTGTCTAGAGAAGGGATCGAGATTACGTAAGCACCAAGCAACCTCTTGGAGGGGGTGTTTTAATTGCTGTTCGACATGAGTTCAACGTAACAACGTGCATAGACTGGTACTAAAATGCTGAGGCTTTATGGGTGACACTGACACTTCATCATACTAAGCCCAATATAAAATATAAATTACATTTATGTACTGTTTACTTATGCCATCAGAATGCAGGTAATTCTCTGTCCACCCAGTTATCATTATTCTCTCAACAACTAACTGATATTGTTCTAAAACACCCTAGTGATATATTTATAGTTTTAGGTGACTTTAATACACCGAACATAACCTGGATAAATAGTGATAATGATAATCACTATATCGCAACAGGCGTTCAAGGGCCTAGCCAATACAAGTTTATTGACAATGTTAATTTATGTAATTTATCACAATATGATAATATTTACAACTATAATAATAAATTTCCGGATTTAGTTTTTTCCAATAGCAACGTATCGTATATAATTGATGAGGATTCTCACCATCCCGCTATATGTGTAGATGCTGACTTTGTATATTTTCATACATAAGATGCTCGTCCTTACACGAAATTTATGTATCATTTAGGAGATTATAATACTATTAATTTAAGATTAAAAGAGATAGATTGGTCTTGTGAAATAAACAAACGCTCGTTTCAAGAAGGTATTACATTCTTCTACAGTGTATTAGACAATTTACGTAACTCTTTTATACCTTTAGACACTGTATCCCAAACATAAATACCCTCCATGGTTCAAGAAGCCTCTTATAAAAGTTTTGAAAGAAAAACATAAATATCACTCAAAGTATAAGATTTATAGAAATCAATGTGACTTTCAAGTTCAAGTTTCAAGTTAGGGGATATTTTAATACGAAAGCCTGACGTGCGCAATATGCTGGAACGCCTCGATTTATATAAATTGGCAGGGCCTGACAATATTCCAGCAATCTTCATTGTAAGGTGCTGACAGTTTGGCAACTCCCCTAACTCACCTATTTCAGCGTTTTATTTGCGAAGGTATCCCCTCTATATGGAAATCGGCTTATATAACACCCATACGCAAGAAGGGACCAAAAGATGTAGTGAATGATTTTAGGCCCATCTCCAAATTATGCTTATTTGCAAAAGTTTTGGAGATTAAATGTCATTCACAAACAATTATACCCTGCTTTAAAACACACCCTAAGTTTGTAACAGCATGGCTTCATGAAGGGTAGGGCTACTACATCAAACTTTATCGTCTGCAGCGATTACATATCCAAGTATATGGAACGTCCATCACAAGTAGATGTAGTATACACAGATTATAGCAAATGTTTTGACCGTATCGACCATATGATACTTTTACGTAAGTTACAACTAATCGGTATCAGAGGCAACTTGTACCGCCACTGGACTACGTCGGAAACATGACGCTGCATCTTTCTCTTCCCGGTCGCTGATCCAAGGGCAGCCCCAAAACATGATGGAAAGATGTAGTGCTCAAAGATATGCGTGACTGCCAAGTCTCGGACAGGGATGGCGAGGACAGAGCGAAGTGGAGGAGAAAGATAAGGAAAGCTGACCCCACCACCATATGGGATACAAGCTAGGGAGAGAGAGAGAGGCAACGTGTACCGATGGTTCTGCTCATCTGTACAAAATAGATTCCAAACCGTGGTTCTTAATGGTTATACGTCATTATCAATGCAAATTCCATCAGGTATTCCGCAAGGGTCGCTGCTCGGTCCTTTGCTATTCAACATCTTTATAAATGATATCTCAAAATGTTTTTTGCATTCAAAAATTATATTGTACGCTGACCTAATGAGCTCCCAAACATATTGCGCACGTAATAAGCTTGATTTAAATGTCGCGAAATGCTACACCTGCTCATTTACCCGGAAATCAAATCCAATTGATATTTCTTACAAATTAAATGATGTTAATCTCACCAGAGTGACAGCTATTAGAGACCTCGGCGTAATCTTTGACTCTAAATTGCTTTTTCAGGACCACATAGATACCATAATTAATAAAGCGTCTAAAGCACTTGGTTTTATAATACGGATGTCTACCAATTTCTGCTCGATAAAAACCTTTAAGATTCTGTACTGTGCCTACGTACGTAGTCATCTGGAATATGCCTCTCAAGTTTGGAACCCAAATTACAACATTTACACAGATCGTATTGAAAACATACAGAAACGTTTCTTACGATACTTACAGTTCCGATCAAAGACGTATACAGCTGACTACAATAAACGTTGTAGGATATTCCACTTTCTCCCGCTTGAAGAAAGAAGACGCACAGCAGATGTCACTTATTTAATAAATATAGCAAATGGCTCGGTCGACTGCCCGGAACTATAAGGTCACATAGGCTTAAAAGTTCCAGTAGCCGTATTTCGTAAACCCGCCACGCTATACGTACTACCGACAAAGACAAATTACAGGCAAAACTCCTTTTTTATAATAGCAAGCAGATGTTTTAATGCAGTAGCCAAGCAACACGACGTTGACTTGTTCAACACCGCTGGCAATTTCATTAAAAAAATACTTAGCGACATATATTTTTTTAATAACGTTTACCTAGGTATGTTTATTTTTTATTCTCTCTGTTCGTTTTTCTTGTCTTTGTGTAACTATAAAATGGCCAATTTGTGGAAACTTTTAATTAGCCTTCTGTGTTTAAGCTCTTTTACTCTTAACTGTTATATACTATATTGTTATTGCATTTTAATTATTACACTTCGAAACCATGAAGTCGCACATTTTAAATAAATCAACAATTTTATAAAATAATATACAATTAATAAATATAAAACAAAAATATTAAACATTACTTCTAGGCCCAACCTAACCATGTATCAATACTAGTATAAGAAAAGAAAAAATACATTTTCTTTTAGTGAGTATTGCTAAAGCATAGTGATGATGAAATGGTAGTGGTGAAATAGTTTAAAGTAATGATGAATAAACTTGCCAGTTTGCAATTTAATTTGTAAATATTCAAGTAATACAAACCTAGTATAAATCAATATCAGAGTTCAATTGGAATTTTTGTCATGATTTTTCATATTTGTCATAAGCAAGTTAGTTATTGGAATAACTAGCGGTAGCACATTCATCATAAGTGATGTTGTATGTATGTAAGTATGTATATATCGATTGACATTATAAGTGTATGTAAGCGGAACATTCTTAAAACTAAACCCCACCGTGACAGTACTAATAAATTGACCTACAAACTCAGCGTCAACTGGTAACAACTTGAATCTTTCTCCGAACAAAACGTTTTGCTACTCTCTTTATGAGCTTTGCAATTAGTAAACATGACGGAGTGCGTAATTGTTGATTGAAATTTAATCAGCTGCGAAGGGAAACGCGGTGAGGAAAGACAGAAATAAATTTAGAAGACCACGTTGGTGCGGGTCTACATTGCTACGCCTTGTCTAGAAAGGAGGGCTACACTTAGCAGGGCAATTAAATGTATATAAGTTGTGACCCTAGCCTACAGTCCGCTTACCCTCTGTGCAATTCAGGCTGATCCTTTCCCGTGTCACCGGCGAGGTGGGGCAGGGACTGCGATGCGCGTGGAGGAATCCGGCCCGACGTGTCAATTACCGCGCAGTCCAGCTGACGTTGTTGCTCCTCCATTATGTTCTCCAGCCGCTGCTTAATGTTCTCTATACGTTGCACGCGAGGTGATCTGTAGTTAAATGAAATGTCTACTATATTTCGACGTAATAGATATTATTTTAGTTTGTCGAACGTTCTCGTCTCGTGTACGAAATGAAAAGCAAACAGTGGATGTACGTAAATATTTATTTTCTATGATTTGTTACAATTACTGCGTTGCACATTAATTGTTTAAATAAGGAAGATTTCCAAAATGAGGTTTATAATAGGGAGGATCCCATAGGCACTCAATGTATTGCCAAAAACAGATATGTTTATTTTTTATTACTTTAAAAATAATAAACGAGCACACAGTCCACGTGATGGTAAGGGATTCCTGGGATCCATGACATCTACATTCATCCTGGACAAGGAATCATAATACAGATGCGTTGCCACCCTTGAGGACTGAGATGGAATGCCTCGTTACCAGTAATAAAGGTCTCCGGATCCCGGCTCCACTCACTAGACGAAACACAGCAGCATTATGCTGCTATTTTATGTTGTGAGGGCGTAGTCCTACCCTGGTCGAGCTGAACCATTCATTCTTTATCTTCAATACAATTAAAGAGATAGAATACCCAAATATTTTGAGGTGCAATACCGCACCGAGATGAATGCGGTCGAATTATTTTGTCTTATAATTTGTTTTATTATATCTTTGTATCAATACTCGTTATTAGAAACACTTAAAGTCTGACTTTTAATTCAACGGAATTATGACAACTGTCATTCTTTAACAATTCAGAATATATAAACCTTTTCTGCTTTGAAGTTTTAAATATAAAATATAGTAAATAGTCTTTATTCTGTGCATTGAATGCCCACTAACTAGAATGTAAAAATTTGATGTCTCAATGGAAAAAGAGTAAAATAACATATTTCTTAATCATTTTTTGTTGCGAACCTGCACGTATTGGGCATTAAGAGCATATTCGAGCATTAAGAGTAGGTAGAACCCGAATGCCATTCAATAGAGACATAAAATGACTAGGCGTAATTTTTTTTAATAAAATTAAGTTTTGTTTTGCATCTTATTATTTTGGCCCTTAAAAGAAGCGATAAAATTACAAATAAAATGTTTTCCCTAAAATGGTTTGCAACCTATGGATTATTGGACAGGGATTCCTGTAATAGAAAAATTATTTCCGTTATAATTATAGTAACTTCTATAGTATGATAATAAAAAATCATATTACCATTTTAGAATTATCACAATATTTTCTCTTTCTCAAGACGAAAATTCAAGAAAGGTTAATTTTTTATTGTGCTAAAATATTTTCCTTTTTAGTGGGAATGTTTCAATGTCGGCAACACTTCTGAAATGTCAAAATTCGGTCGAATTAAAAATCAGGCCTTGTTAGTAAAAGTTAATAGCGCATATCTTTTAAATCATTTAACTGATTTTAATAAAATTTACACATTTCTCTTAGTTGATAGATAAGAAAATCGATATAAACAGAATTATCTTGATTAGATTTGTAATTCGTCTACCCGCTAAGTAGAGAGGTTAATTCCCAACTGAGGTACAATATTTGTGTATCATAAATTGTTGGTTTTCTATCTAGATGTATGTGTTGTGTGTCTGTATGTATGTCCCTGACACTGCATTTGGACATGTTGAAAAGCATGATATAAATAATAATTACCTCTCAGGCGAAGGGTCCAAAGATTCAGGCATGGTTGAATGTTGTACTGACTTAACTCCGGGGCTCAACAAGAATGTCTGCATCCTGCGAAAGGATCCACTGAATCTAGGCCGTGGGATTGTGAACATCTCTGCTCTGAATAGACTAGTTTCTTCGTTCCACTTCGAACTGGTGAATGATGGTGACATGATGGGTGGCGCCTCCACCTGTGGATAAATGCTATTTTTGTTTGTTTCGTTGCAATTGTTTTAAGTTTTTTTTTATAAAGTAGGTGCAAACGATCAGCAGCTCACCTGGTGCTCAGTGACCTCCACCGCATATGAACCACGGCAACACCAGAAGAGTCACCGCTGCGTTGTTGCACTTTAATGATGTGGAAGGTGATGAAGGCTTCATACCGTTCTCGCAAATAATACCGGATGAAAGCAATATTTCGAAGATTCTTGTGGAGTCATTTAAGTGTAGCCTCGTGGCGATTATGATATTTAGGAGAAGTGAGTGGTTAATTGTATATATGTATATATATTTGTGTATTAACATTCAAATATAATTCTCAAGAGCGACTGACATAACTCAAAGGATGATTATAATACTTATCAGTTCTACTAAACGTTTGTGTCCAGTTCGATTTTCACTGCTGAGATAACAGTGAGAATCATAACTCATGATGACTAAGGGCAAGTATGTCGGCAGCAGTATTTAGAACAATGTGCCTACCAAACGAAACACAGTTGCTTATGCTGGTATTCTATGAGAGCGTCCATGGTAGAGACATAAAAAAATAGAAACTAAATTAAACCTTATTCGGTA
The DNA here is from genome assembly GCA_029286865.1 of Teinopalpus imperialis. Taxonomy (NCBI): domain Eukaryota; kingdom Metazoa; phylum Arthropoda; class Insecta; order Lepidoptera; family Papilionidae; genus Teinopalpus; species Teinopalpus imperialis. The sequence continues at coordinate 1,193,788 of JAGSMU010000054.1, forward strand.
GCATTCTTAAAGATATAATATATATAAATATATGTCTAAATATTTAAGTTGCAAGAAGCGCATTGAAGGACTATTAATCTGCAGTGTACAGCATACCACATTATCCTTGGTCTTCTGCAGATTGCCGCTAATCACGACGAGCACCAGCATCAGAATGTTGATGAAGAACAGTGCTACGAAACGGGAGTACAGCAAGGCCATCACCCAGGCCGCCCATGCTGTGTTGATTTCCGCGTTGCCCGCTCCGCTAACCATGCCGCCGACGTATGTTATTACGTGTGACAACGTCTGAGAATAGAATAGAATAGAAGACGTAGAGTTAAGGTTTCCATTTTATTAATATTAGGCTTGATAAAAATGAATGTACATTGAGCGTAACAAACAAATGTACATTGAGAGTAACAAACATATGTACATTGAGAGTAACAAACATATGTACATTGAGAGTAACAAACATATGTACATTGAGAGTAACAAACATATGTACATTGAGAGTAACAAACATATGTACATTGAGAGTAACAAACAAATGTACATTGAGAGTAACAAACAAATGTACATTGAGAGTAACAAACATATGTACATTGAGCGTAACAAACATATGTACATTGAGAGTAACAAACATATGTACATTGAGAGTAACAAACATATGTACATTGAGAGTAACAAACATATGTACATTGAGAGTAACAAACAAATGTACATTGAGAGTAACAAACATATGTACATTGAGGAGTAACAAACATATGTACATTGAGCGTAACAAACATATGTACATTGGAGAGTAACAAACATATGTACATTGAGCGTAACAAACATATGTACATTGAGAGTAACAAACAAATGTACATTGAGAGTAACAAACAAATGTACATTGAGAGTAACAAACATTTGTACATTGAGAGTAACAAACAAATGTACATTGAGCGTAACAAACAAATGTATATTGAGCGTAACAAACAAATGTACATTGAGAGTAACAAACAAATGTACATTGAGCGTAACAAACATATGTACATTGAGAGTAACAAACAAATGTACATTGAGAGTAACAAACAAATGTACATTGAGCGTAACAAACAAATGTATATTGAGCGTAACAAACAAATGTACATTGAGAGTAACAAACAAATGTACATTGAGAGTAACAAACATATGTACATTGAGAGTAACAAACATATGTACATTGAGAGTAACAAACATATGTACATTGAGAGTAACAAACAAATGTACATTGAGAGTAACAAACAAATGTACATTGAGAGTAACAAACAAATGTACATTGAGTAACAAACAAATGTACATTGAGTAACAAACAAATGTACATTGAGAGTAACAAACAAATGTACATTGAGAGTAACAAACAAATGTACATTGAGAGTAACAAACAAATGTACATTGAGAGTAACAAACATATGTACATTGAGAGTAACAAACATATGTACATTGAGAGTAACAAACGAGCACTCAGTTCACCTGGTGGCAAGTGATTCCTGCCATGACATCCACATTCATCCCTGACAAGGAATCATAATGCAGATGCGTTGTCACCCTTGAGGACTTAGATGGAATGGCTTGTCACCAGTAATAAAGGTCTCCGGAACCCTCCACTCACAAGACGAAACTGCTATTTCACGTTGGTATTCTGTGAGGGTGTGGTCCTACCCCGGTCGAGCTGCCCCATTCATTCCATAGCTAAAAACAAAATTCAATGTAGCTCTACCACTATAAAAAGTTAACACACATAGTAGGCAGTTAGGACACGTAGTAAGCGATCACCGCAAACCACAACAGATGAGTCCATCGAACGGATATTAAAGATGCCTTGTTGATGCGTCGAGAGGTTCCTCGAGGACTGGACTGCTGTAAATGGCTTCATGAATACGGAGTTTCATATTCTATATGTGTTAAGTGATTAGCAATTTCTATCGAAATTCCGTTTAAAGGTAACATAATTTTGAATAAACCTAATTTTAAACCAGGCTTTGTCGAGGATAGATGTACTTTACACACTGCTTACTGTCAGGTAAATTTTATGTCCATGGTCATACTTACTTTGTTTTTTACTAATAATACTAGCTGTTTTATTAACATTACTAACATCCCGGTTGAAAACTGACTCAAATTAAGCTCAAAAGCTTGTGCTAGGAAATGTTTCGAGACAATAGTCTAATGGCTGATTCGACCTGAGCTACCACTACTCTTACTAATCTTGTGTTTTACCATCGAGCCCACCATCTACCATGTAATGTAACTGTGAATATAACTTGCTTACCCTCGTATAAAACGAGTCATTGATGTAACTGAACGTAGCAATAACGTCCAGCACGCCCGTGAACACCGTGGCTATGATCCATGGCCAACACACCAGCCGACTCCTCTTGCCTCTTGCCCCACCAGCTGCTAATCATTATAAAATGGTTTTTAATTATATTAGTGGTGCGAACGAGGACACAGTTCACCTGATCTTAAGTGAATACTGAGGCTCATGACGTCCACATATTTCCACAACCAAGATTCAAGATGCACTTGGGATTAATCCCCTGAAACTTATTATTAAAAATTATGAAATTGAGAGAATAACAAACCGGCGCACAGTTCACCTATGGTAAGTGATTCCTGCGGCCCATGACATCTACATTCAGCCTTGACAAGGTATCATAATGCAGATGCGCTGTCACCCTTGAGGACTGAGATGCTTCGTCACCAGTAGGTCTTCAGATCCTTACACTCACCAGACGAAACTATTATTTTACGTTGGTATTCTATTGGGGCGTGGTGGAGCTGAACCATTAATTCTGCATCCGAACACAAACTGCAGCGGAGCTCAACCACTGTTAAACTCACTACAAACCACTATTATTTAGATGTAATTTCGCTAGTCTACTTGTAACTTACAAAAAGTATCTTACGGTTAATGCCATAGGAATAATTCTTATAATATCTACCACGTTTATCACCTCAGCCGATAACTATCAGGAAATTTAATTTTTAAATTTTGGTACAGTGCATATAAATTTCGCATGTCGTTAATGAAAACAAAGATCTTACTCATTAAAGCGCTGCTTGTAAAAATCCAAAAGGCGCTTAATCCGACACTAATGCAGTTTATGTAGAAGGTGCGAGTGGCTGGAAGCGGCACGCTGGTCATCAGCACAAACGCCTGGTTCGGTATGCCGTCGATGGCGTGTCCGATGTTTATCCGGTGGCCGCATGGTTCTGGATCTGGAAGGCGTATTGGGCAAATGAATAAATATCGATGGTCGATAGACTGAAGCGGACCAGTGCTATTAACATTACAGTTATAGATTCAAACTAAGCTGAACTAGCTTGTGATAGGAGATGGCCGACGACGATAGTCGAATGGCTGATTCCAACCTAAATATTGTGAATATTTACAGAAAAATAGATTTAATTGCTGTGATCATAATGAGCGAGGGGATAGTTCATAGTTCAATAATAATTCATGGAGTCATAGTCATATTTAGTTCCTCGAATCCCTACACTCATCATTCAAACACAACAGCGTTACGCCCCTAATACTCTGTGTGGGGCTGGTACTTCCCCGTCCAAGCCGACCCATAATGTTACATTCTTATATACAATAACTTATTAACAACACAAAAGTAGACAAGACATTCAGTTCCAGCCAGAGACACGTTTTGGCAAGTAGAAACGTAAAATAGTACCTAAACGTTGGTGTATATCTACCGAGTCAAGGCATTTCGTCTTAGTCCTCATGGGTAGCGGCACACCTTTATGATTCCTTTTTGAGTGAACGTCCTTAGTCGCAACAAGTACGTACCATTAAGTGAACCCTATTCCCGTTTAATTTCTGCTAACACGGTCAAAACTTCTACAATTAATGTAACTCCCTTCAGATAACGGTCCGAGTCGAGGTTTTCGTACCCCCTTTATGAGAGGCCGTCGGATTGTATTATCGCCCCCTTTGTTGTCGTCGACGTTCTTCGTCCACAGGGGTGGGAGTGTCGTTGGAGGAGTCGTTGATGCAGCAGCAGTCTTCGCGCCAGCTTCGCAGCATCGTCGGTGTCTCCCTACTCAGTGGGCCTCCCGCTTGCGAGTTTAATTAGATAAAGCTGTAGAGGTCTCTGGACCTATACAGCAATACTCACACACAAAAAAAATGTAACTCACTGTGAAAATACAATATCTTGATGTATATAAGCAGAGGCAGCTCCTGTAGGAGATCGATGTGGCAGAAGTGCTGCGCCAAGCAAAGGCTGGTGAAAATCAGTTGACCCACCGCTTGCACCTGGAACCCATATCATTAAATACAATTAACGATGCACGTAAAAAAATATCGCCTGATCGCAAAATTACTCAAGAATGTATCTGATCGACCGGGAAACGACCACACCCTAGAGTTCTGGAGACCCAATTACAAATAGCGAGACTTACCATCCCATGAATGAAGGATGGATGTAAATGTCATGGGATATAAACATTACCGTCTTACTAACTCTTACCGTCGTGTGAACTATGCGCTAGTTACTCTATACCATACTGTAGGAACAAATATAGAGCAAATAGTAGTTTTCCGTGGGGACGGATTTAACTACTCCAGAAATACATTCGTATATAATGTAAATACATACATATATCAATACTCTTCTTTTATAAATAAATTGCATATTTCCTTACGAAACAGTATCTTTCTTATTATGTAAAGATATTAAAGATATCGTTCCTGTGGACCAGACGGATTCATGCTGCAGCCAGTAATAAGCTGCAACGTGTCTCCACCACTTTTACAGCAACGCGAGCACCGGCGTCAAAGGAATTCGGTTATCATCACCACTTATACGGTTTCGTAACCTAGGTTATGTGGAGACCGAGCGTGTGACAATTCGACTGCGTTTAGATTAGATTACGTGGGAGAGGTGAGAGACGAACGCAAGTCGAATGTTCGCTCTACGTCATTACCGTATCTATACGTTAAATAAACTTGTGTAGTGCACGTAAAAAGAAAAGTAAAGTAACAGATTATGTATATAAATCCCACTCATGATCTTTATTTTTCTTATTGTGTTTGTACTGAACTTATTGTAAAGCATAAATAAACTTAAAACTGTTCAATGTTACTGTTATTTCTATAGTTACGACTACAACAAAAGATTAAAGAAATAAATTAATTAATCGTAATATAGTTGATATCCGAAGTAGAACGTGGGTGACAGAATAGCTAAAAATATATGCATTTGTTCATTGAGCAATATGCTGTTTAACATAAATAATTGATCGGAGATTGGCGGAATTCATACAAAAAGTAATATATATAAACAACAAAACACTATGAAATATCTTATTCTAGCATTTTGTTATGGATTACCGAAAATAATAAAAAGGTTGACACTTAAATAGATTAATATTTTAACTTAAGGAATATCTGTTTTTTATTTTTTATTGTATATACAATTATATATGCAATAAAAATAAAGGTTCAAGTCCTAAATTTTTCATTAAAGTATTATATTGTAACGATTATGAAACGGCTAATCCACGGGTTCGGTACGGGATCGCACGCTTGTCTTAGGACAGTTTTTTAGTAGTAATACCTTTTTATTGAGAGGCTTAGTTCGTAAGTATGAACTGTGAAATCTCAGTTATTTATAGACATAAGCAATTATATATTGACTCCATGATAGATCATTGGTGTTGGTGTCGAAGGTTTTAACTTAACTTTTTAAATAGAAATACAACCACCCGCGGCTACTTATTCTATGAGGGGTAGCCATCAAGTATGTACTTTTTAAACGTTTATAATATATTATAATAAATATATAGTTATTTAATATTGAGATTCCACCAATCTGTTGAGAAATAGCTCCCGAACTTGCACCTTAAACATGTAACAATTTGTAGCCGCCCTGACTGTAGGAGGGAGAGCTTTCTAGAGAAGAACATATTGAATAAAGAAGGAGGAGTGGACAAAGTCGGAGTAATGAGAAGGACACAGAAATAGAAGGTTGGTCGAGCGAAGGTGTTTAGCCCACGCTGCATCTATAAACTTGTTGTAGCACGGGGTCAAACGCTCACGCAATATCGCTTTCAAAGAATACCAGCGTAAAATAAAAGTTTATTAATAATTAAACTATTGTCTTATAATATTACAAAAAATTAATAGTAATTCCGTATTGAAAATAAACTTGCATAGCAACTTCGCAATTTCTTTAAATATATAGATATTCGCGC